>JAOWCC010001501.1:31369265-31969265 GCA_030867875.1 Actinernus sp. WN-2022
TTTATGTGTTTAATAGAACTGTTCAGAGAAATGTACAAAGTGCGATCATGTGCCACATTGAATCAGTGGAAATAAGAAGTAATAGTCATTACTATTAATCATTACTTAATAAGTCGGGGTCTAGCCTTCATGACCGCCGCGCCTTCAACTCTTATGTATAGTAGTCTATAAAACTATAAATAATCTCTCGCCAGCTTGCATTATAGTCACATGGAACGAAATAATACCAAGAACCTAGAGGGAAACGAAAACTCATAGTGCCTTGACACTCCATAGCATTCACTTCTGCCAAGGCCTAGAACAGTACAACAACAACACTTTATTTATACTCATACAAAGAATTACATAATTAGGTGAAAGAGAAACGAATAAAGAAAGTTAAAGTAAGCGCTACTTAGAGTCTAACTGACGCTTTAATAAATGCGCACTCAGACTTCTCTGAAGTCTTTTAAAAACCAAATACATGCAGTAAAATTAAATTTTTAGATTATTTTAGTAAGTTAATATATAGCAAGTTATTGTTTCTATTAATGAGAAGAAGAGACAGTGATTGTAAGTAATAAAAATTATACAGAATGAGTAGCCATGTTTTATGGGATTTACAAACTCGAGCTGAAAGCACAGACACGAATTCTGTATCTGACTTATCAAACGTCTAGATGTATAGAGTCATGTTTTCAGTTATTTTAGCGATACGACTTAGTTTGGCCGAGAAAATCGAAGCAAAAGTTTATGTAAATCAGGACGAAATTTGTATCAGATTTACAGATCACTTATCGCACATTGATTTCCTTTATTTCCCTCATGAATTATTAATGAGTTTGTTAAGTAATGTGATCAGTTGGAAAATTACTGAATTATTACGGTTATCATTATTGTATTATTACTAATAGTATAGCTAGTCATTATCTAGTATTATATCTTTATAGTAATACTTAATGTAAATATGCCAAGTTTTCTTTTTCACTTATATTATACTCATTGTTAAAGTGCCTATAACTCCAAAAATATTATGTTTTGGTTGAAACTATTCTTTAGAACTTTAACAAAGCAAAAATGGGAGGCTAAAACTCAACTGTAATTTTTTTAAGGCCACCAGAACATGTGGCCGTCAGTTTCTAAATTCCCTTTGGGGGCCTGGAGACTAGTGATCTGTGACGTGTATGTAGTAAGGCGTCCTTCCAATTCCATACAAACATCTCTTATTTCTGCGACTCTTGAAAGCTCACCTCCAATATCCAAAGAAATGTCACCAAACTTGCTAAATTTACTAATTTCGATGTGCTCTTTCTTGTGATGGAGTTATTTTATACTGATTAGACTATAATAGGACATTTTTCCTTTTTGAATTCTTTTTCTTATTCAGATTATCCAACTCCTTTGAGAATAGCAAGACAATGGTATAAATTAAAGGTACAAAAGAAACCGTGCAAAAGATTCTGGTAGTTGTCGTAAAATGATGTCCGATTGACGTTACAACTCCAGGCCCTCACCAAGACTCGCGCTGACTTGAAACAGGAAGCCCAAAACGGATGTTTTCCCTAACTTTGACGGCACTAAAATCGTCGAAGTTGAGTTTTTTCACTTTATTTTTTTGAATTCTTAGTCAGGGCGCTATACAGAATCGATGTAAAAAAAAAAAAAAAAGTTTTACTCGGCTAGATAGCATATGATAATAATGATAATAATAATGGTTTATTCAACAGTATATCCATTACACTGGCTCTTCACCTGTCTGTTGAAGAAGCTAAGACTAAATATAATTAAGATAGTAACTATTTTGAGATATATACAATGCAATAAATATATAAGCATAAATCAATACATAATTCCCTAGGCTACTAGATATAAATAGTAACAACTTAATGACATTAAAATACTATAATCTAATTACTATGTACTTGCTAGAGTGCTAACCAGGCTCATCCACCCGAGGGTAAATAAAGTTATCTATCTATCTATGATTGACATTTTATGATGCGCGTTTGATATTTACGAGAAGGTAAACAAAAACTATTTGCGTTCGATCTTGCGTCTATTTTAAAAAGGAAATAGAAATGTTTCCGTGTTTACATATTAGCCTCGACCTTCGGTCTCGTGCTTACACAACAACTTGAGAATTCTCCCAAACCTCCCATCGTGTTTGCATCAGGCTATGGATTTACCAAGCGTGCCTTATCGAGCGTGAAGTGGTCTAACGTCGCTTTCATAGTTTGCACATGTTTACTTTAGAGACGAATTGTGGTCACCTATATGTTTCTGTTTTATATATCAGGACCATGTCCCTTCTCGAGGCCATCAGCCATAACACAGACAGATCAACATTTTACGGCACGTTATGGAGTTGTCTACTGTCCGCTACGAGTGTCCGTCTGTCTGCCATTACTTTCATAGTATCACGACTGAATAAGAAGACGGCTTTGAATCAAGATTACATCCTAGGAGATGATATCCCATTGATGGTAAGAACGTTTCGCCATCCGATTCCCGGGGGGTTGGGGGGGGGGGGGGGGGGGGGGGGGGTAATCAACAAAGTTTTATACGGGGAGGCTCCGCCCCGAGGTCCAAACCCTTACCTTTTATATACCATTTTTGACAGAAAAGGTAACCCATTCATATACCTTTTACTAAACGCTTGGGTAACCCGTAAAATACTTGGCCGAATTAGCCGTTAGGTGCGTCTGTTCGAGATATTTTGAAAGGCCTTTTAAATACGTAAATGACAGTTTTCCCTAGCCACTTAGTCTATACTTGAACTCGTGAAATCCCTACCCTTTTATATACATCCCCCCCCCGGCAAACAAGTCTCGGGCGGTAAAAACAATAGAGCTACAGTATAATGGGTCCAATCAGAATACAAGTCTCGAGCGGTAAAAACAATAGAGCTACAGTATAATGGGTCCAATCAGAATACAAGACTCGAGCGGTAAAACAATAGAGCTACAGTATAATGGGTCCAATCAGAATACAAGTCTCGAGCGGTAAAAACAATAGAGCTACAGTATAATGGGTGTAACCAGAATACAAGTCTCGAGTGGTAAAAACAATAGAGCTACAGTATAATGGATCCAATCAGAATATAAGTCTCGAGCGGTAAAAACAATAGAGCTACAGTATAATGGGTGTAACCAGAATACAAGTCTCGAGCGGTAAAAACAATAGAGCTACAGTATAATGGGTCCAATCAGAATACAAGTCTCGAGCGGTAAAAACAATAGAGCTACAGTATAATGGGTCCAATCAGAATACAAGTCTCGAGCGGTAAAAATAATAGAGCTACAGTATAATGGGTCCAATCAGAATACAAGTCTCGAGCGGTAAAACAATAGAGCTACAGTATAATGGGTCCAATCAGAATACAAGTCTCGAGCGGTAAAAACAATAGAGCTACAGTATAATGGTCCAATCAGAATACAAGTCTCGAGCGGTAAAAACAATAGAGCTACAGTATAATGGGTCCAATCAGAATACAAGTCTCGAGCGGTAAAACAATAGAGCTACAGTATAATGGGTCCAATCAGAATACAAGTCTCGAGCGGTAAAAACAATAGAGCTACAGTATAATGGGTCCAATCAGAATACAAGTCTCGAGCGGTAAAAAGAATAGAGCTACAGTATAATGGGTCCAATCAGAATACAAGTCTCGAGCGGTAAAAACAATAGAGCTACAGTATAATGGTCCAATCAGAATACAAGTCTCGAGCGGTAAAAACAATAGAGCTACAGTATAATGGGTCCAATCAGAATACAAGTCTCGAGCGGTAAAACAATAGAGCTACAGTATAATGGGTCCAATCAGAATACAAGTCTCGAGCGGTAAAAACAATAGAGCTACAGTATAATGGGTCCAATCAGAATACAAGTCTCGAGCGGTAAAAAGAATAGAGCTACAGTATAATGGGTCCAATCAGAATACAAGTCTCGAGCGGTAAAAACAATAGAGCTACAGTATAATGGGTCCAACCAGAATACAGGCCATCCCTTCATGAAGGGCGACACGAATTGCTACCAAATTGTATTCTATTGTATTGTATTGTGTTGCGTTCTATTGTTGTATTGAATTGTATTGTGTTGTATTCTGTTGTATTTTTGCTAAAAATTCGTGTCGTCTTACATAAAGGGATTGCCAGAATACAAGTCTCGAGCGGTAAAAACAATAGAGCTACAGTATAATGGGTCCAATCAGAATACAAGTCTCGAGCGGTAAAAACAATAGAGCTACAGTATAATGGTCCAATCAGAATACAAGTCTCGAGCGGTAAAAACAATAGAGCTACAGTATAATGGGTCCAATCAGAATACAAGTCTCGAGCGGTAAAAACAATAGAGCTACAGTATAATGGGTCCAATCAGAATACAAGTCTCGAGCGGTAAAAACAATAGAGCTACAGTATAATGGGTCCAATCAGAATACAAGTCTCGAGCGGTAAAAATAATAGAGCTACAGTATAATGGTCCAATCAGAATACAAGCCCCACTAACAGCTGCCTACACCAGCCAGACATTCCATTCCAACCGCATGGCCAATCAGAATTCAGTTCTCAGAATCCAAAAACCACTCGCGCTAGAACTTTCTGGCGGGAAATCTAGCAAATCAAATATAAAGGCTAAATTTGAAATAATTGATATGAAATCGGTTCCAATAGTATCGTATATATTCTGTTCTTAGTTTTTCTCAGGAAAGCAGATAGAGTTTAGAAGAAATCGTGTGTTTTGACGCTGTACTGATGAGCTTGAAAGTGGCCGACATAAGCGAACCCTTGCTAATTAACTCATGATCATGTTACGTTATAACGGTCTTGATTGGCTTACACAAAAAATCGGGAATGGAATGTCTGGCTGGTGTAAGCAGCGGTTAGTGGGGCTAGCGTTTGCGTGACGACCCTAAGAACGGCTGCGATGGAGACTACGAGCGGTGCTGCATTACTCTATTTTGTTTCCAGGTTCAAGCGATCTGTGTGGCCTTGGAGGACAACAGTGTGTTGGTACAGCGGTCTCTGCTGGAGTTCCTGTTGGCATTCCTTCCAATGAACACCGACCTCGTCACCAGTGCACACAAGGTGAGACTGGTCGCTGGGGGTCTGGGGGTCATCCTTCGCCGGGACATGTCCCTCAACAGAAGGCTCTACGCCTGGTTACTTGGTCCCGATGTAAACAGCTCGGCCTTCTCGAGAAATGATAGCATTTGTGCAGATGAACAGGAGGGGTACGGAGAAACATACTTCTCACTCCATTCTAAACTTTGCACCATCGAAGCCCTGCGGAACCTTTTTCGGTACCAGTGTTACACTAAGACGTGTGTCAATGATAATAATGCTACCAGGAGATCTCAGAGAATTGTGGCTCTCCGTCCATTTCGAATTTTAATCAGTCTCTTGGATCGACCGGAGATCGGCAGTACAATATTAGAGGATGTTCTTATTGAAGTGTTCAGGGCTTTATATGTGCAATGTAAGGTAATGAAAGACAAGGCCACATCATCTGAAGAATTAAAGCGCAATGACTCCATCGAGAGTATTGTTACCGAAGTTGAAGCACAAGTCAATACGTCCGCCAAGAGTAAGATAACCGATGAACTCATTAAGACAGCTAACTTACTGTTCAATGCGTTTGAGCCGTATTTCATGTGGGATTACGTATCGACGCTTTTGTCAGAATGCGAAGTGAATGAAGAGCAAGAAACTGAAGTTGACTCGTCGCGTTGTGAGGCAGAAGGTTCTGTCAAGACTGAAGCCGAAGTGGTGAAGCTTCCTTCAACGACCTGCTCAGAGGTTTTTCGCTTGACAGACTTCTTACTGGATATTGTTGCCCTGGTATGTACTCTTTGCATTGTCAACGTTTCTTTCATAGTTTTTACGTACATCATATTACCCCAAACGGCCCCGCGCGAGCTTTACTTTCCAAACCATTTACAAAAGTCACGTGATGGGGACCGTACGTGTTTGACGTGCGGGCCGGAAAAAGCTGTCCGGCCGTGCTCGATTTTATGCTTCTTGTTTTGCCGTTATTAAAATAAACTAAGTGATCATATGATAAAAAACTTATTGACTGAGTGGAAGGGCCGAACGGGAAAATATTTGGCTCTCGGTTATATTGTACTTCATGACCTCGAGGCAAATATTTTCGCGCCCTGCCCTTCCACTCAGTCAATAAGTACCTATTATTATACGACTATGACGTAATTTTACCATATTAGGTCACAAAAACGGACTGATATGCCAGCGTATTACCCACTAGATTGTCGCATTACCCGGTAGTAAACCACAAGAGAAAATGAGGTAAGAGAACGATTCCCCGTCCCCTACGTTAGTTCTCCTAGCGGCTATTTTTAGCCTGCGTTGCGGCCCTAGAGTTCGGAGTGCAGCGAGCGGAGATTAGGGGGATTGGGGTGAGGAAAAAAAGAGAGGGGGGAGGGGGTGGGGAGGAGAGGAAGAGAGAGCCTGCCGGCAACCCATGGTTATTTTGATATCCACCCACTAATTAAAATGCATAAAATTAGTAAGTCATTCGACCGATTCATCCAATCATCATGCGGCGGAAGTGAAACAATATCTGTCAAACTCACGCGTGGAATATCAAGGAATCCGGCTCAACTCGAGCGTAAAATTCAAAACAAAAAATATACGAACTTGGAGAATGTCAGCTGAAACTCCGAAAAAAACATGTGAAGACAGGGCCTAAACCCAAACCTGTAAATGTCAACGACTTTTGCAGGATATGTACTGTATGTTTTAAGCTAGCGTTTGGGAATCGAATATTTCCACGGCGAGAATCTGTTCAAGACTTCACAAAGAAAAGAGAGCCGAAGCTTTAAATAATTCTAACTGGTGCCTGCAAAAGTATTGGTCTTCATCAGTTCCGAAATCTGCTGCTCTATCAGAGCGAGTCTGTCGTTCCTGAGGAAGGAAGATTCGAAATGCAGTAGAGAACTACACCTATGTTCGTGAAGGTTTGCAGGATAAAGATAACTAAGATAAAGAAAACTGGTTGCCGCTGAATATAAAGTCGCCACCAAATCAGTAAAGAGCACTGCCGACACAATAACATCGGAACGAACCCAGGGTAGCCTGTACCTCGAACACACGGGTCATGTTTCAACCGTGTGCGTTTCGTCGAGCAAGACGCTTGTGGAGTTCCGATACAGGGTTCTTCAGCTCATCGCGAAATTCGATCCCATTACAAAAAATCTGTAATTCTTTCTTTAAATTCATCGCTGAAGGAATTCTCGGTATGTTTGTCGCCATACTAATTGATTTCTGCTCTTATCGCATGCCAATGATTTCTGTCAAAATAACCATGGGTTGCCGGAAGGCTCTCTCTTCCTCTCCTCCCCACCCCCTCCCCCCTCTCTTTTTGTCCTCGCCCCAATCCCCCTAATCTCCGCTCGCTGCGCTCCGATACTCCAGAGCCACAACGCAGGCTAGGCCATTTTTAGCTACCCAGGTTTATTTTTATCGCTTACCGTCCACGTGACCTGATACCCGATATTCCTTTATTTGAGAGTTGACCAGTTGCGCTAGCTAGGCTAGCATGAACTGGTCGCGAGCTGCGATGATGTTCTCGCAGAACGTATGATTGACTGTAAAGCTGACCAATCAGATGACGTTCTAAAATAAGTTTCGGTTCTTAAAATAGCCATTTGGGGAACTAACGTTGTAAAGTCCCATGTATGGGGGAATCGTTCTCTTACCTCATTTTCTCTTGTAAACCAGTATTAACCGGTTGAGTACACGATCGTACTTCGTTCAAAGCAAAATTGGCCGAGGACAATCAAATAAAGAATTTCAAGTGTCGTATAATAAATCTCTTATTAGATGATTTTTCAGGTAATACGGGCTGAAATTCTACTCGTTGCTTGTCTCGCCTCCTGCGGGACTCGGAGAAATACATTCGCAACTCGTAAAATAGCAGCCCGTAATACCTGAAAAACCATCTAATAAGATGTATGTATTTACAGATCATATCTTGTCAGTTTATATTTTCATGTAGCCACGTCGTTTAATGGCTGTCTATAGAGCGCAATTCAATTGTGTGTCGGAAAGTAATTATACGTAATTGCTTTTGAATTTGATTGGTACGTTATCCATGATTGCGTTTGCTTTTTGCTCTGTGATTGGTTGAAGTAAAACCAATCGTGAATTACTTCAGTTCGTGATTGGCTCATTGTGTTTTTACTTGCTTGTGATTGGTTCAAGTAAAACCAATCGTGAATTACTTCAGTTCGTGATTAGGCTCGGTTTCCAGCCGTGGGGTGATTCGATTTTGAGTTACAGTATTTTTTAATTTTGTGACAGCCCAGCTCAACGTGTTTCCTAATTGTCATGAAAATCCATATACTTCGGCCAATTAAAAATGTTAGACTTGATAAACCTTTAAAAGTGATAGCTAAAGTGTTTTGAAGTGAACGCTAATCATATTGACGAGAAATACAGCTTTATTTGTAGAGTACGTTTTCGGCCGCCATCTGGGTTTACCAAAGAGGTACACCAACATGGCCGCCGCATACTAATTACACTAAATTGTTCGAATATTATTTGTCCGACCGCTCGGTTACGAAGTACTCTATTGCTCCAAAATTTCGGTCATTTGTATATTTTTTATCTGCTCTATACACAACTTTTCAAATATTTTACAAATATCAGTTTTTATCTTGAGGCACATTTGTTTCTGACGTCAGTGAAAACGATCTATATCAAAAAATGATCGTGAACCAACTGAAACAGTTAACTTTGTTAGAGCAGTTTTCGATTGAGTGTCGAAAAACAACAACGATTGCTTTGGTTTTGCGTTTACTTAGTTTTTCTATTGGCTGAGAAAATGCTTTCGTCGAAGTCAACCAATCACATTCCAAACTAAAGCCAATCACGTTTTGGTAAGTTAGAGCAGTTTTCGATTGAGTGTCGAAAACAAAAAGCGATTGCTTTGGTTTGCGTTTGCTTAGTTTTTCTATTGGCTGAGAAAATGCCTTCGTCGAAGTCAACCAATCACATTCCAAACTAAAGCCAATCACGTTTTGGTAAGTTAGAGCAGTTTTCGATTGAGTGTCGAAAACAAAAAGCGATTGCTTTGGTTTGCGTTTGCTTAGCTTTTCTATTGGCTGAGAAAATGCCTTCGTCGAAGTCAACCAATCACATTCCAAACTAAAGCCAATCACGTTTTGGTAAGTTAGAGCAGTTTTCGATTGAGTGTCGAAAACAAAAAGCGATTGCTTTGGTTTGCGTTTGCTTAGTTTTTCTATTGGCTGAGAAAATGCCTTCGTCGAAGTCAACCAATCACATTCCAAACTAAAGCCAATCACGTTTTGGTAAGTTAGAGCAGTTTTCGATTGAGTGTCGAAAACAAAAAGCGATTGCTTTGGTTTGCGTTTGCTTAGCTTTTCTATTGGCTGAGAAAATGCCTTCGTCGAAGTCAACCAATCACATTCCAAACTAAAGCCAATCACGTTTTGGTAAGTTATCAATGATTACGTTAAACTTTACCTCCTGATTGGTTGCTTTTTCCAAGTAAAACCAATCATGTTTTTACTTTAGCTCGTGATTGGCTGGTTGTGTTTTTACTTTTTTTTCTCCTGTGATTGGTTCTGTGATTACTTTGGTTTTGGTTTTACGACACTCAAGCAAAAACCGCTCTATCGGCAACATTTAGGCCGCGTTCGTTTGGAATCAATCCGAAATAAGAATTGCTAAGCGTTCGTTTGAAAGCTATTATTATTCCGGCCCCAGAATACTTAGAGTGCCATTCCATGTGTTCTGCTCGGAAGCAGAATAGCCATAATATATATTCCAGAATATATTCTTATTCCGGAATATCCCAAACGAACGCGCCATTAATTAGTGATCATTGTTTCGCATGTTGAAATATTAGCGAAAATTGCCACGTTCAGTCATGCGCACTGCCGATTAACAAGCAATTGGACATATATTATCAACTCGGCTAAACAGCAAGTATTTATATGTTTTACTTAGCCTTCTCTGCAGGCAACTCCTATATGACACCGGGATAATGTAATAAGAAATTTGAATCACCGGGATTCCTGTGGAAGGTTCAGGGCGCTTCTGTCCTACCACAGGAATCCCGGTTATTTTATCGGGAGTTGCCTGCGGAGGAGGCTATGTTTTACTGTACGTTTTCCCTTTTTGTGAGTGGCTGATTTTTTTTCCGATAAGACGACAAACCAGAGAAATCGTGTGATCTCCAGTCCTCTAGCAACCTGCTCGCTTGAATGTTTTAGTTTATTATTGTAAACAAAATAATGAGTCTGCTTTGATTAGTTTTAAGCACAAATAATTTGACCATGTCATGCGGAAATGATGGTCAATAAGAGGACAAACCCAAGTACTTTCTTTGTAATCGTATTTCCTAGAATAGTCCCCCATTCCCCCTTAGAGAAAATATTTGAAATAATTGCCCATACCCTTGTTTCTGTGCAAACGCTGTAACGAGAGTGAAATATCGCGCAAGCTATAGATGGTTTGCACTCAATCCCCAGAGATTCAAATGACAAAGGGCATGGCGGCCATGTTGGTGTACAGAACAAAAGAAGCTAACGAAGAATCTATTGTTAACTGTACACCAAGATGGCGGCTATGACGTAACGTGCAAAGGGTCCATTGACAACTCTGACGCCGGAGTACAAAACAGTCGACTCTGACAGTTAAAGAACATTTTATCTCCATACGACACCAATCGTTTCTGTTCAGCGTATAGTTTTTTTTAAATTATTAATATTTAAAAATTAATATTATCGCTTTTTGGGCGAACAAAAAAACTAAACGCTCAGGGCCCGGTTGTTCTAAGGAATGGTAAGCGCCATCCCGGGTTTAAACCGCTATCCTAGGGATAAAGTTACCCTTGCTTCGAACAACTGGGCCCAGGGCGATACGGTTATATGGTAAGTGTATCCGGTTGTTTTTTGCATTTGTGCAGGAAGCCGATGTGAAAACCCAGACTGAATACTGGCCGGAACTGCTGCGTCGAATTACCATGGAAATGACGTCACGATGCGAGATGATGAGGTTACCGGAGATACGGGAAGGCATCTGCTTGTGTTCCAAGCTACTCTCTAAAATAATGCCATCAATGAAGGCGGTAGATGGTGCTCATAAGGATAGTATGAAATCCATTTTGGGATCATTGACGTCGGACATTGAATCCCTCGATGCAAGGAATCGTACAGAAAGTGGTAGGAAGCCACTGAATTCAGTCGATTCTCAAAGTTTCATGGGTAGAACTAGGAACTTAACATCTGAAGGTGTCATGAGCATAGCTAATGAATCAGGTGAACCAGAACCAGGAAGTTCTGAACGCTCTCGAACTGGAAGTCGTGTAATCCAGGTAGCGCGAATAACGAGTGGGGAAGACGTAGTACCAGATTTGACAGGTTGGAGTGTGGTGGAACTGAGACGACGTTTAGAAGATGGGGGAAACGTGAGGGAAGACGCAGCAAGTAACAAAACTAGAAACTTCTCTTCAAACTTTCAGAGTGATGAAATTGTCGAGAATAAGGAAATCGAAGAGAGGCTTGAGACTACCGTGGCTGGATCGAATAATAACGACAAGGACAAGGAAGACAAGGAAAGTCGTACTGAATCAGACGACGATCCAAAACTCGAGTTCACAGATGCTACAGAATTCCCAGTACAAGCTAATGAAAGTCAAGACGACTTTGACGATTGGAGTGAATACCAGAAATCAGTCGGGAGGGGGATCCCAGATGCTCAAAATGTCTCTGGAAATTGGAAACAGGACTATCTCTATTCATCTGAGGCCGAGGCCTCACAGGACAGGATGGAAGATATATTTATGGATGCCGAATCGAGGCCAGAAATAACTCGAATGCCCGAATCACCAAAACATATTTTCCAACCTTCACTAATACAATCTTGTGTTGATTATTTTCAAGCCTTCTTTGCTGAGTTTGTTCAGCAGCGAATTCTCAAATACGCAAAGGTAGGTTGTTCTCCTGGACGGCGATCTCCTGGACGGCGATCGTCTGGTCAATTACAGAATTCGGAGTTTGTCCTTGATGATCTGATGAGCGGTGATGAGTGGATGTTGAAGCGAAAATCCTGCAATGGCGAAGAAAGTAGTACTGCAGTGTTAGCACCCAGTACGGGTTCAGTATCAGAAGAAATTCAAGGAATAGCGGAACAAGATGGAATGTCGTCAATTGGACAACATGATGCCATTCGTTGTGCCGAGGCTTTTGCTGCTGCTTGTAGGTTATTAGTGGAGTTATCGTGTTTTCCCGTGTACTGTAGTCACAACACGAAACACATTAATGCCAACAAAACTGATGGTGAGTAAGCACGGTAATTTGAGGATATTACGCGGTGGTGCCGAAGATATGAAGTTTATCCTTGAGAATCGAAATATTTTGGACTGGAGAGGATAAACTTTATATCCGTTTAATGCTCTTCTTATATATGGACAATTCAAACTGCTCTAAGAACTCTAGCTTCTCTCTTCGTTTTACTAGCTTACTGTCAGTAGCAACTTCGTTTCCCGGTTAGCTCAGTGGTTTAGCGCCGGTCTGTCGTGCGGGAGGTTGCGGGTTCAAACCCCGGCCGGACCAACACTCAGGGTCTTAAAATAACTGAGTAGAAGGTACCTTTGTGAAACAATTTCCTTAGCGAGCTGCAAATGGTTAGACCTTCACGTCTTCTTGGATAAGGACGTTAAATCGTAGGCCCATCAGTGGATGAAGAGCAACCTCGTGGATATGCCACTGATTAATCCATTAGTATTAGTATTATTATATTATATTATATTATATTATTATAATA
Organism: Actinernus sp. WN-2022; assembly: GCA_030867875.1. Lineage (NCBI taxonomy): Eukaryota > Metazoa > Cnidaria > Anthozoa > Actiniaria > Actinernidae > Actinernus > Actinernus sp. WN-2022. The sequence continues at coordinate 31,382,051 of JAOWCC010001501.1, forward strand.
TTATTATTCGTGATCTTTCGAAGCTCTTCTGTGAGAATTTCGTGAGGTCCATATAGAGAGTTTTAGATCTTAATTAGCTCTTTCTGCCCGGAATGTTCATATTCTTGCTGCTCGTTTAAGCTGTTTACACCTTCCTCTGTAATTTTCACAAACCTGCCACCATCTTTGTAGTTCAAAAGGCGGTAAGCGTGACGTCATACATCCGGGAACTGAATGGCGTATTTTCGATGTTTCATTCCAGCGAGTGAAATATGATTCTACGAGTGGTTTAGAACCTGGTAAACCACTCTCATCCTTGTAATAACGGGAAATAAGAATCGCATAGAAACCATTGATACAGTAGTAAGCGGATACACATATATTGTGTAATAGATACACTTGATTCTTTTGTCAAAACCTACTAAAGTCATTTAAATAGGCAACCAATTTCACACAAATGACTAATGTTATTAACGTTTGGTGCACTTTAATGCACGTACCTTGCTTCACATCAATACATTGTCGAGGATGTCATTGCCATCAAAAATTCATTTACAAATAAACAAATTCTATCACATAACGAATTGGCAAATGGTTTTGCTACTCCCTCTTCTGAAATGTGATACACCAGTTTTATATACACAGGACGTTGTAAAGAGGTAACACCTTTATAGTCAGATGTCCGATCCTTTTCTTGTTTCATGTCAGACCATCGCCTGCCGGAATGGTTGCGGGCCCTAATCGTGTGCTGTTTTCAAGTAGAAGACTTTGACGTCCAGAGCTCGTCAGTAAGCACTCTGTTGGACCTTATAAACCTCACCTTGTCAGTTACTCCAGCCGCTGGTACAGAGAGACCCAGGACTACCGTGGCGGTGGTTGTGATACCCATGATATCACATGCACACCTGACTATCATAGAGCGTTCAGCTGTCTATCAGGTGAGCCACGCCGGGGAGCCGGGGTGGCGCAGTGGTTAAGCACTTAGCCTCTCACCTCTGTTGCCCAGGTTCGATACCCGGACGCTACGCCATACGTGAGTTGAGTTGCCGTTGCTCCGATGGTTTTACCCCGGTTTCCCTACCCCACAAAAATCAATACGCTAAATTCCAATTCGATCTGTGGATTAGCTGGGTCCTGACTTTGATCAGCTCCTGTGGTTGCTCCGTTATAAATTCAGAGGTGATTGTTGGGTATCACAAAGAACGCTGAGCTTACTAGAAGTCATGCGGTGATTGTTGTTATGCTTTCGACCAGTTAACAGCAAGTCATTTCAAAGACAAACTCCTATTGCATTAAACTTGTCTCAGGAGTTTTATGTGTTGAAAAAGGTTGAACCAAACTGCAGTACCAGCAATGATTTGGGTAAGGGTAAACAAGAAAAAAAATTATAGGTTTATAAGTCGAAGTATGATCTACACAATAAGGAAAATATATGCTTAGTTTCATTGAAGACTGATAAGCCAGGTGTATTTTTTTCAGGTTGTAGCTGAGAGTTTGTGGCTGCGGCTTCGGCAAGACACTACACGCTACCATCAGCGAATCGTAGAGCTATTTCTTCAGCTTCACAGTCTGACCCCACAACCCTCTCTATGTGCTAACATTATTGGAAATTCTCTCGTGGACCCAGTAAAGGTATCAACATTGTATAATTGTTTATTATTCGCTAGCTTAAAGGGGCACTCAATTGAATTGAACCGTCAAGTTTCTTTAAAACAAAACTACAAAAATAACACCCCGAGAGAGAAGAGAAATACCGTGTGAATGTCCTGATGTGCTTTTCAAACTTTTTCGATAGAGGATGGCAAAGATTAAAGTGGATTACAAAAGCTTGTTTGAGAAACATGATTTCGGTTACCGTGAACCAATTTCAAATTGATCTACATTTCTCTTAAAAGCAGTATTTTTCATCCACTCTAATATTTGCCATCCTTCATCAAAATTGACTCAAATGTTCTCTAGTATACCTGAAAAGCATACTCTACTAATTTGAGTAGTTATTGTTGTATTTCATCATAAAAAAGTTCATCATTTGGGGGTTGACTGTGCCCCTTTAAAGAACAGGGCGGAAGTTTGCACTGTAGAAAGCCCCCAAAAACCGCAGCCTTCTAGTGAATCGTTGAAAGCCTTACACACCATGTGAGAACACATGTTTCAGTGACATGGTGAGAATTCATGTAGACGTGCTTCTACTATTGATACATTTATATTACGTTTGATTTCACAGGAAGCATGTTTGGTAGCTCACTGGAAGTTTGGTGTGTTCTGGCACTTGGCTAGAAATGTGGTGATCCAGGATTCTGGGAGAACATCCAGGCTTGGTGATGTACGCCCTCTTGACAGGTATAATGGGTACCACACGACGTCATCAATGAACGCATTCAAAGTTCCCCAATAGGATACTTGCATGATGACGTCACACACTACAACTACCAGAACTCTTTGCGTGGATTCTGTTGTTCCTCTAATTTGGACCATTGTCTTGGAATTCTCAAAGGAGTTTTAAAATTTGAGTGAGAAAAAGAAATTGAAAAGGATTCTGGTAGTTGTAGTAAAATGTTGCCATAATGACAATGTCCTATTATACCAAGGCTTCACTGAGAACTCTGTGCTTGTGATTGGCATTTTGTTTAGAAATCTCGCTTACTCTACATCAAGGAACAGCCTCCCAGACCCAACAGTGTTTGCATCGAGCTTGATGGCTTTCAAGAAAAGCCTGTCGTCCCACCAAGCTGAATGCAAATGATGCTGACCGTGACAGTCTCATTTTATCTTCATTTTAAATTACTTGCACACCTGGTTTTTGTCTTAACTTATTTATAAATAGCACCTGCATGGTATTTACGTTTTTTAGACACTCACTAGAATCTTCAGTATTGAAGGAGGTGAGTTTATTGGAAGAAGAAGACAAACTTCTATTGCATGTTTTCTCAAAAATGTTTCTCAATGTTTGCTTCATTTAAAGCAAATTATGTGTTGATGTGAAGCGAGGTACGTGCATTATATTGTGTTTGTTTCTCACGAAAAGGTATTAATCTTGCAGATTTTGTAAAATTTCTGACATTTAATCCCTAATTTTGGTTACTTGTCGTGGATCCTGTGACGTCATGCATAAGATGAATCAACTCCTTCCCAAGAGAAAACTACTACAATAAAATCCCGTAGCTTTTAATTGTGACATCACAAGATGAATGAATCCCGCAATTCGGGTAACTTTTATTATAGTTGAATTACTGCTCCAGTGTCTCGAAGAAAACTAATTTAGACAACTGAAGTATATTAGAAATAGAATTTTGAGCAAAAAGAGTTAATGTTTGTTTTATGGTTTACTTGCACTTTAACTATGTTCGTCTAGATAATATATGCTTTATGTTTGTCTTTGTTGTATTAAGTGTGTCTGTAATGTTATTCACAAGACAAGCAGAGGTTGACACGAAAGCTAACAGGCAATTTCAGCACTTCCATCCTATTTTCATCCAATGAATGTATATTACTATTGTCTCTCGTGTCTTGTTATATTTCTCTCTTTTAGCCATTGAGAAAAGTGTAAATAAAATAAAAGTTTTAAAAAGGTATAGATACATTGATGCTGATGTTTTATTTAATTTATTGTTCAAACAGAGCTCTATTTTTAATGCTGGATAGTTTGGAAAGTGACGAGCCTGAAATAAGGTGAGAGACTCGCTGAATAATAACAGAAAAGCTAAGTCGATTCTCTGTTCTAAATTATACTACTCGCGGTAATGCTTTTGTGTAACTAATGAATAGGTCTTTTGCAGGAAACAGTCACATGCTGATATATCACTTCAGTAAACAACGAATTGAGCTCGTGATCCCATGGGAAAGGCTTTACTGGAAACAGTCATGTGCTGATATATCACTTCAGTAAACAACGAATTGAGCTTGTGATCCCATGGGAAAGGCTTTACTGGAAACAGTCCCGTGCTGATATATCACTTCAGAAAACAACGAATTGAGCTCGTGATCCCATGGGAAAGGCTTTACTGGAAACAGTCACGTGCTGATATATCACTTCAGTAAACAACGAATTGAGCTCGTGATCCCATGGGAAAGGCTTTACTGGAAACAGTCCTGTGCTGATATATCACTTCAGAAAACAACGAATTGAGCTCGTGATCCCATGGGAAAGGCTTTACTGGAAACAGTCCCGTGCTGATATATCACTTCAGTAAACAACGAATTGAGCTCGTGATCCCATGGGAAAGGCTTTACTGGAAACAGTCCCGTGCTGATATATCACTTCAGAAAACAACGAATTGAGCTCGTGATCCCATGGGAAAGGCTTTACTGGAAACAGTCACGTGCTGATATATCACTTCAGTAAACAACGAATTGAGCTCGTGATCCCATGGGAAAGGCTTTACTGGAAACAGTCCCGTGCTGATATATCACTTCAGAAAACAACGAATTGAGCTCGTGATCCCATGGGAAAGGCTTTACTGGAAACAGTCACGTGCTGATATATCACTTCAGTAAACAACGAATTGAGCTCGTGATCCCATGGGAAAGGCTTTACTGGAAACAGTCACATGCTGATATGTTACTTCAGTAAACAACGAACAGATGGTCGGGAATACTCCCATTTATAGGCTGTATGACAGATGGTCGGGGAATACTCCCATACATAGGCTGTATGACAGATGGCCGGGGAATACTCCCATATATAGGCTGTATGACAGATGGCCGGGGAATACTCCCATATATAGGCTGTATGACAGATGGCCGGGGAATACTCCCATATATAGGCTGTATGACAGATGGTCGGGGAATACTCCCATATATAGGCTGTATGACAGATGGTCGGGGAATACTCCCATATATAGGCTGTATGACAGATGGTCGGGGAATACTCCCATATATAGGCTGTATGACAGATGGTCGGGGAATACTCCCATATATAGGCTGTATGACAGATGGTCGGGGAATACTCCCATATATAGGCTGTATGACAGATGGTCGGGGAATACTCCCATATATAGGCTGTATGACAGATGGTCGGGGAATACTCCCATATATAGGCTGTATGACAGATGGTCGAGGAATACTCCCATATATAGGCTGTATGACAGATGGTCGGGGAATACTCCCATATATAGGCTGTATGACAGATGGTCGGGGAATACTCCCATATATAGGCTGTATGACAGATGGCCGGGGAATACTCCCATATGACAGATGGCCGGGGAATACTCCCATATATAGGCTGTATGGGTATGTGCCGCCCAATGGGGTCGTGATTTTTGACATTTTGCTCTAAAACAGGGTACAGTACGTATACGTACTCGTACTCCCAAGTATCATGTTTAGATCTGAGACTTAAAAGTGCCTGGAATGCGCTCTGAAACGGGGTATGATATTTATTCAGAGAAGCGAAAATGTTTCAATTCACACCATCACACTTCGTTGTTGAATTAAAGTAAAAAAAATTGATGATCAGTGTGTGCGTACCCTCCCAAAATTTAGTAGAGTAACCCCCCCCTCCCCCGGAGATGGTCTTAACGTGCACCGATTTGTTGTTGTAGGGTGGTTACCAAGCAGTGGTTGGCGCATGCGCTTCAGCAGGGTGACCTGGGTCGTTTTGTTGACCCGTTACTTCTACTGCTTTTACACCCTGTGACTGCTAGAGTATCTGTGCAGCACGCATGCTCACTGGAGGTCACTCGAAGATTAATGGCTAAAACAGATGTCGGCAGCAGCGTGGAGACTGGCCCTGGTATGTTGCGTAATGATGTCATGAAAACAAGTGTCTGCGCATGCGCGAGTTTTATACAATGTTTTCAAAAGCGACTAATAGCAAATGGCTTCGTCAATCTTCTCTCGGTTCTGTTTGAATTCTACTATATATTTTGAATATAGCTAAATTTTGTACCATTTCACGATATTTCGTATGACTTATACTAACAATTTTTGTTTTCTAATTTCATAGCCACCATTTCATCGACGTCCTTACCCGAGGACGAGAGGAGCATGGGCAACAGTGAGAGCGTCCTTAACAGCAGCCGTGAGTCAATGCTTGATGAACCAAGTGGACTAGGCACGAGTGGAGTCAGCGAGATAGAGCGGTCAGCAGATAGCGATAGTGACGGAGCTGAAGCTGATGACGACAATGATGACCAGCGGACATCTGACGGTACTCCTCATCTTACCAAACCTATAACGCAGATATCGTATGAGTGACAAACTACGGCATGTCCATAGCCTTACCGTAACCGTACTATAACCGTGCCGTACCGTAACTCTTTAATTTGATTGGATCAGCAGGATAAAAACAATAGGCAAACCATTTCAATGTTACGGCATGTTACGGTATAGTAATCGTGCCGTAGTCATTGTCGTACTTTGTCCCACTCATATGAAAGTCCTTGAATTTTAGAGGGAGTCCTTGAAAAGTGCTTGAATTTTATAGGAGTCCTTGCAATTTAAAGTCCTTCAATTTTAGAGGGAGTCCTTGAAAAGGCCTTTAATTTTAGAGGGAGTCCTTGAAAAGGCCTTTAATTTTAGAGGGAGTCCTTGAAAAATCCTTGAATTGAAAATAATACCTGTAATATTAAATTTATTTACATATTTTCGATTATGAGGTAATTAGCAATTAAAATACACAAATTATTATTCTGTACCAACCATGTTTGTAGCTTTAAAACTAAACTATACAAATCATTGAGTGAACTTGTACTTTTGACATTACAGCAAAACGAGAGAAAAATATAATCGCAGCTGAAACAAGCAAGGCAGAGGAAAAGAAGCCGGAATCCAAACAAACCAAACACTTAAGAGAACCAGCCACAAAATCGTCGGTACACCCTCTTGACCAACATAAGTTACTGTACGTGCTGGTGTACGACTGGCAGCTCACTCTATATGCCTTCAACACTCTTCTCTCCATTCTACGTAGCGCCCCTCGTCAATTTGTGTGCGCCGCGTCAGCGTGTAATGTTAGCTCGTCTAATACTCCACACCAGGACAAGATCAAAGAACTGTTAGCAAGACATAGGAAGTCACTACTCGGCAAGGGATTCTATGGACCGCTCTACGACACACCTGCGGCCTCCGCAGGTATCCGAAAGCAAACCATTTTTCCCTGTGTTTGTCTTCTTTTGTTTTATTCAAATTTTCAAATCGAAGTCATCAATTTGTTATTTCGGTTCGTTGAAAGAAACTTTTGGAATGATTAAAAGCGTTATCTGGATAAAGTAGCTACTGTCACCACGACATATGAGTTCCTGGCCCTTCTATGTAATTGTAAAACGGTCTTTTCAATTCTCAGGGGGAATATGAAATTTTGTAAAAAAATGTGACTGGTTCCGAGGGAAACAGAGAGTTTTGTTTCCCGAGATCTCGATGTTTCCCGAGACAAAATCGATGGAGCAAAAGTCATTGATTTCCCGACGGTCTGTCATTATTTATGATTTGTTATATAGCCTAAGAATTATACTCCATATTTTCGAGAAAACTGACGGCAAACCAAAACGTTGTAAAAGACTGGCGTAACCAAAACGTACGACATCACGCCACCTTCTGTCATGATCACGTGCGCTAGCGGGCTTACTTTCTGACGTCATATCCGCCGGACAGGGCTGAATGACGAGAGCGTATGCGCGACCTGATGCGTAAATCGGAGGCAATTTTACCTAAAACACTATCTGTTGGCGGTAAATCTTTCGTGTTTGAAGGCATTTTTATCCCAGTGGCCCAAACTTAAACTACATTGTCCAAAACATGTTTCTCAGTTTCTGGAGGAAATGGTCTGAGTATCTTATCTTTCCAACAACACTTTTGACAGTTCCACCATTTTTTGTATACGCTGCAGTCGCCCCTAGTCTACGCGCGTCACGTTATTCAGTAAATGGGGTCTGGGTACGAGATTGTTATTAAGCGCTGTCCTTCAGCGGGTAAAATCAACCAATGAGACTGCGTTATATCTGGAAGAATCAAATCTATGTAAACAATAGTAGTTAGACATACCTGTAAGCCATTTGGCATAATATTATTTGATACATGTTTTACTTTAAGGTCAGCCACATCAAGCACGCCATTTCGTTGGCCCTCTCCTCTACCTCCGACCCAACACCAGCAAGTACTTAGAGATACTCATCTCGATTTGTCTGTACTTCATACGAAGTGAATACCCCGCAAGTCTGGAGCGGGAAGAAGGTGACGTGGATGGCAATGCTCAGGTAAAGTTTAAATTCAAAATAAACACCACCAAATGGAGAAAATGAATGGCTTGATATATGGACCCAGTTCATCTGAATGGCATCTGAATTTTCTTGATCCATGAACTTTAAAGTATCATTCGCATTACAGGAACGTAACTATCATTGACATTCATTTTGGAAGTTTCAGTCATCGAAGAGTCTAGCCTGTGAACCCCAGGCTCTTCAAGGGGAGAGGGGAGGGGGAGAGAAGAGGAAGGGAGGGGGACTGGAGAGGAGGGGGAGAGGAAGGGGAGAAGAGGGGCCCGTCCCCTCCTAAGGGCTAGCTACGAAGAGTCTAACACCACAAGATTATTCGTGAAGAAGATGTGTAACCTGGATTCTGAATATAGCAAAATAGAGGTGTGCGTGTGGTTACATCGGTCAGCCCAAACAAAGGCTCTATATAGGCTTCAGTATACAGCGAAGTACATTAGATTAAGTTATGAACAATGAGACTACACTAATCTAGCGTATGTTCTTAGGTTCAAATGATGAGTGCCGATGTTCTCACTTCAATTATATGGCAGCTTGTGGAGGTCGTGCGAGAGAGCGGTGCCGGGTTCGGTCCATTCATCAATGATCTGTTTTCACGCTGTAAAGTTCAGAAAGCCCTTCTCCACTGTCTTCTCTCTACAGTTTATGAACGAACTGGGTTTCGAACACCGACTTCAGTGCAATCCAGCGAACCCATTCCTTTTCGAATTTGCAATGACAGTAAGCCTTCCCAGTTGCGAGCTTTACAAGTGAAGCTGCTCAAATTACTGCAAGCGATTTTCGTGCTTGAAGCCCACATTGATACGGCTGAATTCATTTCCAGTGACAGTCAGCCGAACACTGGTCCTCAGAGTCCGGCCAAAAGTGATTCCGAGCCTATTACAGCATTACAGCAAACAGTTCAGCGATACATCCCTGGTAAACGACTTGCATCACAGAGCATGCTCTTATCAGCGGTCTTACATGGGCTCAAACATGATGATTATGACCTACATCACGAGTGGCTACAATTTGTCATCACGTGCCTTCCGCACATGAGAGGCGCCCTTAGCACGTGGGTGGTCCGTGTCGTGGAGGAGGTAGGGCGCATGCTCGAGCTACAGACAACCGCCTACCTACCTGCGTCGAAAAGCGGGATGGCAAGGAGCTTGGAGTAAGTCTTTCAGAGTATCTTTCATTACCTTGAAAACCCCAACAATTCGAGTTCTTCAAACACGGGTCCATCTGGTTTTTCATTTGACCGTAAGAAGGAAATTTGGTATTTTTGGCCACCTTTTCCTATTCCTATTACAAATCCCTACCAAGCTCGAAGCTTCCGCTTCATCTGCGACTGACTGTGCAATACTTTTGGATCTTAACTTATCTCTCCAGAATAGTGAAATTAAGTGTATTTCTAGCTTTTATGGGGCAGGGGGTGTTCTAGCAACAGTGTAAGATGTAGGAGGATTAACGAGGTAACTTTTTTATTCCAGGACGGATAAGCCTCTATTCTCCATACCTCCAGATTATATGGTCTCTTTATTGGAGCACCTTGGTACGATTTTTCACTTTTGCCTCCACGATGTTATTCCCTCATCACCAGGCCTCTCCCTGCAGCCACGAGTGGTGCCATTCCCAGCATTACCCAGTTCTGACACAAGCCAATCAGCGAGCAGCTCTGCACAAATATTCAACAATCTCTTACATGCGTTCTCAGTACAATCTGCTCCCGTGAGTCACATGACTAGTATAGATGGTCCCAAGCCCCTGTTGGAGGCGCGCGAGGGTTTGCTCAGTATCCTCCCGTCAGTTTTAACTGCCTTATTTACTGTGTGGAATACCTGGAGCCCACAAGTAGTCGAAACTACTGGTCAGCGGCTACCTTCAGAAACGTATTTGAATCTAGTCGGTTTACCAAAGGTACTTAAGATTTCTTGATGATTTCTGTAATATACCACTTCTCGTTTACAGACAAGAAAGAGTAGTTGTTACATGAACGTTTGAACAACTCTTTCGTCGTGTACCTGGTGCCTTGCTCTTTTACAGTGCAACTACAGTAACCGGGGCCATTTGCAAAACGAAAATAAAACATTCCAAAATACAAATCCTAGCAAATCCACGTAATTGTCTTCATTCAAAAGACTTCGACTTCAGAACTAGCAACCTCGTTCCCAGGGGTCTTTACGCGCCTAATCCAAGATGGCGTCGAATGAAGCCCTGTAGAGTTCCTAAGGAGAGGAATCGCTCACTTAACTAATTCATGAAATGACCATATAAACTAACATAAATTAGCAGTGGTTTTAAAATGCACAAATTTGACAGCATTTGAGCGACGATGGTTGTTAGTGTAGTGGTTACGACGTTTGCCTTTGGTGGCAGCGGGGTTCGAGTTCCAGAAAATCTCCCCAATTTTTTTTACCTCATCATTTTCTTGAAGTTTTTCTTGAGAACCCTTGCTCTAGGTGGGAAAGATCTTGTTTACTGACCGGTTAGGTTTTTTTTATTTTTCAGGGTAGGATTTCAGTTAGTTTATATTGTCATTTCATTAATAAATTAAGTGAGCGATTACTCTCCTTAGGAGCTCATGAAGCCCTGGTACAGGCTGGTCATGTGACCCAAAAATATGCCCAGTATGTGGAAATATTTCGAGGAGCATCCGCCATCTTGGATTCATCATCGCTGAAGAACGGTTAACTGTTGAAGTATGATTCCAAACGTACATTGTTGTACGTGTACCCAGCTAATTAGGAACGAGTATTAAAACGGCAAACACGCAAAGTACTTATGAATTTGTAGTTGTTTTAAACTAATTTTAAACGCTCAATGCGAATGACGACATCACCGGTTTATTTTTAAATCGAAAATTCATGCGCTGTTCGGAATTCTCCAATCAGCGCGCGCAAAACGTCAAGCCAATCAGCGGCCAAATCCCACCAGCCTGTACTAGGGGTTATTTTGACGCCATCTTGGATTAGGCGCGTAATGACCCCTGGGAACGAGTTGCAGAACCAGTCCACCAAATGTGCCTTTTACCGGATCGAAGCTCGTGCAAGTTGAAATGCTATTGTCTTGTAATCGACACTGATTGGCTCAAATAACCGGAAGTCGAAATGCTTTGTTTTCGTTCTGCAATGTGATTGGTTCTCGTTATTGAATTGGTTGTAGTAGTCGTACTGTAAAATGCGCATCTGTTTCTCGTTGTAGTTTAGTTGTTGTGTTTGTTGTTTCAGTTGGTTCGTCACCAGGTCCTGCAGCTGTTGACTCCCGTTGCTATGAACCATACTATCGTGTTCTTAGCATCCCTGGCTGACGTGTGGCACCAGCGACGGAAGCGCGATGGTCAGACAGGGAGTAAGTCGTCCAGTCTGGTTGTACCATTAACATCTGACGAGCAGAACGTAGTGGTAGACATCGTTTATGCTTTAAAGGTAATTGTAGTAAATGTACATTATTAAAAATATTGACATTCACATATTGCAGTTATACCGGTTCCACTTTTCCTATTGACTGGGTGGAGGGCCGGACGGGAAAATATTTGGCTCAAGTTCATGACGTACTGACCGAGCGTCCGGCCCGTCCCAACTCAGTCAATAGTTTTTTTTTATCATATGACCATATCTTTTTGTAGATCAAACCGCAAAACAGCAAGAAAACATTGTGCAGGGCCGGACGGCTTTTTCCGGCCCGCTCATGCCATACACGTCCGGCCCTCATCACGTGACTTTTGTAAATGGTTTTGAAAGGAAAGCGCGCGAGGGGCCGTACGGGTCATATGATAATAATATCTATTCAGGCAAGCTTAAAAGCGGAGCTCCCAATTATCTGAACTGAGGTAACGACTGAAAAAAAACCACGATAAATCTGATATAAAGAAAACAAAGATAAAAACACAAAACTGGTAGAATTAAGGGAAGTCAGTGTAAAACGTTTAGAAGAAAAAAGAAGACAACGGAAAATGAAAAAAGGAAACAAGGTACTCGCCAAGGTTTCGATCCGGGTCGCCTGGTTTCAACAGTGCGGTCGCAGGTGCAGAATATTTTCTGGCACATCGCTCGCGGCGCGTCGGGGTTCGGGCGCGAGGGAAACCGGAAGTCAGTCGAGGTTTGGACGCGAGGGAAACCGGAAGTCAGTCGGGGTTTGAGCGCGAGGGAAACCGGAAGTCAGTCGGGGTTCGGGCGCGAGGGAAACCGGAAGTCAGCCACTTTTTGCTGTTATCCTGTATGTATGCTGCTCCGCTATAATCTTGTAAACAGTTTATTAGCTCGCGCTCCTGGAACCTTTTTAGCGCGACCTCATTGCAAAATAGCAATGACGAAATGCTTGTTTACGCCAGTTTTGTTATCGTTAAAAAGGTGTCAGTTGTACGGGGTCATCTTTGGAGGAGGATAGTTGTTTTACCGTCTCGGTTTTGTAGAGCAAATCTACACTAAAAGCACCTAGTTTCTAGACGTTGAAGTCGTGTTTCGCAATCATAGTTAGTAGATTGGTGAGGTAGTTTCCCTCTACTAACTATGAGGTAATGAACTATTGTATTGTTTCAGGGATGGGGTGTCATGAGTAGTGGCCCATTAACCTGGTGCCTTGCTCTTTTACAGTGCAACTACAGTAACCCGGGCCATTTAGAAAATGAGAACTAAACACTTTCAAAATGAAACAGTACTGGACATTATTTGTACATTATTATATATCTGCAAGGGTTTGTAGCTTACAGTGCAAAGTATGCCCGAACCAGTGATTTCCAGAGACTATTCCATCTATTCCTATTCCGGATTACGGCAATCGAACGCACCCTTAAAGTAGTGAACTGTGTCAGGTGTGGGGTGGGGTGGGGGTGTCATGGGATGTGGTCCCATTAACAAAATATGTCGACTAGACAGTAGTGGACATTATTTACGTGCTTAAAGTAGTGAACTATTTTACCGTGTCAGGTGTGGGGTGGGGTGGAGGTGTCATGGGATGTGGTCCCATTAACAAAATATGTCGACTAGACAGTAGTGGACATTATTTACGCGCTTAAAGTAGTGAACTATTTTATTGTGTCAGGCGTGGGGTGGGGTATCATTGGTAGTAGTGTCATTAACATATGTCGACAAGACAGTGCTGGACATTATGTATGCACTAAAAGTAGTGAACTATTGTATTGTGTCAAGAGTGGGGTGTCTTGGGTAGTGTGACCGTTAACATCTGTGAGTGAAGTGGATTAACAAGGGCAGTGGAACGTTATGTAGTGGTAGTGAGGTTGAGGTTGGTTTGGCTATAGCGGTAGAGATGCTGAGACGCGGCCCTTATCAGCTCCGCTATGTTGGAGAGGCAGCCAAGCCAAAAAAACATGTCCACGGTTGCTAATATTCCGGCTGACCTTTTTCCTTTTCGTATTATCCTGTAGAAAAAAGAAAACGTATGTCTACCACGCTAAGCCTTAGTCAATAGCTAGTGACTGTACCATGATATTTCCCTTAGTATGAATGGCAGAATAACATATATGTTTACTCTTTCCAGGCCTTGTCGTTTGACAACACGATCGACACCATCAAGCAGATCGTTCGTCAAGTGGTAACCAATAAAGACAAAAGTACAGCGACGCACACGGGTCTGGAGGTGCACATCTTACAGTTCTTTTACCACTACATACAAAGGGCGTCCCAAAGCCAGCTGACCAATGCACGCTCCTCTCTCATCTCGCTAATGAAGGAAGGACTCCAACTCAACCAGCCACCCGCATTGTTCCTGCTACTCGTGATTCTGCGGTCGTATGTACAGCGGCTACCTTTACGAGAGGACAAAAAGGCTAGGAAGGAGCTTCAGGTTCGTGTATCTTGTTTTCTAATTGGGAGCACGCCCTGAAGCTCTATGTAATTAATTGCAAGCTCAGACATGTTTTGAGATATAGGTGGCTAGCTATAGGGCTGTTTCAGACGGCAAACTGTTCATGCGCCGAATTCAAAATTAGCTAATTAGCATTGGATTCGGCGTATGAGAATGTCGCGCGCCATCTGAAACGGACGTAAGAAAGAGTATATATCGCGACAGACATTGTAGCCATTCAAGTTAAAGGGAATTCCACCTGACTGCTATACTTTTCCACCATACGGGAAAAATTGAGGCCGTACATTTGACCACAACCCCTTGCGAACCCAACACAGTCCAAATAACTTCTCTTCAATGACAGTGTATTTTCAACAGCCCTTGTAATAGATCGATTTCATGTGACGTCATCAAATTGCTAACTTCGAAACTATGAACTCTACCAAGTTGTGCTTTTGATACAGTTTAGAGCTTACCTAAGAACGGCTTCACACCAAATTTCATCGGTTTCTTTCACTTTGTTCCGGAGATATCGATGAAGCGATTTGAGTCACGCACTCACCAGTCACGTATTTTGAGGAGTCAAATTAGTGCAACTTTAAGCCAAAAACCTTCTAAATACAAACCAACATGTCAAATAAGTGAATATCTATGCAAATAGATACATTTTAGGTCAGAATTCTTGGTAATTGTGAACTTTAATGAAACTTGGTAATCTGGCCGCCATCTTGGTGTACCTTGGAGGTGCCATACATTTTACTGAAACATGGCGCACATTTGATCGCTTATATTTTGGGCGAGAAATATCCTAGATTGATAAAACTTGTCAAAAATACGTAATTTTTAGTTCTCTTTCAGAAAAACGCACCTTGATTTTATTTGAATCAGCAATAAAGATTTTTAGGATTCACGTGACCTAAGTGAAATCGATATATGGCTTGTTTTTAGTATTTAAAAACTCTACCGCGATTTTGTAACGAATTTAAAGTTTTTCGCGCGCAAAAGATTGTGGGTAAAAGTAAAGGAGATATTACAGTGGCGTCTACGAATAGCAGTGTCAGCAGTATTGACCTGAACGCCTCACTTCGATGTAATGAAGCGCCACTGAAACCATAATTCTTGCATGACACCAACATCCTATTAAACAAGCACGACTAATTTAGATACGCAGTTTGAATAGTGCTTCATTACATCGAAGTGAGGCGTTCGGGTCAATACCGCTGAAACTACTATTCGTAGTCACAGCTGTAATATCTGCTATTGCCCCATTGGATAACGAAATCACACACAAAAAACGATCTATCGTTACAACCGAACCGTGACTTGATAGATTCATAACCATTTTTTGACTAATAATCTTTATTAACACAATGTCCTTTACAGTTATGCCGCATTTGATCTGTCATCACGGCTTTCTTGTGAAACTGTGTCAAGCTATTTCGTTTTCAAGTTATTTCCTTCGAACGATTATTGAGGTTGAAGTACCGTGGTGGTGTGTAAACGAAATACTCCAGCTTGCTGTTCTGACATTCAGTAGGGAAAATCTTACTCTTTTCTTATTTGTGGACATAAATCTCCCAAGTCAATACTCCTTTTCAGTTGGACGTCAAAACTCTACACCGTGAAGTACACAGTTATTTTGGTAATAGTCCAATTCGTAGGTTTTGACCGCCACTTTGAAAGGTAACCAAACCTTTGGTGCCATCGAGGCTGGAGTTAGAGGCTTGTATCTAGTTAGCATGATAATCACAATCTATCCATATTCATAGATAGAGGTTTGTATCAGTACAGGGTCAACTCCATCCTCCATGGCTTGTATCTAGTTAGCATGATAATCACAATATATCCATATTCATAGATAGAGGATTTGTATCAGTGCAGGGTCAACTCCATCCTCCATGGCTTGTATCTAGTTAGCATGATAATCACAATCTACCCATATTCATAGATAGAGGATTTGTATCAGTGCAGGGTCAACTCCATCCTCCATGGCTTGTATCTAGTTAGCATGATAATCACAATATATCCATATTCATAGATAGAGGGTTTGTATCAGTGCAGGATCAACTCCATCCTCCATGGCTTGTATCTAGTTAGCATGATAATCACAATATATCCATATTCATAGAGAGAGGGTTTGTATCAGTGCAGGATCAACTCCATCCTCCATGGCTTGTATCTAGTTAGCATGATAATCACAATATATCCATATTCATAGAGAGAGGGTTTGTATCAGTGCAGGATCAACTCCATCCTCCATGGCTTGTATCTAGTTAGCATGATAATCACAATATATCCATATTCATAGAGAGAGGGTTTGTATCAGTGCAGGATCAACTCCATCCTCCATGGCTTGTATCCAGTTAGCATGATAATCACAATCTATCCATATTCATAGATAGAGGGTTTGTATCAGTGCAGGATCAACTCCATCCTCCATGGCTTGTATCCAGTTAGCATGATAATCAAAATCTATCCATATTCATAGATAGAGGGTTTGTATCAGTGCAGGATCAACTCCATCCTCCATGGCTTGTATCTAGTTAGCATGATAATCACAATCTATCCATATTCATAGATAGAGGGTTTGTATCAGTGCAGGATCAACTCCATCCTCCATGGCTTGTATCTAGTTAGCATGATAATCACAATCTATCCATATTCATAGAAAGAGGGTTTGTATCAGTACAGAGTCAACTCCATCCATGGCTTGTATCTAGTTAGCATGATAATCACAATCTATCCATATTCATAGAGAGAGGGTTTGTATCAGTGCAGGATCAACTCCATCCTCCATGGCTTGTATCTAGTTAGCATGATAATCACAATCTATCCATATTCATAGAGAGAGGGTTTGTATCAGTGCAGGATCAACTCCATCCTCCATGGCTTGTATCCAGTTAGCATGATAATCACAATCTATCATATTCATAGATAGAGGGTTTGTATCAGTGCAGGATCAACTCCATCCTCCATGGCTTGTATCTAGTTAGCATGATAATCAAAATCTATCCATATTCATAGAGAGAGGATTTGTGTCAGTGTAGGATCAACTCCATCCTCCATGGCTTGTATCTAGTTAGCATGATAATCACAATCTATCCATATTCATAGAAAGAGGGTTTGTATCAGTGCAGGGTCAACTCCATCCTCCATGGCTTGTATCTAGTTAGCATGATAATCACAATCTATCCATATTCATAGAGAGAGGGTTTGTATCAGTGCAGGATCAACTCCATCCTCCATGGCTTGTATCTAGTTAGCATGATAATCACAATCTATCCATATTCATAGATAGAGGGTTTGTATCAGTGCAGGATCAACTCCATCCTCCATGGCTTGTATCTAGTTAGCATGATAATCACAACTATCCATATTCATAGAAAGAGGGTTTGTATCAGTGCATGATCAACTCCATCCTCCATGGCTTGTATCTAGTTAGCGTGATAATCACAATCTATCCATATTCATAGAGAGAGGGTTTGTATCAGTGCAGGATCAACTCCATCCTCCATGGCTTGTATCTAGTTAGCATGATAATCAAAATCTATCCATATTCATAGAAAGAGGGTTTGTATCAGTGCAGGGTCAACTCCATCCTCCATGGCTTGTATCTAGTTAGCATGATAATCACAATCTATCCATATTCATAGAGAGAGGGTTTGTATCAGTGCAGGATCAACTCCATCCTCCATGGCTTGTATCCAGTTAGCATGATAATCACAATCTATCATATTCATAGATAGAGGGTTTGTATCAGTGCAGGATCAACTCCATCCTCCATGGCTTGTATCTAGTTAGCATGATAATCAAAATCTATCCATATTCATAGAGAGAGGATTTGTGTCAGTGTAGGATCAACTCCATCCTCCATGGCTTGTATCTAGTTAGCATGATAATCACAATCTATCCATATTCATAGAAAGAGGGTTTGTATCAGTGCAGGGTCAACTCCATCCTCCATGGCTTGTATCTAGTTAGCATGATAATCACAATCTATCCATATTCATAGAGAGAGGGTTTGTATCAGTGCAGGATCAACTCCATCCTCCATGGCTTGTATCTAGTTAGCATGATAATCACAATCTATCCATATTCATAGATAGAGGGTTTGTATCAGTGCAGGATCAACTCCATCCTCCATGGCTTGTATCTAGTTAGCATGATAATCACAACTATCCATATTCATAGAAAGAGGGTTTGTATCAGTGCATGATCAACTCCATCCTCCATGGCTTGTATCTAGTTAGCGTGATAATCACAATCTATCCATATTCATAGAGAGAGGGTTTGTATCAGTGCAGGATCAACTCCATCCTCCATGGCTTGTATCTAGTTAGCATGATAATCACAATCTATCCATATTCATAGAAAGAGGGTTTGTATCAGTGCAGGGTCAACTCCATCCTCCATGGCTTGTATCTAGTTAGCATGATAATCACAATCTATCCATATTCATAGAGAGAGGGTTTGTATCAGTGCAGGATCAACTCCATCCTCCATGGCTTGTATCTAGTTAGCATGATAATCACAATCTATCCATATTCATAGAGAGAGGGTTTGTATCAGTGCAGGATCAACTCCATCCTCCATGGCTTGTATCTAGTTAGCATGATAATCACAATCTATCCATATTCATAGAGAGAGGGTTTGTATCAGTGCAGGATCAACTCCATCCTCCATGGCTTGTATCTAGTTAGCATGATAATCACAATCTATCCATATTCATAGATAGAGAATTTGTATCAGTGCAGGATCAACTCCATCCTCCATGGCTTGTATCTAGTTAGCATGATAATCACAATCTATCCATATTCATAGATAGAGGGTTTGTATCAGTGCAGGATCAACTCCATCCTCCATGGCTTGTATCTAGTTAGCATGATAATCACAATCTATCCATATTCATAGATAGAGAATTTGTATCAGTGCAGGATCAACTCCATCCTCCATGGCTTGTATCTAGTTAGCATGATAATCACAATCTATCCATATTCATAGAGAGAGGGTTTGTATCAGTGCAGGATCAACTCCATCCTCCATGGCTTGTATCGATCTAGTTAGCATGATAATCAAAATCTATCCATATTCATAGAGAGAGGGTTTGTATCAGTGCAGGATCAACTCCATCCTCCATGGCTTGTATCTAGTTAGCATGATAATCAAAATCTATCCATATTCATAGGGAGAGGGTTTGTATCAGTGCAGGATCAACTCCATCCTCCATGGCTTGTATCTAGTTAGCATGATAATCACAACTATCCATATTCATAGAAAGAGGGTTTGTATCAGTGCAGGGTCAACTCCATCCTCCATGGCTTGTATCTAGTTAGCGTGATAATCACAATCTATCCATATTCATAGAGAGAGGGTTTGTATCAGTGCAGGATCAACTCCATCCTCCATGGCTTGTATCTAGTTAGCATGATAATCACAATCTATCCATATTCATAGAAAGAGGGTTTGTATCAGTGCAGGGTCAACTCCATCCTCCATGGCTTGTATCTAGTTAGCATGATAATCACAATATATCCATATTCATAGAGAGAGGGTTTGTATCAGTGCAGGATCAACTCCATCCTCCATGGCTTGTATCTAGTTGCATGATAATCAAAATATATCCATATTCATAGATAGAGGGTTTGTATCAGTGCAGGATCAACTCCATCCTCCATGGCTTGTATCTAGTTAGCATGATAATCAAAATATATCCATATTCATAGATAGAGGGTTTGTATCAGTGCAGGATCAACTCCATCCTCCATGGCTTGTATCTAGTTAGCATGATAATCAAAATATATCCATATTCATAGAGAGAGGGTTTGTATCAGTGCAGGATCAACTCCATCCTCCATGGCTTGTATCTAGTTAGCATGATAATCACAATCTATCCATATTCATAGATAGAGGGTTTGTATCAGTGCAGGATCAACTCCATCCTCCATGGCTTGTATCTAGTTAGCATGATAATCACAATCTATCCATATTCATAGATAGAGGGTTTGTATCAGTGCAGGATCAACTCCATCCTCCATGGCTTGTATCTAGTTAGCATGATAATCACAATCTATCCATATTCATAGATAGAGGGTTTGTATCAGTGCAGGATCAACTCCATCCTCCATGGCTTGTATCTAGTTAGCATGATAATCACAATCTACCCATATTCATAGATAGAGAATTTGTATCAGTGCAGGGTCAACTCCATCCTCCATGGCTTGTATCTAGTTAGCATGATAATCACAATCTATCCATATTCATAGATAGAGGGTTTGTATCAGTGCAGGATCAACTCCATCCTCCATGGCTTGTATCTAGTTAGCATGATAATCACAATCTACCCATATTCATAGATAGAGAATTTGTATCAGTGCAGGGTCAACTCCATCCTCCATGGCTTGTATCTAGTTAGCATGATAATCACAATCTATCCATATTCATAGATAGAGAATTTGTATCAGTGCAGGATCAACTCCATCCTCCATGGCTTGTATCTAGTTAGCATGATAATCACAATCTATCCATATTCATAGAGAGAGGGTTTGTATCAGTGCAGGATCAACTCCATCCTCCATGGCTTGTATCTAGTTAGCATGATAATCACAATCTATCCATATTCATAGAGAGAGGGTTTGTATCAGTGCAGGATCAACTCCATCCTCCATGGCTTGTATCTAGTTAGCATGATAATCACAATCTATCCATATTCATAGATAGAGAATTTGTATCAGTGCAGGATCAACTCCATCCTCCATGGCTTGTATCTAGTTAGCATGATAATCACAATCTATCCATATTCATAGATAGAGGGTTTGTATCAGTGCAGGATCAACTCCATCCTCCATGGCTTGTATCTAGTTAGCATGATAATCACAATCTATCCATATTCATAGATAGAGAATTTGTATCAGTGCAGGATCAACTCCATCCTCCATGGCTTGTATCTAGTTAGCATGATAATCACAATCTATCCATATTCATAGAGAGAGGGTTTGTATCAGTGCAGGATCAACTCCATCCTCCATGGCTTGTATCTAGTTAGCATGATAATCACAATCTATCCATATTCATAGAGAGAGGGTTTGTATCAGTGCAGGATCAACTCCATCCTCCATGGCTTGTATCTAGTTAGCATGATAATCACAATCTATCCATATTCATAGATAGAGAATTTGTATCAGTGCAGGATCAACTCCATCCTCCATGGCTTGTATCTAGTTAGCATGATAATCACAATCTATCCATATTCATAGATAGAGGGTTTGTATCAGTGCAGGATCAACTCCATCCTCCATGGCTTGTATCTAGTTAGCATGATAATCACAATCTATCCATATTCATAGATAGAGAATTTGTATCAGTGCAGGATCAACTCCATCCTCCATGGCTTGTATCTAGTTAGCATGATAATCACAATCTATCCATATTCATAGATAGAGAATTTGTATCAGTGCAGGATCAACTCCATCCTCCATGGCTTGTATCTAGTTAGCATGATAATCACAATCTATCCATATTCATAGATAGAGGGTTTGTATCAGTGCAGGATCAACTCCATCCTCCATGGCTTGTATCTAGTTAGCATGATAATCACAATCTACCCATATTCATAGAGAGAGGGTTTGTATCAGTGCAGGATCAACTCCATCCTCCATGGCTTGTATCTAGTTAGCATGATAATCACAATCTATCCATATTCATAGATAGAGAATTTGTATCAGTGCAGGATCAACTCCATCCTCCATGGCTTGTATCTAGTTAGCATGATAATCACAATCTATCCATATTCATAGAGAGAGGGTTTGTATCAGTGCAGGATCAACTCCATCCTCCATGGCTTGTATCTAGTTAGCATGATAATCACAATCTATCCATATTCATAGAGAGAGGGTTTGTATCAGTGCAGGATCAACTCCATCCTCCATGGCTTGTATCTAGTTAGCATGATAATCACAATCTATCCATATTCATAGATAGAGAATTTGTATCAGTGCAGGATCAACTCCATCCTCCATGGCTTGTATCTAGTTAGCATGATAATCACAATCTATCCATATTCATAGATAGAGGGTTTGTATCAGTGCAGGATCAACTCCATCCTCCATGGCTTGTATCTAGTTAGCATGATAATCACAATCTATCCATATTCATAGATAGAGAATTTGTATCAGTGCAGGATCAACTCCATCCTCCATGGCTTGTATCTAGTTAGCATGATAATCACAATCTATCCATATTCATAGAGAGAGGGTTTGTATCAGTGCAGGATCAACTCCATCCTCCATGGCTTGTATCTAGTTAGCATGATAATCACAATCTATCCATATTCATAGAGAGAGGGTTTGTATCAGTGCAGGATCAACTCCATCCTCCATGGCTTGTATCTAGTTAGCATGATAATCACAATCTATCCATATTCATAGATAGAGAATTTGTATCAGTGCAGGATCAACTCCATCCTCCATGGCTTGTATCTAGTTAGCATGATAATCACAATCTATCCATATTCATAGATAGAGGGTTTGTATCAGTGCAGGATCAACTCCATCCTCCATGGCTTGTATCTAGTTAGCATGATAATCACAATCTATCCATATTCATAGATAGAGAATTTGTATCAGTGCAGGATCAACTCCATCCTCCATGGCTTGTATCTAGTTAGCATGATAATCACAATCTATCCATATTCATAGATAGAGAATTTGTATCAGTGCAGGATCAACTCCATCCTCCATGGCTTGTATCTAGTTAGCATGATAATCACAATCTATCCATATTCATAGATAGAGGGTTTGTATCAGTGCAGGATCAACTCCATCCTCCATGGCTTGTATCTAGTTAGCATGATAATCACAATCTACCCATATTCATAGAGAGAGGGTTTGTATCAGTGCAGGATCAACTCCATCCTCCATGGCTTGTATCTAGTTAGCATGATAATCACAATCTATCCATATTCATAGAGAGAGGGTTTGTATCAGTGCAGGGTCAACTCCATCCTCCATGGCTTGTATCTAGTTAGCATGATAATCACAATCTATCCATATTCATAGATAGAGGGTTTGTATCAGTGCAGGGTCAACTCCATCCTCCATGGCTTGTATCTAGTTAGCATGATAATCACAATCTATCCATATTCATAGATAGAGGGTTTGTATCAGTGCAGGGTCAACTCCATCCTCCATGGCTTGTATCTAGTTAGCATGATAATCACAATCTATCCATATTCATAGATAGAGGGTTTGTATCAGTGCAGGATCAACTCCATCCTCCATGGCTTGTATCTAGTTAGCATGATAATCACAATCTACCCATATTCATAGATAGAGAATTTGTATCAGTGCAGGGTCAACTCCATCCTCCATGGCTTGTATCTAGTTAGCATGATAATCACAATCTATCCATATTCATAGATAGAGAATTTGTATCAGTGCAGGATCAACTCCATCCTCCATGGCTTGTATCTAGTTAGCATGATAATCACAATCTATCCATATTCATAGAGAGAGGGTTTGTATCAGTGCAGGATCAACTCCATCCTCCATGGCTTGTATCTAGTTAGCATGATAATCACAATCTATCCATATTCATAGAGAGAGGGTTTGTATCAGTGCAGGATCAACTCCATCCTCCATGGCTTGTATCTAGTTAGCATGATAATCACAATCTATCCATATTCATAGATAGAGAATTTGTATCAGTGCAGGATCAACTCCATCCTCCATGGCTTGTATCTAGTTAGCATGATAATCACAATCTATCCATATTCATAGATAGAGGGTTTGTATCAGTGCAGGATCAACTCCATCCTCCATGGCTTGTATCTAGTTAGCATGATAATCACAATCTATCCATATTCATAGATAGAGAATTTGTATCAGTGCAGGATCAACTCCATCCTCCATGGCTTGTATCTAGTTAGCATGATAATCACAATCTATCCATATTCATAGAGAGAGGGTTTGTATCAGTGCAGGATCAACTCCATCCTCCATGGCTTGTATCTAGTTAGCATGATAATCACAATCTATCCATATTCATAGAGAGAGGGTTTGTATCAGTGCAGGATCAACTCCATCCTCCATGGCTTGTATCTAGTTAGCATGATAATCACAATCTATCCATATTCATAGATAGAGAATTTGTATCAGTGCAGGATCAACTCCATCCTCCATGGCTTGTATCTAGTTAGCATGATAATCACAATCTATCCATATTCATAGATAGAGGGTTTGTATCAGTGCAGGATCAACTCCATCCTCCATGGCTTGTATCTAGTTAGCATGATAATCACAATCTATCCATATTCATAGATAGAGAATTTGTATCAGTGCAGGATCAACTCCATCCTCCATGGCTTGTATCTAGTTAGCATGATAATCACAATCTATCCATATTCATAGATAGAGAATTTGTATCAGTGCAGGATCAACTCCATCCTCCATGGCTTGTATCTAGTTAGCATGATAATCACAATCTATCCATATTCATAGATAGAGGGTCTGTATCAGTGCAGGATCAACTCCATCCTCCATGGCTTGTATCTAGTTAGCATGATAATCACAATCTACCCATATTCATAGAGAGAGGGTTTGTATCAGTGCAGGATCAACTCCATCCTCCATGGCTTGTATCTAGTTAGCATGATAATCACAATCTATCCATATTCATAGAGAGAGGGTTTGTATCAGTGCAGGATCAACTCCATCCTCCATGGCTTGTATCTAGTTAGCATGATAATCACAATATATCCATATTCATAGATAGAGGGTTTGTATCAGTGCAGGATCAACTCCATCCTCCATGGCTTGTATCTAGTTAGCATGATAATCACAATATATCCATATTCATAGAGAGAGGGTTTGTATCAGTGCAGGATCAACTCCATCCTCCATGGCTTGTATCTAGTTAGCATGATAATCACAATCTACCCATATTCATAGATAGAGGGTTTGTATCAGTGCAGGATCAACTCCATCCTCCATGGCTTGTATCTAGTTAGCATGATAATCACAATATATCCATATTCATAGAGAGAGGGTTTGTATCAGTGCAGGATCAACTCCATCCTCCATGGCTTGTATCTAGTTAGCATGATAATCACAATCTATCCATATTCATAGAGAGAGGGTTTGTATCAGTGCAGGATCAACTCCATCCTCCATGGCTTGTATCTAGTTAGCATGATAATCACAATCTACCCATATTCATAGAGAGAGGGTTTGTATCAGTGCAGGGTCAACTCCATCCTCCATGGCTTGTATCTAGTTAGCATGATAATCACAATCTATCCATATTCATAGAGAGAGGGTTTGTATCAGTGCAGGGTCAACTCCATCCTCCATGGCTTGTATCTAGTTAGCATGATAATCACAATCTATCCATATTCATAGAGAGAGGGTTTGTATCAGTGCAGGATCAACTCCATCCTCCATGGCTTGTATCTAGTTAGCATGATAATCACAATCTACCCATATTCATAGAGAGAGGGTTTGTATCAGTGCAGGA
Source organism: Actinernus sp. WN-2022 (assembly GCA_030867875.1). Taxonomy (NCBI): domain Eukaryota; kingdom Metazoa; phylum Cnidaria; class Anthozoa; order Actiniaria; family Actinernidae; genus Actinernus; species Actinernus sp. WN-2022. Next base: position 31,407,529 of record JAOWCC010001501.1, read on the forward strand.
TCAACTCCATCCTCCATGGCTTGTATCTAGTTAGCATGATAATCACAATCTATCCATATTCATAGAGAGAGGGTTTGTATCAGTGCAGGGTCAACTCCATCCTCCATGGCTTGTATCTAGTTAGCATGATAATCACAATCTATCCATATTCATAGATAGAGAGTTTGTATCAGTGCAGGGTCAACTCCATCCTCCATGGCTTGTATCTAGTTAGCATGATAATCACAATCTATCCATATTCATAGATAGAGGGTTTGTATCAGTGCAGGGTCAACTCCATCCTCCATGGCTTGTATCTAGTTAGCATGATAATCACAATCTATCCATATTCATAGATAGAGGGTTTGTATCAGTGCAGGGTCAACTCCATCCTCCATGGCTTGTATCTAGCTAGCATGATAATCACAATCTATCCATATTCATAGATAGAGGGTTTGTATCAGTGCAGGGTCAACTCCATCCTCCATGGCTTGTATCTAGTTAGCATGATAATCACAATCTATCCATATTCATAGATAGAGGGTTTGTATCAGTGCAGGGTCAACTCCATCCTCCATGGCTTGTATCTAGCTAGCATGATAATCACAATCTATCCATATTCATAGAAAGAGGGTTTGTATCAGTGCAGGATCAACTTCATCCTCCATGGCTTGTATCTAGTTAGCATGATAATCACAATCTATCCATATTCATAGATAGAGGGTTTGTATCAGTGCAGGATCAACTCCATCCTCCATGGCTTGTATCTAGTTAGCATGATAATCAAAATCTATCCATATTCATAGATAGAGGGTTTGTATCAGTGCAGGGTCAACTCCATCCTCCATGGCTTGTATCTAGTTAGCATGATAATCACAATCTATCCATATTCATAGATAGAGGGTTTGTATCAGTGCAGGGTCAACTCCATCCTCCATGGCTTGTATCTAGTTAGCATGATAATCACAATCTATCCATATTCATAGATAGAGGGTTTGTATCAGTGCAGGATCAACTCCATCCTCCATGGCTTGTATCTAGTTAGCATGATAATCACAATCTATCCATATTCATAGATAGAGGGTTTGTATCAGTGCAGGGTCAACTCCATCCTCCATGGCTTGTATCTAGTTAGCATGATAATCACAATCTATCCATATTCATAGATAGAGGGTTTGTATCAGTGCAGGGTCAACTCCATCCTCCATGGCTTGTATCTAGTTAGCATGATAATCACAATCTATCCATATTCATAGATAGAGGGTTTGTATCAGTGCAGGGTCAACTCCATCCTCCATGGCTTGTATCTAGTTAGCATGATAATCACAATCTATCCATATTCATAGATAGAGGGTTTGTATCAGTGCAGGGTCAACTCCATCCTCCATGGCTTGTATCTAGTTAGCATGATAATCACAATCTATCCATATTCATAGATAGAGGGTTTGTATCAGTGCAGGGTCAACTCCATCCTCCATGGCTTGTATCTAGTTAGCATGATAATCACAATCTATCCATATTCATAGATAGAGGGTTTGTATCAGTGCAGGGTCAACTCCATCCTCCATGGCTTGTATCTAGTTAGCATGATAATCACAATCTATCCATATTCATAGATAGAGGGTTTGTATCAGTGCAGGGTCAACTCCATCCTCCATGGCTTGTATCTAGTTAGCATGATAATCACAATCTATCCATATTCATAGATAGAGGGTTTGTATCAGTGCAGGGTCAACTCCATCCTCCATCGCTTGTATCTAGTTAGCATGATAATCACAATCTATCCATATTCATAGATAGAGGGTTTGTATCAGTGCAGGGTCAACTTCATCCTCCATGGCTTGTATCTAGTTAGCATGATAATCACAATCTATCCATATTCATAGATAGAGGGTTTGTATCAGTGCAGGGTCAACTCCATCCTCCATGGCTTGTATCTAGTTAGCATGATAATCACAATCTATCCATATTCATAGATAGAGGGTTTGTATCAGTGCAGGGTCAACTCCATCCTCCATGGCTTGTATCTAGTTAGCATGATAATCACAATCTATCCATATTCATAGATAGAGGGTTTGTATCAGTGCAGGGTCAACTCCATCCTCCATGGCTTGTATCTAGTTAGCATGATAATCACAATCTATCCATATTCATAGATAGAGGGTTTGTATCAGTGCAGGGTCAACTCCATCCTCCATGGCTTGTATCTAGTTAGCATGATAATCACAATCTATCCATATTCATAGATAGAGGGTTTGTATCAGTGCAGGGTCAACTCCATCCTCCATGGCTTGTATCTAGTTAGCATGATAATCACAATCTATCCATATTCATAGATAGAGGGTTTGTATCAGTGCAGGGTCAACTCCATCCTCCATGGCTTGTATCTAGTTAGCATGATAATCACAATCTATCCATATTCATAGATAGAGGGTTTGTATCAGTGCAGGGTCAACTCCATCCTCCATGGCTTGTATCTAGTTAGCATGATAATCACAATCTATCCATATTCATAGATAGAGGGTTTGTATCAGTGCAGGGTCAACTCCATCCTCCATGGCTTGTATCTAGTTAGCATGATAATCACAATCTATCCATATTCATAGATAGAGGGTTTGTATCAGTGCAGGGTCAACTCCATCCTCCATGGCTTGTATCTAGTTAGCATGATAATCACAATCTATCCATATTCATAGATAGAGGGTTTGTATCAGTGCAGGGTCAACTCCATCCTCCATGGCTTGTATCTAGTTTGCATGATAATCACAATCTATCCATATTCATAGATAGAGGGTTTGTATCAGTGCAGGGTCAACTCCATCCTCCATGGCTTGTATCTAGTTAGCATGATAATCACAATCTATCCATATTCATAGATAGAGGGTTTGTATCAGTGCAGGGTCAACTCCATCCTCCATGGCTTGTATCTAGTTAGCATGATAATCACAATCTATCCATATTCATAGATAGAGGGTTTGTATCAGTGCAGGGTCAACTCCATCCTCCATGGCTTGTATCTAGTTAGCATGATAATCACAATCTATCCATATTCATAGATAGAGGGTTTGTATCAGTGCAGGGTCAACTCCATCCTCCATGGCTTGTATCTAGTTAGCATGATAATCACAATCTATCCATATTCATAGAGAGAGGGTTTGTATCAGTGCAGGATCAACTCCATCCTCCATGGCTTGTATCTAGTTAGCATGATAATCACAATATATCCATATTCATAGATAGAGGGTTTGTATCAGTGCAGGATCAACTCCATCCTCCATGGCTTGTATCTAGTTAGCATGATAATCACAATCTATCCATATTCATAGATAGAGGGTTTGTATCAGTGCAGGATCAACTCCATCCTCCATGGCTTGTATCTAGTTAGCATGATAATCACAATCTACCCATATTCATAGAGAGAGGGTTTGTATCAGTGCAGGATCAACTCCATCCTCCATGGCTTGTATCTAGTTAGCATGATAATCACAATCTACCCATATTCATAGAGAGAGGGTTTGTATCAGTGCAGGGTCAACTCCATCCTCCATGGCTTGTATCTAGTTAGCATGATAATCACAATCTACCCATATTCATAGAGAGAGGGTTTGTATCAGTGCAGGATCAACTCCATCCTCCATGGCTTGTATCTAGTTAGCATGATAATCACAATCTATCCATATTCATAGATAGAGGGTTTGTATCAGTGCAGGATCAACTCCATCCTCCATGGCTTGTATCTAGTTAGCATGATAATCACAATCTATCCATATTCATAGAGAGAGGGTTTGTATCAGTGCAGGGTCAACTCCATCCTCCATGGCTTGTATCTAGTTAGCATGATAATCACAATCTATCCATATTCATAGAGAGAGGGTTTGTATCAGTGCAGGGTCAACTCCATCCTCCATGGCTTGTATCTAGTTAGCATGATAATCACAATCTACCCATATTCATAGAGAGAGGGTTTGTATCAGTGCAGGGTCAACTCCATCCTCCATGGCTTGTATCTAGTTAGCATGATAATCACAATCTATCCATATTCATAAAGAGAGGGTTTGTATCAGTGCAGGATCAACTCCATCCTCCATGGCTTGTATCGATCTAGTTAGCATGATAATCAAAATCTATCCATATTCATAGAGAGAGGGTTTGTATCAGTGCAGGATCAACTCCATCCTCCATGGCTTGTATCTAGTTAGCATGATAATCACAATCTACCCATATTCATAGAGAGAGGGTTTGTATCAGTGCAGGATCAACTCCATCCTCCATGGCTTGTATCCAGTTAGCATGATAATCACAATCTACCCATATTCATAGAGAGAGGGTTTGTATCAGTGCAGGGTCAACTCCATCCTCCATGGCTTGTATCCAGTTAGCATGATAATCACAATCTACCCATATTCATAGAGAGAGGGTTTGTATCAGTGCAGGGTCAACTCCATCCTCCATGGCTTGTATCCAGTTAGCATGATAATCACAATCTACCCATATTCATAGAGAGAGGGTTTGTATCAGTGCAGGATCAACTCCATCCTCCATACGAGGCTAAGGCTCGGTTACCTTTCAAGAACTACGAACTGGTGTATTACCAAGAGGTGATTCCTTTGTGTTATACAGTTATTTTGGTACTTTTACTAATAGCAGTAGTTTATCCACAGGATATCACTCAGAGGCTTATCGAGGCGTGCAACATGGTGGCTGGTTCCTCCCTTGAGAACGCTGCATGGTTCAGGAGAAGTCTCGCAGTCATACCACAAATTAACTCCAACCCTGACCAATCAGACGTCGTGGAGACTGAAGTATCCGAGTCTGAGCCCCCTGTACAACCTAGTGCACCCGCCAGCAGTAACAGTAGTCATTACAGTACCAAGGCCCTGACCGTGCTATCTGAGGTTCTTGCACCGTTACTGGATGTGGTTTTTGGCAGCGAGGAAAAGGATCGCGTGACAAGTCTACTGACAACAGTCATGTATAATGTCACGCCATACATGAAGAATCATAGGTATAGAAAAGTCTTTGTGGCGAAATATTTCCAACGCGAAAGAGCTTTTTGGACACAAGTCTTACATCCACCTGTGATCAGTTTTATTGGGACAATAACACAGTACTACAGTACCACTTCCAGACCTGTATTCTGATTGGACCCATTATACTGTAGCTTTAATAATGATAATGATAGTCTTTATTGTGTGAAAAGATAAAAATACATGTCTTATGTTACATTCATAGATAAGAAAAAATATAAAAACTATAAAGCTAAGTTATATTTAAAAATTAAGCGATTTATAAAAGAGTTCTTAAAACGGTTGGTGTTGATCTTAGGCATATAGCTGGACTTTTTTCTTAGATTGTATTTGGTGGACTTGAAACGCGGCATGATTGAAATTTATTGTTTTTGTACTGCTCGTCCTTTGGGTTAGGGTGTTTTGTATTGTTGGGTTAGCGAATACTGTGACTCGTTTCGAGCGGAACTGTCTGGCTCCCAAAGAGGTATTGGAACCGTTGAAGACAGTTGTTATTTACACCATACGTATTTAGGAAGTTCCAGTTGATCCGTATGCCACACTCAGTTGAGATCATATGAAAAAAATCCTTATTGAGCTAACTAATATTAAGAACAAAAGCATACTTCGCCACAGTGCCTACAAATGTTACATCTTAGCTCGATCATCCATGTTAATTTTCATTAAAGTGGTTGTATGTATTTAATTTTTCCTAGTCCTGGTAACGTCCCGAATTTCCGAGCCTGCTGTACCCTGGTGGCGTCGCTCAGCGGCTATCAGTACATGCGTCGTTCGTGGAAGAAAGATGTGATGGAGCAGGTCCTGGACCCGAGTTTCTTCCAAGTGGATTTCTCGTGTATCACTAGTTGGCGAACAATTATGGATAACCTGATGACGCAGGACAGAACGTCATTCAAAGACCTCATGGCCAGAGTGGCGGGCTTTAGTCAGAGTGCCGCTATCAACATATTTGCCAACAGAGAGCAGGTAGGACTGAGGGGTGTGGAGAACAGGTATGAGGGGTGTGGCTATCATTATTGGTATTTCATTGGCGGTTTGTCTAAACGTTCTATACCTATTTCTGCATGGTATAACTGTTCGTGTTTACTAAACTCCGACAGCCGTCCGCCATGCTGTTGTGCCAGCAGTGAAAGCTCTGAGTACAGATGACAGATAAATATCTTGTCACTTTTCGAAAGACCCTACGCACTGTTTTTAAACCTCTATATGGCATAACATTTCTTGCAGGGCTCGACACTAACTTTATGAACAACTGGTCCATTCTCCAGTTTATTCAGATTTTAACTGGCCGAAATACAAGTTGTACTAGCCAGGTACAAAAGCACTCCGAAACCCGCCTCTGGGCCATTTCAAAGCGAAACAAAATGGCGACCTCGGGAGTCACGTATTGATAATTTACCTCCATTTGAGAGACTGGGTACTACTAAAACCAGTTCCAAGACAAAATACGCGACCAAAATGGCAAGGGCTTGGGATTCGAAAATATGTAGGCAGTCATTGCATCTGTCCGATTTCTGAATTTTTAAAAGGTCCGTTCCATTTGAAAAGCGTCAGAAATTAATTTTGTGAAGTAGCGAATCCGTGTGCAAATCTGATAGAATCAAGTCAAAACTTTAAAGAATTTCTGCGGGCCAAAACAGCCAGTTTTTCCAAATTTTCTTCAGGGCAAAAGTTTTTTTTCCCCGGCAATGGCCAGTTGACCACCGTTAGTTCATTTACCGAGTGCTATGCAGTTCCTATATTTGTTCTAAAAGTGTCTGAACGAAGTAATCTCTTGGTAGGAAATGGAGCAGCGAGCACACCTGCTGAAGAAGCTAGCATTCGTGATCTTCTGTTCTGAGACCGACCAGTATCAGGACTGTCTGCCAGAGATACAGGAAAGACTTGCTGAGAGCCTCCGTCTTCCACAGGTAAACCGCAAATAAACTCGCTACACTAATAAAACATACATACGCCCTCGTAGCGGGGACTGAAGTAGATTGGTGACGTGAATATCCTCTCTCGCGTCACTAGGTCCCCGTCCTTCACGAGCAGGTATTCCTGGCCTTCAGAGTGTTACTACTGCGCATGTCTCCCCAACATTTGACGTCATTGTGGCCGGTAATGGTGTCAGAGTTGGTACACGTGTTGCTGCAAATGGAAAGTGACTTGACGTCGGATGGTAAGTCACAGAATCAGCGGATGGTTATGTCGGAGTTCCTCCTCGGTACTAGTGGTTGCTATGTAACGTGTAGTCAGGAGAAATGGCTTGGTTTGTACTTTGCCGCGTGTAAGCTGCTTGATCTCACCCTCTGCCTACCCGGGGAGGGGCTGCCTCAGTTCCAGATGTACCGATGGGCTTTTGAGGGTGGCGAGTCTTACTGTAATACTACTATGGTAACCAGAAGGTAAGATCTTGAGATGCTTCTGATTGAACTGTCTCTCTCACATTTACATCAAATCAACTTGATTTCTTTTAAAGTCCTATTTTTCCAGTCCAAACCGTTTTTCGATATGACGACGGGAAGTCTTATTTTTTGGAGTATGAATCTTTAGTTTTTACGTCCGCCATTACGTACCCGAACCCGTTCCTGTGACAGAGCAAATTCTCAACGGAAGTGACGTCATTTTACTCATGCGGAACTACTTTTCACATAAACCTTAGCGCGAACTTATAGATAAAGTACAATGTTTTACTATCTTTCCACTAAGGAAAGAAAAGAACGAAGTTTTGAATAGAAATATGCCTTTAAAAGAGCGACGTGTTGAGAAAATGACGTCACGACAGCAAACCGCTGGATGGAAATCGCGAACTATGTGGAACACACTTCAGTAATGGTGAACGTGATATTGACGGTAAAACTCTTTACTCAAAATTCATAGTTTAATTTGTCCTTTGCATGGCAATATTTTCAACTGAGTTGGATATTTCCTCCACTGTTATTCCTTTTGGAAGTCAAAAAAGTTCCAAAAGAAATGGTTGAATTTCGTCGTAGTGGCACTTTAAGGTGCTCTGTCATTCTCTGTATTTTATAACGAAAACAAATCAGAACGATTCTCAGATTCTGGATTACTGGTTGAAGGGCAATAGTCTCCGTGTGATATTTCGCAGCACCAAGCACAATATATATATTTCAGTTCTAATGTTCATGAAACTTTTGGGACATTTAGAAGGGTGATGTAACTGATCTTGTGATCACTGCACATACATCAGATTTGTCACAGGAGATCAGATTAGTTGGAACTGTAGCGCGAACTTGTAAAGCCAACAGGTTCGAAGTACCCTCAACAACAGTAGCTCAATGGCAGTTAAGGACGTTCGGTGTCAGGTTAATCTGATGCATGGACATTTTAGCGCCAAAACCTAAATCTCCCCAACTTATCCCCATCCACCCCTCTCCCATATGTTATTACATGATTCAAGGAGACAACGTTTTTACGTGTTCCTAAGGATTTATCTTCATTCCACGTTAGTTGGAAAATTCGCTAAGAGGCACATATACGACTCTTGTACTCCTTGCAGCAAATCAAATGGTGAGAATAAAACCGAAAAGATCTCGATATTCAAGCCTCACATCGCACGTCTGTGGAAACTGTTGAGGAAGAGAACAAGAAGACCCGATGATAGCGAGGATCTCCAGCGTGCTCCTGAGCAACCTCTCCTTACCATGTACCAGATAAAGAACCTGGACCAGTTGCTGCCATTCTTTAGGTGTCTGGCTAACTCTAAGTGGGGTGGGGTGGTGGTTGACAGGGGGGACAAGGTCATTAAGGCCAAAGCCATTCATGGGAAGAATCTGATTGAACGGGTGGTCGAAAGAGATTTTCTGGAGTCTTTGGTCGTAGACTGAATATTGAGAATAAGAATATCTTGAGTAAATGAATGTTTTTGAATTTCTCTGTCTGTATCTAGGACTATTGAAGAAATACAAAACATTTTACGTGTTTCTAGTGTTTTATTAGAAACCAACTAGTGTTCTATCACGAATCCTGTAATCTGATTGGCTAAGCTATTCTGTGATAGATAGTGAGTAGCGAAAAAGCCGGTTTTCAAAAGCAAAACAATGGCTGCCAAGTCGTTAAAATGTCCAAAAAAAATCATTTTAGTTTAAGATTGAACTATACTAGTTGGTTTCTACTAAAACAATAGGAGATATTGTAGTTGAGTCTACGAATAGCAGTTTCAGCGGTATTGACCCGAACGCCTCACTTCAATGTAATGAAGCGCCATTGAAACCATCATTCTTACACGACACCAACACCCTCCTAAACAAGCACGACTAATTTAGATACACAGTTTGAATAGCGCTTCATTACATTGAAGTGAGGCGTTCGGGTCAATACCGCTGAAACTGCTATTCGTAGACTCAACTACAATATCTCCTATTAGACTACTCGCTCTCAGTTTCTATAGCTGATCATAGTTGACTCGGAGCTACGCTATACTCGTGAACTATCAGCCGATAGAAACTTCGAGCTCGTAATCCAATTGTTAGGGCCCGTTTACACAGGCGATTTTTTGTGCCATTTTTGTTGCGATATCCACTGCAATTTTGCTCGCCAGCGAAGTTGCACTTTCAAATCGCGCGTGTAAACTAGTGGCGATTTTGATGCAATTTTTGTCGCCACCAAATCGCACTGGTTTCGAGCATGTTCGAAACTTGATGCAAATTTGCGGCGAGAAAAATTGCAGTGGGGCGCGACAAAAATTGCATCAAAAATCGCCTTTGTAAACGGGCCTTTAAGTAGACCGTGCCTGGCTAGCCAATCAAGTTAGAAACACGGATTTCAGCCAATCAGAGCGCGCGTACTATCCAATCTATTTTATAATGGTTGATATTTACATTGATACTGATGTTCATCAATGGTGGAAACAACTTACTTACTATCAATACTACAAAAATGGCTCGGCCCTTTGTTAGCTTGATTTAATCTATCACAGCATCGGTATTTAAACTGTTTCTGTGCTGCAGTGCCTCGCTAAAAACCAGCATTGTATCTTTCTTATTTAATGATGTATAAGAGAAAAATCGATAAAACTAGGATTACACGTTTATTTAACTTTCAATAAAATCGATTCATGCAGAAGCAAACAAGGCAGCACAAACCATATGACTATACTATATATACTATGTTATATTATTTATTATATACATACTGAGATTTACTTACTGGAAACCCGCGAAGTAAATGTTCATTCGCAAACCGGTCAAACGGCGCGTATCGCATTTCTCACGTGTGAGAAAACACTCTGGCTTAACAATAGTCTTCACTCTGGCCTTCGTGGATGTGAAGACATTGTGATATGTGTTGAGGAGATATTAAACTTCGGAAAACAGAGAACGGAACAGAGTCGAGTATTTGGAGTTCAATGAAAGGCAAACTAAACGGGTCATTAAGAAGTGACTTCAGTTCCCAAATCTCTTTTTGTAATTGTAAACTCTCCTTTCTAAGGAGTGAATGTTTTGCCTATTTAAGACTATAAATTTTTGAGTTTGCCAAAGACAAAATAAACAAGTATTTGAATCACAACCAATGTCTCTCCGGAATTGACTTATGAAGATAAGTCGATAACAGTTTTGCGGTTTGCATATAAAAACAGAACAAACCTCGGAGAGAAAGCAGAAAATGGCCTAATTATTGCATCCTTTGAAATCTCTAGTATTTTATCAAAGCTTAATCCAACTTTTCCTTAGAAAGTGATCTTTCTGTCAGTAAAATTATTTTCTTTTCGACATTTTTTTTGTAGTTCTAAAATACCTAACGAAAGTAATAAGCAAATGACATTGAGCTATAAACAAGGGCGTGGAGAATTTGAAACTATTCAGTTTTATTTGGTTTCGTAAATCTCAGTACTTATAAAATAAACATTACATCATGGAAAATCGTCGCGCAATTAAGGAACTTAGATAGTTTGATATATAGCGCACGGCACATGTTACTACAATTACTTGGATCCTCAATTAAGGAACTTAGATAGTTTGACATATAGCGTACGGCACATGTTGCTACAATTACTTGGATCATGTTGGATGGTAAAAGCTCGTTTTCACTGTCTAGCGACAGAAACGCAAGCGTAAAAACGTTATGTTCTAGTGCAAATCACGTCGGAAGCATAAGCATCGTTCAGAAGCGAAACCTCGTTTGCATGCTGCATTTACGTTGCTAAGGGTTGAGAATGAGCATTCTGATTGGCTTATTCTTCTGCTTACGTTTACCTTTTTTCACTGAAACATAAGCGACGGAAGCAGAAGCAGAAATGTAAGAAGAAGGAAACTTTCTGTTCCTTGCTTATGCTTACGTCGAGCCTCCGCTTCTGTTTACGTCTCCGTTTCTTCATTTTCACTAGAACGTAAGGCTTCTTATGCTTCCGCTTCCATATAGGTATATAGTTATATTGGAGAACGCGGAAAAGTGAAGTTTTATATCTTGCACTTGACAACATTTGATGAATATGACGTTCAGGCTGTAGAGGTTCCACATGTTCAGTGTGTGAAATACTTGGCTTTTAAGGTGGCGCGCAATGCACACTAGTTGAATTGAGAGGAAAACCCAGTGGCGGCCATTTTGTAGAGCCCGAAATTCAGATCTCGCGAAAATCTCGTGAAAGAAACAGAAGGTATGAGACTCATTCGGCTTTATTTATTACTGCTTAATATATGTCGGTGACTTTTGAAGCCTACAATGAATGGCACAATGCTTCAGAGGGCAGATCTTTAAAAGTTTCAGGATAATTAACAATTATTCGGCGAAGTTCTCGGGAAATATTCACCAAAATCGACTGAGCCTGAGGCGAATAATTGTTTAGTATATACAACACGGGAACCTGCTTTTGGGCACTGCATTTTGTTGAATTTCTAAAATTTTCGCATTGGAAACAATCGCGAAACGTGAATTTACGCCTGTCATTTTATCATAGAGTTTCATAATTATCATAGAGTTTTGTAGGTGGCTATTTAACAATTATTCACCGAAGTGGAGAGTGTAAAGCCGATGATACACGGTTCAACATTTGTTGCCAACAAATATTTCCCAACAAATGTTTCACGTTGGCAACAAATGTTGAACGTTATCATCGGCTTTACACTTTTGTAACTTTAATCCCCGGGCTTTTAATCTTGCAATGATAGCGGATAGTAGAGATCGTTGACCAATCCAAGGAACGTAAAGAATTCACTCTTTTCACCTGGTGACCATCTTGGATTCAAAGCGAGGCAATCCTTTGTTTTTTCCAGGTTAGCCTCGTAGTGAGGGATAGTCCAAATGAGGCTAACCTGGCAAAAACAAAGGATTGCCTCGCTTTGAATCCAAGATGGCCACCAGGTGAAAAGAGTGAATTATAATCTTGAGGAACACGAGGTTACGTGTTAGTAAATATTGTGTTACTGATTTTGTTCAATAGAGTAATAACTAAAGGATCACATTTCGATTGGACAATTTCTATAGATATAAAATTGTATATACAATTTCTCGGATGATACGATGGATGTTTATACATTTCTTTTGTGAATGTTAAAGTAGGTAGATGTATAAAAGAAAGGCGTTTCGTGCAATTTGTGGTGCGCCATCACTGATCCCAAGAGATTCAAATAACAAAGACTTGCCCGCCATGTTGGATACTTTGTCAAAGGGAACCGAGATGGCGGCGATGACGTCACGTGCACTCCAGAAATAAATAAAAAGTTAGAAAATATGCTGTGTATTCACTGATTTTATCACATGTGCAAACATGATAAAGGCAGTCTGCCAAGGTAGGGCAATTTATACGAGAGGAAGTTAGCCGCAGCTTACCAAAGCGACTCACTAAAGCCGCGGCTTAATTAAGCCCTTGTATAAATAGCACGTTATTGTGAACTTCGCGAAGCCGCGGCTAACGTATTCTCGTATACCAGCAGCGAGTTCACAGTTAAGTTAACTTTGAAGACGATGACGAAATGCTCTGGTCCAAAGGAGTGCTTGGAGATCGAGATGCAAAGAAGTTAGTCCAGACGCTCGTCTGCTTGTTTGGAAAGTCCCGTTTGCTTTAAGAAGTGGTGAGGAGTACAGGGGCGTTACATTCAAACAGCTAGAAGTTCATGATAGGAGATGAGAAAGAAAGAACGAGGCTGAGATACAGTTCATTCGGCGAGAAGAACTTTGCTAGAGGGTTTCAGCACAGAAAGATAACAGCATGAGAATGTCGTCAAACCAGAAAGGTGTGTCGTTAGGCTGTACGACAAATATATCTGTAAATGCCCAGTTATTAAGAGTATTGAATGTTTATATTTAAAACCAAAAGGTACATTTAAGTAAAGGTCCAAACCCTAGGGTGAGGGCATTCTTAAAACAAAATTTTTTAAACACGAAGTTCCGGTATAAAAAGGGGAGCCCAGGGGTTTGTCACCCTTCAGTTGTCAATCGGCCTTTGTGGAGTGAACAGCTGCGTGTTGCTCCGCTTGAGTGCTCCCTACTGATTGCTTATCGTGTGAAATTCAAATGAAACAAATGTTTAACTTCAGAGTGAGGGCTGTAGAGTTCGCAAACAGTCATAAAATACAATTAGCAGTCTTAAATGGACAACTAATGTTCCTTCTGGTCACTTTTTATGGCTTCTTTAATTTTCAACCTTAAACATCTAGCATTTTAAAGGAGAGACTGATATGCTCGCTTGCTATCTTCACTGCTCAGCAATTTGAATTTTAAATTTCGAACTCGCCATGCGCGAAAAGAGGAGGTGCTAACCTATTTATACCGGAACTTCGTGTTAAAGAATGCCCAAGGCCATGGGTTTGAACCGACTTAAAAACCAGTCACGCCCCAATCCCATTGTTTCAATGAAAATTCGACAATTGCACCGGTCTGTAATTTGGGATTAATGAACATTTGTGTTGTTCATTATTTGGATTTCAATGAAAAGTTTGTAATTGAAACAATCCGTACATGATGAGGTGGTATTACAATTTCGCAATGACTACCGTGTAGGCCGAGAAGTAAAGCCGTTTTGTGACAAGTAATTCAAGCCCTTGAGAGGCTTCGGAAGGGCTAGGAGCTACAAAGAGACAGGCAGGAGTTATAACCTTAGAAGAAGAGAACAAACTGTGGGCAGAAGGAGCGTTGGGGAAAAACAGTCCGCAACAGTTGGTTGGGTATACTTGTTGCGTGTTCACTTTGCTCTTCGCGGTGGACGTGAGCATAGGCGACTCCATCGAAATTCGCAGATAACTGTTGGAAAAGATGTAAATTGTATATCGCGAAGACGTTTCCAAGACGAATACTGGAGGTCTGAAGGCCAAAACTTACACGAGCTTATGCGGAAAACACAGTTAACTCAAGCCGATGTATCTTGCGGCTCTACCAGAAATATCTAAGCTTGTGGTAAGTTTTTAACACTTTATAACGTTGATAGAGTGGTTTTTACTTGACTATTAGATTTTGGTAGTATCGTCGTGTACCGTTTAACCAACTGCGTCATAAAATTCCCTTTGTTACCCACGTTCGCTATGAATAATTTGAGACTCGGAAATTTTATACGAACATCCGAATCCACACTTAGAAATTTTAGAACGATTATACGTTATCCTCACTATAAAAAAAATACCGCCTGAACCGGGATTCGAACTCGGGCCGGTTAAGAATCAATGCAATGGCTTACCCACCACCAACCCAAACCCTAACCATTCGACCACGAGAGAATTCGCTGATTGCAGTCGTTTCTTTTACCAGATTTATATCAACTTCATTAGCATGTTCATAAAATATTCTATTATAGTATAATATATACTATAATAGCGGTACGACAACCCACCGAGCGCGCGAGGTGTGATTCCCCACGGATCTCAACGGTACACGACGATACTACCTAGATTTTACTAGTTAGAGATTGTTCTTGTCCGCCATTACTGGAAGCCGTTCTCATTATTCAGCAGAAGTGATGTCGTACACTTAACACGACAACCACGTCGCGCGAAATAGTGTGCATTAAAAAGTAGCCAACCTCGCAAAGTTAAATATAACTTTCTTCTTGTGAATGTGAAGATACTTTAGTAGAAATATGCCTCCAGGCGTTATGTTCTGCAGGCGAGCGTTAAGTGTATGACATCACTTCCGCTGAATAAAGCTGAACAAAGAGAACAGTATAAAACTGAACAAAGGGAGCGGCCTTAGTAATGGAGGACGTTTAGATTCAATATTCGGAGTTCAAAAAATAACACTTACTGTCGTCGTATCGAAAAACGATTTGAACTGGTGATAATATATCAACTCTACTTTATGAATATGTAAAAACATTGATATGTCCAAATTTGATCGTAGTGGCACTTTATAAAAGGGGCGGAATGTTGTATTCTGGGATATTTCCAATTATCCTATAAATATATTTCAGCCAATCAGAGCTCAGCTTTACTATGAAATACAGGGCGGTATTTCATGGTTTTTCTATGAAATACAGAGCGGTGTTTCATGGCTAGGTCAAGGCCAATCAAAATGCAGGAAATTTCGCGCCATTTCTTTATCAGCCAATAAGAATTCACCATTTTGAATACATAATTAGTCTGCAGACGTGCGAGGTCGCCACTCGAAATTTGTGTTCTCCGGCAAGAAAATTTGCAGTCTATCGTCTGGTAAGTTACTTTGTTTTCGTGATAAATCTTTTTGTAAATTTATTATTTATAGGATAATATGGTTATTTTATGGTTTTCTATGGAATACTGGCGAAAATTTAACTCGAAATTCATATTATTTTGGTATACAACTCGCCTAAAGGCTCGTATACTAAATAATACAAATTTCTCGTGAAATATTCGCCCGTATTCCAAAGAAAACCATGAAATAACCAGTAAGTATTATCCCAGTTATTCTCTATATAATTGTGAAAGTTTTTTTGGCTAATTTATTCATAGGGAAACTTGATATTAAGCCCCGGGACAGGTCTATATTTCAAAAATATAGACCTGTCACAGAGACTTTTATTAGCCCCGCTCTCCTTTGCTATTCAAATCCGCTCCCTGCTTTTAAAATGTAGGGCTTTCCACGAGGATCAACCGCATTAAACTGTTTTTTAAGGAGGGTGATAGTAATGGTAGAAAGAATGGTTGTTGCTAATGCTGCCGGGATATTAGCGTAGGGTTATTTGAATGATTTTTTAGGAAAGGTTGAGAAATCAGGTGAAACAATGGCGTGCTAGCTAATTAGAAATGCAAGGGGGTAATGTATTATTATAACATGCATTGCCCAGCCGCCGATTCTGGTAACTCCTCTGCATTTCTAATTAGCTAGCACGCCATGTTTAGCCCTATTCTTCCCGATGAGAAATCAAAAACCGCCCCCGGCTTTTTAAAGTGCCTATAACCCCAAAAATTATTACAGCTGAACCTCTCGTAAGCGGCCACCCTCGGGACCTGGAAAAGTGGTCGCTTACGAGAGTAACCACCACAGGAAGCCCACATTTTAGTAATATGATATCTGGTCTCTAGGGACAGGGAATATCAATACAACAGATTTTATCACGACAGTTTATTAGTATGGGTTTGTAGTGCTCCAACCTCAAAATCTTTAAACTTTTCAGCGAACATGAACTTCAACAGATAAACGGGGCTTGATAGTGTCAAAAAATATTTACAGTTTATGGCTTGAAAAACCTTTTAATCGAGGATTGTGTGAACGATTTCAGTTGTACCTCTAATAGTACGTCTCTAACACCGGAGACTGCAGGCCCTCACCAAGACTCGCGGTGACTTCCAACTGGAAACAGAAAGCCCAAAACGGATGTTTTCCTTAACTTTTACGCCACTAAAATCGTCGAAGTTTAGTTTTTCCACTTTCATTTTTTCGAATTCTTAGTCAAGGCACTACAGAATAGATGTAAAAAAATTGGGGGGGGGGGGGGGGGTTATAAGAACTTTAAATATTTGGGAATTGAGGCAGAGGTTAAGAGAAATACTCTCCCGAAAGAAAGAATTCTGAGCCATGTGGAAAATTAGGCAGCCTATTTCAACCTCTACAAATGACCAAAATAACTATAATAGGAATGGCGGCATAAAACAATGCCTTCATTAAAAATTGAGTAACTGCACGTGAAAATGCACGCAAAACCCCCAAATTATACGTTTAGTTTAGGACTGCGTAGGGAAGTCAATCACTTCGTTCGAACTGACCAGAAATTTATGTTGATTTTTTCGAAAATCTGGTTGTCAAGGAAATAGTAAACATCAAATGTCGGGAGAAACACTTCTACGTCCTGCCCTCGCTGAGTGCAGTTAAGGCATGCTCCAGTAAGGTTAACTAATAATAATAATGTCCGTTATTGGTTACAAAAGAACAACAGACGTGCTCTAATTACAAAGATTAATGATAAAAACTACTTGACTATAATAAGACGAATATAATGATTCTAGTAATAATACTATAAGCTAAGGCCAGATAAAAAAAATTACTTGTTTAGCGTCCACCCGTTTCAATTTTTCCAGGTAGGGAGGGAGGTTTTTTTTTTTTTTTTTTTTCTATGTGAAGCTTATTTTGTCTTGGACCTCGTGTTGTAGAAACAAAATGGCGTCGATGTTAAAATATTTAATGCGCTGGCGCATATTTTAAGTGGTACATGTAGGGGTCTGGGTACAAGAATTGGTGTTCGCGGGCGCATTTACACTTTCTAAAGTTTTTTATGAAAAATAAAAAATAAAATAAATTAGAGGTCGGGGACATTTCTCAGGTCGGGCGGGGACGCTAAACAAGCAATTTTTTTTATCTGGCCTAAACAGGCATGTATTAATAGAAACTGACTTAAAGCGAGTTGTCGCACTCTATCTCTAGGTAAAATAAAATTGTGCGCTCTATTTCGAAGTTGCCTAGTTTTGACTATCGGCAGAAGATCACTGAAGGCAGTGTCCGTGTTAGTTACTCTATGCCACATGTCTCTATCATACAAGAAGTCTGTGATATAGCATAGTTAATAGAGTGGAATGGTTAGGAAACTCAGGGACCTTTGTTATAGGTCTTTGTTAGCTTTTTTCGACCACTACCGTGCACAAAACACAATAGAAATTCCAACATGTTAGTCAATCAGCCAATAGAAGCGTGTGAGTTCAGTCGTTCAGGGAACGCTAATGAACTATGATCGTGCACAATCTTTTGTCTTACCCCCTTCCAACCTAAATCGCAGCGCCTTTGTTAGCCCTTTTGAAGTTTGCCGGGTTTCCTAACCATTCCACTCTATTAACTATGGATATAGTTTGCTTTGAACAATAATCCGAATAAGTAAACCTAGAAAGCGCTATCCCAGACTTCAATAGCATACATAAATATGGCAATATAAAACTCTAAAAAAGTAGATATAATTTACTTACAGAGTACTTAGTATTTGCAAACTCTTAATATGTAAAAGCGGCTTCTAGCTTTGTTAAGTGTATACTCAAATGTGTATCCCAGTTGGATTTTCTTCAAATGTATAGACTACTAGCAAGTCACTTCTATTCCGCATTCTTTTAGCATGGCCAAACATGGTTCCAGATGGATAACGATGGCCAACCACGTGTACCATGTCTCCGCATGTCGTGCCATCGTTAGCCATCTGGAACCATGTTTAGCCATTCTAAAAAAATGCGGAATAGAAGAGACTTGCTAGCCGTCAATCAAATGCAACACCAAGTAGTTTGAGGCTACCTTTGCGTTATATAATAGCTAGTGGACCAGGTGGTATCTTAGAAGCTCTACCTCTAAGAACCATCTCCCAAGTTTCCAAATCAGTTGGGCTTCATACGATTTTCTTTTTGACCATTTGATAAAGGATTGAACTTCTTGGTCAGCCTCATTAGAGTTGTTATTATTACTACTGCCAGTAAATAGGTATGCTAAGTGTGATATCAGCATATTTAAAGTGCATATGAAGCGAAATATGTTTTGGCATATTCCTAATATTTTAAAGTTTACAGACATTTGATTTACATATTGAACTGAAAGCAACATTACGAAGGAAAAAAAGTTCTCCTCATATCTAGGTGCTCGGAGCAATATATACGTTTAAAACATCTATAGTTAGAAATTGCTGAATAGTAGTTAATTCAGCTGTTGATGATCCATAAATGGACAAACCATAGTTGATTTTAGGCATTACCAAAGCGTTAAAATATGATTGATTTCCGCTTGACAGAGTCCTTCTTGACTTAGACTTCTAAGAACATACAAACATTTATTAGCTTCGTACAACTTCGATTTCACGTGTTCTGAAAATCTGCAATTAAACTGGAAGGTAATGCCCATAATGTTTTGAGAGTTACATTGGCTGATTCCGTTTACACTAGGGTATTGATCGAGGGCACTTTTTTTATACTAATTACAGTCTCTTTAGGCTGGTTTTCCCTAGCGACGCAAGCGCAAGCACAAGAGTCCTTATTTCACAGTGAAAACGAGCTCGACGCAAGCGCAAGCACTGACGCAAGCGCAAGCGCAAGCACAAGGATCAAAATTTTTCCTTGTGCTTGCGTTCGCGTTGTGCTAGTGAAAACGGTAGACAACGCAAGCACAAGGAGAATTACTACAAGCAATAAGGGACCTTAAGAAACCAGGACGGCGACGGCAGTGACGACGGGATGTAGAAAATGTTTCTCCAAAAATTTGGTGTCTGCAATTTCCCTTGTTCGCCTTGAATTGTTTTTCACAACCAGATTTTCGAAAAATTTGATGACTAGAGTTCCGTTCATGCCGTTCGCGTTTTCACGTTGTGTTTTTAAGTAATGGTCCAGATAAGAACTGTAGTGGAATCCATTGTTCTGCGGCAATGAGCCTCCCCCACATACGATTTTGCTTGAATATGCCTTAAGTGCTTTAGGAGGTATCTACAGTCCAAACTACATCTCGAAAATAAAGTATTTTTTATGCTATTGGCTCTTTTTACTGTGAAAACGCAGAGAAGCCACCATCCAGCCAATCGGATATAGAGAAAACAAAGAATTTTTTAATCGCAAATTTGAGAACTTTCCCCACATACGATATTCTTCGAAATTAAACCATAGTTAGTTTGATCAAAAATAAATTCAAACCACAAAAAAATATCGAATGAAAACGCATTATTTCGATGGGTTTCTATTGAATTTATAAGTATCAACCAATGAAATTACGAGAAAGAATAATAGAAAATTAACACCTTTTAACATTCCTTGCCGTCGACACTACAGTTCTTATCTGGACCATTACTTAAAGAGAACGGTCAAAATGTAGGCGACTGCGTGCATTTTTACGTGCAGTTATTGAATTTTGTAATAAAGGCTATTGTTTTATACCGTCGTGGTTGCTTAAAAGCAGTGTCTGATTGGTTGTTATAGACAATGGCAAAATCACGCTGTGTCACGCGCCCCTGCGAATTTACCTTTCGATTGAAATAAATAAAATGCTGTTTTATAAAAATATAACATCAAACCTAACCATATAAGACTGAAGTTAGTTTAAAAGCAATTTCGGCTCAGATATCGTGCAAATACGTATACGCCGATGCAAACGGATTACTCACGGACTTCTACTTCTGTCACATCTTTTGATTTCTTGTCCGCCTGACACATTTTCAAAACTTTGGGCACGAATACTAATCGTGACACTGCTCCTTTAAGGTCCCTACTAGCTGTTCGAGCACGATGGCTGCCATATTGGATTATTGGCTGCTACACAAAGAGACAAGTGACCAGCGAGTCTTGCGCTTATTGCACGGTTCGTTTTCACTTGACGCATATCTCTTGTGCTTGTGCTTGCGCTTGTGCCGCTAGTCAAAACCAGGCTTTTACACTTACTGTGCTCGATAAGTATGCGGATGATTCAACCATTCAAGTAGCTATTTTAAATGACAAACAGGACTCGTCAATACTGTTTGTAGAACATTTTATGAACTGGTCCTGGCTGAATAGCATGTCATGCAATAATAGTATCATTACCAGCATTGATCTCTAGGTCATTTTAAAAGATGTTAAAGGGGAACTCAACCCTAAAATCAACCCAATGTCTATACAAACATGTATTCGAAATAAATAGGTTCTGCTATTTAATTTTTCTGTGTTGCGCGTCTAGCAAGAGAAAATCCGAAAACCTTCCTCACAACGTCCGCTATGTACAGACGGCTCAAGTCTTGTAATTTGTGACGTCAGACACGGGGAATAAATTAGTTTTGCCATGCTGTCCCCGATATCGAATAGCGGGACTAACGGCTTCTAATTGCGGACCATTGTGTTTTCTTTGTGCTAGAGGTGTGATCGTTTTTCCTTGGTATGTGTGACGTACGTTATGGGGAAATTTGCACTGAATTGAGCCGCCACACAATATTTTTCAGCGGAAAATCGAACTTGGAGACTAATTTTCTCCTCATAGACGCGCAACACAGAAAAATAAAATAGCAGAACTTATTTCTTTCGAATACATCTTTGTAAAGACGTTGGGTTGATTTTAGGGTTGAGTTATCCTTTAAGAGGTGGGGGTCACTCACACTCCCCTTTATGAACTGTCTGTTTACGATCCTTTAGAAAACTTAAATATCAATTTATAATGTAAGGACTAAGAGGCAATAACTTAAGTTTACTACTGAGTAAGCCGTGTTTAACACTGTCGAAGGCCTTCGAACAATCCATAGCAAAAAGCCTTACTACCTTGCAGTTGGGACTGTCCAATACCTTAAAGTGCACATGAAGCGAAAATTAAGTTGATCTAAATATCAATTTATAATGTAAGGACTAAGAGGCAATAACTTAAGTTTACTACTGAGTAAGCCGTGTTTAACACTGTCGAAGGCCTTCGAACAATCCATAGCAAAAAGCCTTACTACCTTGCAGTTGGGACTGTCCAATACCTTAAAGTGCACATGAAGCGAAAATTAAGTTGATCTAATTAGTGTCTAATGTTAAAATGCTTTCAAAATGAGGAATAATGACATTTTCCGTTTGTCAATATTTCATCTCGTTTCAGAGATATTCAGGCTTTTGTAATATGCAAATGAGATTACCTATGACGTCATATTGTTTGCACAGCCTTGGAGATGAATCACAAAATGAAGAATATCTCTATAAATGTTGGATGAAAACTATTGAAACTTTGCACATATGTGGTACTTTGGAAAATACACAGCATTGTGCAAATTATGATATTGCCATGGAAACACTCTGGCCCCAGTTTTCACTAAATAACACAAACTTCCCTAATTTCTCCTTCATCAAACACAATTCTTTGGTGTGGGCCCAAAATAAGATTCAGAACAATTTAGGCATTGTATGCGAGTAGTTTAAGCAACTTATTTTATGTTACAAGGAAATAAATTGGAATTTTATGTTCAAGGTGTGTGGTGCCATGAGAGTTCCATGGTAACACCTAATTTGCACAATGATAGTTCTTCCCATGGTGTCGTACATTTGCAAAGTTTCCGTACTTGTTGTACTAGGCCCATGCTTCTAATTAGTGTACTGTGCCTCGGTCGTGAAAAGAGCCTGGTCGCTTTTCACAAACTTCAACAGGTTGTAGACAATCAAGACAGCTTTATTTCGCAGAATTACTTAAATATGATAATAATTTATATGAAGATATAAAAAAATGGGGTTAAAGTGCACCTAATCCCTTCTGCGATTTTTATACATATGCCGAATCTTTGAAAGGTTTTGAATACTTCTGCGAAGAAATTTTTGGCTTACAAAGAATGCTTTATGTCCTAGGCTGGTTTGAAATGGTGAAAATTTGACCTTTCCTGACACATTACCGCGTAAGAAAAAGCCTGGGTCGATTCTGGAGCTTACGTCATCTAATTCATTCGACTTTGCAATAAGTTGAATAAATGTTTAGCATTTTGTCTAAAATAACTGTTTTCTTTACTAACAACTCACAAACCGTATAAATTCTCTATATCGATGCTGTTGTGATGGAAAGGAGCCATGGAGAATAATGCATTAATGAGGTGACGTAAGATTCAGAATCGACCCAGGCTTTTACTTGCGCGGTCATGGGTCGGGAAAGGTCAAATTTTCACCATTTCAAACTAGTCTAGAACATAGAATATTTTCTGTAAGCCAAACATTTCTTCGCAGAAGTATT
The DNA here is from genome assembly GCA_030867875.1 of Actinernus sp. WN-2022. Classification (NCBI taxonomy): domain Eukaryota; kingdom Metazoa; phylum Cnidaria; class Anthozoa; order Actiniaria; family Actinernidae; genus Actinernus; species Actinernus sp. WN-2022. Next base: position 31,430,541 of record JAOWCC010001501.1, read on the forward strand.
CAAAACCTTTCAAAGTTTCATATGCATAAAAATTGCAAAAGGGGTTAGGTGCACTTTAACTTTACAAACTCTGCTCCAGTCTTTTTTCAATATGTTAGTGGCCAATAAGGCCGACAAACTGTTTTGTGACATTGTTAACATGACAACATGACTTGAATTATCCATTCAAGTTATATCTGATAGCTGTCAAACTTTCGGATGATTTTGAGCGTAAAAACTAAACAAGTTACCAAACATTGACTTTAAGCTTGATAACCGTTAGCGGCTATCCACTTGTAATAATACTGAACAATAATAATAATATATCAGGACTTCTGTATATATATTATGTTTGTTTAATTATTATAATATATTATAATATATCTTACATTCATAACTCTACATTCTTTATGAGAGTAATTATGCCCTTTTTTAAACAAGGTGACATTCAAATTACATAGCAGTGAAGAACGTAGGCGAGCGAGTTAGCCTTTCCTGAAAAATTCGAAATTTTGGTTTAAAATCGAACTAGGCATGGAAAAGCTAACATATAGGGAGATAGTGGTTTATTAAGACTTTTGGGGGTATTTTATGACTGTTTACGAATTCTGTTGCCCTTACATTTATCTGCTTGATTTGAATTTCGTGCGATAAGCAATCAGTAGGGAGCACTCAAGCGGAGTATCACGCAAATGTTCACTCCACAAAGGCCGATTGACAACTGAAGGGTGACAAACTCCTTTTTATACCGGAACTTCGTGTTTGAGCTCATGTTTAGCTTCTTTATATCGACGAGATCGTAAAATAATAATTGAAAACACAGAATGGTCGGGGGTTCGAACCCGGCCGCGTCCTTGGGCAGGGACGTTTATAAGCCGTTGGCCTTGTTTCCTTCTACTTCTAATCAGTATTTGAAGGGGACGTGAAAGAACCTGTTGTACTACTCGAAAAAGAAAAGGGGATTGTCACCCGGTACAGCAGCCTGGCCATTGCACGTAGCCATTGGCGCCATAATAGCAGTCCGAAAAATTCACTGACTGGGTATGTCAGTAAAATGTAAAGCGCCATGAGACTGTGGTATATGGCGCTATATAAATATGGCCTATTATTATTAATGTAAAAATGTTAATAAGATAACGCCGTAAAACAAACGTAAAATTATATTGCACGTTTTTAGAGATATCGTGAAGTAGATAATTAATTAAAGTTTACTTAGTACTTTAAGAAAATTTAGCGAGCGTAGTCACATTGTTTTATGAAATATACTTATATACTGATATAATGATAAAAAGTGGATTTTAACTTGTTCGCGTTGATTTGTATCGGCACATTAAAGAAACAGACCCAGCCGTCATGCTTTGCGCGCTATGAATAAGTTTAATAACTGGCTGAAATGAGGTGATCGGCTAACGCTGTTGCCACCCAATTCAGATCATGTGATGTATGGAGAATAGATAGGCATGACTGCATTATGATTAGAATGAAAAAGGAATAATTCCCCAGAGTAGCATCTGTTTACATCACATGATCTGAATTGGGTGGCAACAGCGTTAACCTCTATTCAGCCCAAAGGCTGAATTACATACAGGTTTTACATATTAAATAATTATCTTTATTTACAATAAATTAAGGTATCTATATAAAACTGGCTAATTAAAATAATTTAATTTTAATTTGAAAGTCTTAAAAATTGATACTATATACATGTGTGATAAACGTAGATGTATAATATTTAATCAGTTACTGGTACATTATTTTCTAGATTACCGGTAGTACTGTAACTTACATGTGCATAAAATGAAACTTCATAAATCTATTAGTTCTACATTGTAAAGAACTATTGACTGGATGGTGTAACCTGTGATTACCATTACAAACGACATCTCCTTCCTACGCAGAAAAAGAGGGACTAACTCTGATAATAAGGTAACTCTGATAATAGTAAGATGTTATAGTATGGTATAAAAGGGAAAATTATGCACAGCACACGTTTCTGTAATCTTTCTAGGTCGTCTGATAAATACTTGGGCAGCGCATGATGATAGACTTGGCAGGCATACTCGGTAAGCGGGCGAACACAAGTGACGTAAACCTGAACCAGTTCATTGCTTCTGTTGACTTAGCAAGGAAAGACTCATCGAGGCTCTGTTTCCTATCTCATCAACATGGACATTTCAAATCGTTAGAGATGTTTAAGGCCTAAAATCTTTGCACTAGATACACTGTCTAGGGTCTTATTATACGATAATAGGTGAAACGGTAACGTTATTCGTTGTAGAAAACTAATACGCAGTTCTTCGCATTTGGGCTCATTGAGTTGAAATCTTATCAGCTAGAGTTTTGCTATTGCTATGGCGGCCATGTCACAGTTGAAAAGTTTTGTACGAGATGTCTTCCAATCTTTTGAATATCGTTACAGACCTATTGTTTTGTGTGTCAGTTTCAATTTGATTCTGTTTTTGAAAAGTTTCTTTTGTAGCTTTCCTATTTAGTTTGATAGTTTCACGAAGCGGAAATAAACAAAAGGCCGCTAAGCATCACGGTTGGGTCATATTCTTTAATGTAGGAAATATTTTAACATTAGTAAGATGTCCTCGATTTCATCTCCCATGCAGAATTCCTTACGTGGGAGACTGTACCGATTCAATGTTCATATTGGATTTTGTGGCTGATCGAACACCTGTGTTTCCAGCTGCTTCACTCGTTTGTATCGATTCCGTAGCGTGTTCCACTCGGCTAGATTTCTTTAAGTGATAAATCTAGAAAGGAAACGAAGATTTTAGTCAAGCCGTTCAAACTATGTTTAGTAAACAACAGCTAAAATAAAGGCGAAAAATAGAACAGCACGTTCTACCGTTTTCATATACAGTTATTTCACAAAGGTTGAATCAACAAGCGATATTCCCAGACCGAGATGGTTGTGGTTGAAACGAAGTTTCAGATCACGTGACAGTTCAGAGATTCAGTGCTTTTTTTCCATTTTTTTCCTCTTGGGATACTGAAAAACAATTACTTTACCCAAGGAAAAAGCCAGGTGGTCTGAAATGGGGCAACAAAGAAGAAAGCTGAAAGGGTTCTCTATAGATGGGTTGCAGTGAATCCCCAGAGATTCAAATGACAAAGGGCATGGCGGCCATGTTGGTGTACCTAACAAAAGAAGCTAACGAATAATCTATTGTTAAACACCAACATGGCCGCCGTGACGTCATGTGCAACCCATCTATAGCTTGGATCAATGTTTTCCCATTTCAAATCTTTCGGGAATAATATTCTTTAATCGTTCAAAGTAATTCCATATCAATGATCTTCTCATGCGGCATTTACGAGAAATAATAAAATGCCCAAGGGGATGGTCACGTGATTTCAAATGGCCAAGCTAAAGGTGATAATTTTATTTGGATCAAAAGATGAATATATTAATATTAATGCCAATCGATTTTCGAATTCCACTGTAGTTTATCCGTTTCGCACAGCTGGACAGCAGTGGCGGATCCAGGATTTGAAAAAGGGGGGTGACTATTTTGATCGGTACAGTTTCTGGTGCGAAATTTCTTACAAAATTTGAACGAATGTATTTCATTTTTACGAATTCTTATACAGAATTTGTTTTTGGCCCAAAAGGGGGGGGGGGTGACATGTCACCCCCGTAACCACCCCTGGATCCGCCACTGGGACAGTTATAACCACAATCCATTTCGGGATGGGAATGTCGTTTGTTGTTAGCCGGGACGACCTTTTTGAAATAGCTGTATACCAAGAACAGCATCAGGGAGAAGGCTAACACACACTTGCGTTTCGTGCTCGTGGGAATGGTCGACATCAGAGAGACGGAGACACCGCTGGTGTTGCTGGTCATGTGATAAATGTTCATTTACTTCGCGGGATCCGCCAACCAATGGGATTTGAGTATGAAATAACATGCACTGAGCAGTCCCGCTTGGTCACACGGATAGAACAACTTTTGCCATGTATTTTGCGGGGTTTTTCAACTGCCTTGATGGCGACACTGTTCAAGGCATGTGATAGCCATAACAATGCTGATTATGTGTACCGCGATTTTTTTGGCAATTTATCAATAGACCAATTCGTAGTTCTTCACCGCCATTTTGAAAGGTAACCATCGAGGCTGGAGTCTAGTCTACAAGTCTAGTCTCCATTAACGGCTTATGGGAGTTTAGGCTTCCTCTTAAAACTAACAGCAAGTGGATAGATGTAAACGAGTAACTATGACGAACTGGCGTTTTTTAAATATTTACGACAGCGATAAGATTTTAATTTACTTTGAAAAGAGAAAGGGAGGCGGAGTTAATAAGTTCAGTATCAAGTGAATTAAATAACTTTGGACCTTGAAAGTGTACAGAAACCTGCCTAATGTCGGTTTTGCATAACGGAGTGCGAAAAGCTGGAGCATTTCTAGTGTTGTAAGTATGGACTTGATTATTTGTTAAAAACATGTTCAATTTGATTGGCAAAAGGAATTTTTGTAGGAGTACATAAATTCCTATCTATAACAAGAATGTCATGGAATTTAATTATGTTTAGTTCTTTGAAAATAGGATCAGTGTGAGCATCAAATAGTCCAGTTTCGTATTCGAAAATTACCGCTGAATGCAATGACTACAGACGCATGTACGCAGGGTTAGCCTCATTCTGAAGTTAAATACCAACGAGAACGTGCAAAACGTGAAAGCACAACAATAGTGTTATGAATAGCCCACCTTCTCGCTGTTATTTATGAACGTTTAACTTCAGAATGGGGGTAACCCTGCGTACATGCGTCTGTAGACAATGCATTCAGCGGTAATTTTCGAATACGTAACTGGACTATTTAGTCTACATTAGCTAGGATTCTAATGACACGTTTTTGAAGTAGTACTATTCGACGAAGATTGGATGGGTAAGTAGAGGCCCTGACTAATTAAATTACAATATTGATCATGCATAATACAGTGTACGTAAAGACGTTTTGGAAAGGTAAAAACTAGATTTAAAAATTATTCTTACAGATTTCGATATTTTGTTGGCTATATGAGAGAGAGATGGTTTCCAAGATAAATGTTCATCAAGTATTACCCCTAGAAACATGGTTTGTATCAGGGTTTGTATCAGTGCAGGGTCAAATCCATCCTCCATGGCTTGTATCTAGTTAGCATGATAATCAAAACTATCCATATTCAAAGAGTTCCATGCGAATTAGTCCAGTTTCACATTCAAGAATTACCGTTGGATGCGATGACTATACAGACGCATTTTCTCAATGTCAGTTGTCTCATTCTGATGTTAAATATTCATAAATACCAGCGGTAAGATGGGTTATTCATATAGTTTGACCTTCTACACCTTCTCGCTGGTATTTGAGAATATTTAACATCAGAATGAGACTAACGTGAGTAAAACGTCTGTTGTCATCGCATCCAGCGGTAATTTTTGAATGTAAAACGGGCACAAACGTCTGCGCGTGAGTATTTCGGTCAGTCTGGTGGGCGGCCGCGCGAATTTCCCGCGCAGAATTTACCTTAAAACATTACAGTGAACTTCTACCCCAAAAAGTTAAGAAAAATACGTGAAAGTTAAGCTTTTTATTTTCACAATCGACGGGAAATTGAACAAACCTCAAACTGTGAGTTTACCAAATTTTTTCGTAATTTACCAAAAATGTTCTCAAGGTTTGAAAACGGGTGTGTGAACAGTGACGGCCGCCGGCTCGCTTTGAATTTGTTTTGGAAATGTTATTGCTGCAGACGTTTGACGCATGCGCAGACCTTTGAGCGCTGTGTGTAAAACTAGTCTATTGTCATGCGCAGTACCGAAAAAGATGGCGGCTGTTCATTTGACCACAATTCCTTGCGAACCTAACACGGTCAAAATAACACGTAGAAATCCTCTATTATCTTCAATGACTAATATTGTATTGGCAACAGTTCTTGAGTTGTACTGGGCTTGTTTTTTAGGATGATTCGCGTAAGAACAGGAGCACTCAACGGCAAGGTATATATAATGTGTTCATTTTCTATTATTCCTAATTTATTGGTTGATGTACTTGTACGTTGAGGTAATCGGCTAACGCTGTTGCCACCCAATTCAGATCAGGTGATGTAAACACACATTACTCTGGGGAATTGACTCTTTGAAAATTAATATTATTCAGATAGGCATGACTGCATTATGATTAGAATGAAAAAGGAATAATTACCCAGAGTAGCGTCTGTTTACATCGCATGACCTGAATTGGGTGGCAACAGCGTTAGCCGATTACTTCTATTCAATTGCTGGTTTTCACTCAATCCCCAGAGATTCAAACGACAAAGGGCATGGCGGCCATGTTGGTGCCCCAACAAAAGAAGCTAACGAATCTATTGTTTAAGGGCACCAACATGGCGGCTATGACGTCACGTGAAAACCAGCAATAGAAAACCAGCTAGGCAATATATTTATTAGATAATGTTTCACGTTTCAATAGGCAATATTCGTATTCTCACGGACGAGCTGGAACGAACACTCAATGGAGGCTCGTGCGGGGGAATTCGCTAAAAACTATTTAGCATTAGAAAAGATTCCCCCGCATGAGCCTCCATTGAGTGCTCGTTCCAGCTCGTCCGTGAGAATACGAATATTGCCTATTTAGCTTTGATCATACTAACTGTGGTCTAATTTCAAAGAAAATCGTTATTGGGAAAGTTCTCAAATTTGTGATTCAAATATATTTTGTCTCCCCCCCCCCCCCCTCCCTATTGGCTGGATGGTGATTTCTTTCAGTTTTCACAGTAAAAATAACCAACATACAGTTTCCTTTATTTTCTGTTTGTAACTTTTACCATAGTTAATAGAGTGGAATGGTTAGGAAACTCAGGGACCTTCTTTGTTATATGTCTTTGTTAGCTTTTTTCAACCACTACCGTGCACAAAACACAATAGAAATTCCAACATGTTAATCAATCAGACAATAGAAACGTGTGAGTTCAGTCGTTCAGGGAACGCTAATGAACTATGATCGTGCACAATCTTTTGTCTTACCCCTTCCAACCTAAATCGCAGCGCCTTTGTTAGCCCTTTTGAAGTTTGCCGGGTTTCCTAACCATTCCACTCTATTAACTATGCTTTTACTGTAGACATTTCACACAGCACTTAAGGCATATTCAAGCGAAATCGTATTTGGGAATTGTCGCACCCTATTGTTTTTTGCTCCTGTTCTTTGGCGAACCATTAACCGCCTCACTGGTTAGCTCAGTTGGTAGAGCACGGTCTAGAGTGCGGGAGGTCGGGGGTTCGAACCCGGCCGCGTCCTTGGGCAGGGACGTTTATAAGCCGTTGGCCTTGTCTCCTTCTACTTCTAATCAGTATTTGAAGGGGACGTGAAAGAACCTGTTGTACTACTCGAAAAAGAGAAGGGGATTGTCACCCGGTACAGCAGCCTGGCCATTGCACTAACCACACACTCAACATTGTAAACTGCGTGGCTGCCATTGGCGCCGAAATAGCAGTCCGAAAAATTCACTGACGGGATATGTCAGTAAAATGTAAAGCGCCATGAGACTGTGGTGATATGGCGCTATATAAATATGGCCTATTATTATTATTATCTCTCTACCGCGATTTTATAAAGATTTACAGATTTTCGTGCGAAAAGGATTGTAGATAAAATACAATCCGCCATCTTTTTTCTGTACCGTAATTGCCGTTACAATGACATTTTTCGGGCTGATCTGGTGATAAAAACACGATGTAGTCACCAGGTAGCCTGCTATGCAGACGTATTATTTCACTCTCATAAATTCGAAGAAAAAAAGTAACGTCTGCTTACCCGAGCGCTTAATTAGTTTCCAATATGCACACCTCATTGTGTTATGGACCAATCAGATTTTACCTTCCATGTCCTGGAAAGTGACGTAATGTTACATTTAAAAGGAATTCAGACAATGCATTTGCCATTGACCAATCATAGGAGAGTGTTTCACTGGCGCGCCAATTCACTAAAATTGTAACAATGGCTTTGATTGGGCAGGAAAATAAAACAAATGTGCTTACGTCATGCTTGCATATTGGAAACTAATTAAGCGCTCGGGTAAGCAGACGTTACTTTTTTCTTCGAATTTATGAGAGTGAAAAAATACGTCTGCATAGCAGGCTAGTCACCAGGCTGTCCTTCTGGATATTTTAGGAAATATATTGTAAAATAATAAGGGTGCTAACCAACTGATCCAAACGCAATATTCGAGCCACATCGATAAACCTGCTCTGTAAATCCCTATACAGTGTATCAGTCACAGAATATTAGCCACGCCAGTGTTAGAATGAGGGAGGAGGTCTCAAAACAATCATTGAACTGTATTAAGGTATTACAATGGATCGCCAAAGTGTTCGTCCGATCATTATATCTATTGCTGGTTTGCACATGACGTCATAGCCGCCATGTTGGTGTACCTTTAACAATAGATTTTTCGTTAGCTTCTTTTGTTAGGTACACCAACTGATGGGGATTGAGTGAAAACCAGCAATTACTTACGTGAGGCAGAAGAATTGCTTAAATACTTGAGTCAAAAGAAGTAAGAACATTTTATTCCAAAATTCTCGTACGATGAATGACAAAGGCGTTTTCACAAGTTCAGCTATTTTTAGATTATTTTAATTCCCCGCCAATGGGCCTTTTACAGGAATGCAATCACGTGGTTGTTTGTACTGGGTGGCAAAACATATTAATTAATATATTTAAAGGTAGTGTTATTACCAAAATATATTTGTAAATGCTATTTTCCACCTCCAATCGATTGCCGAACTTTCCAAAACAGCGTTTTTAAACTGAAGTTTGCCATCCAGCATCCATGGCAACGCATGGGGATGACTAGTTCAATTCATTGGTTATTGAAGTGATCTATCAGCACGTGACTGTTAACTTTACTGTAAAAAAGCACCAGTGGCCTCATTTGTTTGTTCTATACCAACAACCAACGTGGCTGCTACGCTTTTGTAATTTTATTCCCTTAGGAGATTACAACAAAGAATACCGTTTTAAAAATAACCTAACTTATGAAAACGCTGTTGTGGTGGGATGGCTCCTGGTTATGGAAATACTTACTTTTGGTACAAAAATCAAGCAGATGGTGGACGTAGAGCAGCCATAGATGATGAGACGCAAGAAGAACATTCTAGTCGGTCCACTGGGCAAGAAAAACTCTATGAATATGGCGAGACATGAGAACATGAATACATTGTACACAGCTATTCCGATGCTTTTGGAGTCATTGAGAGCAGCGATGTGGACATTCCTTGTCTCCCAGGCAAGAAACATGCCGAATAACAGAAGCACTCCTTGATATCCCAACAGCGCTACGATCCAGTGATTATAGTAGTTGGAGTGGCACTGGTTAGAGAAGACCTCTACTATGAGGTCATCATTGTCTGGATCTCGCTGTTGACAAATACAGTGTGTCGTTTAGTACTACTTCAGACAACGAGCATGTTAAGAACCTCCTGGTTCATTTAACTAAAAATAGATTTACCCTAAATGTTTCTAACAGGAACAACAGTTTAAACAAAATCTAATCACATCCTTACGTGGATGATCGTCGTCATAATTAGAGAAAATGAAATGTAGTTGCGAGTATATACATACGGCTAGAAAGTAACCCTTGCAGCAATGTTTAGACCACGCTTATTATAAAGATAAGGAAATATCAAGGATACAAAGTCACATGACCTATTTTCGCCTTAATATCTGGTTAACGAAACATTGTAGTCATCTTTTCTAAGCTGAAATAGGTAACGGCTTTAACCTCCAGTTAGGCCTCACTGTTTGTTAAACTAGGAGCCGCGTTTTTAAATTTACTGGTCAACGGGTCATATGATAAAGGTAACCGTTACTTAAGTCAAAATATAAGCATGTCGTCTGAACATCCTTTGCTAGCTTAACCGTTGTATAGTGGTAAAGTGTGACGTCACGAATTTGCAAAGAAACTCAAAAGAATGTTACACACCAAAAATGAGATGAATTGGTTAAAATGCGGCTGATATGAGCAGCTGAATACATAATTTTCTTTAACAAATCACTGTATTTTCAGCTCCGTTCTAAAAGTTTAACTGAGCTGAAAATACAGTGATTTGTTAAAGAAAATTATGTATTCAGCTGCTCATAATATCTCGGTCGCATTTTAATCAATTTGCCTCATTTTTGGTGTGTAAAGTTATTTCACGGCGGTCTTTCAGACTCAATGTTCAAATATTGTTACCAGATACTCTATATAATATATGTTCATTTTACCTGTTCTTTAACTCTCTCGAGCTTGCTAGTGACTGGATCGACGATATGCCATGCGAGTAACACACACACGTTACCAAGCCAGTATACGAACAAGCGGAACGCAAGACTTGTGTTACTCATACCACCTAGCTGTGAATGTAGAAAAAACTACAACCTCTAGACTGTTGTCATAGTAATAATACACCCGTTTCGCATTAGTTTACTCAACGTTAATCTCATTCTGATGTTAAATATTCATAAATACCAGCGGTAAGATGGGTTATTTACAACTCTGTATTGTCGTAGTTTGAACTTCTGCACCTTCTCGCTGGTATTTATGAATATTTAACATCAGAATGTGAGCCTAACGTCGAGCAAATGTGTCTGAAGTAATCGCATCCAGCGGTAATTCTTGAATGCAAAACTGGACTATGTATTGATACCATATGACCGAGTAAAAATCAATATGGATTCAGCAGAGATTTATACCTATGTTAATTATGAAAGTTGATAAAAATTTGCATCTAAGATTTTTCACAAAACAATAGGATATGGAGTAAATCTAATTCCTAAGAATGATAGCGGAGTTATAGACACTTTAAGTAATGGTCCAGATAAGAACTGTAGTAGAATCCATTGTTCTGCGGCAACGATCCTCCCTGTCCAAACCGCATCTCGAAAAGATATATTTTTTTAATGCTTTTGGCTCTTTTTTCTGTGAAAACGCAGAGAAGCCACCATCCAGCCAATCGGATATAGAGAAAACAAGATTTTTCAATCGCAAATTTGATAACTTTCCCCACACACGATATTCTTCGAAATTAAAGCATATTAGTTTCATCAAAAATTCCACAACCACAAAAAAATATGGAATGAAAATGCATTATTTCGAAGGGTTTCTATTGAATTTATAAGTATCATCCAATGAGAAATTGCGAGAAAGAATAATAGAAAATTAACACATTTTAACATTCCTTGCCGTAGAGCACTACAGTTCTTATCTGGACCATTACTTAATTGTATGATGAAGGAGTCTCACTCCCCCTCAACCCCACCCCCACCCACCCTTACTCAAGAGTAGTCGTGACTTGAATTGGGACAACAAATCTACAAGCTAAATCGGTCAATTAATCGTTTGCCGGCAAAGTGATTTTGCTATATGATTTTGCAATAATGTAGTTCACGCAGAATCACTAACCACTACGCCCCATCCGTACCTGAATATGTTCTTACCTCTTTCTTGAGTTCTGTGTTGGTGAATATCTTGTACACACGGTAAGTCTTTGCAAATATACCACCAAACGCTAACGTGAAACCCGTGGGCAACAACCAACTACGAGTCTGAAATACGGAACAAGAAAACAGGACAGTTGTTAGTTTCGGTGCAACCTCCATTCGTCGCCCAACTGCGGTTGCGCAAGTCTCGCTTTCTTCAGCCTTTGAATTTATTTGTTTGAAAAGTTGCTGGAAGCCCAATTTAAAGTGGCAATGAAATCCGATCCCGTTTTTATTTTATTAAATTCTAGGCTTCTCTTAGTCATTTTGTGCAATTAAAAATCAATTTGGAGAGCGCGAACATTTTTTTTTCCTATCGAAGTCGGTCAAAATTGCCAAAATCAGGCGACACTTTTTCTGCCGTTAATGATATGGTAATCACATGCGTGACGTCACTAGGTCTGTGCATTTATATTCGTCTCCATAAATACTACAAAATAAGTGCATTTTTGGCCAGTTTTCAATTTAAATATGTAATACTTTGAGAAACCTTTGACGATGGCCATAATTTTTCTAATAGAATCCTTGCAGTCAGCCATATTTACTTTTGTGAATATAAATGTAGGACGTAGTGACATCACGCATGTGATTAGCATATCTTTAACGGCATAAAAATTGGCAATTATGCCTGACTTCGATAAGAAATATAATTATGTTCGCGCTCTCCAAATTGATTTATCATTGCACAAAATGGCTAAGGGAAGCCTTAATTTAATAAAATGAAATAAAAATGAGATCGATTTTTTCATGTCATTGGCACTTTAAAGCATTACTTAAATAGGGGAAAAAAAAGAAACCCTTAACTGTACCATCTATCAAAAGGGTATTTGAAGTTTGAAAACACGTTTTTAATACCGTTTCTTTTGACAATGTTCACTTTCACATTATTTCTGTATACTGAAATGATTACGCGGTTATACAAGTTTAACATGCTTTCTATTGGCCGGTAACAAAACGAGTAGGGGACTGCGATCGAGTTTATCAGAATTACTCTTGATTCTAAAATGAAGTTCATCACATGATAGAGCATGTTGAAATTATTGAAGTTATTAATTGAATTAGTTTTACGGACTCGGTTCCAGTTCCCCGCTCGTTTTGTTACCGGCTAATAAGAATAACATATTTAGCAAGAGTACAGGTAGACGTTTTGCAGAAATTAGGCGACATGCATCATTTGTTCTTCTTTGTCAATGGCATAAAGCTGAATGTGTCGATGGAGCAATAAATAAAGTTTAAGTCTTACCACACAAAGAGCAGCATGTCCAGTTCCCATTCGAGAGCCACTATAGGTTGACAGCAACACATCGACATAACACACGAAGCAGCCTATCGCAGTGATGTTATTAAAATGTGGTGAAGACATCTTGATATATCTGATGAGATAATGTACAAGGTCACAGTTTACTTTGTGACGTACATTTCCATATTTCTTAGTTAACAGTTCTGCTCTCGGCAGCTTATTCTGTTTCGTATTCACGTCATACATCGAGATGACAGCAACACATCGACATAACACACGAAGCAGCCTATCGCAGTGATATTATTAAAATGTGGTGAAGACATCTTGATATATCTGATGAGATAATGTACAAGGTCACAGTTTACTTTGTGACGTACATTTCCATATTTCTTAGTTAACAGTTCTGCTCTCGGCAGCTTATTCTGTTTCGTATTCACGTCATACATCGAGATGAAAGTGAGTTAACTTGACGCTTGGCGGTAGCCCACTTTAAAGAGGCACTTAACCGTGATACCTAGCGCGCCTCTGTTATTGTGTTCATCTGTGAGTTCTTTACGCCGCCATTGACTCTTCTTAATATTTATGCAAATATCTAATTCACTACTCGAAAACGAGGCTATACCCGCATCGGAGATGCCGCAACGTCCACCTGAGTTCAAAAGGACAATTCAGGATTTTTCTTTTTGTCTCCAATGCATAGAAGAACACAGCAATGTTCCGTCCGCGACGCCATTTTGCTTTTCAGCTAAGAAACGATGCGGGGTTAGCCTCGTTTTCGAGTAGCTAATTGTATGCGCATAAATATTAAGAAGAGTGAATTGTTAATGTTGGACTGCTGCTATTCAAAACGCTTTATTCGATACTTTCCCTGAAGGAGAAAATGGCGTGCTAGACGCGCGATGGATCATGGTTGAGAGTAGCTCTTCAAAGACTACATATCCGTTACGTATAAAGTAACCAAAATTTACCTGTTCTCTCGGTGAGAGTAATAGAGCAGTAAGCAAAACAAACAGAATAGCAGTCCACTCGATGCCAGGCACAGGAGTACAATAGTATCGGTGAGCGATTCTTCGTACAGCTTCTTTATACGCGTGACACCTGATGCAGGTACACGCCCATCTAGTGATAAGAACGGTTGGAAATGGTTGCTATGAAGTGAGTATGCCCCCCCCCTCCCTCCCATATATGAACCATATACAGGAGCCCTTAACAAGGAGCATCCATCCCGCATACTTGGCCTAGGTCACAGCATTTTTACATGTTAGGTTATTTTTAGAATGGTTTCCCGCTATTGTTGAGTTGTAATTATTCCTAAGGGAATCAAATCACAAAAGCGTAGCATCCATGTTGTTTAGTATAACAAAAGTAGCTAATGAGGCATCTTTTGTTCCGCCACGGTGCAATCTACCAATAGGCGGGGGAAATAATCTAAAAATAGCCCAACTTGTAAAAACGCTGTGACACCTGTATAGGAGATATGGACGCTCCTAGTTATGAGCTCCTGCCATATATAGGTATGTGCCGTGGGATAGGGTGCCGGATCCTCAATAGGGTCTCATATTTTATATCATTATACATTTTACTCTATCTCAATTCTGATTGGCTGAGAACACATGGCTAATTCTCGATAGCTGGCTATAGCATTGACTGCGCATGCGTACAATATTATCTGTAGAATATGACGTCACACTGCTATTATCTGTATTTTACGCTAGTAAGTGGAGAAAATATTTCCTTTTTTGTGCTATTTTAAGCTCTGAGCTATGTTTCCAGTCCTACTTTTCCACTAAAATAATAATTGCTTATCATCCTTAAATAAAATATCCGATCCTTAAATAAATAGGGTCTCACATTTTAGTTTCAAGCTTTGGAAAGGGTACCAAGTTTCCGATGTTTCGCCCTTAAATAGGACAAGAGCTGCAATATATTCGCGGTATACCCCATTCCTAAATTTCCGGGAGTAGTAGTGAGCTAGTAGCAACAGAAGTAGTAGCAGCAGCAGCAGCAGTAGCAGTAGCAGTATTCAGCTGTTGCTATTGTTACTGGTCTAATGCTGCTGCTACTACTACTACTTATACTACTGCTGCGGCAGCTACTGACTATCTTACCAAGGGCACCCAACTAAGTGTTCGGTTAAAAAGCTGTTCGGGAGAGTAAGTCCCTAGAAAATTGTTTTCTGAAATACTGGCTAGAAAATTTGTTTTCAATCCCTAGAAACATGAAATTCTAGACGAAAACTGGAGACTAAAAGGTTTCCCCTAAAATATTCGTGCGTATTCGTCTGATCAATAGAGTAAGAGCTTTCCCCTAAAATATTCGTACGTTTTCGTCTGATCAATAGAGTCAGAACGATCGGGGGAAAAACATTGGTTGGAATGAAGAAAACCCACATTATCACAAATGATTTAGCGAAGCGGCCACCTAGTTTTCGAGAACACATTTTCATTCTCTAAGAAATTCTGAAATCTAAAATCCGAAAGAATAAACCTTTAAGCAAATGGAGGTCACCTAAAAGAATTGGCTAAAGGAAAAAAGAACCCCTAAAAAATTCGTACCTCCACAAAACTTTGCAACATGAAGTAACTTGGGCTAGAAAATTCTTGTTTATGTTCTAGACTATACTAACAAATTCGTAGGCCGGGAATATTTTGCCATAGTATTTTCGGTTGACGCGATTTTCACCTAGAAAATCCTAATAGCTTTCTAGAATACGTCGAAAGACATAGTAGGCGCCTTAAAATGGCTAGATGAGCTGCATACAACTGGTTTCAAACGAATTTCAAAAAGTACTCGTTGGGTGCCCTTGTCTTACTACTGCTGCTCGAATTGATAAAGCTGAGTAATTGACTCAAGAATTTCTAGCTGCAGAAAGATGTTTCGTCCTTTACTCCCCAGCTCCCCCGAATGGCACACTAATCAATAGAAATTTAAAAAAATTATTGACACTATTCCTTAAAATGAAAGTTGTATATTCTAATACTATATGACATGGTGTTTGATTTTTAATGTTTAATTATTATCTTTATCTCACCTTTCCACTGAAAACCGGGTTGTGTAATGTTAAGGCGAGCATCTCTGGCGTCATAAGTACCAACAACTGTCTTGACACCGTCTGCAACGGAAGAAAAGTAATACGAACTACGTAAACTAAGAATCTCACATTTAACTCATCGATATGCGAAGCAGTAGTTTTGTTCTTGGTGTACTCTCTGCGAATGTGTCTCACCTTTGTTTTGTGTAATCTGCACAACAGTTTGTCTGTCTCCATTTTCATCAAATGTCACTCGGCCCTTCAAGACAACACAAGAAAACCATTAATTGCGTTTGCACTAACATGTACCTTATTCATCTCGCCTCCCCACGGAAAGGAGTATCAGAGCGAGGTCAGTTGTCCCGAGATCAGAAATGTCTTAGTTTCTGTCGTACCGCACTGTCATGTTCTTTTGTATCATAAGGTAACTAACGTCATTTATCGCCATCGACTGTAGATTTCTCTCTTCCTGTGACAAGATGGGACGACTAGCCTCGCTTTGATGCCTCTATGAATAAGGTCAAATATTTACTTCATTATATGATCTGGAGACTTTTACTAGGGGCGCTTTCCATTGACGCGAACTGACTGGTCTGCCGGCCAGTTCTGAAATGGAACGTGTCATTTCTGAAAACTGTCCAGTTAGTTCGTAGAACTGACGCGTTCCATTTAAGAACTGGCCGATCAGACCAGTCAGTTTGCGTATATGGAAAGCGCACCAAGAACTGTAAACCTCTCATACGATACTACATCCGGGTCTTGAGTAACGTATTGTTCATATCGTCACTAGTGAAAATATCGATGACGTCACGTTTGCCGCCTTTTGAACGACAGATTTGCGACAACCACAGAGGAAGATGTAAACAGCTTGAACGACCAGTAGGAAAAATAAAATTCCGGTGGAAAAAAACAGAGAACAGACCTGATGTTTTATTAAGCAGGTTTGTATCTGTGATACAGACACCGATGTTTTAGTTAAAATCAGTTTTGTATACAACAAGAACAAGTGTTTGTCTAAGTATGGATTGAAATATCTAATCAGTTCTGTATTGGAGTATATATATAGAGGTCATCATTTGGTATCATTCAGAGGACAGGATTTGATAGCACCCTTACTAATTATTAGTCAAGAGAGCTTGAGCATCGAGAACGTAGACGTCACGGACCTTTGACCGGAAGTCAGCTAACGATCTTCAATCTTCTGCACATGTCCCGGATATGACTGAATAAAATATACATCGTTTGACGACGTTCTGCTGTGGAATGTGACATGCGCAGAAGAGTGTAGATCGCGAACAGACTTCCTCAGGTGTATTAAGGCCTGGGTCTCAAAATGGCCGCCGGCAAATCGAGAGGGGGTAGTCTCTCTTTCTCGTTGTAATCGTTTTGCTTAAAACTTTAACAAACATAATGTTGTTATGACCTTAACAATTACACATGACAGTTTCCATGGAAACTGGAAATGTGACCTTTGAACTCTAATTTTAAAAAAAATAATGCAAAAGCCTCCTGCATTATGGTAAAGTGTTTTCATATGCCGGGTATATTTATGTATATGAATTAGAGATAATCCATAGTTTATAAATCCAACGAGGACACTAGAGAAACAAGTTATTAAATGGTCGTACATTTGAGGTATCAAATTTCACGTTAGCCTAAATGAGTCTTCCCCATAATATTTTCAATTGTCCTCGTTGGATTTATAAAGTATGGACTATCTCTGATTCACACGCATAAAAATCCCCGGCATATCAAAATATTTTACCATAATGCAGGAGGCTATAAAATAAATGCTTTTCATTTGAGTTCAAAGGTCACATTCCATGTTTCCATGGAATCTGTCATGTGTAATTGTTAAGGTCGTGACAACCATTATATTTTTCAAAATTGTATGGACAAATATTACAAAGAGAAAGAGATAGACTACCCCCTCTTGATTTGGTGTGGCCATCTTGAGACCCAGGCCTTAATGTACCTGAGTCCGGTTAAACATCCGGGACCGTCCACGTTCTTGATGCTTAAAGCTCCTTTATTAATGAGCAGTTTAGACCAGTGTTTAAGACTGAAGTTATTATATCAACTAGAATGCAATAAAATTAAGCTGACTGCCGCGGGAAGCGAAGGAAAGTGACGTTTCGAGCTTTATCTCTTAGTCTATGAAATGGTAAGCTCTGATAAAGAGATAAACTGCTCTTACATCGGTAAAGCGCGTGCTTTAACTTCCAATTTCTTCCTTGCGTTGCCTTAGATAAAAAAAATCCATCGCACCCCCCTCCCTCTGTGTAAGCTCCTCTTTTTCAGAAAACATTTTCTTTGCAACAAAGTACAATGCCAACTTACTGACATGCCTGGAAAGTCTGTCTGCTGCAACAGCTTTGTGAATATTGTGGCTGTCAGTTCGTCTCCGTATGTCAGATTCTCTAAACTCTTGTTGTACTCTGCCAGTAGTGAAACTGAAGCATTGAGCATGCGTGAAATGGTCCAGACCGCATCATAAGTGAACGAACCATAAAGGTTGGTGGTCATGTTTTGTACCCTCATTAACTCATCGTATTCCTCTTTGAGTTGACGGGCGGTCTGCGGCAAAATGTTTATTCACAAAGTTAAATTATTGCTTAAGTAATGATTCGCGTAAGAACTACAGGAAAAGACAATAGACTGCGGCAATGAGTATGTCCTCTCGGACAATTTTGCTTGAATGTGTCTCAAGCCCGGGGGGGGGGAGGGAGATGGGGGTACTCAACAAAGTTTTATACGGGGAGGCTCCGCCCCGAGGTCCAAACCCTTACCCTTTTATTCACCATTTTTGCCAGAGAAAGTAACCCTTTCATATACCTTTTACTGAACTTTTCACTGGAATAACCCCCTTAAAATACTTGGATGAATCAGCCGTTAGGTGCGTCTATTAGAGATATTTTGAAAGGCTCTTTTAAATACATGAATGACAGTTTTCCCTACCCTTTTCTATACCTCCAGCCTGAAAAGGTACCACTTTCGGGCGGAGCCTCCCCCGTATAGTCCCCGTTGCTTGTTTGAAGACTATCTACGCATAAGAAACTTGAAGCATAGAACGGCTCTAACAAAGCTTAGGATAAGCAATCATGATTTAGAAATTGAAAAAGGAAGACATGCTAGGCCATTTAAAAAGGTCGATGACTTTTCAAATTCTGCTTACCTAGAAAGGAGATTGAGGATGAAGCTCATTTCCTCGTAAAATGCAATAAATATAACCATTTATGAAATGCGTTCCATGCTTCAATGCAAAATGAATTTCAGATAAACATAGAAAAGTGCTCCGAGGAAAGTCGGCTAAAAATAATGTTAAGCCCCAACAATAGGACAGCAGCTACAGTTGCAAAATTCATATACGAATGCTTTACGTATAAAGACAATGGCCTCAAGAGTACTCTGATCTATTCTGCCTCGACCCTCATAATTCTGAAAGACCCCAAACACTTGTAGCCCAGTGAAGTGCACATTCATTTGGATAAATGTATATGTACAGATGTATACGACTCCAAATAAATAAAAACTATCTATCTATCAGTCAAAGTTACAAGCAGAACATAAAGGAAACTGTGTGCTGTTGATAATTATTACTGTGAAAACTTAAAGAAAACACAAAACAAAGACAAAATCAATAATGTGAGAACTTTCCTCACGGTTGATTTTCATTGAGTTCAAACCATAGTTAGTTTGATCAAAGTTAAATTAAAACTTCAAAAGTTATCTAATGAAAGTGCATTACTTATGAGTATCAACCGATGAATTTACGAGAAAGAAGAATAGAAAATTAACACATTTTTACATACCATGCCGTTCAGTGCTATCGTTCTAAGCTGGAGCATTACAAGTTAATTATCATTTGTACAGCATTTTGTAAAATAGTTTCGATAGTACACGCTCTAGGAGCTAGTCGGGAGAATTTACGTTTCGATGATTAAATAAAACGAGTGAGGCTTGGTGGTGATCACGTGACATCGTGCGTAAGGCCTATTAAAGGCGATAAAAGCAAATTGCGGAGAAAAAACACTGTCCTAGATACCATCGTCACTAATAACCTTGCTTTTACAGCGACAGCTCTTTACGCTACTTACAGCTCCACTAGTTCCACATGTTCGTGATACCAGTGCAAATGCGCAACAACAATCTCGTGGCGGCAAACTATTTTCGTGCCATGATTTTGTTGTCGCGTGCTCGCGCACTTTGCTTCAGCTCCTTCCGGTTACTAAAAATAGATTTTATTTGACATTATCATCGCACACCGCGCGCTACAAGATTCCCTCTCTTACTTATGCTCTCTTGGTTTAACTTACTTTTTTCGATACAGTAGGTAGAGGACTTTGACTCAGTGGCAGAGGCACAGTTTCTATCATGTTACTAGCTGCATTCCTCAACTGTTCTGAAGAACACGTGACGTCCTTTCTCGCCCACCAGTCATCGTTATACCATCCAACTATGATCCACACATACTTATCACCATAATAACCTCTCTTGTACGCCTACCGTGAATGAAAAGTAATTGGAATACATAGAAAAGAACTGAGTAGATTCCATCGCGAGGATATGAGCTACGTCATCCTCTCTTGCTTCCATATATAGACACGCACCGACTTGACCAATCATCTGATCGGGAGATGACGTGTAGTTACGTCATCGACATATTATATTGAATTGATTCTTTCTATTTTGGTTTTTAGTAACATTTGAATTCGTTGAGAATTCAGTTTTCGATGGTTCTGTTGTATTTTCTGAATGACGATAAATGAAACATTACTGATTTAAGTAATGATCCGTGTAAAAAGTACGATAAAATTCATTGTTCTGCGGCATTGAGCCTCCCTCACATGGAATTTGTCTGTTTTAGACTACAAAAACACTAGGTGAAAATTATGAATCTTCTGAAATAAAAGTAGTAAAAAGTATTAGTTTCATTCCATTTTTATGAACAAACTTTCTTCCAACCAATAGGAACAGCCAAAAACAATAGCTACGATACAGGCACGATTAATAAGGTTCTGAACATACGATTTGCTTTATAAACGACATTTGGAACTGCAGTGCAAATCGTAGTTTTAACATTTTGCAAAATTAGAGAAAATCTTCCTAACCTTTAGGGCGATTTTCATGTTTCAACCAATGAAATCAAGAATTTTCACAATTAATACAAAATTAACACCTTGCTCCATCTGAATGCCGTTCGGTGCCGTACTTTTTACACGCATCATTACTTAATTCAAAACACCGCTTTGTTATGGGAAATATTCTATTTGAATCATAGGTTCATCTCTCAATAGCATTCGCTATTAAAAAGTACTTACGCTACACATGGTTGCCCTGAACTTGTCTTCATACATGAGAGCTATGATAACACGAGCATCGCGGTCCTGTTACAATAACAACAATAACAACTTGTCTTCATACATGAGAGCTATGATAACAAGAGCATCGCGGTCCTGTTACAATAACAACTTGTCTTCATACATGAGAGCTATGATAACAAGAGCATCGCGGTCCTGTTACAATAACAACTTGTCTTCATATATGAGAGCTATGCCACGAGCATCGCGGTCCTGTTACAATAACAACTTGTCTTCATATATGAGAGCTATAGACCCATTCGAAAAATGGCGTCCAATTTAAAAAGCTATTGTCCTGGTAACGTGAACACGAGGCTAGTCAGTCCACACAAAAGCTTTTGAACTTGTAAGCGAAGCTAGTCAGTCCTAAACAATAGTTAATTGAATTGGACGCTATTTTTCGAATAGGTCTATGATAACACGAGCATCGCGGTCCTGTTACAATAACAACTTGTTTTCATATATAAATTTGTCCCGGACTTCCATATGATAAGGGCGGGGATGCTCGTCGTGTCGTTTAGGGGTTAAACTCGCAGGTTAGGTATCGCTTAGAATGTTAAAGCGAAAAAGCTTACATTTGTAGTCAACACGGTATCTTTTAGGGGTGCATGTTTGCACTACGCGAATTTTAAAAAGCTGAGAAAAAAATATATAGCACTATATTATGGTCAGACTAGACGTAGACGCAGCTTTGCGACTGACATCGGCAAACTTCAGAGACGCTGTTGTCTTGTGTTCGAGGTCTAATTGTCTGTACATTTTTTAATGGTATCTTTTAGGGGTCAAACTAAGCTTGAGCCACGCCCAGCTTGGTATCTTTTAGGGGTTGAATTCAATTCTTTCGACGAGCATCCCCGCGCTCCTATCATATTGAGTTCGTGATCCCCATGGGAAAGGCGTTGCCATGGATGCTAGATGGCAAGCTATCTTTAAAAACACAGTATTAGAAAGATTGACAATGGATTGGAAGTGAAAAATAGCATTTACAAACAGGTTTCGCTAATAACACTACCGATCTCGTACAACTGCCTTTAAATAAATGAATTAAAGTACAAGTGACACGTTTTTCAACATTTTAAACTTAAGTGGCACAATATTTTGTCAATATGTCCAAAACATGGACTTTCGGGAGCGAATCACAGGAAGCCCGGTTAAAGTATGCGAAAAATAATCTCAACATGGCCAGATGTGGATTGAAGCGCAATCAAGTGACTTTTCCTTGATATTTAGTTAACAAGTCTCTAGTTTACGATTTGATGGTTAAAATCCAGTTCGATATTACCCTTTTGTGACACATTTCGGAACTTCAGAGGCCAAAGGAGGCGAGGAAATGCAGATGGCAAACGTGTACACAGTAGAAGAGACAATCTATTCTAGAATGGTATTTACCAAAACTAAGTTTAATATTATATCTGGTTAAGCAATGTTTTCAGTGTATACCAAATGTTGTGCTCGTTTTCTGGTTGAAGAGTGTTTGTGACGTATTATGTATGTGCCGCGGGGGTGGGTCAGGGTTTTGAGCTCAGTTTGGGCTGATTTGGGCAGATCAGGGTCAGTTTGGGTGCAGTCAGGGTCGGGGTTCAGTATTTTTTAGGCATGAGGGATTTTTTTTCCCCAAAAAGGGGCAATCAGGTTTTGGAGCTCGGATTTTGGGCAAACAGGGTTAGGGTTTGAGCCTCTTGGCCTCACATACATACCCATTTTTCATGTAAGTAACCCCCCGGGCAGCCAACTGCGCCGAATGAATGTGAAATTAAACTGACACCGATTTATCTGCTATGAGTTTCTGACAATTCTACCAGGTTTGAGTCACGTATAGGCTTTGGTCTCTTAGCTTCTTCCTAGATAATGGGGTTTCTGAAGGCTGGAAGGCCCTATCACTATTAAAACCTGGCTATGTAGAGAGTGCGTGACGAAAAACAAATCGTACGTGTACGACTCCCGGTTAAACTACAATGTATATCTTACATTGTAGAACTCACAAACAAGTCCTCCCCATTATCATCCCCATAATATATACTTGAAGCGACAAGATTTGAAATGAATGAGATAATAAACATTTCGCTGAGAGACCAAAGCCTATACGTGACCCAAACCATGCAAATAGAATTATCAGAACTCATAGTAGATATATTGGTTAATTTCACATTCATTCAACTTCAACTTTATTCATTTCATCACTTTACATTAGTTTTCTTCTATATTCTTGAGTTTACATAAGTAAAAGCAAGTGATGAGGAGCCAATGAAACTGAACAAATGTTTATGACCCTTTATATTTGTAATAATCTGATACATCATAAATGTGTTATTTTTGAAATAATTTGATTGATCGGCCCATAAACTAAATAATATAAATTGTAGTGGTTGGCCTAAAGTGGATTAATATGTGACCAAATGATAAAATTGATAAGAATTAAAGGGAGAAGAATGTGCGACTACCGTCATTTAAGTGGACATCGTTAATTATGTGTGCCTTAATTGTTTTTTGAATGGGTATAATGAGCGTAAGCATTTTAAGTTATTATTGTATAAGATTCCAGATCATTGGTCCTCTAAACGATATTGCAAATTGTCCCAGCCTTGTATTTTTGACTGGAAGGTGACAGTTTTTAGAATGTCGCATGTTGTAATTATGCACTTGTTCATTGACTTAATTTAAATAGGTTCTGTAGCAGCTGTAGCACCTCTGAAAGATGCTTATTATGAAATTTGAACATGAGGATGGCTATTTCCATTGAATTGATTTCACCTATTTTAAGGAGCTTTTTCTCCTTGGATAATTGAGTTGTATGATCTATGTATTCAGCTTTAGGGAATTCTGATGACCTTCTTTTGAAGCCTAACAATTCTCGATAGTTTCGAAGGATATGTACAGTACTTGCCCAGATAACATTTTCATAATGTAAATACGGATAGACGAGTGTTTAGTAAAGACTTACGAGATTTTTTTGTTGGTAAACATTGACGTAATTTGTTTATAATACCAATACTTTCTGATACCTTTATAGCTAGGTGTTATTGGAATATATATGTGAGTTCCAGGTTAAATGCTCATCAATTATAATTCCTAAAAAAATTGCCACTTACTCTGGATATCCACGCAGTGCCACCTATTATTACTTGGACAATATTGTTCTTTAATATTTTTTGTTTGAAAACAACATTTTTTTTTTTTATGTTTAATGAGAGCTTGTTAGCTTTAAACCAAACGGATAATTTGATTAATTAATTATTTATTGTTTCTTTTAACTGTACAACGTCTTTGGAGCAATACAATAAGTTTGTGTTGTCAGCAAAAAGGGCAAATGATAATACATTGGATGTAGAGTTTGTCATTTATGTATAATTAAAAAAGTGGTCCACGTATTGAGCTGTGGCACTTCATGTGTTACTTTGAAGTGTTGCGACTTATTTCCTTTGTATTCCACAAATTGACTTATGTTGGAAAGATAGTTTTTGAATCAGTCTAATGGTATGCCCCTGAGACCATAATATTCCAGCTTGCTTAAAAGAATGTTATGATTTACGGTATCAAAGGCTTTTGATATATAGGTCAAGGAATACACCAATGGTGTATTCTCCTCTGTCTATTAGGCCTGAATAGATTGTGCTCGGCAACTTTTGAGCAACTTCTGGAGTTTTGAGCAACTTTTTGTACTGCAAGCAACCTAGAGCAACTTTTGCCTTCCTTGGCAACTTTTGAGCAACAAATAATGATAAAACACCCAAATTATCCCAAATGTTTCTGTTAATTGAAACTGGTCGGCACTAAGAATGTTGTAGACGTGTATTGAATAGTATTGACCCTGCAAATGATTAACATTCCTTTGTTTTCTACTTTCCGTGCATGAATTGATGTGCGCCCACGAACTGGACGGCAGCTATCTAAAAAAGAAGATGTTGGTCATCCAGCCAAGTTCAGCATCTGCTGAGAGAGCCTTCAGTCTTCTGAAGAATGCCTTTAATGACCAGCAAGACACTGCCCTTGAGGATTACCTTGAGGCTTCAGTCATGATTAGATACAACAACGCAAAGAGGCTGTAAACTTTATCACCGTATGTGATATATGCATGGTCAATATCATGAGATTTACTCATTAGAAACTACTTTACTTCATTAGAAAGTACTACTATTAGTAGTTATGTTGAACTTTAAGATTATATTGAATTACACATCCAACATCCATGTTTTAAGTTGTTATCTAGAATAAAATGGCTCGCCAAAGTGAGCAACTTTTTCAAATTTTGGCAACTTTTGAGCAACTTTTAGCCTTTTTTTGGAGCAACTTTGGCTGGATTTGCGAGCACAATCTATTCAGGCCTACTGTCTATGGCTGTTGATATTTTATCAATACAATTTAATAGTGCCATATATGTTGAGTGTTCCTGTCTAAAACCATATTGGTTCTTATTATAAATGATTTTATTTGCATTTAAATATTCAATGAGCCGTGTATACATTACTTTTTCAAGTACGTTGGAAAATGATGGCAGAACAGAAACTGGTCTATAGTTACTATAAACATGTATATCACCTGATTTAAATAAAAGGTATTATTTTGGCAATTTTTAGCTTGTCTGGAACTATTCCTGTTTGAAGGGAGATCAGGTTTATGAGTTTGCTTAATGGTTCAGAGATCATTGTAATAATAGCTTTTAATAACCTGTTATTGATCTTGTCAAATCCAGAGCTAGATTTGTTTTTGAGTGTCATTGTAATTAATTGAATTTCAGTTGAGTTGGTTGGCCAAAGGAACATGCTTGTAGGGTAATTTTCTTTAAAGGAGAACTGAAGCCTAAAATCAACTTTAGCTCAATGAGTAGATCTAAACATGAAAAGACTCATACCAACATTTATTTTACTGCGTTTTGCGTCAAAGGAAAGAAAATATGCAAATCTTCCTCCCAACCGCCGCTAAGTACAGACGGCTCAATTCCTGTAATCTGTGACGAACGATACGGGGAATAAATTAGTTTTGTCATGTTGTTTTCGGCTTTCAACAGATGGACTAACGACTCATAATTGCGCACTATTGTACTTTCTTTGTGTTGAAGTGTGGTTGTTTTTCCTTGGTATGCATGACGTACAATACGGGGAAAAAACACTGAATTGAGCCGCCACACAAACTAGCTTTATCAGCGGAGAATTGGCTATTTTTCGATCTTCTAAACGTATTTCCTCTTTTTGGACGTGTACCACAAAGAAATAAAATAGAAGTAATTTCTCTTGAATACAAGTTTGTACAGTCGTCGGATTTATTTAGGGTTCAGTTCTCCTTTAAGGTAAGATTTAAAACGTGTAGAGGTGTTAGAAATTTTGCTAGCAAAGTTATTTCCTATGTTTGTGAATAACTGACCAAATTTATTGGCAATTAAGTTAAGATTAATGTCCTTGGTGTTGTTATCCAAAAATGACCTGGATAGTTATTATTACTGCAGTTTTTATTTAAAATTTCAGAGTATTTTCCACGTTTCTTATATGTTGCTTTTAGATCTTTCTAATTTGTCTTTGAAATTAAAGACATTTTAGATATTTTAAGGAGAGTTGTAAGTTTATTTCTATAGTTTTTAACTTTTCTTTGTTGATTTCAGATGGGGTTTGTGGTGTTTATTCAGGCCACAAAGGGCAAACTACTCGGCATACATACTGACACACGAGGGTCCCGGAGTCGCACACTCTGGCTCGTCACGAACACTACATTAGGTCCCGGATGTACAATACGTCATGACTCATTAACATATGCACAGGAAGTGTGTCTAGCTACTACAAACACTACAATCCCTCTTCTTCTTCAGGTTACTGTTCTGATAAACAACAACTATAACGTATACAATGGTTTGCAAGTCCATCGTAAAACTAAACGAATACTGTCCAAAGTCTTGTAAGACCTAGCCTATATCATAGTCCTCTAAGGCTCGTGGAGGTCTACAAACTCTCCCAGATCGCCTTCGCAACTGTGCCTGTTCAGCAGCTGCGCCCTGTTCTGGTACCACAAACAACTGCTTTGCTTCTGTACGAACTGGTTCTAGCTGTGGCAGGTCATCCTGTTGGTTGACAACTTGCTCCTGAGACAATGTTCCGGGTGGAGGTTGATCTACCCCTTGCTGAATAACTGGTGTCTGGAACTTCTTAACATGTTGAATGTTCCTCTTGTATTCATCCCCAGTTTTCTCTTCTCCAGCAATACGGAATCACCTGTATTCACATCCCGATCTGCAGCATGGAACTTCTTATCCACGTAATCTTTGTTAGCCTGTTTCTTCTCTGCGTCACGGTCTCTGACCTGTTGATATCTAACATCATTCCCATCGTCATCATACTCAGGTAGCTTCGTGGTCAGCTTTCTCTTATACAATAACTCCGATGGGCTCTTCCCCGTAGTGGTATATGTTCAGTCGATCGATACGCAAGTAGAAACTTGTTCAGCTCGACACGCCAATTCTTCCCTTCTGCGTGCGACGCTCTCGTGGATTTCAAAAGCGATCTGTTTTGACGTTCTACCTCACCATTCGCTCTTGGCCAAAGTGGTGTAGTGTACCGATGTTCAACACCCAACTCCTTCAAATAACTTTCCATCTCTTCGGATACAAGGTTAGAACCGTTATCTGTTCTCAGTCCCGTTGGTACACCATGTCGTGCAAATTGTGAATCTAGACACCGAATTATCACTTCACTTGACGTCGAATGAACTACGTCCACTTCCATCCATCTGGGCCGGGTTGTTCAAAGCCCGATTAGTGCTAATCCAGGGTTAATTTCCATGACAACCAATAGGTTCTGTGCAGAGTTAATCCAGGATTAACACTAATCGGGCTTTGAACAACCCGGCCCTGCTGAAGTAATCAACTAAGACAATCAAGTGCTCACCCGTAGGTAGCGGTCCCATCAAATCTAGGGCAAGCTCTTTCCATGGTCTATCCAGCATCTTTGTAGGCTTAACTAGTGGTGGTGGTACATGCTTAGTCACTAGCTGTCAGCCGTAGCACTCCCTGCATCTCCTCTCTGCCTCTTTATCGATCCCCGGCCACCATACCTTCGACCGTAACCTCTCTTTGGTCTTTACGATACCTTGGTGCATGCCCTTCATGTGCCAAGCCAATCACTCTCTTCCGCAACTCAGCAGGAATAACAATTCTGGTACCCCGAAGAATTACATAACCGATTAATGTCAACTCGTTTCGTACCATCAGGTAGGGTTTGGGAGCTTTCTCCCAGTTCCCGTGTATCAAACATTCGCGCACTGCAAGCAACTCATCATCCTGTGCTGATGCACTCTTTATCTCCCGAATTCTGAGAGCAACCGGTAACTGCACGAACATACCCGTCATCCCGTAAGAACTCGTTGTTTGCCAAACGCGACAGTGCATCCGCAATGTTCCCACTCAAAGACACGCAGCACACCTTGTAGTTGTATGACTGCAAGCGCAAAACCCATCGCTCCACTCTTTTAGATGGCTTTGACTTTCTTGAATAGAGAACCCTCAGTGCCTCATGATCCGTAACTAAGTCAAACTCTGGCAGTCCCTGCAAGTACAGGTTGAACCTTTCGCAGACCCACACAAGTGCCAGTGCCTCTTTCTCCGTTTGACTATAACGACGCTCTAGCTACATCACTCAGACTTCAACTAGCATAAGACACAGCGCGACTCTGTCCATTCTTTTCCTGGACTAGCACAGCCCCGAGTTCCACTGGGCTAGCATCCGCAATAACTCTTGTATGTGCTTCCTTGTCAAAGTAAGCCAACGCTGATGCATCAGCTAACTACTATAACCACAGCTTTGACCCCCTTATTAGTATGCAAGAAACCTATGACCCCCCAATTGCCACGCCCAGGATATTTTTTTAAAGTTGTAGGATTCGGCATAATTAGTGGTAAGCCAAAAAACCCTTTGATTTGTATCCCTCGCCCACCGAGAAATACGAATATACTTTACTAAAGTTACTAAACTTTTGAGAATGCAGTAAGGTACAACACGCTCACTTTGGTTTTTGTGAAGATCATTTTATTTTTTCGTATGCAACAGGATACAACGTGATAAGTAAAATACAGTTCTCAATGTTCTTATTCTTAGGTTTCAAACGGTCTTTAGTGTACACCTGTTATGGAGCAATATAGCTTTTTGAGCATCAGGTTCTGGACTTTTGAATTTTTCTCCTGTCTCCAAAACAAGGTACTCGTACAAAGTAGGTAAACAAAAATACACGAATGGTAGTTTTATTACTGTAAACCCACCATCAAGTTTGGGTACGAAGCAACAACGCCTCTTTGAGTTCTTCAGCATCTTTTCCCATGGCAGGGTGTGGCTGTTGTAATGGCCTGTGGTGTCGTTGAACAATTGACACACCAAGTCCATTGCTATGTGTTTGAGATAGAGCTTTGTGGTTTGGATCCTTGGTCCTTCATCCTGTCCTTGGTTTTGGTCATGCATGAGTTCGATCATCTTTGAGTAGTTATTGGTTTCGTAAAGGTCTTCAAGGTACTTTTTCACGATCTGTTTAGTCTTCTCGTACTCTGGGTTCTCAGGCTTGGTTTGGTATTCTTGGTCCATAACGTGGGAAAACAGTTGGAACAGTTTTTTCAGTGGGAGTTTTTTCATCAAAAGGAGGTGTACGATGTTGAACACATTTTTCCAAAACTGTTCATCAGGTTCCCAATCAAGCAGTTCGTTCAGAGTAGCTTGTCGTCCTGTCTCAGCTTCGAGCTCTTCGACCCTTTGATGATTTCCTATGCGTTCACAGGTATGGTAAAACAGAAATCGAAACAATGTTTTCAGATCTCTAACTTCGGTTGTTTCTTCTTCTTCGACTTTTGTACCCGTACTCGGATCGAGCTTCATTTTCTTTACGGATGGCTCGTTTTCTTGGGGATTCAAAGGTTCCAGGATTCGACCGCTTCTCAACATTTTGGTGTATCTGTTATTACTTCAACGTGTTTGGCTCGACTGTAGTCATTCCCACGTTGAAACACATTTTGGTATAACTAGGCTGGTTGCGCATGTCAAACATATTCCATTGTTGTTTCTTTGTTCTATTCTTTGGCACTACGTTCTCGTTCTCAGTCTCCTCCTTGATCTGATATAAATGACTAGGACATTTTTATTTTATCATTTTTCTCGCACTATCGTTACCATCGCTGGAAAATATGAACCGTCTCACGATCATTAGGAAGTTCCATTCAACTCCCGTAGATCAACTTCCACTTTGGGAATTTGAGGTTCTGGAAACTGGAGAAACATTTGCAAGCCTTACTGGAGAAATTTCATCAGCCTTTGCAAACTACGTGCGAGAGAAAGAGGTAGAAGAAGATGTACTTGCCACTTTTGGAAGTTCCGAGTCTTTGAACAATCATCGCATGAGTTTGCAGATACCTGAACCCTGTTCCAGCGCAACGGAGGACGAACCTCAACGTACGCCCAGACAAGAAGAGATTGAGAACATTCTCATCCAATCCTATGCTCAAGTTCTCGTTGACATTATATCGGTTGTGGTGAGGGATGCCTGTGAAGGCTGCCGCGTTGATCACCCCTCTCAAACCCGCCATGACTGCCTGATGTTGGATAATGATATCAGAGTATATCGTTACCTCACAGACGCCCTGCCCAAGGTTAATGAAGACAATGTGATGAACGTCTTCACGAAGAGCACAGAATCCATGTCGCCGCCTCTGAACGGACTTGAACTTTTAAAATATCAATGTAAAGATTGCAGACAGGAAATCCTAGCCAGGAAGAGAGAGGATCTTGAAGATGTGTTGATTCAAAAACTTGATTGTGATATGTATTAGTTACTGTTGACGGCATTTGTTTTTCTTTTGATGTGATTTTTTTTTAAATAAAAGCACGAAGGAAGAGGATAGAACTGTGTGTCTGTGTTGTTGTTTTGTTATTTTCACGATACCTTTCACCATGACGGATGTTCGTTTTAAATGTCCTACTAGCATTATGATTTCAGGACCAACTCAATGTGGTAAAACGGTACTGACTCGAAAACTATTGACTCAATCGCATGAGTTATTTAACGAAGAGATATGTAAAATTGTCTACTGCTATGGGGCATATCAACCGGTGTTTTTAGACTTCCAACGAGAGATTCCCAACATCGTATTCGTTGAAGGATTCCCAGACAATGTATTGGAACTGTTTGGCGGTAATCCTGGGGTATTGGTTATTGATGATTTGATGGGGTCATGTTCGAATGACGAACGCATGGCTGATATCATGACAAAGTTTTCGCACCATCGAAACATAACGGTAATATATATCGTCCAAAATCTGTTTCCCCCAGGAAAGTTTTCCCGGACCATCTCGTTGAATTGTCACTACATATTCGCATTTGAAAATGCACGTGATTCTCTGGGAATTTCAAATCTGATTCAGCAAGCTTTTCGGCAGAGGGCAGAACGACGTTATGCAATGGAGAGCTTTGATGATGCAGCAATTCGACCGTATGGATACCTTTTGTTTGATATGCACCCAAGAACACCGGTTGAATTTAGATTGCGAACTAATATTTTTCCGGGAGAACGTCATATTGCTTATGTAAAACGTACATAAGTCAGGTTCATTTGTACCGATTTCCATTTTAATCATCATGTCTCAACGTGTAAGGCGCAACCTTGATTTCCTATCAGTGTTAACCAAGTGTAACACAAAACAAAGAAAGGCGTTACTTGAACACTGTAACAAAGACCTTATCATCACTATTTGTGAACTAGCCGTGAATGTCTTAAAAGGTGTGGTAAACCTGACTGCAGCACAGAAAGCTCGTCTACATCGATTCAGAAAACAGCTGCGAACATTGGCTGATAAAAGTGTACCACTGAGTCAAAAGAAGCGCTTCGTCATCCAACGTGGAGGATCACTTTTACTTTCTCTTCTTCCACCTGTGGTAGCGGCTCTAACCAATTTATTTACTGCAAAATGAAGTTTGCAAAACGCATGGTATTGGTTCCGGAGGATTTTATGGACATGATCGAACGCAAAAACGAACAACGAACATCACCGGAAACGAAATCCCTGCTTCGTCTGGAAAAGAAAATGGAGGGAATTTTGCACAACCCTAATGAAAGTGCAGACAGCACCGTGCACGAATACAATCAAAATCTACAGCGTTATCTTGATGTTCAAGAGCAACAGCAACAATATATCCCGACGGTAAAAATCCATAAGGAGGATTCTTCGAAGGAGAAAAACCCCGAACCCTTGCCGGTGGTTTCTAATCGGGAAACTATCCATGATTCAGACCCCATCATGACTGAAGGTGAAATTCTTGAATCAGTCCCAAAAAGTTCTCGAAATTTAGCCAAGGCCATGATCACTCGCCTCAAAGCTAACCCTGACAAAGTGAAGTGGGATGGTAAAGGACAAGTAACTATCGATAACCAGGTGATTGGAGGGTCCAACATTATCGATTTGATAAATGACCAGCTACGTTCAAGGCGAAATTTCAACCCTTCTGGGTGGAGGAATTTCTCTGATTCTCTAGCCGAAATCAACATGCCACGTTATCTCATGCGAAACAAACAAAGACGTAGCTATATCGATCAACAAGAGAAAGCTACTACACCACTCCTAAAAACTCCAACCGTTGCACGACCACCGCGTATTCTACCTCCGACCCCACCCACGACACCTAGGACCCTTCAGAAAGATAGTTCAAAATCCAAAAGGTACAAGATCAAAAGACTATCAGACAACTGGGTTACGTACTAAAAGAAAGACAAACCAGTTATAATTCCTTTTGTATTCTTTATTGTGAATCAAATAAAGTAAAGATCGAGTACATAAAACTATTTACTGTCTATGTTTGATTACATTTTTCATGTGGGTTACTGATATTTGATGGGTATTTTCTAAATATTTATTTTGCTCTTGCTCTACTGCAGATAAATACCTACGAATAAAAACACTGACACGATGGTCATTAACAGCTGTATTCTTTCTAAACGAATTAACAATCACTTCCAAAGACTTTCCTCGGTTTCTCTGCATTATAAAATAGAGAGAAAATTGACCACATGTACTTGAGAAGGTACTTTGCAAGGTACGAGAGTTAAACTTCCATGTTCTACTCTGACTATCGAGAAATGTTTTAAAGTATTTGTGGTAAAAGTCTGGCGGATGACCGTAAGAATCAAAAAATTCTCCTTCGCTGATGTTGGGAAAGTAAAATCCAACCCAATGACTTCCTCTCTCTGTGCTTGGGTCTGTATTCGTTATCAAACCACAGGGGTAGTGTTCTATCGTGGTAGGAAGTGTATCTGCTGAGAAAACTCCACAAAACTTAGCTCTGCTTTTTCGGTCTTGTTTCATAACACTGATGAGTTCGAAGGTGTTCATGTTCAACTTGTGAAGTCATACAGGATGTTTCGCTGACGATCGATTTCTATAATGTTGTCAAACTCACCGTAGCAGAACAGATTTATAGCCTCCGTCAGTGCTGTGTTAAACACGATTTCTATAGAAAGGTTTCCTCGTTGCTTCAGACCCATGTAATCACTAGCCTCACAACCGTCAGGGGTTAGATCGAATACCAGCAAACCATACCCTTGATAATAGTCCTCTCTCGTGATATCGTTTCCACGATCGTGGTGGAATTTTCCCGTGCCTGTAAACAGGGTGTTGTATGCTTCTAGAAACTTTCCCCCGTTTGCGTTCAAGTTGAACTTGATCGGTTTTCCTGGAGCTTGTTCACCGTCTACATAGACACCAATGGATGATATTGAGAACAAATCAAAATAAAAAGGGTTGGTTGCATAGCTCCCATTGACAGCTGCTGCCTTTACCATTCCAATGACCACTCGTTT
Source organism: Actinernus sp. WN-2022 (assembly GCA_030867875.1). Classification (NCBI taxonomy): domain Eukaryota; kingdom Metazoa; phylum Cnidaria; class Anthozoa; order Actiniaria; family Actinernidae; genus Actinernus; species Actinernus sp. WN-2022. Next base: position 31,464,468 of record JAOWCC010001501.1, read on the forward strand.
AGGTATTTGGCCATTGAAAATGTTATCCTTTACGAGGGAGGGTGTGGTACCAGGAATTGTGAAAGATTTACAGTCCGTTCTGCGGATGGGATAATAAGCCGGTGACTTCATTAGACCTGCTTCATGTCCTACGATTACGTGAGGTGCAACCTTGACTTTTCTGACTTTGAGAGAGACCGAGGTCAGATTGATTATGTAATCTGGTGCAACTTCCCCGGACATGAGACAAAATTCTGGAGAGTTTGGAATAAACTTCACCTTCATGTCCACAAAGCTCAGGAGGTATTTTTGAATTGTAAATACGTCACAGAATAGAGGACCAGTTACTTCAAACTCGGTAGATTCTTTGATGAGAGCATGTCTTTTCTTGAAGCCTTCGTTCTTACCTGTCTCGTCTACTTTCATATCTTCAAATTTTCCCGCCGTATCTCCATACCACATAGCCGTTTGTAACTGGGAGTCTTTAGCACCTACTCCGAAATTCAAGACTGTTTCAATGTAAGTACTGTGGGAATAGGTGTTCGTTGAACTTGAGACCTGAGTTGATCCAAGGGAAACATCCAACTGTCTCCAAAGAGAGTGGAGAAAGTTGTTCACCGTTGAAATTTTTTCGTCAGCGGTTAAGGCAGTTCCATTTTTATGTTTGACTGATCCGGCGACATAGAGCTGCGTATAAGGAAGGTGAATGTAGTCTTCTGTTCCTGGAATGTTAAACTCAATCGGAGTATTACTGTTCAGGGAGGAAATAGGTCGATATTCAACATCAAACTTCTTGAGTACACTGTTCTGTGTTGGATTTACCACAAAGAGGTCAAGCTCATCGATCGTACATTCTTGTGACTTGGGGTGTACGAGAGCCATTTTCAACTTTTTTATCCAAAGATGTCGTGAAATGTTTTCAGTTCGCTGTTCTTCTTCGATCTGATGCTTTTAACTTTTGCGGATCCTTTTATTTTCCTCTGTGAATTATTTTGTCTTTGTTTCTTTGTATTTTTTTGTTTACCAGTCATCCGCTTCCGTTTTCGACCAGAACCTGTTTGTGCTGAATTCTTTAGAGCATTGGATAGCTTGTTTACGGCGACGTTTCTCAGCTCTGAACCTGACTCTTTCATACGGTGTTTTAACGAACTTTTCAAGTCATTCCCAGAAAGCGTATCATTGAGAATATTAGCTCCAGTTTTCAAGGCTACTGCTCCAACGTGTTTCGTGGTGTCTCTTAGAAAAGGTAGAGCTCTTCGAAATAGGCTGCCAAAAAAGTTTCCTAGTCCACCACCCGTTTGACCATGGCCTCTTTGGAATAATCTACCGCTAAAATAGGACCCTCCACCTCCCTTCTGTTGAGCTTGATTCAAGTAGTACGATCTGTAATGCTCTGGTGAAGAAATGTGCTTACGATTCATCGTTTTTTTTACGTGAGGTAAGGTAAATGACGAACTCTGAAATGTAGGTTTACCACAACACGACCTCGTTCAAACTGAATCTTCCTTCCTCCAGCATCTAGTATATCTATCTGTATTTGGTCGAACTCCTTTGTTTCTACCGGAACATAGGTCGGATTGTCGAATGACTTGTATATTATGTCCCCATGTTTTCCCTCTACGGGAACGACTTTGATTAACCTCGACTTGGTATCCCCTACGAATTGATAGCCTACAACATCCGCATAGATGTACAGACATTTTACTCCGGCATTTAAATCACAAACGTAGGGACTGTGTTGTGACTTGTTTATTAATACGTCTTCTCCCCCAAAACCCAGTATCATGCTCAAGGTTCCGTTTAAATTTAAACGATGGCTATTTTTCAGAGAGACGTAGATTTTTTCTGATACGGTATCGAAGGTGAATTCGATGTTGTCACGTACCCTACTCCTGAATTTTTCATTGAGCATCTGTATAAGATGTTGTATGGAGGTGTAAAATCCAGCACGAATTTTTATGGAGTCAAACAAACCGCTGCCAGGGTCATATTCGATCCTACTAACGTTTTCTGTTATGTTATAAAACGTTCGAGGCCATATGATGCTTTGAAGGCCCACTTCATACTGTCCTTGTAATCGGATAGTCTCAGGTAGATGGACTTTATAACTTGTCAGTGTGTTGTCTTGAAATATGTCAAGCGAAGCATTTGACGGTAACAAGACGTAAAATTGTTGTTCATCCATGATGGACCATTCATTCAAAGTGAAACATTTGAACCAGATGTGACTAGATATATAGTTACACTACATCCTGAAGTTGAGAAGCAGGAATCCATGAATCGTAGCTTTTATCATACCCTAACCAGTGTACGAGTACTTCAGCCCTTTTACCGCGACCACGCCTCTTTAGAATTGTTTCTATCTGATAGACGTCATCCATATTGACGATAATCTTTTGCAACTCTGGTTCGTAAAATACACCGTCTATTTCCTCTCCATTGTACTCTTTGATCTTGTACACAGGTGGGTGGCGAGCAATACGTTTCGAAATCGTAAATATTTCTCGCGAGTACTGTGGTAGGTATCCTTTTTTAAATACCCTTCGTGCTTCGGAAATTCTAACGTGATCACCGATATGGAATGAAAAATTAGTTTTTCCATCAATTAAATCGTGATCATACAGTATATGCCAGATGTGGTTCTCGTTCTCCTGGTTGACAAACCGAGGTTTGGTTTTGATGCTGCTGTGATACGTATTGTTGTAACTGTCGGTGATGTCTTGCAATACATCTACGTACTTCAGTGTATTTTTGTAAGTGAGGTATCTATATATCTTTGATTTAAGAGTGCGAATCACCCGCTCCACAATGGCTGCCTTTGTTTCATTACCTGTGGTAAAGAAGTGAATATCCTGCTCTTTTAGCAAGTTCTGAAAGGTTCTGTTCAAAAACTCTTTACCGTGATCTGTTTGAAGGTTTTCAGGTTGTCTTCCCTTGTTCAAAATTTTCTGAAAAGCTTTGGTAGTATCATCTCCCGTTTTTGATTTCATTGATTCACACCAAACATATTTTGACAAAATATCAATGCACACTAAGATATATTTAGTGCCATTATTATGCTTGCTGAGAGTTTGTATGTCTATGAGATCGCCGCTCCACTGGTTGTCCATATTTGTTACGATGATACGATTACGATGAAATTTTCTGCGAGCAGGTTTATGAAGTGTGTAAGTCAGTTGAGAAGAGAGCCATTCATACACTTGTTTCCTTGTAATTTTTTTCTTCTTGTCCTGTTTTACAACACGCCATAATGCTTCGGGACCTGAAAAACTTCCTTCTCCTTTGGGGTCGTAATATAGATTCGCTAGGTAGTGGCTTAGTTTTGGCTTGCCCATCGATCGAATGTACGACGACTTTACTTCCACAACAAGCAAGAACACAACGTATTTGTCTCAGGATGTTGTCTAGTTTCAACGTCGGCAGAGATGAAAAACAACCCATGTCTTCCTCTGTGGTATCAAGATTTGAAGTGAGTTTCACATATTGTTTGTACGCGAATTTATTCCCATATATCCGGGGAAGAAAAACTACCACCGTCAAACAAAAAAACCGCTAGTAATTATGCGGTATCCCTGTGTTAAGTCTCACAGTTACCATGGTGATTATGAACCATTAGTCTTGGCTACAATTTGTAAGAAGACATTCAACTAGCGAGTAAAGCATTTCTCAATTACAACAATATTTTATCGACGAAACCCAGGGATTTTAGGTTCGTTTGGTTTCGTAAGGTTGTTGGAGTCCGTTCTGAGAAGGAAACGATAAGATAAGTAACTTTTTATTAGCGTTTCAGTAAAAGTTTGCCGAACGCAATTAGATTTAGCGTTTAATTGAGTCGTTCATGCCGTCTGATTTTTGGATCATTGATGATGTTTGATAGCGAAAATTTGTTTTTACTGTTTCTCGAAAAGGGTAAAAGAAACCCTAACAAATTCTTAGGATTTACGTGTATTCAACCCACTGTATTTTTTCGCTTCCAAGATTCTGTTGCAAAGCAAATGCTTCACGGATCACGTAATTTTAACACCTCAACTTTCGGGCTTTCTCTTCTGAGCATTACACCTACTCTAGTACCAAACTTTGCTCTAACCCTGGTTCAGTTTTATGTACTGGAGGTAATATGCATGCATCTTTCATTACCCTGGTTCATTATGTGCTTCGTTGCTAATTATATCAATAGCTTCTTCGTTCGTGTACACATCATGTATTCATCTTCGACCTTGTGTTTACCATCCGAAAACAAACTTCATTGACTGCTCGAACTTTGCACTAACAACAGTTTGACTTTAACTGCACATCATTATCAGTCTCCAGAATAACGGCATTATTACAATCAATTTAACTACAATCATCCGAGAAAATGGACATACGTACTAAACAATGATAACGAAGATGAGGTTGACGAAATAACTGTTTACACTGCAGGAGTAACTGAGAGAACACATTGACGAATATATATATATTTTATTCACTATATCTATGTTCTTGTTACTGTTCATGTTACACAGTCGTATACACAGTCAATATACATATTTTTTTAGACATTGTAAACTAACCTGTTTTTTCCCATGGGTATTATTACGTTAAGTCGATTCACCTGTTTATTTGTTACATTTTTGGAGGATACATTTTAGAAAATAGAGAAACAAATATTATAATTTGTAAATTATGTGGCATATACCATGTATTAACTAATTATTAAACATATCTAGTAACTGTCTAGTAAAAAGAGCTTATTACACGGAAAGTTGTGTAATACGGCTGGGTATTTTTACGAGTCAGTTTTATTTTTTCGAGCCTGAAAGGCGAGAAAAAATAAAATTGACGAGTAAAAATTCCCAGCCGTATTACACAACTCTTCGTGTAATAAATTGTTTATTATACGACAGCTAACACGAACAAAACATGTTTGTTTTCGCTTACCTTACTGCTCTGTTTGAAGAAAATCTTGAGAGAAGAAATCTCGAGAGAAGAAATCTCTCAGCCCAATGTCGGGGGCGGGCGCGCACTGAAAAGTTTTTTTTCGCGCGCTAAAAGCTGATTGGCTGTTACTCAAACAGCCCCATTTCGATTGGCTCGCGCGCTTACAAAACCTTTTAAGTGTTGAATAAACCTGTGCAAACCGGTTTGTGACCCGTGTAATACCGTCTCATATTTGCACTCGTTTTAGCCCGTATTTGCACTCGAAAACGCCAAGTCGTATAATAATGTTCGTTATCCATTGCTCTATAGAATGACAGATCCTGATCATCCCCATCATTTTCATGGAGAAATTCTAGGTCCTCTGCAGTAGGTAAATCATCCTCACTTTCCGATTCAGAAGTTGCCATAAGATCAATCTCTCTCTCTTCAATACGTTCAGCTGTGTCACATTGTTCAGGATCATTTTCATAGGGAAAAAGTTCACCTAGGTTGTCTTCACCCTCACTTGGTGTGAAGTGTTCAGAATATAGGTTCAATTTCGAAGTGTCAACAGAATGAATGACATCACCGTTCTGTGTATGACAATCTGGTGACCAATGGTACCCAAAGGGCAGGGTATCTGCACCCTCGTTGATGATAATTCTTTTGTCATAAACCAGTTTATATCTTTTCTCCTCTCTTTTGTTTATTACTTTCCTAGTGACAGGCTCTCTTGTAATTTTGCTTTCATTGACTACTGTAAGTACCCTATTCAGGTCCATCTCTCGAACCAAAGACTTCATGCTTTCCATGTTCAGTGTCTTGCTGACTTTAAAATTTGTCGTGAATCCCTTTATCTTTACTTTGCAACTTCCATCTGATACACGGTAACCATAGTTCTTGGGTCCACAAGAGACAAACTCTGTAATGTAGTGATCACCACCATGATCTTTTGCAATTTCATCTGTAAGACCTCCCAAGTAGTCCGAAAGTTCAGGTTCGTAATCAGTGTTCTCGTGTGTTACATACATAACTGAGTCAGTGTCATAATAGATGACTGCTCTGCCTAACTTCTGAATGAGGTCAAATAGCTCTAGTCTAGCCCAGGCTGTTGTAAATATAGCTATGAATATGTTTGTTACATTGCTTTCTTTCACATACTCTTTCTTTCTCTTATAAACTAATTCTACTACATCATCATTGATTAGAAATAAATCCAGCAAATTATACTCATCACCATTGACAACCTCATAAAACCTCTTAGGCTCAAATACGAGTTCAGATTCATCGCGATCCGTATTCATACCAAAACGACCCCACAGAGAGTTTAAACAAAGTTTTGAAATTGCCCTTAAACCAGAGTTTTTTTCTATTTTCTCAGGTCGAAGGTGAATCCCTTCATGAACAAAATAGTCACGAATGTAGTTGTCTTTGTCATCTTGTGTTCGAACCCAGTCAGGGTAGTCTGAACTTTCTTGTTTTGATCTTAGAAAGGTGTTGACGTAATCTTTGAAAAGATTATCGGAGCTTTCATTAAAATGCCAAATTTCTTTGATCTCAATAACCTCATAGCCTATTTCTATTGCCTTTTGAACTTCACAAGTAGTCCAGGTACCCCAGAAACTCCTGTCAGAAACTGAATGAGAGCAATTTGAAGCGGAATTTTCAACAGCGCATCGTTTGCAAAGTGGAAATACAAGCTTTCCTCCTATTCTGACAGGTACCAATGGAAAAAATAAATTCGCTGGAGGTAGTATCTTACATTTGATCAAACCAAAATACTGACTGACGTTACCGAAATTCTCTGTTATAATTGTGGGATGCCCCACTGGATACAGTTTGGTCTTGTTGACGAACGGATAGAGACTCGTGAAATCTACATACTTGATTTTGTCACCGGGACGGCACGAATAATACAGTTTTATAGCGTTTGTCCTTCCTCCGAAAAAGGCATCTCTAGGGTACAAGTTACCGACCAATTCATGGGTAGTAATAAACGTTTTAAACTCGGGTGTTTGACTAAGTTTCGTGAAATCGCATTCCCATATAAACTTAACATCGTACCCAAGTTCGCGAAGACGCCGTTCTCGTTTGAGTGTTTCGTCATAAATTTGTTTGTTTTTAATGTTTTTTCTGATCGGATTTGTTGACTCACTGTCATAGCACTTATTGCATCCATGAAACACGCATCCGAAAAATTCGAAAACTTCATTCGTTTCTTCGCAAAAACCATCCACAAAGTAAGATTTACCAAATTCGTGGTCCACAATTTTATGCTCTCCGTCATTCTCACCATGTTTGATTCTTTTTTTCTCGGCAAAACGAATAAATTCAAGCCACTGAATAGATACTTGAGAGTACATTTTCTGTACACCTCTGTACAAATGCTGCGGTACGATAGCTATTGTTTGCGGTTTCAGAAAATTACTTCTGTATACCGCCATGCATGTGGAGGCTATAGTGACATATCTAAACGGGTCAATATTCATTTCTGACAAGAATACCTCGCGAAAACGAAGACAACTTTCTCTCAAAATCCTCACGTCCTGAATACAGTAGAGTTCTATCTCTTTTGCAAAATCAAAGACATAATTGTTTTGTCGCTGTTCTTCGTGCCATGCGAGAAATTCAGTCCGATTTTCTGTACTCATGGTGTCTGGACTATAGTAATCAGTGTCGGGTAGTGGACCCACATAATCGAAGTTCTCCTTCTTGTTGAACAAATGAGGAAACGTTCCCTTCTTTAATCGAGTCTGATCAAGACCGAACGTCTTCGGTAGTTTAGACAATGGCATTTGAAACCAGTTGATCGAATCGACCACACGAATATCGTAGTCCTTTACGTACAACTGCATTATCTTCTGTCCCGTGCGAATAATTCTAATATCTGCTGTAGCCCTTTTCTGGAGAAGCCATTGAAGTAAAAATAAGCTATCAAACCCTTTCGCGTTGTGAGCCAAAGCTTTAAAACCTTTATGTTTCTCCTGAAAAAGATACGAACAAAATTCATCCAATGCATCGTAACCACGAAATATGGAAGTGTTACCGTAATAATCTTGGGACACGCCAAAATTCACGATATGTTCACCGCTAGATTGATCGGTTTCAAAATCAAAAAAGATTAAATTTTCCGAAGGAGTTTTGACCGATTCGTTTTGCATATGACACAAATGCCCTGGTAACACTATGCTCTTACATATCCAACAGTTGTATTCACCACATGCATGCAAGGTTTTTCTTTCTGATGGTACTATATCGTTACACTGAATGCATCGAAAAGATTGTCGACACTTTGAACGGAATTTTTTCCCGTTTTTCGATCTGTCTTTCTTGTGCGCATTAAGACAGTCTTGGGATCGACAGAACTTACGGCAGTCGGGGCATTCCACAAAAGTCGAAGACTTCAGACACGATTTACGTTCGCAAACACGACACAAATCGATGCACGGGTGCGTACGCTGGTCAGTGTAATACATTTGGCACTTTGAACAGAAAAAGCGTTTTCCGAAGAACGATGGTAATTTGTCCGGATTAATCACATCGAAATGACCGTCGTTGTAATACAAAATGATTTTCTTATCTCGTTGTGGGCCTTCGTAAATGACGGTGTTTTTGTTTGGAAAACTGATGACAATAATTTGAAAGTCCGAGAGAACATTTTGAAAACGATCCACCTCTTCTAGCCCGCACGGACCTAACGGTACCCCTGCTTCTTTATGAAGTTCAAAAGCCAACCGTTTCTGAATAGGACGACCATCTTTTAAATGTTTAAATCTCGAACCTTTCAAAGCCATCTCTTTACCTGTAACGATTGCACGCGCGCAGCATAAATTATCACGGTTTTTGACAGTAATAATGCTTTTCTTGAACTTGGTGTGGCGCGCATAATCCAAAACCTTATAAGATTTACCTTGACCCACTGGAGCTTTAAGAGCAACGACATCAATGGTAAAACTCTCGTCTAAAGAAATTTCTTCGTTGGATTGAAGAACCTTGCCAATTTCAGACAGAATAAGCGATGGTTTTTGCTCCTGAACACTAACAAGGCGTGTACTAAGAGGTTTTTTGAGGTGGTCTGATGTTACCATGATACGCATTCTATCACGTTCAGGAGAATTCAACTGACATTTAGCTTTCACTTCAGAAATTACATCACGAAACACGTTTTCTAAACTATTCATTGCGTCTTTCAAAAGGTTGTCTGACTCCCTAACACCACTAACCTTTGCTCTGAAAGCACAAGAGTACGTACCAAACTTCCTAACGTGACGTTCAGATATCTTATCTAAGTTGAATGATAAAACGTTCGTGGTTTCAGCCGTTTCTTGTGGAGACTCGTATTCCGACTCTTGTCGGCGTATTTCTGAACCTGAACTATTATCTTGTGGTTCTTGGGACTGGTCATTATCTTGTGTATCTTGGGACTGGTCATGTTCTGGGATACCGGTACTTGAAAGATCATGGATAGTGGCCTTTAGCAAATTCGTAGCTTCGGTCTGCCATTTGATAACCTTTTTTAAGTCTGGAACGCCCTTGTTTAGTTCCTTACCCGCTCTCTTCAAATACCTTTTAGCCTTTCTCTGTCTTTGCTTGTTTGTTTCTCTTACTACGGATGCCCGTTTTTTTCTCGTGTCTGTTTTTCTCGACATTTTGTTCATCTGCATGGCTCATGATCGTATGGTGAGGGGGTGTATTAGATACTATAGGTAAACTATTACGAAACACGATGAATAAAATTAGTATCACGCAACCACACCATCCCATAATCGTAGTATTGGGCAATGACACACGTCATTCACTTACAAAATGGTTAATGAAAAATACAACCATTCGTCGTTCATTACATTAAGAAAATAGCATTTAAAATAATGTAGTGATCAAAATGTTAGCAGGGGAACTTATCCAAAGACACCATGATTGACCTTTTTTTTAGATGGCTTCTTGTTCTTAATCGTAAGGTTATTTCTCGTATAGTTTGCGCTAAGAGAGACAAGGAGGGTTTCACGAAAAGCGCGCGGATTTATACGATCTCGGTAAACAAGTGACATACTGAATCTCTACTTGACTGACATTCACTCTTACACGAGTTAATCGACCCACCCTTAGCAAATATGGGTGCCGTTTTGAGTATGATCATACAGAAAAGCAGAATACGCCCTTTGTAAACGGTTGTGTAGGACTGCGCATGAGCAAAAGTAGATAACCCAAACAATCCCGAACAAAGCAATATAATATTCTTATCATTTACTAGTTCCGCTAACAAACAAAACAAATAAGATCTTAAGAAAAGACAAGGCAACCTTTGAAGAAAATGGACCCTATTCAAATGCAAATTGAATGAATATCGGCCTGGTACTTACAAAATAGGTAAACAAAGATCAGCTAAAATTAACGAAATAAAAGTTGCATTTACAGTAACTACATGTACATGTTCCTCATTTTCCTACAAATTATCGTTCACACCATCCAATTGCATCATATCGTTTCCAACTCAATTACCTTTTAAGCTCTTCATGTTAACATAGTTTCGTATACAAGATCACATAATTCAAACAAAATACCTCCATTACTTGGAAGTTCGAACATAAAAACCATTGTTAACATAGAGCTAGAGTAAATGATACGATTCTTGGTAACTCATTTAAAGTGAACGAGCAAAAGACCATTCAATGGAAATAATTTAGCATATAATAAAGTAACGCTAAACGCTTCTTCATTCGCCATCATGTCGAGCACAGGTAAGGGAAAAAGATGATATAAGACATAGTTACAAATTATGACCATACTCATCGGTCTTTGTCCTTTCTTCCTAATTACTAGCCAAACCTTGTCAAGCACGTCAGGGCTTTGACGCGGAAAATTAGTTTCGTGTTAGTGATACATGCGTCACCCCCTCATAAGTAAAGTGACTAATAATTTATCTCTCGTTTCTTTGCAGGCTGTGACGATTAACGAATGTTTAAAATAAAATAAAAGTATAGCACTATATCATGTCTAGTTTATTTCACTTTAGTTTTATTTTAAATCTTATTTAACCTAGTAGTAGCTTGAAGTCTCAACAACTTTTAGAGAACCGAAGCCATCTTCCAGGGGTTTAACTTATCAGGCTTTCAAGTGTTGGTGTACGACGGTCTTCATGCCTTAGTATGTTACATTCAATTAACCTCTTATAGCCAGGATTATTGTGTCTCGGTCAATTCAAGTACTGATTCCGTTAAAGCATCTCATCGTACTGCGTTCAAGTCGTTTGAGCTCATGGTATTTCCCTATAGCTGTTCTCGCTTTTAAGTGCTTAAGTTTTGGCAAAGGTTAAGGGCAAAGCGTTCTGTCGCAAACACAGCTACATAAAGGGTTAATAATCGATGGTTCAAAGTTCTTAGCATGGGTCTGATAACGTACTCGAAACTGCAGTTCATGAGCAGGCTTAAATCTCCGCCCGACTCAATGTAATTACGCATCAAAACATAAGCAGGGTAGTTGTGAACTGCCGCCTTTCTGATTATGATTTTCCCCTGCTGCTGTAATTCTTTTCGAAAAGCGTTTACGGTGTTAATAGGTTTACCAATCGTTGCGGTTTCATAGCATGAAAAAGGGAGTCTGTATATCACGAATTAGTTCATTGAAAGCGCGGGAAAGGTTACTGCTTGTAATTAATTAGGAACTTATGCCAATGAACAGCGTATTTCCGTTAACCAAAACCGCTATTCACCTAGTAAAACATACCCCCAATCCTACCACACATTATCGTCCACCTTTTCTCCCCTTTTGGTAATTTATTCGGTTTCAAATCTCTTTAACCCGAATAACAAATGAGTCAGTACAACAGCGTCTATGATTCTTGGGCGTGGCAATTGGGGGGTCATAGATTTCTTGCATACTAATAAGGGGGTCAAAGCTGTGGTTATAGTAGTCAGCTAGTTGCTCCTTTTAAGCTTAAAAGCTTAACAAATGCCTGTTCTTGCTTCTTGCCCCACACAAACTGTTGTCCTTTGCGTGAAATAGCTCTCAAGGGTTCCGCAGTTGTAGAAAAGTCCGGTATATAACGTGCGCTAAACCCAACCATACCTAGAAAACTGCGCACCTCTGAAGGTGATGTCGGGCATTTAGCCTCAACAACTACCCGAACTTTCTCTGTCGTTGGCCCTATGCCATGCTTTGTTAGTAGTAGTTCCATAAATACTACTCTGGCCATCCTAAAAGTACACTTATCCACTCTCAGTGTCAAAGCTTCTCTTCCAATCTCTTTAATACCTTATGCAGGTTGTTGTCATGCTCTTTCACATCCTTTCCATGCACTACCAGGTCATCAGCAATATTAACTACACCGTCCAGGTCTGCGACAGTCTGGCTTACGATGTGCTGGTATTTCTCTGGGGCAGCATTCACTCCGAAACGTCGCTTGTAACGGAACAATCCATCATACGTTCCAAAAGTTGTAATATCCCACTTTAGGTCTAACTTGGAAAACACTGCACTCCCATTCAATTCCTCCAGCCCTTCGTCAACTGTTGGTATTGGAACTCTCTCCTGAATGATTGCCTCGTTTGCTTGTCGCATGTCCACACTAAGCCTAATCTCTCCCGAAGGCTTATATACGAGACGACGACCTGAAGGGGCTGCATGATCAAAGCTAATATTTCTCGTTTAAGCTTCTCTTCCGCCACGCCTTTGTTATTTGAATCTCTGTGGATTGGTATACTCAAATATACTGCACAATACCATACAACTGAATAAGAAGTCTTTAACAAAGCCAAACTCAACTTCAACTCAAGAGCAAAGCTGAGAGGGAAAGTGAAACTGAACAGTGTCTTGCTAGGTCATGAAGGTATGGTGAGGTTGAAATCATTGCGTGTTTATATCTGCATTTCTTTGTCGATTTTTTGTGACAGTTAGTGTACTTTTTTGCCAAGTCTATTTATATCCAGTGTTATCCTTCTGATCATGATTATATACGTCAATCTCTGGAAGAATGCAGACATGCCAGTAGAAGACAATTGCAAATTCTATTGTCGAAGAACCAGACATGTACGTGTACAAAATCACATGTACACAGAGACGTGCTGCAAACACTCGTTGTCATAAAACGAGTCGCAAGCACATCTTAATTACTTAAACGAATTTTAGGAAAAAGCAGAAAAGTGAGGCGAGTTAGAAAACAAAGCCATAAGGACCGAGAAGAGAGAAATCAGAGATATTTTTTTTTAAATGGAGAAATAATTTGTTTGTAAAATCACGTCGAAAAGTCTGTAGGATAACTGAAAGCCAAAGCGAACCAGAGGAAAATGTTATGGGTTACTATCCTCTATCGAAGTCTGAAGACATCTGAACTCCTGAACTGTGAGAGCAACACTGTCGCTCGCCAGCACAGAATAATTTATGATGACCCAAGCAATATTCAACTCTCAAGGTAAACTTAAACAAGAAACCTCTCACGGCTGAGGTTTTGGTTCGAGAAATTAAAGGCTTCCAACAATTCCCTTTATAGTTCTTTAATATAATGAGCAGACTGAAGTTTTGGGAATGTGGGTAAAGCTTTTAATTAGAGATAACCAACAGGCATTTCAGTTAATAATCTTTAATCCAACAACTACCAATATGGTCTCGTAATAGCTCATCATGTTTAGCACACAAATTGACATAGCTCCATCACAGGATGGACAGGATACAACTTATAATATGGTACAAATATAAACATACATTTGAGACAATCATCTATTAGTACTCGGAACCTGCAGTATAACAGAAAAGCAGACTAAATTGTAAACGCGTGTTACATGAATAGTAGTGTTTAAATTAAAAGGTCAACTACGAGAAAAACAAAAATATTAAATTACATATATCCTAGGGGAGCAGAGAATGAAAGTCCCCGCGCTACCGGCCACTCCTAAAGACTGCTAAATTCAGCTAATAATTCTTCCCTTTGGTTATTACTAAGAGGATTTCAAATGAAAGTGTATTTCATCTTCAGTCTCATGTGGCCCGAGTGTAAGCCCAGATGGGCTCTTGTTATTATTATTTTCCAACGTCGAACTTTTTCGCCGTTAACCAATCAGATTACACAAGAGCCCATTGTTCGATGGACAATACGTGACAGGATCAACCAATTAGATTCGACACGCGCAGGAACTTCGTTCTCAGAGGCAAGATCGATCCTATATTCCCAGGAACCGGAGCTAACATTTGAGCCATGCTTAACCATTATTTTGCTGGAACCAAAGGTTTTTTCGACTGAAATAACAAGATGTTCAGTTATTCTAGGGCTGACAGGACTTTTAGGGACTTTCGATGGAAAATCCTCAGATTTACGAAAGGACGCACAGCTAGCTAGTCTGGCCGGGTCAAACCCTAACCGAATTTTAAGTATAAACACAAACTGTAACACAAGCTTGCAGTGTTGTCATTTATTAGGTTAATGGCTTCAAATAGAGTAGAAACTCGCCCGATTCCTCAGTTCTTGGATCTTACAGGAGGCCAGCACTTAAATCCTACGGGTTAGGAGTACTTTTAGTTTTAAACATTCCCACAATTTGGTGTGAAGACAGACGACTCCAATCTCAATTATCTATTTTAAAAAACGAGTGGAAATCGCATGTTTATTTCTGAAATACGAGACATAATTTGGGATCAGTTAGTCTATTATTTATTTGAGAACTAATAATTTACTTTACATTTCAGTTATATGTGTATCATTTTATGCATAATTTCACTCATTAATTTTTATCCGAACTAAGTTTAGACCACAGACTCACTGACTCCAATTTACTAACTACATTGTGGTATTAATCTCAGTGGTTTGAGTGTTGGTCTGTTGTGCACAGGTGGTGGGGTCAAACCCTGGTGTAGCCACCTTTGCATCCACTCTTAGTGTTGGTCCCTTCCCACCCCACGTTCCCCTGGTGGGACCTTAACCCTTTCCCTACTCAACCCTCCCCCCTCGGTTCAAGTTTGGCTAGCCCGGGGCAGTTCAATACTGCTGACTTTTTAAGCCGAGGGCTTAAACGTTTCCCACAATGCCATTTGGGAGAATTATGTGCACTCGTTGACAGTAGGTATGGCTGCTTCGGTAGCGTTTCCAATGAAATGTGCTCTAATTTTGGAGAAAAAAAGCCACTGCAAGAGAGCTAGAGGACATCATTAAGTCTGAGGACGGCTGAAAGTACTTGGTTTGCTTTTAGTAGGCCTTGTGAGGGGTTTCACAGGATTTTTCTGTTGTGTTTCTGCTTTGAGACACATGAAATAATTATTCAATGAATTCCTTGAAATTTTGCAGTTGGTTGTCTTTTCCCCTTGCTCAACCTATCAGGATGTGTTTTGTCACTTTAAAGCAACGGCTTGAGTCCAAATCACCGCTCTTGGTTGTAGGGGCAAAACCCTACCGGAGTCCCAGACGGGGGGACCCCTTGTGATTTTTGTTGATTATCCAGCATGCAATTGGAGGTGGGAGCAGGTAAATGTAGTCAAGTGAAATGCAGTGTAAACATCGGCGTGGTTCACAGTCGTTTGGTGCGTTTTATGCAAACAAACCTGCTGGTTGGAAAGATTAAACAAGGTACTGTAACGACTGAGTGGTGAGTTTGTATTTGCTTTTGATTTCAAGTGCGAATGGGAAGGGTTTTTTGAGCCGATTTTCAGCTCCTCAAAATTTGTGAAAAGCGAAGAAATGAACAAGAATCTCCAAAACAAATGAGTTTTTCTCCAAAGTGGGAGAGTCAAGTGATCCCCGTTATAGCTGTGGCTTCGAAGTCATTCATCCCTTGTAATAATATCACAACATCGTATTTCCAGCATGTCTAGGTTTGATGCAATAATTTTCTCCAGGTACATGCTTCATATTGGGCGGTTATACGGGCGGTGCAGGCCAGAGGGAAAGGGTTAAAAGAGCTGGGAGAAGGTACTGCCTAAAATGCTCTAGCTGACATCTGCAAATGGATGGATTAGACCTTCGTGTTTTCTTGGATTAGGATGTTAAATTATAGGCCGACAGAGCGCAAACAAATCTCTGGCAGTGACTAACCTCGAGTGGAGTGGATATAGTCTTACATAGAGAGAGTTTATTAAAACAGTGTCCCTCCCCAATTGCCCTATATCATTATGACATCAAATCAAAACAATCTATTGTTTACATGCTAAGGATCACGGTCATGGGAGGGGGGCAAAACAGCAACAACACAAAGGAAATCGCTATCAAATGCATTTTGTAGAACGTAGAATAGCGGTAACAGCCACCAAATACAGTAAATATTGTGGGATAAACATTGATATAGCTGATATTTGGAAACCAGACAATTCGAAGTTAAATTGTCCTCAGCAGAGCAAATTTAGTTCAAAATTCTATTGTTCATTTCAATTCTGTCCCCCTCATAAACAAGCTGTGACGTCATAATGATATAGGGCAATTAACAATACCTAGTGGTAGTCTTTCTTTTCCTCTCCTCCCTTGGTGCTGCTACAATGTATATATATATTATATTAATTTATAATATAAATTATGGGATCATCCTAAGAACGTGCGATTTGATTGGATGCTCAGCGTGCTTGATTTTGTTATAAATGCACGCTCAAGAAAAAATCAAGCACGCTGAGAATTCAATCAAAACAAAACGTATCGGTGATTGTTTTTCGCGAGTTAAATAGCTAACGGAGATAATTTCATAGACTGGGAAGAAAACATGTCCGACTTTGAGTTGTTAAGGTGTGTTGAAGAAGAGGAAAATAAAAGTCGCTTCCCAAAACTGAAAGAAAATGATCGGTGAGAGAATTTAGCATCGGCTTCGTACTCTAAAGCAACCACACAATGGGATGCTAAAACGTTTGAAGTTAAGAAAAGCAATGTCCACATTCTAATACAGTGTTACTCATTGAGAGTTTGATATAAAAAATGATTGAATTTAAAGGGATACCCGAGTGAAAAACACATTGGGGCTCAAAAGAATCTTCAACATGTTCTTTGTTCAGAAAATGTATTAAAATTTGATCAAACGTTTTTAGTATTAAGAACGAGCACCTCAAAGTTGGCCCCGCGAAGACATGGGCGCCGCCATCTTTGTTTGCATTTACGGAAGTGACGTCACTTCGTCCCACCAGCGTATCGCGGCAACTTGTCTTTGTATGATTTTCACACGCTCGGAATTAAAGTGGATATATTTTCATCGAGATTGCAGAGGAATTCTTACAGAAACCGGAATTATGATGAAGACGACATTATGAGAAAAGTTCAGAAGACTGGGAGGAGGAAGAAAAGCATTGGGAAGGCGAGAAATTATCAGACGAACAACAAGGTCTCGTAACTGCCATTTAATAACAGCAAAACAACATGGCTTAAAAGACTCGAGTGACTTCTGAATAAGTATAAGAACTACAATGTATGTGAGGTACAGTTAAGGCGTTTATCATCCTAAAAACACCTAATAAGTGAGAGAGTGAGAACGCTGGTGGGACGAAGTGACGTCACTTCCGTAAATACAAACAAAGATGGCGGCGCCCATGTCTTCGCGGGGCCAACTTTGAGGTGCTCGTTCTTAATACTAAAAACGTTTGATCAAATTTTAATACATTTTCTGAACAAAGAACATGTTGAAGATTCTTTTGAGCCCCAATGTGTTTTTCACTCGGGTATCCCTTTAAGAAAACTGTGTTTTTTCTAACAGCTTGGTGTATTATTAAAACGAGAGGAAAGTGACAACACAACAACAAGACATGACTCACCAATAACTCGACGATAACTGTGATAAGCCTGCTTTATGCTGAAACCTGAAGAGTGAATTGCGAAGAATACAATGGGATTTGTCTGGTTTCATGTAGAAATTCGTTTGAGAAGTTCCTGAATGTTCCTGAATGAATAACGGGCGATAAAACTTGCAGAGAATCCAGAACTGGCAGAATGTCAAAGCCAAAGGAGTAGATTGGCCATGCCAACGAAGAGAGCCTCAAAAGCTACGTAACACGGCCATCAGAGCAGCAGTTACAACACTGTTTCTTGGGATATAGAAAATATCCTTCTTCAGACCACAGAATCAGTAATCAGTGTCAACTATGCAGTTGTTGTAGAAAATAGTCGGCAATCCTCAACTCACGTGTCCAACTCTACTGCCGCTAATTCGCTAACGCTTTCTCTGTGAATGCTTTCCCATCTGGCATTTTCAACGCCTTGCACTGACACAATGTGCAGATAAACCTCTCCTGTGCTGACCAGAAATTGTAAAAAGAAAGCACTTTGTTTCCTGCAACAGTTTTGACTAGATGACAATATTACAATCCATTTCATTTGCCGGCTCTTGCAATTTCTGTCTTTCACTTTTATCGATTGACACGTTCTATTCTTAGCAGATTACTTTATCCAATAAGAAACGAGCTTTCAGATCGTCAATGTCAAGCTGTCACAATTGAACCAATCAGCTACGAAAAAAGTTGTAAACAAGTCAAGTACATTAAAATGGGGTTTTCGCTGTCGTCAGTTTGCTTTTAGATTTTTACGCGGGTTCTAAAGATAGCTTTATTTCCTTCGTCTACATTGAAGTTTATATTATAATTAACAAATAAAAGATGGTTCTCCTCGTTATATAACAAAATAATGCACTTTCGAGGTCTTGAAAAGCTGCTAAATGCACTCGCGTTCCGCTCGTGCATCCGCAGTTTTTCAAGACCTCGAGCGTGCATTATTTTGTTATATAACAAGGAGAACCATCTTTTATTTGTTAAATACAGGCTAAATCTAGTAGATGGTAGCACACATACTACATAAAATATAATAATGACCGCTACCTTAAAATATTTTGTTGTTGTAAATAGGTGGGTAAATATTGCATGTATCTGTGGCTTCCCCAGGGGCGTTTGTCAGATGTTTGTTGTCCGTCGGTCAGGGGTAAAAGCTCACTTTGGTTACATGCACAGTCCTGAGCTTGTGTACTAATGTGCTGTCAGATCTCACACTGGTACTGGCTTTGTTGTTCGATGCAATTGCACTTCAAGTGCCTAGGTAGCTATATAAAAGTGCCAAGATTTTGAAATGGTTTTACTGAGTTCCCATGGTTGAAAATATATTCGATATTGTATACAAAGCTATGACAGGAGTGAAAATATGTTGCTAAGATATTATTGCAGCAGCATTTTGAGTTTTTGCGCATCTTAATTTATCCTGTTTCCTATCCCTTGAGTAATGCTGAAATAACCAAAGAGGAAATGTACCAATTTCTATATTGGAAAACAAAGCACTGAATCCTGTGGAGAACTATCACATGGTCTGAAATGGGGCAACAAATAGGCAAGCACAAACCATGTATAACACTGTCAAAAGAAAGCTAGAACTCCATAAACTAAATGTATTCACATATCCCTGGGTGGCTCGAGTTAAGGCCACTCAGGGCCTCTTGTTATTACGAGTCAATATACTTCTTTAACTCTTTCAGACCGACTCCTGTAAATATAGGTACCGGTATGCTGGAAATACGATGTTGCGATATTATTTCAAGGGATAAATGACTTCAAAGCTGTAAGAGCTATAACAGGGATCTCTCCCACTTTGGATAAAAATAGGTACCCAAAGGGTACAGGTGTCTACTGCATTTTTGTCTTCTTAAATTTGGAAGTACAAGTTTAAAATATCCAACGATACAGTAGTTATGGTCAACAGATCATAGTAGTTGAACACTGAAATAAGTATTTTTGAAATTGTTTAGGACCTATGTGGCGAGCTAAAAAAATCAGCCTGGGAATCTTTTGTTGTCTTGTTTACATGTATGTTGTTCTCCATGCAATTGAGGTTTACATCATGTGTGGACTACTTCGTCAAATTCGTAGAAATGAACCAGTGTTGATATGAAAAGCTAGTTTGTAGGGCTGTTTTGCGTGGCTAGCATGACGTGGTTTGCACTATACTACTTGTATTAATCGCCTGATGACAGCAAGACAATCAGATTGCAGCATTGATGTTAGAACACTATTGGTTTCTACTAAGGGACGAACTATATTTTTTTCAGTTAGTTAACGTAATTACTCCATATGCAAACAACCTGTGCAAACAAGTTTTTTTTCAATATTTCTGATTCCCCCCTCCGAAAAACAATGGTCCACCCCTAATAAGAAATAGAAAGGTATTGGGCAAAGCATTAACAAAAGTAAATTGATATACAACTCTGGCGGTATATTTTACTCCTTTTTTTCTCTTTTTTCAAAGAAAGGCTGTTATTATTACGCATGTTCTGACAGTAAACAAAGTAAATAATTTAATTGAGGTTATTTTAGTTTTATTAGCATTTCAACTTAACATCGTATTGACAAATCAAAAAAAATTCCACTCACGTCCAATGGACGTTAAGCCCTGAAGTATATAACAAATCAACACGATGACAGTCTTCAAGAAGCAGGAGACACAAAAACTCATTTGTTTTAGAGATCGTTTTTCGTTTCTTCGATTTTCACGAATTTTGAGGAGCTGAAAATCGGCTCAAAAAAACCTTCCCATTCGCACTTGAAATCAAAAGCAAACACAAAATCAGCACTCAGTCGTTACAGTACCTTCTTTAATCTTTCTAACCGACTGTGAACCACGCCATGTTTACACTGCATTTCACTCTCACCACATCCTACTCCCACCTCCAATTGCATGCTGGGTAATCAACAAAAAAAGTTACAAGGGCTCCCCCCTCTGAGACTCTTGTAGGGTTTTGCCCCTATAACCAAGAGCGGTGATTTGGACCCAAGCCGTTGCTTAAAAGTGACAAAAACACATCCTAATAGGTTTAGCAGGGGAAAAAGATCACCAACTGCAGAATTTCAAGGATTTCATTGAATAATTATTTGATGTGTATCAAAGCAGAAACACAACAGAAAAACCCAGTGCAATCCCCTCACAAAGCCAACTAACAGTAAACCAAGTACTTTTCAGCCGTCCTCAGACTTAATGTTGTCCTCTACATGTAGCTCTCTTACAGCGGCTTTTTTGTCCAAAAATAGAGCAGATGTCATTGGAAACCCTACAGAAGAAACAATACCTACCGCCAACAACAAGCTGCAGAATTCTCTCGAATGGCATTGTGGGTAAAGTTTGAGCCCTTGGCTTAAAAGGTCAGCAGTGCGTAACGAACCAGGGCTAGCCAAACTTGAACTGAGTGGGGAGGGTTGAGTTAGCACTGTGGATTTCACCAATTAAGCTCAAACATGTTCAGGTGTCAAAGAGTTATTAAAGAGTTCTCATTTGGTTTATTTCTTCAACCAGAAACGAGCATAACATTTGGTATACACTGAAAACATCTGCTTAACCAGATACTAATACTAAACTTAGTTTTGGTAAAAAAAAACATGCACATACCATTCTAGGAAAGATTGTCTCTTCAACTTCCAGGTCAACTGTGTAGACGATTGCCATCTGCATTTCCTCGCCTCTTTTGGACTCTGAAGCTTCGAAATGTGTCACAAAAGGGTAATATTGAATTTGATTGTAACCATCAAATCCTAAACTAGAGACTAGTTCACTAAATATTAAGGAAAAGTCGCTTGACTGCGCTTCACTTTCAGTAACGAAATCCACATCCGGCCATGTTGAGAGAGAACTCGTGTTCGAGTATGACGTCACAAGCCACCACAAGCACAGAGAGGAAAAGTAACCAGGCTTCCTGTGGTGAGAAAATCTTTCGAAAATACACCCTGAAATGTTTTTTTTTTTTGCGCAAAACAATCATTAAAATAATTTAAGGGCCATGTCCCCCTGTTGTTGTTAAATTTTGAGAAAAAAAGTCAAAAATCGTGTCACTTGCACTGCCACGATTGTTTTGCCACCCAGTATAACCACGTGATTGCATTCCTGCAAAAGCTCCATTGATAGTTGATCTACTCCAAAACAAGACTTGATTTGCCAAATTGGGCTCAAACCTGTATCCAATCAGAGTGCATAAATTTCTTCAGTTATGCTATTATGTGACTATGTAATGGTTATTTTAATTTATAAATTTTGAATACCCATCCATTGTACATGCGCTCGTGCGTACGTCATGATCGACCTCGAGCCAAATATTTTCCCGTCCGGTACTCCCACTTGGTCAATAAGTACATAATATTTACTTTATTACCTGTATATATTTAAGCGAGGAAGAAGGATCGTTATTGAAGCTCTCCGACGCCAACAAAGTTATGTTTTCTTTTTCCAGTTGTGTAATGAGACGTTCTTTGGTCTAGTCAAGAAAATAAATCAAAGCCATCGGTGTTTGTGGCACGCTTGAGAGATTCCGTTACAACTAAACTATTGCATTTGCCCATAACCGAAATGAGGAAAGGACTGGGTCTTAATGTATAGTATAGTGCATCAAAGTGCATTATGGGTAGCAGTTTGGGTAGACAATCAGACTCGAAAACAAGACAAGGAAGGAGAGACTCGGTTATAGTCATTTTTCTCAAGAAACTAGCCAACAATTAAATCTTGAATATTACTGAGACTTTCATATATATCTAGACATGCGTATTGGAAACATTCGTAAGCTTTATGAAGCTTACGAATATTTCCAATACGCATGTATAGTTATAGCTGACAATAACGGGAACTAGTTCGTTGTTCGAGGTTGATCGTATCGCAGTTGTCGTTAAAGGATTATCATGTCATCGTGCACTTTACCACATACTTGGAAATCCTGCTGATGACGATGGTCTATCTTATGCTAAGGAGACAACCGATGAATTGTTTTTAACCTTTTTTAAGCGAACAACTGCAGTATATCGTCACTTCTTCCCTCGCGACGCCATGGTGTTTACGAACGTGTCTACCTAAACCGATACCCATGGTGCAATGCGCATACCGCTGGAACCCAGTCCTTTCCTCGTTTAGGTCATGGCCAATATTAAATGAAAGAGATTCATTTACAATCTTACCATGACAAAAATGTCCAAGTTCTGTACAAACAGTGCTATCTTGTTCCATTTGAAGTACTTGAGAATTGCAACACGCGCAGGGTTTTCCATGGTTTCAGAAGTCGCGGTACGAAATAGACGAGGGAACTTATCTTTGTCACTGAACAACGGAGAGGAGATACTGTAGCCAACCTGGTTATATTAACATACACGGACTGGTTACATTAAAGTGCCTATCACCCTTTTGCAATTTTGATAGCTTATGAACCTCCGAAACGTTTTGAGTACTTCTGTGAAGAAAGTTTTGGTTTAAAGTGAATACTTTATGTTCTACGCTTGTTTGAAATCGTGTAAATGTGACCTTTCCTGACCCATGACCGCGTAAGTAAAAGCCTGGGTCGAAACCTGGGTAGACGTCATCTTGACGTCATATAATTGATTCGGCTTTGCAATCATTTGAAGAAATACTTAACATGTTGACTAAAATGATTTTTTTTCTTTACTAAAAACTCAAAAACTGTATATTTTCTATGCATCGATGTTGTTGTGATAAAAATGCGGCATGGAGAAAAATGCATTAATGAGATGACGTCTACCCAGGTTTCGACCCAGACTTTTACTTACGCGGTCATGGGTCAGGAAAGGTCACATTTACACGATTTCAAACAAGCGTAGAACATAAAGTATTCACTTTAAACCAAAACTTTCTTCACAGAAGTACTCAAAACTTTTCGGAGGTTCATAAGCTATCAAAATTGCAAAAGGGTGATAGCCACTTTAACATACGGACTAGTTATAACAAGGCTTTCTAACAGCTGCGTGTATAGATGATTATCATACCCAAGAGAGGATGAGGTAAGCGCCCCGTGATAATTATTTGAAATCTATATTAAGTTTCACAACACGTGATGTAAGTTATTTTAATCTAGTTCTGGTAGGCCACCCTCGTTAATTACCCATTGTTTATATCCCTGGGTCCTGATAGCATAGTTATAAACTACTCCTTTGCACAAGTGCGCCACTTTACGCCAATCACATCTTAAAATAACCAAGCTGTGTCCTGTTAATCTATAAATAGATTTCAAATAATTATCATTGGAACAGACCCATGTATGGGGGATTCGTTATCTTACCTCATTCTCATTTGTCATAACATATCCTGGGCCCAGTTGTTCGAAGCCCGATTAGCACCAATTCTGGATTAAGTCTAACCCATGGTTTTTGGTTCTCTTGGTAGAAGGTTATTTTTTCCAAATCTTGCAAGATGAGTAGAAAAGTATTTGTTATTTCTCCTCTAGGAATACGTCTTTAACCTCAAATGTGTAGTTCACAAGTGACACATTGAACTAAAGATTGCCCTTAGAGCGGATTTCAATTGAGTGTCGGAAGTGTTTTGGTTTTGCGTTTACTAAGCTCTCCTATTGGCTGAGAAAGTTAACCAACCAATCAGAATCCAAAGTAAAACCAAACGCAAATTGATTTTGGTTTTGCTTTGGTTTGTCATTGGCTCACAGGGAAGCCATTTATGAGTTACTTGTGATTACTCGCTCCTATGATTGGCTGGCTGTGGGTAATTTGCGTTTGGTTTTACTCGAACACTCGGACCCTGAAGTACAGCCGTCTTATTTGCTCCTGATGATCCCTGGGAACGAGCCGAGGAGACGGTTGTACTCGAGACTTATCATAATGATGATGACGATTATTTGAATCATAACAAGAAACAGCATCCCAATGGAGAACTCGTGGTTACATGGTTAATATTTAGTTTTTAGCAAGAGTGCATTGCATTATATGGGGTTCCAGAGAATATCCATACTCCTAACAGAGGGTTTTTGATTGGACCCCTCCGTTCCAGGCCGGTGTTTGAAAATCTCCTACTCAGTCCTCGCTGTAATTTTCAAGGTTTTGGTTGTTGTTGTAGTAAAACCTTAAACTGAATCAAACTCCATTTACTCGTCATTTTCCATAGAAATCCATTGTAAGACTTCGTCTGAACGTTGCGGACGGCAAAAATAAACCCGAAATATAGCTGCAGTTCATCTGCTGACAGCAGCCGTACAGGGCACTGAAGAATCACAATGCGAGATGTCAAGGCCAGACTGGATACAGCCGATAATCTAAGATGTCAAATTTTGTAAACAAATGTCACACGACCGGCGTCGCCGTCACAATTTGTAAATCGTGTTTTCCTTCCTCCGTAAAATCAACTTGTGAGTCGAGTGTTGTGTGTCCAAAACAATTAAATGTAGTGAGGAGTGTGTGAGGAGTAAAAGCAGGCCCATATCAGCTGTAAGCTGCCATGATAACCAGCCTGCTATAACAAATATCATATTATAAGCCTATTTTTAACTCATGGCTGTTGCGTAGCAGCCCACGATAGGATGATAAGACTAGGATAAGACTTATTTTTTTAGAATAAACTAAACATTAATCATACCACATAGAAAATAGAATAATTATTTGATTTCTACCTGGACGGAGCTCCAGTACGGCATGGCCTCTGCTACAGGCTTGGCGGCTAAGCTGCATCCGGGACCTAGGAAAACAATTTTGTAAGGAGGGGCGTCCTGAAGTTTTAGAAGGGCTCGTATCGCAGCACCGCTTTCACACTGAAAAAGAAGAGTGTAATGATTAAAATAAACCTTTTAAATGAATAATTATCAAATAAATGTTTCATAATAGAGGGAATCGGCTAACTCTGTTGCCACCCAATTCAGATCATGTGACGTAAACAGACGTTACTCTGGAGAATTGTCTCTTTGAAAATTAATTTTATTCAGATAGGCATGACTGCATTATGATTAGAATAAAAAGGGGACTTCCCCAGAATAGCATCTGTTTACGTCACATGATCTGAATTGGGCAGCAACACAGTTAACCGATTCCCTGTATCCAGGCATATGTCTGAAAAACTATAAATAAGGAATTAAGATGGTTTATGACAGCTGAATACAGATGTGCTCTGTAACACTTAAAGTACCTATAAACCCTAGCCAGAAATCATTTATTTGGGCGCAGTAAAGTGTGTTAAATCTTGTTCAACCATTTTTCGGCGATTTATGGTCGTAGTATTGCTATAAAAAGCATTACAAATCCTTGAAATGACGTCATTTAAGGGACTTTATGGAAATGAATTGGGTCATAACATTGAATTTCTTCATTTATACAGTTATTTTTCAGGTGTCAGATATCCGATACTAACAATCTTAGACAATGATCTTTTAAGACTTTTAGTAAGTGGAGCAGACATAAAAACAGAGCAAAAGGAACTATATATATAGGTTATCCCTTAACGTCATTGTAATTAGATGCCTTAATAAACGAAATTGGCAGACTACAATTATTATTTTTCCTATGTCGATCATTTTGTTTTCCAGTTTGACTTTTAAATCAAATATAACTGGCTAGGGCTTATAGGCACTTTAATGAGGTATCGTGTCATTGTTTAAGTGATTCTTGTGGATGCTCTGTAACACTTATTAAAAGTGCATGAGCTTCTTTTTTTAATCATTAAAATCGATTCTCCATCCAGTAAATAGTTGAAATTTTAATTATTATTTTTATTTGAGTGTGGCGTCTATGAGTTGTAGAGGTTTCTATTTCCATAATTACTGGTTATTTCATGGTTTTCTATGGAATACGGGCGAATATTTCACGAGAAATTTGTATTATTTAGTATACAACGAGCCTTAAAGCGAGTTGTATACCAAAATAATATGAATTTCGAGTTAAATTTTCGCCAGTATTCCATAGAAAACCATGAAATAACCATATTATCCTGTAAATAACAAATAGACAAAAAGATTTATCACGAAAACAAAGTAACCTACCGGACTATAGACTTCAAATTTTCTTGCCGGAAAACACATATTTCGAGTGGCGACCGCGCACGTCTGCAGACTAATTATGTATTCAAAATGGTGAATTCTTGTTGGCTGATAAAGAAATGGCGCGAAATTTCCTGAATTTTGATTGGCCTTGACCTAGCCATGAAATACCGCTCTGTATTTCATAGAAAAACCATGAAATACCGCCCTGTATTTCATAGTAAAGCTGAGCTCTGATTGGCTGAAATATAATATTTATAGGATAATGCTAATTATGTGAGGCCAACAAAAGATCATTTCTTTCTCCTTGTGAATGAAACACTTTCTGATTTATACAAAATATTTGGTAATCACTGATATAAGGTCCAAATATTACATGGATGTTAAGAAAAATATGTATATTTCTGCCAGCACATTTTTGTATAATAAATGCGTCCTCACATGTCGTCACATAATTAGCATATCGGAATTTGAAACCTCTATAACTCATAGACGCAGCACTCAAATTAAGAAATATTTTACAATTCAACTATTTACTTGACGGACAATCGATTTTAATGATAACAAATTTGGGCTCATATGTACTTTAATGAAGTATCGTAAATGTAAACATTAAAGTTTAAAAAAAAGGATGTTTCATTGGTTTGAATATCAAGAGCTGCTTTGGGATGTAGAATAATGAAACGAATAAAGAGTAGAGGATATCGTACTATAGGAAAATCACATGCCTGACTCGGTAATTCCACGTTAAATTGCACGAGAAAACCGATATCGCCGGAGTCGCTTTTTCCTTGAATCGAATATTCCGATGAATTACTTGAAGATTTAGTACATTTGTTGATATTTTGCTAAGTTATAAATAGCGCGCGTAGTCTACAGTGGTGATTCCACTCTGAATCACCATTCCGTCTCAGCCAATCAGCGTCTGATTTCGCAAATGCACCGTGCGATTCAGCTCAGTTTGGCTATGCGATTCTATATGTTGTTACCATAAAGTTATTTCAGTAAATGTTGTGATCGAGTGCTTTAGGAATATTACATGGAAACAGTTGATAACAGTGGGTTACCTTGGAGTCCTCCCACTGGTACCACAGCTCATAGTCCATTAGTAGTGTAGTGTCATTATTGACGTGATGTAGAGCCATCTCCACAACAGGTTTCAATGCTAAAGAGCTCCATGCTCCATTTGAAACATTTATACCGAAAAATGCTCCAATGTAAAGTTTCTTCTTGAAAGATGTCGTACTCGCTCCGTACGAAAACAATGCAGCAACTGCGACGAACATGAAAATCCAGTAAGAAACTTGCATTATGTCGAAGAATGTTCACGTGGCTTCTGTTACTATGAAGTACTATTTCCCTTAAAAACAAAACAAATGAGAAAAACATTATGTATGCGCATTATATATGCGAGGTAAAGCATTGCTAGAGTATATTGCACAGCAAACAGTACATGTGATATCATATGCATGATATTTTATTGTTTGTTCGTCACAAGTATACAGAAAAACATTATAAGCTAATGGCATTAATGACGAGGAAGCCTAAATGGGAAACCGTGAGGCTTATAAGTTCAGACTTCCTCTAACATAGAAGATTACAACATCACAGGAGATAGCGGTACATATAATGAATAAAGGAGTTCATTGGTGAACATTGGGAAATATTGAGGATAAATAAATAAGAAAAGATTACCTGAAAAGTGTCAAGGTTTCAATAAAAATACTTAAAAGTTGGATTTAAAGTTTTGCAGATTAGCAGATTAAAAGTGCGTTCATACTAGGGCCGAAACATGTTTCAAAGAAACACGTTTCCCATAAACTTGTTTGAAACTGCCGATTGTTTACATTTCCGTAATATTTATGCAGGTTGTAGTTTCTGTATCAAACTTTGTTATTAGAGTTTAAATGGAGCTCGTTTTATCCTCTGGTTCAATCTTACTATTCAGGCTCTTCGTTGGCGAAGAACCTTGCAAACTTTAGCCAGGAGACAGCGTTTGCGATATCTTCGGCTCAAGATATTTCGTTTTCGACAAGCACAACAGCTTCTAGAGTTTGAATTTCTTCATCAGCCCATATTTGTACAAGGTACTTAGATTCGTCATATCCCCTTGCCATATCCCCTTGCCATGATTACCTGTTCAGTCTGGCTTAGATCGAAACTACCTCGTGTAGTTTCAATCATGCTCAGTGTAATCACGTTTCAAACGTGATTCGCGCAATGAAACATTGAGTGTGAACGCTCTCTATAGTGAAACATGTTTCGTTCATGATCAGACTAAACATGTTTCGGTATAGTGTGAACGCAACATTAGTCAGCTCTCGATATGGTATTTAATAGAAAATTGTTTGAGAGTTTAATTAGTTATACAATGATAAAGACGAAATCTAGAAGCATTTCTGGTGTTATAATTGTGAAGTTGTGTGCCGGAGGTAAATAAATCATTAAAACCAGAAGGAAGTAAATGATTGGAATAAGCTAGAGTACATAAATCGATTTCAGATATTTTCAAGATTGCTAACTTCTTAAAAATAGGTCCAGAGGAAGCATCAAATGTGTTTTCTATTGTTCACACAACTGGTTTTTTTTTTAAAGCAATGTAATCTATGGAGATTTTTTTCAAATTTTGCTATTAGCAAGGTGTTCAAGCAATAGGACACCAGGTCCCCTATACAAGCAGTAATCCTGTACCGCTCAAGACCTGTACTCTGATTGCACCCATTATACTGTAGCTCTATTGTTTTCGTACTGCACGTTCTAAAGGTTAGGGTGTTTTGTATGGTTGAGTAAGCCAATGCTGTGGCTCGTTTCGAGCGGTACGGGATGGTCCCCTACGAGGCTTAACACCACCCAACCATTAGAATAAAATAAACGCTACTTGAGCCTATGAGAGAAGAACGCTTTACGGTGCTTTTTAAAACTAGGTAGAAATGAGGCAGCTTTGATCTCATTAGGAATGGCGTTCCATAACTTTATATTCTTATAAAAAGAGTCGCGAAAATTAGAGGTTCTAACAACCTGTTTATGCATTAACTATAACCCTGATGATGCACAGCGAGAGCGACCCGACCAGAAATATATGTAATTAGTTAAGAAAGTCCAAACAACATTGCAATAATGCAGAGTGAAAGCAAAGATTTCTTGGGTAAAAACTTGATTTATAGATAATTCTAATGGGCCTTTTGCATGATTGCAATCACGAGGTTGTACCGAATGGCAAACAAAATTTGACCTTCATCAGTTATTTAAACGCACTTCAGTGTACGAGATCGGTAGTGTTATTAGAAAAACCTGTAAATACTATTTTCCATGCACCTCCAATCGATTGTCGATCTTTCTAAAACAACGTAACGTTTTGAAGTTTGTTTGCCATCCAGTATGGGAACACGAGCGCAATCCATTGGTTATTGAAGTGATATATCAGCACTGTTTCATGTAAAAGGTCTTGTGACTTTCAAATTTTAGTTGCTATATAATTTATGTTGAGTTTCCAGGTTACATTTTGACAAGAGAGGATGAGGTAAGAGAACTATCCCATGCCCCATGATAATTATTTATCACTGGAACAGACCCGCCATGTATGGGTGATTCATTCTCTTACATCAATCTCTCTTAATTTTTATCAATGATGACTCCTAAAAAGGTGTGAGACATTTGTTTAATTTGTACACCGTCTATAATCAAATGTCCGATCAAATGGTTTGGCCTCTGTTGTGTTTCAAATACCATGAAGTTTGACGTTTTTATGTTAAGCGACAAACTGTTTGCTTTATTTTAGTTATTTCAATGATAACTACATTAAGCGAATAAATGGGATATTTAAGAGATAAAAATATGTTCGTATAGTCTGCAAATAATGTAAATTTAAAAAAATTGGAAACACTTGATAAATCGTTTATATACAAAAGAAAATAGACAAAGTGGTCCAAGGATCGAACAGGAGGACGCCACAGACAATATTTTGACGAAAAGAGCTGGTATCGTTAAACTGTTTTCTGTTTGAGAAATAGCTTTTTACCCAGTTGAGAGCGATTCAGCGTATACAATGGCCGGATAGAGCTTATCAAATAAGATATGATGAACTTTGTCGAGTGCAAAGAAAATTCCAGCAGTAAATTATTTTTGGTATATAGCAGTTGACACATTGTCGAGTAATCGACGTAGTGCTAGTGACGTCGAGTGATGTTTTCTAAAACCGTTTTGGTGTTCATATAAAATATATTTTTAATATATAATTATCGATGAAATACCAGTGTATATTTCTTACTAAAAAGTGATATCTTCTCACATGAAGATATTAATGATGTGACTGGCTTTCAAAAATTTAGCCTTTTTAAGAAGAAATTGAAACTGGTATTTCATCGATAATTATATATTAAACAGAACATTACATGGCCGCTTGAAGATGCGAATTTGATCTTCTCGTGTTGATAATATATCTTACTCGTTCGCTGCGCTCACTCGTAAGATATTTCATCAACACTCGAAGATAAAATCCGTATCTCCGCGTGGCCATGTAATATCCTCTATAGCCGGCATTCATAAAGTTGTAAACTGCTCCAGTTTCTAAACATTTGGAAAAACAGGGTAAGATAGAGTATGTGATTATTAATAGTACTGGATCATCAGCTTTGAATACTGGAATTGTCCCTGATAGCATGAAGATTGCCAGAGTAATGCCAGTTGATAGAGAAGTTTATACATGACTTTCATAATGGCCGCCTCCAGCCGCCTCCTAATTTGCATAATTTGGAAGATAAATATGTAGGGGAAAACCAATGTTACTACATGAAAGATCACATTAAAACTAGTAATTGTTTTGAGTTTTAGAGGAATGTGGAAAATTGCTGTTGGGCTATGAGCATTTGTAATGCAGAAAAATATGAAAGCGAGGCTATAAAGGCCTCCGTCGTTTTTCTCATACAAATCTCTAATTTCAACTGGCTGTAATTTCATTGCTTTATAAGCTACAGCACTCAACTTTCACAAGGTCACTAATGTCGACATACTCTTTCACATGGCAATGTTCATATTTTCTATACACGTGGATAAACTACCGAAACGGGAAATGACATATGCAAATTAGGAGGCAGCCATTATGAAAGTCGTGTATAATATACACGAGATAGAGGGTCAGAAATACTAAATATATCAGTTGTTTAACTGCAGTCATTGATACATTATCGTAACCTGGAGCTTTACCCGATTTAAATCTACTAAATATATGTTCTCGTCTTTTGTAACAAGTTTAAAGAAAACAGAATCTTAATTAATTACCAGATAGAAAAGATGTTAGAGATGTCGGAGATTTGATCGGCTAAATGGGGTCCAATAACTACAGAATCGATTAGCAATTTCTGAAGGATCTGTAATTTCATGAATGATATCCATAAACGTTGAATGGAGTTGAGGCCTAGATTTGTGTACCTTATGAATTATTTCATTCAGTAGTTTCTTAGTTTGTTTCGTGTTAATTCTCATATTTTCTAGTCAGTTGTGATTCATCATTACGCTTTGAAATTCTCAATAAATGATTCAACTTATTGTTGTACTTTTTATCATACTCATCATTACGTGAACAAGGATTTCTGACGAAACGTTTATAAATTAAGTTAGTCAGTTTATACTAATGGTTCATGAGAGCACCCAAGATCCATGTCTTTAAGTGAATTTAAATGCGTTATATGTATCATTGGGATCGTTAAGGCTATAAATCAGCGTTACAATGTCACAATTGTGATATTACATGCTCAAATGCAATAATACAACACCTTACTTGAGCTGAAATGTCAAAATGTTATGAAATATTTACAAACTGAAAGTAATCTGCATTAAAGGCGAGCTTTCATACGCAGTGACATCACCATGACTTTAATGAAATGAAACCAGACAAGCCATAACGAAAGCGACATTTAAATAAGGGTTAAACTCCATCTTCATCATAATTCGATTTTCCATCTTAAATATCACGAACAGGTATTCAGCTTCGTTAATAATATAGATACAAATATACTTCATTCTGATTGGCTGAGCAGATATACATGTTAATCACTAACAACAGTGAAAACACAGTTAATTCCATGCAAAAGCTAGTTCATTCGATGCAAAAACTAGTTGATGCGGTGCAAACAAAGTTAATTTGATACAAAAACTAGTTAATTTGGACCAAGAATCTCCTTTTCATTTGTGCATCTATATTATTAACCGGTAATCATTTTTATTTAGTGTGCAACGTCAATTAACGATTACTAGTGCTCGCGCTCCTCGTGTTATTTTGTTAGAATGTTCAAACATCACTGTTAATTAAACTAGCATGCTAATGATTACCAATACTAATTGAACGCGTCCAGTCCTTCTTTTTAAATCCTATCAATGACCTCCCTGATATTAGTGATGAATTGTCGATAGAATGATTTTACTTGACCCGTGAAACAGAAACTATTAGTTGGTGTGTAATACCAAGATAAACACAAAAGAGAACAAAAGAATTAGAGTGTAATAGTGTGTAATACGCTACTATCTATTTCACGGGTTAAGTAAAATCACTCTAACGTAACTTACATACGGAAGTTAATTAATGTTTTAGAGTTAATCAAGTATAGACTATCTTTACAGTAAATTCAATTTTTAAATTTCTCCACTGAAAACAAAATTATCCATGTGATGTGTGGTAAGCAGGTATTCAGACAATCTCTTAGGAACCTTTCAGGATTGATGGACTGGAAATTACCGACAAAATAACTATGAAGAACCTTTAGACCAAAATTTTGACCATGAATTGTCCTTAAGTAACGAGT
This sequence comes from Actinernus sp. WN-2022, assembly GCA_030867875.1. Taxonomy (NCBI): domain Eukaryota; kingdom Metazoa; phylum Cnidaria; class Anthozoa; order Actiniaria; family Actinernidae; genus Actinernus; species Actinernus sp. WN-2022. The sequence goes on from JAOWCC010001501.1 coordinate 31,497,805, forward strand.
ACATCGTATAAAATATTACCGGACATTTTAAAGTTTGGAGACGAAATTTTGAAATTGAGCCTAAAGCGATGTTTTAGCAAACGTGTACGATGTGCTAATGATTGAACAACAGCTGCAGAAACCATATCGATAAGTGCAGAAGACTATTATAATATTATCCAGAGGTTGTTGTTGTTTTGATATGTGTTTTCGGCATCTCGAAGATCGGAAATTCCATGTTTTTCTATTTGAAGTGGCTAATTCTTGACTGACGAAATTAATTAAAGAAAACACTAAAAAGAAAAATACTAGTCAAGTTTGTTGCCTTTTCTTTTGTTTCCTTTCCACCTTACCGAAGTACACCATGTATAGCATACGTTATATGAAATGAACTTGAACTTATACAAAACCCAAAATACTGATGAATTATTTATGTTAAATATAAAAGCTGACCGCCAATGTGCGCAGATATGTGTGTCGATAAGGCACCATGGCATTACTGGCCGCCTTGTTATATCTATTACCGAGTGACGACATGGAAAGAGTACAATTGAGAGATTTCACTGTGAATAAATAAGTTTGTGTACCATTATGCCACAACCGGCTTCACAAATAGTTTTCTGTTTTATGAATAAGCATAAAACTTAATTTAATATTTTAGGTTCTCCTATAACATTGCAGAGGCAAGGAACGATGCTACATGCATAATTTACAAATATTAAATATGTTCTCAGTATTGATATCGTTAAAGTACCTAAATGTGCTTTAGAGACAAAGAGGCAATTGAATCTGTATGTTTTCATTTTCAAACCACCCACCTGTGAATGGTTCCGGAGATGTTTAATATTAGTCGGCTGCCGAAAAGAAACTTCAAACACCTAGCAACATCCATTCACAGCTGTCTTTAGTCATCTCTGGAAAAAATGTTATTGGTTGTATTGAGAGCATATTCTTCTAAGCTAAAAAATCCCACTCAATAAATTTTACATTGAATTAAAGCCACATTCGAGTAGCTTAAGATTTGATTAGAAAGATAGACATCTTAGGCCATCCCAATAAAATATTTCCGTTTACCCTGGCTCGGTCTGTTTTTAATATATAAATAAAGAAACGTTATGGGATCTGGAACCAAGTCGTATCGAAGACTCGCGTAAAACAATTCATGTATTCCTCGACTACGTTTTCCTCTACTAGTTGTGAATTGACAATTTGCACGGGAAAAGAGGAAAAAGAGGAAAAAGAGGTGTAGTTTTAAAAAACATTCTTAAATCTTTGGTTTATTTTTACTTTTTCAAAAGAATTCGGTCGGGCTTAAACGGTTTACAATATTTTTTTGCTTTTCCTCCCAAAGAAATGGGTCGGTCGGGCGATGGTAAACGAAACATTTTATTGGGATGGCCTTAACTAATCCTTTTTACCTCAAACGTTTTTAAAGGGAAACACGTCTTGGAAATGTATTCTGGCACATAAACTCCAAGAGACCTGCTTTCACGCTTATGTGTTCTGTGCCTTTTCGTATGAAAACCTTATATTAAAAATGTATATCTTAACTCTTCCTTTTTACCTCAAACTTGATCAAAGGGAAGCATGTACGTCTTGGAAAGATATTCTGGTGGATAAACTCCAAGAGACTGAACACCTTCCACGCTTATGCGTTCTGTGCATTTTCGTAGGAAAACCTCATATTGAATATTAATGAGTTTTATATCTAATTAATTTCAACCTTTTTATTATTCTCGCCTGGCATGTAGCAGCTCTGAAGTCATTTTCTTAATGGGTCATTGATAAATCCCTCTCAGTCCGCGCCGATGTCAAAATTTTCAATTGTAAACATCGTGAACACAAAAAAACACATCAGAAACAGCGTTATACTAACACTGAGAATTCGGGAATGGACTAAGATTATTAATTCAACATGCTTATCACAGCAATCATTGCGATTCACGGACCAGTTGCTGTCCACGGCCGGAAATGAATTTCAATATTACAACATGACGAGAAATGTGACGAGGTTGAAGCTGTTCAAGCCGCGTTAATGCTCGTTTCATTTAAAAAGTTAGAAGTAAAAAAACTAAATTAAACAAACAGAAGTTATGAGAAATACAAACCCTGAACAAGCTTTATTTTTCTTGTGTGTATTCTGATCACAAGACTCTTGATTAGACCTGATTACTTCAAGTCAAGTTCAAGTTCAAATTTATTTTAGCTGCACTTTCTCATTATTTACAATATTAAGGTGGGAGAACATTGAAGGTAGAAGTATAACAAAATAATAAATAATAAAAGTATATCTGATTTGAGGAAAATTAATTGTACGTGCACAGAAGCCTAAGTAGCATATAGCTTTCGAGTATGAGTAGGTGAAATGAAGGAGATTTGAATAAATGGAGTGCCGATGAGAGGTTAGGCTAGTATACTAATAATTATGTGTATTTAAGAGAAGGAATTAAGAGAACCAGGAAGAGAGAGAAAAAGGAGAATATAGAATGACAGAATGACATTCAAACTGATGAATGAAGTATCTTTGGCGGCAAGTTGCAGGATAACTTTGTTTGTGTCGAGATGTTAGAAAGATAAATAGCGCCATGTTAATCTATTTATTCGCATCACTTTGGACACTATAGTGGGAATGTTTCAGCTCCTTCTACAATCAATGCCAAGTGACAACTGAGAAATAATACTACAGCCTTTTCTAGCAGCCGCTGTGAAGCGCTTCCATTTCACTTTATTCCGACTAACCAGTGGGAAACAACTGAAACGCAAATACCATACAACAGCTGCTGTGAGCCGGGCTAGAAATATTAATACGCTGAAGTTGTTTCGGTTGTCATTTCTAAATTGACAATTGTGTTGCTTAACAAGTGCAATTGACAACTCAGAGTTACAACTACTTCAAATAAGTGTTCTGATCAGATCTATCAAAGAGTCTTCCGCGAACTAATGGGACTGTTACTCCCAGGCGGCACAGCAACCTGTGTAGGCTAGAGGTACTAACAAAAACTCATGATTGTAAACTGCATGGCAGCTGCATATTGCGCCACAATAGCATTCCGTATCTAACAGTAAGCCCTAGCTCCCTTTACGAACAGCAAATATTCGAGTTACCTTAGCTTTTGTTAAGAATCGCAGAAAGCTTCAGTTTCGTTAATAACGTTACCAGTCAAGCATGAGCCAGTGTCAGTTTATCCAATCTTGCATATCAAGAATATTGAAATTAGTACTTCGAGTAACGGTGTAGAAAGATAACTTATTAAGAGATAGAGAACAGTAATAACTTTAACATGCTGGAGGTCCATTATTACTCTGATTATAAGAACACCCGTGGGATTTTATTTTCGACAGAGGCTTCCTAACTGCAGAAAATTAGTACAAATGTGCAGGTCCGTTGCCAGGAAGGTTCGATGGGTTCGAACAAACCTACTCCCTCTTTAAGGCTCCACAATGAATAACTTAACAAGCAATTTTCACGATAAAAAAAAAAAATGGTTTATTTTACGTCGAAGATACAGGAAGCCGTTGCCGGGTCTTCCAAGCCAGTGACTTATATTTAAGTATTCTGACGAACTCCAGGTTCGAATTGGAACTTAGGTTGGTTTTCGAGGAGGGACGAAAACCGGAGAACCCGGAGAAAAACGATAAAGAAATCATGTGAAATGTTTAACGTTAAATAGGCCATTTTGCCGATGTTGCGCACATATAAGTAGAACAATAAACGCGAGCTGCTAAGACTCGTTCTGGTTCACCAGCCGTTTGTTATTTTTACAGATAGCTATTGTTCTAGCTGCGCGCGCAACATCGTCAAAATGGCCTATTTTAAAAGAAGCTATATGTACTATTTACGAAATGAGAGGTCGTATTGTATCGGTAGATACAGATCCGAGCCGGAGCCAACACGGACACGGACTCGAATTCTGTACTCAAACGTAACTATTCAAACGCAATATAACCAAAATAAGTCAAGATTTACTTTAAAAAGAGTAACAGTTCTATAAATTTATCGATGTTCTAGTTAAGTGCAATATTTATTTTAATGAATAATAATCCGGTAGAATTCATTTGTTTTTATCTATGATTTCTAGCTCAAAACAAATTTGCTTTTCAAATTTCACTAGTTCAGTCAGTTGCGAGGTTGCGTTTGCGGGGTGAGGTTCGTCTCGACACGATTTTGAAAGCCAAAAACATCAAAGAAGAAACAAAGAGTTGCCTGAATCTAGTATTCCAGCCAGTATACTTCATATGCGACGTTGAAATGGGATGTAAACATATTCCATGGCGTTCCAGGGCTGGCAATCTACTCGAATGAAGGCGCAACTTTAGAAAACCCGGCCACAAAAACGTGGGAGTCGTAACTACTGGCTACATATACTGAAAGGTCAAAAAATATGTAGCTAGGTAAAAGTCCTTTTAGTAAATCAAATAATGAATGATGTTCTTCAATTACATAATTTGTTATTTACATTTGAAGGTTAAAGTTGGGACTTGGTTTGAATATTTCAGAGGAGTGCGAGGATGATGAGTACGTATACTGAACTAGAACACTTACAACACTCTAGGTTATTCAACTGGAACACTTACAACACTTGATTATTGAACTAGAACACTTACAACACTGGTGACGTAATGTAGTTCTATAAGTATTCCAGTTGAATAACCAAGAGTTCTGTCAAGTGTTCCAGTTCGATAATCCAGAGTTGTGTATTGTCGTTTAGAGAGGTTGTCACGTGGTATAATCTATCACACCAGATTGGCTCTCGCACTAATTGAATATTCAGGAGTTTTAGAAGAAATATATACAGAATGAGTGGCCGTACTTTATGGGATTTAGAAACTCGAGCTGAAAGCGACCCATAAGTATGAACACGAATTCTGTATCGCACTTATCAAACGTCTAGATGTACAGAGTCATGTTTCAGTTATTTTGGCGATACGACTTATTTTGGCCGAGAAAATCGAAGCAAAAGTGTATGTATAAATCAGGACGAAATCTGTATCAGATTTACAGATCACTTATCTCACACACTAGGGAGTTTAAAGTGCCTATCACCCTTTTGCAATTTTGATAGCTTATGAACCTCCGAAAAGTTTTGAGTACTTCTGTGAAGAAAGTTTTGGTTTAAAGTGAATACTTTATGTTCTACGCTTGTTTGAAATCGTGTAAATGTGACCTTTCCTGACCCATGACCGCGTAAGTAAAAGCCTGGGTCGAAACCTGGGTAGACGTCATCTCATTAATGCATTTTTCTCTATGCCGCATTTTTATCACAACAACATCGATGCATAGAAAATATACACAGTTTTTGAGTTGTTAGTAAAGAAAAAAATCATTTTAGTCAACATGTTAAGGATTTCTTGAAATGATTGCAAAGCCGAATTAATTATATGACGTCAAGATGACGTCTACCCAGGTTTCGACCCAGGCTTTTACTTACGCGGTCATGGGCCAGGAAAGGTCACATTTACACGATTTCAAACAAGCGTAGAACATAAAGTATTCACTTTAAACCAAAACTTTCTTCACAGAAGTACTCAAAACGTTTCGGAGGTTCATAAGCTATCAAAATTGCAAAAGGGTGATAGGCACTTTAAGCAACGAGGACGGCAACGACGACGACACAAAACAATAGACTTAATTACCAAGAACAATAACTGCACGTGAAAATGTGCGCAGTGACACATTTTTGCGGTCTTCATTAAAATCACAACGCGACAACCCCAACTTTACGTTGAGCAGAGAACGTCAACGTAAGAAGTTAAAACGTACTTATTTTCGTTCGGCGTGAACGAAACTTTTTGTGCATCCAATTTTTCAAAAATCTGGATGTGAAAAGCAACGCAAGACGAATGAAAGGAATAATAAACAAGCGATTTGACGAGAAAGCACTTTTTCACGTTCCGTCGTCGTCGACGTTGCAGTCCTCATTGCTTTAACTCGCTACTGTCAGTGATTTCCTTTGTTTTTGCTTCATGAATTATTAACGAGTTTGGTAATGTTAGTTACTACTATAATGTTACTACTATAATGTTACTATAATGATTTGCATGTTACAAATGTCATCGATCTCTTATAAAATAAAATAAACCATTTATACTATAATTGTATAATAAATAGTTCACCGAAGTATAGTACTGAAAAGTTAAAATACCGTTGCACTAACGTCATAGTATCGCCAAGATTTGGCTTCAGGTATAAACTGTGTAGTTTTGAATAAGAATATATGATCACGTAATATTTTCCCAATTTATTTTCTTGCCAATCAAAGATATAATTCGTAGGGAGCCACTTATATTGTAGTCAGGAGTTAAGTTAGGCCTACGGCAAACGTCGAACTAGCTATATAGACATGAACTGAATTCAGTCGAACTAGGCTCAGATAGTACGACGTTTGCCGCAATTGAGATCGACCCTATTCAATAGATACGAGTCCGGCATTAGGTTCGACTAGCCAAGTCGGGAATAGGCCTTTTGCAGGAAATAGTCACGTGCTGATATAATACATCGTTCACGAATGAATTGAGCTCGTGATCCTTATGGGAAAGGCGTTGCCATGGGATGCTGGGTGGTAAGCTATCTTTAAAAACTCTGTTTTAGAAAGATCGACAATCGATTGGAGGTGGAAAATAGCATTTTCAAACAGGTTTTGCTAGTAACACTACCGATCTGATACAAGTGCCTTTAAATATGTGAATTAAGATTCTTTTGCAACCCAGTACAACCACGTGATTGCATTTCTGCAAAACGCACATTACGACTCCGGTGCGACTTTGCGGCAAACGTCGTTCTTAACACGCGCCGAACTAAATTAATAAATTTTGTAAAATAATAAATGAATCATGCAAATCGTATGAATTGTGCCGTGAAAACAACGTCTCCCTTATCTCCCAAACACTGATTCCCCCTGGTGAGCATGCGATGTACAAAGGCGATATCGAAGGCGAAAGGGGGCATATCGGAAGTCATTTTCCATATGAGGCTCAGCCGGAAATGTGTATATCGCTCCATCTCCTACCTTGACTACAAGAGCTTCGACAAGATGATACGTACGGAAGCCTAGAAGGGACATTCAGTTCGAGATACGTGCCTGTGAGCTGTAACCGCGTGATCGCGTTTTGGAGAGGTGATATTTCGAACCTCACTAAATCGTAAACAAATCAGACTTCGGTGGCAAAAATACATAGTGATGTCGCGAAAAAATCTGACAACAAACCAATGACAACTGACAAGTTTGGGAATAAAGCGAATGAAGCTCTTGCAAGACAAAACTATCAAATGATCCGAGCTGCTGGACACTAAACACGGATTCTATGTTTAATAGAATGTAGTAATTTTCTCGAAATTGGCATACAATCATTTTACACAGAAAGGCCCTTCTTAGAGTCGACCGAGCGCTGTATCTTGCCATATCACTAGCCGCGGGCGAAAAGTGAAATGCGCCAGAACACGTGTTAGTTCCCGTGATTTAATTAGGCGCGAGGGAATTAAGATCAACATAGGTTCGACGTTTGCTGCCACGTCGACCCTAAGTCGATCTTCTACAGAACCTATTTTTTAATAGGATCGGAAGGCCTACGGCAAACGTCGAACTTAGGAGAAACCGGAGTTTTAATGCTAAACAGGTGTAGCCATTCAAATTTGTAACACTTTTACCGGTAACAAGTTGACTGCCTCCAATAAAAATGTATAAACGTTTCTCCTTTATTTCCAAAAATAAGCCGTCTTATCTACCAACCATAATAAGCATTAAAAGTTATAGATAGAGGTTATTACTGAACAAGCTTTTTCGGACAAGATGGGTGGATATTGGACAATGTCGTCTTTTTTCGCTTACTCTTGCTACGAACAACTGCATGGGCGCTGATCTTTTCTCTAGCTCTATGAACGACTGAAGAACCGGACTCTCGAGGATTCTGAAGCTTGGTCAATAATTTTTTTTTTATTATATGGCGAAAATGAATAATTGCTAAAACCCACTTTTGACGCACGCGCCACTGGAATCGGGTAAAGTGATAAAAGTGAAAAGCGGTAAAGTGAAGAGCGAATAGGAAATCAAGCTAAATTTAGACTGAGACTCGACGACTTTAACTTGATGTTGAACCTCGTGGCGTTCACAACAGTTTGTTTTCCGACATCGAAAATGTTTTCTTATGGATTAAAACTGACCTTTTTTTTTTTTAGATGTACTGAGTTTTAATCGCAACTTTACACTCTGAATGCATTATCTGGAGACAAAATGTTCGCGTGCAAATTTGTGAAAGATTATAGTTGAAAACCCGCCAGTTGAAATCACTTGAGTGGCGATATTGCAAAACATTACAGAAATAGCTGTAGAAGAATACGAACAAACTTGTAAATATTAATTACTCTTAATTTATAATGCAAATGTGAATGGTGAAGTTCTCAGCCCTATCATACCCACACAATAAAAAAGCTGCTGCTTTCCTTGACGGCGAAACTGTGTTTCCATAATAAATTTCTTTGTACCACGATTTAGTTGCGCAGTGAGGTAGCCGTACATTTCTTCGTATTTTTGGAAGTCATGGTCTCATCGAAGGCCGCCATTTCAGCTTCTGTGTATTTGACAGCTAGTCAGAGTTATTTATTTATGAATCTATCAAACTATCTCCACTAATTCAACTTCATTTTGTTGCAGTTATTAATGTTTTCATCGATTTCTCGAACTTGCGAGAGTCGGTAAAACTTCTTTAATCGCTCTACGCAGTTAGCTGAAAAACAGAAAAGCAATAATATATTTTAAATTGGTATTTGCCTTCATGTGACAAATTGTTTAGTTTCTTTTAAAATGTATGGGTTTTATCGCTATTTGTTTACGAAGAGTTGAGCCGAATTTGGAAATCCTGCATGAGCGGGCAAGATGAAACAATCTTGACCGCTCGTATCAAACAATCAGATTGCAGCATTCAGAGTAATAATAAACCGTACTTCATATTAGTTGCTTTATCGTCTTTACCTTTTGTATAAGAGAGGACCGCTTTAGAAAGTTTTACGATATCATATCGGCGGCCATCTTGCCGAATTAGGGCCAAACATGGCGGAAATACAGTGTTTGTATGAGAATCTAATGTCCAATATTTTGACCAACATTCTATTTCTGAAACATTTAGCATTTCAGACTAAATATGGTTGGTAAATAATTCTGTTGATAAAATTTTATGACTGCAAACATCCAATGAACGATTCTATCTGATGTTGAGTTGCTCACTTATTTATTGTTAAATGTCGAAGTCAAATTACAACGCATTCTCAACTAAAATCAGTTTTTATCATTTTGTGAAATTCCGCAAAATATCAATGAAAACGCGATATTAAGAGGAATGCGTCCGCTAATGATGCAGTTTTCGCATCAGTAATATACCAAGACGTGTTTCCCCCAAAGCATAAAAAATAGACGTTGTTGGCGGACCACCAGTTTTCAGTTATTTCACCAAATAACTAGTATTTTGACGTTACCACAGAAATTACTAGATACTCTATTAACATTATTTTAGCGGACTGGACATTTTTTATATTTTTAACAACATAAATACATTTTCTAACGGAAAGGCATTTTCATGCAAAAAGTAAGTGTTGTTTAAGATTAAAATAAGCGGAACACAAAAAAAATACATAATATCACAAAAATGACCAAATCTGGCGGACTGAGTAAACCCCGATTCCGCACTGCGGAATACAAGCATTCTTAAAGACCCTTTAGCACGCCCCGTGATGCTTTGCGCGAAACAAGTATTTTCGTGGACCACGAAATTCAGTTCTGTGACCGGCAATGTCTACATGTAAAGAATCTGTTTGCATCGTCGTTGTTACCGCTGATAGTTACTATTATATACGCACATACGATGAATACTCTTCTTAAGAACTTATTTAGGGCATTATTTTAAATATTGAACCAAAATTTGCTGACAGATTTTGTGTGACATCCAACGGCCTAGCAAATCCGAGATGGCGCCAGCGAAGAACAACCGCCGAGAACATTGTCACGGTCTGTCTTCCTTCCTAAAACGAAGGTAAGAAGATCATTCGCCGATAATTCTCCGATCTTCCAGTTAGGGAAACACAAGCAACTGCGGTGAGCTTGGAGAGTACTCTCCATTCTTGCATTTCTGAGTACATTTGTAAATAGCCGGCAGCTTAGCGGATTCCGAGCGGATGACTCTGGCTGTTCAAAGGACTGTCGATTCTCCAACGGTATGATATTTGTGGTTCAGTTTTCTAGCAGGAACACCCAACGAACTGTTCTGCAAAATAACTGTTCTTCTGGGCCACTCGGCTGGCAAATTCTGCACTTTGGAATTTCTTGGCTGGCAAATTCTGCAGTCTGATACTAAATAATAATATAACGGAGCGATATTTGTCAGCTGGTAAATTCTGCAGTCCGATATAATTACATAATAATAATATAACAGAGCGATATTTCTCAGCTGGCAAATTCTGCACGTACCTGTTGTTTCACAGGTTTTTAAAAATACCGAATTCTGCAGGTTAGCTCAGGTTTTTATTCTTAAAATAAAAATATTTTTGCTGCTGGCAAATTCTGCACTTAAATATTTCAGCTGGGAAATTTAGAAATTCTTCATGAACTTTAGGCTGGCTGGCGCTGCAGAACAGCTGTTCGTCTGCCAGCTGAAAAACAATTCCCTTAAATATGTTTAAATACATCTGATTTGTTATAAAAACATCAGAATGTTTGTTTTTATGAAGTTTTACCGTTGGGTGTTCCTGTTCTAGTTGCGTGTATATCAGTGGATAAACTCAATGAATACCTTGCCGTTCCTCCGTTGTATCCGTGCTCACTAATTCCGATATTTAGTAGCTTGTAAGTGTTCAAACCGAAGTCAAGTCAACGCAAATACTTTGTAGCGATCGGTCAGTATACACACTTATAATATTCTCCTCAGCGAACAAATAAAGTTATTGCTCCTACTGATTTTCTATTGCTGTATGTTGTTGCTTGACTTATTCCTCATTTAGATTATTAGTTAGTAATAATAATCGAACTGTTTGTGCTCTATAATCTGATATGAAATGCATGTAAGTGTTCGTGCATGTTTTGAAATCCTAGAACGCGCTGAATAATTAAATAACGTCCTGCATCAAGTTCTCTTCCAAGTTCTACCTTTGTGGATGTTTAATTAATGAATAAGTCTCAGCTTTCAACGCTGAATCTATTTTAGGGCTTTCTTAAACTAGGCATTATTTCCGTTTATATAAAGTTTCATAGAGGTCCATAGAATTTTGACGACGGTTGTTGAGTTACTTATATGTAGTTATGATATGAAATCATGTTGAGTTACTTGTTGAGTTAGGCGCTCGTCACAGTCAGTGAACACGAAATCAAAACAAAAAAACGGGTTTCGCGCAAAGTTTCACGGGGCGTGCTAAAGGGTCTTTAAAATATCCCAAAACCGATTCCGCACTGCTTTCTCACTGCTTTCTCAAAATATCGCACAAGTGACCAATTTTGCTGGAAACATCCAACATTCAATCAGTCCCGATATCGTATAAATATTAAACGGGAACAGATAGATTCATTGGGATAGCTCGGCCTATACATGTGTCAGTATTAGTCGCGAACTCATAGTTCACTTTAAATTGACCCATTTATACGAATCGTTCGCTGCTTAGCTAAGCGGTGCGGCTAACTTCCTCTCGTATAAATGGCCCTATTGTTGCTACTCTATTCCAGATTCAAGGCGAAATCTCCCCTTCAGATTAAAAAAAATCGGTACCCTGTTCCAGACCAAAACGGTGCGATATAGCGATTTATATACGCAATCGATCTTGCGCGAGCGGATGTATAAAAGACACAATTAAGATATTAAACGTTGCATTTGAAGGAATTTCATGAGTCACTATGAGAGATTTAATTGTATAAAGGAACATTTTATACCGCAACAGAAAGGAATATTACTATACTTAAACTGAATTATATTCAATACAGTAAACATTCCAGGTAAAAAAAATCCAAAAGACTCACTGTTTATTTGAGTGAAAACAGTAACTATGCAGAATAGTTTAAATATAACTTAACATCTCACCGATACCCCACCGACATATAACCGACACCTTACCGATATACCACCGATCCACTATCGGCCGACACATACACAGCAGGAGGGGGGAAATCGACCGATCGGTCGGCCGACACACGACCGACTGTCGACCGACATGTCGGCCACCCTTGACCGAGCCGCTACCAGCAGTCGCCCGCGGGTCGGTCTACAGTCGGCTGATATGGCGGCCAACCATCGACCGATACGTCGGCCAACATTGCGTTCAGTACACATGATCCTATAACCCTATATCCACTAGGCCAGTGAGAACTCATCGTTTACCAGATATCTTCTTTCCGAAATATATACAGTTAATACAGGGTAAGTTTCGATTTATGAGTGCATGTGACTTTAATTTTGCGATCGATCGTCCCATCAGTTTATCTGCTGTCTTGATTACGGCCATCTTGGATAATTTACATATGTTGACTGATTCCTGGTAACCAGTCTGTGTGATCTTCAGATCTGTATTGGGTTTCCTGTGGAAATTGTTCATAACAACAAACCAGTCTTCTTCCCTGGTTTATTTATTTGCCTTTATTAATTTAATTTGTAAATGCGTATGAGACCAGCTAGTGCTTGCTCGATATTTTTTTTTCTTGATTATTGTGTTGCTCGATATATTTTTTCCGATAGAAGAGCTTGCTCGATATTTTTTGGGGGATTTGCGCAACCCTCCATCAATAATCTAATGGTCCGTCCCTTATATCATATAATGCATGGCTTTATATCATATAATGGCTTAATATCATATAATCTATTATATCAAATAATGGATTATAGCAAAATTGAAGCATTAACTTGTTTGAAATAATGAATTTGGCTTAGGATCATGGTTTCATATAATTTATAAAGCAGTCTTGCATTATAGGAAATAATAGATAATGAATGACGATCATGGTTTCATATAATGCGAAAGGCTGTGTTGCATTATATGAAACAATGAAATAGCAACACGAACATTATTTGAAATAATGAACATAGGAGGAAAAGAAATTATATGATATAATAACGATTATATATATAATTTCCATATAGTTTTCATATAATTGTGACATATAATTGTTGGACACTTGGCACCCCATAGTCAACTAGTCTACACAAAAGTCTGAGTAAACTAAGTCAGATATCTATTTCTAGCGATACGAATAAAGCACGAAAATTATCACAGCCGGTAGCACAACCTTTCGAGTTTGAGTCTTTAAGCTAGTATAATTTTTAACTTATGATTCAAAGCGAAGGCTTTCGTCAACACATCACTACAATTTTTTCACAGATAAACTCCGTAAATTGCGGTTTACAAGGAATCCGGTCGTTGCGCCGACGAGTTGATTCGCCGACGTCCCGTTCGCCAACGTATTGAGTCGATTCGATTGTTTGTGTTTTTTCATAGCCATAGCGTCCGTATTGATCTTACAAAATTTGTCCTCAGAATACGTCGTGACTTTGATTTCCTTTGCTTTTTGAGATACACACAACTGAATGAAAAGCAACTGACAGACGCCGGCAATGTCAGTGAAGTGAAAGTAATCTTGATCTAAATAAAAGATGCTTTCTTGGATGTAATTTGCAACCTGAATAATATATAAATGCTGTGTTTATCACTCTCATAAGAATACCTACCTTCGATATGCGTGTAATCCTGGAGATTTAGATGAACAACAAGGCTTGTGTGCGTATATAAAAGCACATGGCGACTTGTAACTAAAATTGAAGTGACGCTTATTTAATATTCGGTTTTTGGCAGTATTCAAATTTTGCGCGCCTGAAATAACACTAGTCCTTGATCCGATTGGTTAAAAGCTGAAACGTCGCAGGCACCGGGATATTCAATTTCATTGTATGGTGTTTTCACATGTAGGTATTATCCAACCGCTAGCGTCATCGGCAAGCTTTGAGTTCAAATGAACCGTTCAAATTACATTGAGGTAAAAAACCTATATCTCGATCTATCCTGGCGGTTTCATCCTGGCGGTTTCATCCTGGCAATGGAAACCAGTAGTTATGGGATAGCCAGAGAACAAGAACATGGAGAAGTTGTCCAGGAACTGATGCTTTTATTGTCTCAGCGTGACTCCCAATCAATGGAAAACGCCGACTGCGTGATGTACCCCCGGGGGGGGGGTACTTACATGAAAAATGGGTATGTGTGTGAGGCCAACTGACCCTGTTTGACCCAATCCGAGCTCCAAAACCCTGATTGCCCCCTTTTTGGGAAAAAAAAACCTTATTGCCCCTTCTTTAAATTGTTTTCAAAACACGGTCGGATATATATCCCGGCCGGTATACCGCGTACCGGGATTGCATGCAAAATACGGAACATTTCAAGTCGGGACGTGGTATTGGGTAAACAAATCAGCAGATGGAGTACATAGATAAGTACTGAAGTACGAATTAGCGGCGTCACAATGTAAGGGAACCTCAGTGCTTGCATGTGGACAGGCGATCAAAATGCGGCAACAGAATGTATTTTTTTTTACATGGTAGCTAAAAAAAACTGAACCCTAACTGCCTAAAAGATACTGAACCCCGACCCTGACTGCACCCAAATTATACTCAAATCCTGACCCTGATCTGCCCAAATCAGGTCAAAACCCTGACCCTACCTGCCCAAACTGAGCTCAAAACCCTGACCCACCCGGGCGGCACATACATAATACGTCACAAACAGGAGTACCCCCCCCCCCCCCCCCAGGTGATGTACCAGTTGAGAATATCTTAATACGGTTCACTTAAAATATATATTATGCTGCGTCACGTCAAGAGGTTTGTGTCAGCCCATCGCCTGAAACCTTCAGATGTTTCTACTTCGAACAATTCTATGTAAACCAAGGCATGTAGCACCGACACTGCCGAGAGAGAGATGCGATTGTTGTTAAATCAGTAGACATGAGCCGAACCCAAGCAGACCCAAGCGTACTAAAACAGCCGATAAAATTTACTTGAACAATATACATCGAAACCTATACATCCAATCCAACTGATCAGAACGACGCATCTGAATATATTATATATTAACTATGGCGGACGGTCACGTTTTTCTCTCTCTAAGAGAACTTAAATATTTATCTCTAAAAGCTAACATATAGCTAGTATTTAGTATAACGCAACTAGAGATCATCTAATAGAGTATTTTCTCAAACCATTTCAAAAAAATCATGCCTGAGACGCGACGTACTTCAAAAGCTTCTTCTGCATCGCTTGAGACCGAGCCGAGCGAGGACGGGTTTGTCACTTTCGCAACCCTAAAGGAAATGATGCAGATCCAGGAACGAATGTTCAGAGGACTTTTCGACTCGGTGATGGCTTCATGCAATGCAAGAGTCGACGACCTTGTGAAGACGGTGAGCGACATAAGAGCAAGCCTTCAATATACGCAAAAGGACATCGATGACATGAAACCGGCAAAGGACCAAATAGAGGAGGTCGAACAAGAACTCGGAAATATTCAAAATTATCTTGATTACCAAAAAGATAAGATAGAATACATGGAAAATCAAAGTAGAAGGAACAACATTCGTGTTGTTGGTATCCCTGAGGAAGATGGCGAAACATGGGACGACTCTGAAGCAAAAGCGAAACAGGTTCTGAAAGAAAAGCTGAAACTCAGTTTTGACGTTGACATTGAACGTGCCCATCGTGTGGGCAAACGTGCAGTGAGGGGCGCCTACTCTTCATCTGAGGACCGGCCTAGACGTCCTAGCCATAGAACCATCGTTTGTCGTCTACGAGACTGGAAGCAAAAAGAGTCGATCTTAAGGAGCGCCAGGAAAATTAAGCCTGAAGATTTATTCATCAACGAAGACCTAAGTAGCGAAACCATTGCGAAGAGAAAAAGCCAGATGACTAAACTGAAGGATGCCAAGAAAGCTGGAAAAATCGCCTACTTTGTGTTGGATAAACTTGTAATAAGAAATCGGCTAACCAGTGCCGAACGCAGATAAGTTACCATGAATTCACTTTCAAATTTACCTTTTAATGACTTAGATGATAATGAATTTAACCTTGTAATCTATGAACTGCAACATGGTCTTATTCACTTCAACTCTGATAGATTGTCCAGTTTGCACTATAATCCTTTATTCTCAAATACAAACCAGCACATAACACTTTCCGGTGACCTAGATCCAGATACACATTTTTATAATGATTCTAATCAATGCGATTACTTTATTGAGGATGAGTTTAACGATATGTTAAAAAATGAAGCCCATTATGGTAAACAATTTTCTCTCTTGCATTTAAATATTCGCAGCCTAGAATCTCACTTAGATAATTTCACGGATTTATTGGCTAATTTAGATACTAAGTTTTCAGTTATTGGGATTACTGAAACCTGGCTGCAAGATTCCTCTCATTCAGTCAATATTGAAGGTTTTTATTTTCATCATAGATATCGATCAAACAGATCTGGTGGTGGTGTCGGTTTGTATTTATCAGATGAATTTGAATCTAAAATTCGTGTTGATTTAAGCTTTGATGATTTTGAGACTGTGGAATCTTTATTCGTTGAGATCAGTAGACCCCAGGGGAAAAACATAATTGTTGGCGTCATCTATAGACCACCAAATCAGAATGTGAATGAATTTTTGAAAAAATTCAATGACATGATTGGAAAGATTTCTAAAGAAAACAAAATATGTTACTTAATGGGCGATTTCAATTTGAACCTAATGAACTATCAATGTCATGCACCTACCGGCGAATTCTTAGATGGAATGTACTCCAGTATGTTTCTTCCGTTGATTACTCGTCCTTCTAGAATAACATCTCATACGGCAACGCTAATTGATAACATATTTACCAACCATTTTCATAATCACTCGAGAAATGGTCTATTGTTTTCTGACATTTCCGACCATTTACCGGTTTTTTCGATTTGTTCCGATGACACGCTGTATCATAACCCAAATGATTATATTCTTGTTCGTGACAAAAGCCAAAACAACTTAGCTAATTTTAAAGATAAGTTAGAAACAATTAATTGGTCTCAACTTGACGCGTATAATGACCCTAAGAAAGCATACAATAGCTTCTTAAAAGAATACACTTCTACTTATAACGCGTGCTTTCCGTTACGAAGAATAAAGGCAAAACGCCGCCTCCTTGGTAAGCCATGGTTATCAAAAGGCCTCCTTAAGTCCATAAAAAGAAAAAACAAGTTATATAAAAAATACCTGCGTTTTCCAACTCCTAATCACGAACTGTCTTATAAAGATTACAAAAACAAATTAAATCATTCTCTGAGAATTGCTAAACGCCTGTATTACGAAAAAATATTAGAAGACAATAAGTCAAACATTAAAGCCACCTGGAGGATTCTTAATGAAGTTATCAACAAAAAAAGGTCGAAGCCTAAATTAACCTCGACGTTTAAAGTTGACGACCATGAAATTTCTGATCCTGTTGAAATTGCTAATAGATTTTGTAATTATTTCACTAATATTGGGCCTAACTTAGCTAAAAAAATACAGCCTTCAGCCATGTCTCATCAGAATTTTCTTTCCGGCTTTTTTTCGAGTTCAGTGTTTTTTAATCCAACAACCAAAGAAGAGATGATAGAAATTGCCAACAGCTTTAAACCAGGAAAAGCCTCTGGGTATGACAACATACCTATGTCTATAATACAACAATCTATTGATATTATTTCTGAACCCTTGACTCACATTATCAATTTATCCATTAGTCATGGTATTGTTCCTGATGAAATGAAAATTGCTCGCGTGATTCCTCTGTTTAAAGCTGATAAACAAGATTTGTTCACCAATTATAGACCAGTCTCAATTCTACCAAGCTTCTCTAAATTTTTGGAAAGAGTAATTTATAACCGCCTATTGATATACATTAATAAATGTAATATTTTAAATGATAATCAGTTCGGTTTCAGAAAAAATCACTCTACAGCGCTTGCTTTGATCGACATATATGATAAAATTTCATCTGCAATTGATCGTAAAGAAATTGCTGTTGGAATTTTTCTAGATTTATCAAAAGCCTTCGACACTGTTAACCACAGCATTCTTTTTGACAAACTTGAACATTACGGGATTCGTGGCATAGCATTAGATTGGATTAAAAGTTACTTTTCCAACAGAACACAATTCGTTCAGTTTAATGAGCACTGCTCTTCTCCTAAAAAGATTTGCTGTGGGGTACCTCAAGGCTCAATTCTTGGTCCTTTATTTTTTTTATTGTATATCAATGACTTGAATAATGTTTCTAATGTATTAGAGCTTATTCTATTTGCTGATGACACAAATATATTTTTCTCTCACAAAGACCCTGTTTACCTGATCAATACTCTGAATGCTGAAATAAACAAATTATCAGATTGGTTCAAGGCAAATAAACTCTCATTGAATTTAACAAAGACAAAATTCATGATATTTAAACCCAGACAAAATAGACAATGTCATAATCTTCAGTTGGTTATAAACAACCAGATAATTGATCAAGTAAAAGAAACCATGTTTCTAGGGGTAATACTAGATGAACACTTATCTTGGAAACCATATATATCTCATATAGCCAACAAAATATCGAAATCTGTAGGAATCATTTTTAAATCTAGTTTTTACCTTTCCAAAACGTCTTTACGAACACTGTATTATGCAATGATTTATCCTTACCTTCAATATTGTAATTTAGTCTGGGCTTCTACTTACCCATCCAATCTTCGTCGTATAGTACTACTTCAAAAACGTGTCATTAGAATCCTAATGAAGACTAAATTTGATGCTCACACTGATCCTATTTTCAAAGAACTAAACATAATTAAATTCCATGACATTCTTTTGTTACAGATAGGTCAATTTATGTACTCCTACAAAAATGGTCTTTTGCCAATTAAATTTAACAACATGTTTTTAACAAATGATCAAGTCCATAATTACAACACTAGAAATGCTCCAGCTTTTCGCACTCCCTTATGTAAAACCAACATAAGGCAGTTTTCTGTATACTTTCAAGGTCCAAAGTTATTTAATTCACTTGATACTGAACTTATTAACTCCGCCTCCCTTTCTCTTTTCAAAGTAAATTTTAAATCCTATCTCTTTGGTAAATATTAATCATGATTAATTATTATTAAGAATACAGGTAACGCAAAAAATAACAAGGAAAAAACGCCAGTTCGTCATAGTTACTCGTTATGTCTATCCACTTGCTGTTATTTTAAGAGGAAGCCTAAATTCACATAAGCCCTTAATGGTTTCTTTTTAGGCTTCCTCGCCATTAACCTTTATATATATTTACTTTGTATTATCTACTTTGTAACTTCTATTAGTGGCGAATAAAATACAATACAATACAATACAATACAAACAGTCCCATGCGTTTGATACAGCCACAAGACTGAAGAAAAGCTGAGTAGATTGAACAGGTAGACAATGTCCAACAAATGTGTAAATATTCTTAATATATCCTAATTTTAAGTGTTATTCTCACAAATTTATAGATCGGCTTGGCCAGATTTCGGGTACACTTTCGCCGATCGTTCTCGTTTGCACTGCATGCTAAACAAAACTAAATTGCCAAAGAAAGAGCTGCTAGTAAGCTTAACAATTAACTGGTATGTGAGGTTCAGGGCCTTGGTAGGGTTAAAACATAGCTGATTGGTTATAATAATTAGTCTAATTACAACCAACTGCAACGGTTTTGAAATTAAAATCAGGGCCTTGAAGCTATTAATACCTGTCTAAACCGGTTTTGTAGGCAAATGGGTCTTTTTTCAACGAGCCTTGCATGATGTCCACCAGATTTGCTGATTTATGAAAGGTTCAGTTTTGTCTATCAAATGTGTTCTTTTTTTTGGAATCGGGTTTACTTGTCCGCTAGATTTGGTCATTTGTAGGGTACTTTTTGAGAAAACTTCTATTCCGCAGTGCAGCATCGGGGATTAGTATTATACGCTAGATCTGAGGACTTTGGTTTATTTAACCTCGCATATTACTCCTAAGAAATGTTTTTGCGTATATTAAAAACATGTCTTCCAGAAATGCTGTTTTTGTTCAGTATGGTTTTGTCTTTGCACCGCCATAAACGGGCAAATTACGCTTCCGAAAAACAGAGCAATTCAAACAATAGTTTATAAAAATGAATCTTCGTGTATCTTGTATATAATTTATCATTATTAAATGGTCGAGTTTCTTGGAGTCTCGGAAGGCCGTAGAAAATCGAGCAATCTGATTGGCTAAAACATAAAAACGCATATTAGATCGGCGCGCGCGGGTTCTGAGGAAGACCGGTCTTCGTATCAACTATTGTGTCTGTCTGCCCTTGAAAATATTTTGACACTGCTTCGTAAACAAAGCAATTTCTGTTCAGTTTCAGCCTTCAGATATAAGAAATCCGTGATAAAAACGACTTTTAAAGCCCAAACGAGTTAGAAATTGAGAAATTAGGAAAATGTCACAACTAGTCAGTACTAGTGCATCGACCGCCATCTTCTAATTCGTCGAGACGATTTGTGTATAAAATAGAACACGTCCAGTTCGGAGTTTCGATTGGAATATTGCGTTCCATTTACACGAACCCCATGTAAATGGTAAACAACCTGAGTTCAGGTAAAACGGTTTTCAAACCGGCCAATCACAGCGTTGTATTTTAGTAAGAAAGCCAGTGCGCGCTTTCACAATGTAAATAAAAAGAAATAATAAATAAATGGAAAATAAATAATAAACAAATAAAGGCCCCAGAAATATGTTAAAATGGCCATATAATAAACACCGTATTCACCGAGCTTTGTCGGTCTGTAAGTCGCTGCCCTCCGTCGGTACTTTATCTAATAGTGGAGAGATTATTAAATGGCCGAATTTCTCGGAGTCTGGACACGAGTAAATCGAGCAAACAGGCAAAAACGCATTTAAGATCTAGACCGGTCTAGATTCTCCGCTTAAATTTCAGGGAGCAGCGAGAGAGACGACGAAGAAGTGATCAACAGCTTTTGAACTGATGCTCTTCCCCCCTCCCCTCCCCACAATAACAATAACACTAAAATACTACTAATGATGTGAAAACCTAGACAAGATTTTGCTAAGTATACCAAAGTAGAAGAATGACAAATGAAAAACATACCGTTTATGGAAGAGCTCAACAAGTTGTTTTGGTAGATTCTTCAATCATACAGGCCCCGGCTTCGGCAAACAAGATGGCAACGATGAGAGGTCGGTGTCTCTCATTGAATGCTAATCAAATAAGTTTTACACATCTTTTCATTTATCTGCAGTTGCTGTCATCTTTAGTGCTTCTTCTGTTACGCGAGATCCGATCCACGGACTATTTTCTTGGAGCACTATTATCGAAAAGTTTGACTAAGCTCCACATGCGTTGACAACGTCGACACAACTGCCTCGAGATCTGTATAAAAAAATTCCCGTTCTTCGTGAACGTTTTAGCTGATGAACCGGTGACAATTTTAGCACCCCGTTTACTTTCTTTGGGAATTGGGCTCGAAGTGAGAGCTTTGCTGAAAAGCGACCAGTTTAAGTTCCTTCCTCGACTCTTCAGTCCCGCCAATCAGCCAGTTGCGTGTTATACATGCGTGCTTTCCTCTTAATGTAAATATTAAATTAAAGAATGTAAATTCCCCTCACATAAATATAAAAAAATTGCCATATAATAACCGGACTCTATGGGAGAATCTTGATCTCGGTCGTACCTACCTTCAGACCTCAGACAAGAGTCTCCCATATACAGACCTCACGCTCGTTTTAATAAGAACTGGGTGTAAGGTATACTATTTACGACTGAGTTCACAACGGCAGCGTACGTAGTACGGTTAAATAAAAAGAATACGTTTTTTTGTTTACCGGTAAGTGACGTATGTACATGTTCACCCTAATGTGATTTTCTTCCAGTTTCTACACATTCAAACGTACTTGCTTATAGTCTAAACTTCAAGCGATCCTTGGACACGGAGTTTGCTAGAAGAAGAGAAAACGAAAAGATGCATCAGTCGTTTGATGAAATAAAACAAAATGAAACTTGACGGACAGAAGCTGTTGAGTGTATGGTACTTAGTTCTAATCGATTCTTTTTCATGCAACTTTAATTATGTTTTGCCTTTTATTTAAATCAATCATTTCAAACAGCTAATGAACAAACGAAAAATATAAATAATATCGCACTTTCCAAATGAACATTAAATTTGAGTTTGGTGTATCAGCGCCAAAAACAACTCCTATCTAACGTTGATACTGATGTGGTGTTGGCGCGGCAGGTGATTTGTTCTCTTGATGTTCTGCCCTCCGTCGTGCTTTTAGCCATCTCAGGATTTATAACGTAGCTTAGATAAGACAAGGATATAATTAACCATCGATGGATGTCTCATTTTTAACTCAAACACCTGCTGATATGTACTTATTCTAGCACATGTCATTCAGGATGTAGTACAAAAGCAACCAAACTAAATTAATATTAAAACTTTGCCCTCCTTTTCATCTCTTTTTTCCATATTCAAAATTTTATAAAATTAAGCAAAAAAATTCGTTTTCATTCTAATTTGTTGTGGTAAACTGTCGAGATTAGCTCTTTGTATAGAATAGGTTTAATATTATAGTGCAGTCAGTTGAATATTTCACTGGTATCTTAAAAATGTAGATCTCACTCTACTCTGAGGGGAAAATTCGTACTATTTCAAATCAAAATTATATTTTTCAGAGAACAATCAGTTGAACTTGATTGCGTAGAAAAGAGGAACTAAAATTAAATTAAAACAAAAATAGTTGAATGGTTTGCCGCCAGTTTTTCTAAAAAAACATACACATTCTCAGCATGAGATCTAGAGTTAATATGAAAATAACTAGTAAATCAAAATTAATATTTTATGTGTTCTTATGTGTCTATGTCTTATGTGATACTTACGTACCCCTAAAGGAACGATTCTCTCTATTTTATTTTACTTGATATTTGAATATTTTCGATAATAATTTTCCAACAAAATACATATATTACGTACTTAGCAATATTCACTTTGGATCACACTTTACCATTAATGCTCTCCTTGACGAGATAAAGCTTCCGTGATAAAGCATAACATCCCATGCTTACCCGAATAAACAAACATGCCTTAAACTTGATCGAAGGTGACTGACAGCTAGTGCTATTAATTGAAGTAAAGATGGTTTTAAAATGGAGTTTTGAGATCAGTGTCATATTTCATGAAAGACAAGCTTTTAACCTAAGAGGGCTGTAAACATTTTTGATGTTTCTTTAATTCATTGCATTGTGATCACTAGCTTGGTAAAAAGGAACTGTCTAGAACGTGACGCCTAATTTGCAAATATTTCAAGTTCTCCGCAAATCAAAAGCCAGTAAAAGAAATCATTGTGCCAACAAAATATCTGACTTGGTTTTATATAGTGTAAGTTTGTAGAAAATTGACAACAAATTGTCGGAAACTTGTTGCTCGATATTTTACTTAAAATACAAAATATAGCTTGTTTATCGCACACTTACTTTGGCAAAGAAACGAACGAAATGATGATTTTCCAATGATCTTGTTTTTTGAAGTTAGTTTTTCTCATTATCTCCTATTGTTCCGTCCATTAAACCGATATTGATCATGATATTTGCTAAGGCTTTACTAAACGCAAATTGAATTTTGACACTTGAAGATATCATAATTGTCTTTTATTCATATTCACTGAATACAAACTATCGGCTATACAACACATCGCAACGTTGCGCAAATGAACAAGCTAGAGGTATGTTCTTTCTACGAAATGCTACATCGTTTCAAAAACGTAAAAAACAATGAAATCGACTAAAATATCAATAGTACTAGTGCAATAGTCCCGTTCACGGATAACACAAGACAGGCAACAAAGTTTAATATTGAAGATTTTCAATACTTCTTTTAATTTTAAAATATGTTTTGTTATCGATGCCTTGGTTAATAAAACAATTATCATGTTCGATATTTTATGCAACTCGGGCCTTCGGCCCTCGTCGGCCGCTGAGCATCTGGCCATATTTCGCGCGATCTTGCAGGATAATTGTTAAATATTTATCGTGATCGCAGGTAAGCGTAATGCAATTTTACGCATTTTCAATAATGGCCATTTCATTTCGTAACAGAGCCAATTTGTAACAATGATGCAGCATGACTGAAAAAGGCAAAGCCCCGTCAAAATAATGTTTTAATTTAAAAATATGTTTGTCATTGCCGTTTCGACTTCCGTCCACACTAAAACAATAAAAATGATGTTGAAAACCCTTCTCCAGCGGGAGCTTTTGAAAGAGTCACGGAGCAAGCACAAAGAAGAGGGCTGCGTGCCTTCGTGTACACAAGAGCAAAACGAGATCAATATAAATACGTTTTCGCCTTGTGTAAGACGATTTTTTTTTTCTCAAAACACGCGTCGAATGATGTGTCAATCAAAATAAACTTTTTACACATGTCAAGACATACACAGTCTTAGTCTGTCTTTAGCTTTTTCAACGCATTTTAGCGTGTGGACGGCCGGGTGAAAATAGCAGTGTGGACGGAAATATTTTGTTACTTTTTATAATTAATTAAATGAAAACAGTGGTTTATCAAAACGATTAGTGTGGAAATCAAGCGTTGAACTTTTATTAATTAAAACAGGACTAAAGTTCGTTGGATCTTCAGCTGAATAATTCCTTCTGATTAGAGACTAGTGGAAGAAAATATAGTAGTAGTGCAAGAAAAAAACTATTTCCTCTATCGAAAATCTAGATAACAAATCTCGAAGTGGCGATTTTGACGGCCATCGCTCGTAAATATTCGGTGGCCGTCGTAGTTATGATTGACGGCAGCGAAAAACATGCGCATTATCGAAAATCGCTGTAATGCACTGCGCAACACATATCATTCTACAGAGATTTGTCGACAGAGGTGGAGATGGCTAGCTGCAGAGTCCCCAGGGTGTCGCAGCAGCGCCGTGATGTCGACTTGATAAAGGCTTCAACTCGCATCATCTTTCACTGATATTAACATTCGGCCTTCAAGCGCACTGAAATCTCGCCTTCTTCTCGAGTATATTAAGGCATTGTTTATACAGCTGTTCTGTAACACTCAAAATTAATTCGCTATCTTTGCTATTTATATATGAAATACTCTACAACTTTGGAGTTAGACAGTAAGCGTGTGTTTTAACATTTGAGGATTGGTGTTTTTTTTCAGTATTTTTTTATTAAGCTTCATCAAAGTGTTAATACAAACATATAGAAATACAACTTACTAGTAAAAGTAGGTAGACGTACATTGTACAAATAGAATGGATAACGAAACTACGAGTAAATAATAGGAAGGCTGGGATACCACAACAGCTTTCGCCAATTTATATACTGTGGACCAGTGAAGGTCACGTGAAGGTTGATAAAACGGACAAAGAAATCAAAATCGGGTGACGGAAGTTATTGTTTTGTTTCTGATTTTTGCCTAGAAATATAATTAAGTTTGTTATTGGAAATGGATCTATCCGGAATGGTTGACTTTACGCCACTGGAGTGGAAAAAATATAAATGGCGAAAAATGGTCCCGAGAATAGGTCAAGTGACATGTCTCTATATGTTCGCCTTAAAATTAACGCGAACATAGGTCGAGTCAATAAAACAAGAACAGTATTTTATGTTGCAGAAACTCTACATAACAAGGGACCTACGATTTACGTCCCGCTACTCAACATATAGTGCAAAGAAGTGACTATTTCAATACCACATAATCAAATGCAATTTAACTGGAAAACAAAACAACACTGAAATGTTCTCTTTGTAGAGAAATATATTCTCATGTTTGACAAAATTCTCATTTTAGTGAATGCGTTCTACAGGCAAATAGATGATAGGTCAAAAATCACAAAACTACAAATTTTACAAATGTATAAAAAAAACTCGATACGATGCTCTGTACGTCCAGCTTTCTAATACACTGTATTTTTGGTCAGCTACAAGTTGGGAGCTCAGTTAAGATTAAATATATTTGCTCGGCTGCCTTGACGATTTGATTTGATTTGACATTCGGATCAGAACCTGATCACAGGAGTACAAATAATAGGACTCAAGGTCCCTTCTAGGCCTGCCTCCGTCAGTGGACCTACGATTTTACGTCCTTATCTGAGAAGACATTAAGGTCCAACCATTTGCAGTTGTTTCACAAAGGCAGCACCTTCTACTCAGTTATTTTAAGCGGACCCTGAGTGTTGGTCCGGCCGGGGTTTGAACCCGCGAACTCCAGCTCGACAGACCGGAGCTTATCCACTGAGCTAACCGGGAGGCAGTTAACAGTTAGTTGGTTAATTGACCACTGTACTCTGAGGCTCGGGTAGGCTACTGATTTGAACTTGATTGTCCTCATGATATTTGTTTTTGAAATTTGCTAACTTTTCCTGCATTTCTGCTTTCAAAGTGTCTATGAAAATACACCACACATCGAAAACAGGAAAAGTTCGCAAGTTTCAAAAACAAAATGTCATGAAATTAAAATATTTACTTACCCAAAGCATTCCTCAACTTGTGGAGTACCCCAAGGTTCTGTACTGGGCCCGTACTGGGCCCTTCATTATTTCTTATGTATATTAATGACTTTTAGGTTTTGTTCTAAAATTTTAAAGTTTCTCTCTCATGACCCGGCTAATCCACAGATCGAATTGCATGGAATTTTAGCGTGTTGTTTTTTTAGTTTCATTTATTTGCAGATGATAAAAACGTATCTAACTAGAATCCATAGCAAATATTAATTTTAAAAATGTGTAACTCTGGCTAAATCACTTAATAATGAGAAATCTAATTATGTCATTTTTCATACTGCTAACAAAAGAAAACATGCTATCAAACTTGTTTTAAACAACAAGGAGCTACAGTCTAAACCTTGTATCAAATACCTGGGTATTCTAATCGATGCTAACCTTAACTGGAAGTGTCATACTCATGAAGTATCCGGAAAAGTCTCTCGAGTAATTGGGGTTCTTTCTAAATTATGCATTTTGTTCCTTTGCGTGTCTTGAGTATGTTATATTGCTCAATAATATATCCTTTTTCTCATCAATGGCATTGTAGCTTGGGGTAACACTTACGATACAACTTTAAAGAATTTAGTTGTGACGCAAAAAAAATCCTTGTGCATTATGACCTTCTCCATATATGATGTGCACACTAATCCGTTGTTTAAAAAGTTAGGACTTTTGAAATTTCAAGACCTAGGTTTTTTTGCATACAGCGGTACTCACGTTTGACTTTCATAATTCCAATCGTCTTTAATGATTTCTTTGCTCCAATTACAAATATCCATAATTATTACAACACACGATTAGCTTCTAAAGGTGCTCTCTACATTACGAAGATCCATACAAATTATGGCAAATGCAGCCTAAGATTTTGTGGTCCAAAATTATGGAATGGGCCTTTTGTAGCTAGGCATTCACGTGATTGTACAGGAATGTACTGGATGGCAAAAAATATTTAACTTCATTTATTTAGAAGCCTTGTACGAGATCGGTATTGTTATTAGCAAAACCTGTTCGTAAATGCTATTTTTCACCTCCAATCGATTGTAGATCTTTCTTATACAGCGTTTTTAAAAATGGCTTGCTATCCAGTATCCATGGCAACGTCTTTTCCATGGGGATTATGAGTTCATTCATTCGTTAACGAAGTATTATATCAGCACGTGACTGTATTATATCAGCACGTGACTGTATTATATCAGCACGTGACTGTATTATATCAGCACGCGACTGTATTATATCAGCACGTGACTGTATTATATCAGCACGTGACTGTATTATATCAGCACGTGACTGTATTATATCAGCACGTGACTGTACTATATCATCACGTGACTGTATTATATCAGCACGTGACTGTATTATATCAGCACGTGACTGTATTATATCAGCACGTGACTGTATTATATCAGCACGTGACTGTATTATATCAGCACGTGACTGTACTATATCATCACGTGACTGTATTATATCAGCACGTGACTGTATTATATCAGCACGTGACTGTATTATATCAGCACGTGACTGTACTATATCATCGCGTGACTGTACTATATCATCACGTGACTGTATTATATCAGCACGTGACTGTATTATATCAGCACGTGACTGTATTATATCAGCACGTGACTGTATTATATCAGCACGTGACTGTATTATATCAGCACGTGACTGTACTATATCATCACGTGACTGTATTATATCAGCACGTGACTGTATTATATCAGCACGTGACTGTATTATATCAGCACGTGACTGTACTATATCATCGCGTGACTGTATTATATCATCACGTGACTGTTAGCTGCAAAAGGCCTATTGTATACCTGTTGAGCTCAAAGCATACAAATCTAAAAATAGTTTCAAATTTTCTCTCAAACAGCATCTCATAAATTCCTACTAGCCTCTTCATCCTTATATATGTATAGTTTCTCTTCTTTTCTCTCTTTCTTCTACATAGCTTTCATTTTTGTTATAAATATTGTTATTATTACAACTTAAATACTATAATTATTAGTTATTTCTTGCACATTACTTCTGTAGTCTTATCTCTGTCTATGTGTTTTTCTCAACTTGTATTTGTATGTGTTTCTTTCGCATGTGTGATTATTATCACCTTATATTAAACTTACTAAATTCTCCAGGGTACCTGACTCGATTAGTTTTATAGAAAGCTATTTCAGGTATCCTGACACCCTCCCTAATTTAATTAGATGTTTATCTTAATGCATTGTTGTTGTTGTTAACTTACAGTGCGCAACACAACTAAGAGGACCTTTGGGAAAGGAGGGCCTAATCGCAGATTACACATACCAAGGAAAACACAATATCAACTTACTATTGTTCAGTGGGTGTCCGAACGAGACTAACATCATCCAACATTGTTGAACCACGTTAGATGATGTTGGAGGGGGTGTCCAAACGAGACTCACATCATCCAACATTGTTGAACCACGTTAGATGATGTTGGAGGGGGTGTCCAAACGAGACTCACATCATCCAACATTGTTGAACCACGTTAGATGATGTTGGAGGGGGTGTCCAAACGAGACTAACATCATGCAACATTGTTGAACCATATGTTGGATGATGTTGGAGGGGGTGTCCAAACAAGACTAACATTATCCAACATTGTTGAACCACGTTAGATGATGTTGGAGGGGGTGTCCAAACGAGACTAACATTATCCAACATTGTTGAACCACGTTAGATGATGTTGGAGGGGGTGTCCAAACAAGACTAACATTATCCAACATTGTTGAACCACATGTTAGATGATGTTGGAGGGGGTGTCCAAACGAGACTAACATTATCCAACATTGTTGAACCACGTTAGATGATGTTGGAGGGGGTGTCCAAACGAGACTAACATTATCCAACATTGTTGAACCACGTTAGATGATTCATCCAACATTGTTGAACCGCATGTTGGATGATGTTGGACAGGGTGTCCAAACGAGACTAACATCATCCAAAATTGTAAAATGGAAGAAAGGGATTCTGGGTTCTTAATTTACCTATAATTAGTCCGCCATATTGTGTGGAAGTGTAAATGGAGGTGTATGTTGCGCTCGTTTGGACCGGTCTTTAAAACACTTTAATTGGAATGCAGTTGTCTTCTAAAGTAACTGGTTGTATTGAAGAAATTAATATGGCAATTTGGTTCTTTAATTTAAAATGCATATAAGCCCTAGTCAGTTATCTTTGATATCGATTGTACATGAAGTGGATAGTCCAACGGTAGAATATTCCTTGATTTGGGTGTTGCGTGTACGAGATATAAAGGTATATATTTCCAATATGCTGATGATGTGATGTCATCACCGACATTTGCTGAATTTCTTTGTGCTTGCTAATTAAGCTATTTTCTAATTTATAATTATTTTTGTAAAATCACTTTGGTAAGCTTCAAATATAACTTAGAATTTAAAAATATGTAATTTGTCTCTACTAGTATGCTACGTATAATAAGCGATGTCGGTGATGACATTACGCATTAGCATATTGGAAATATAAACCTTTATATCTCGTAAAATAACACCAAAATCAAGAAATATTCCACCGTTGGACTATCCACTTCATGTACAATCGATATTAAAGATAACTGGCTAGGGCTTATATGCACTTTAAAGATATCATGACAACTATATTCATGAGTTTGCGTAAATTAGGAACTATACTAAATATTCGTATTCCTGTATTCCATCCAAAATATTTTATAACATAACTACGATATAACGCACGCTCTGATTGGTTGCCTAGCCATGAAGAAACAATGGATTGTGCACGCTCTGACGTCACAACCCGGGGAATTGTTTTCACAATTTTTATCAAAACCCAAATGTGGAAATTTATGCTCTTTGAAAATACACGAGTGTGAATTGATTCTAAATTGCACGAGAAAACCGTAGGATTACCTAATAAGAACCAGTCTACTACCTCTATGTTACTGGCACGAGTACTTAGATATGGTATTTTTCTTTAAGGCTATCAGAGGGTTTATCAATTTTAATAACGACACTTTACCACAGGAAATCTGCCCTGTTAGACTAACTAGGTTTAGTAATAACACCAGCAGCACTGAGTTTAATAAACGCTTCTGTAAAACAACAACATATCAGAAATCCTACATGATAAGAGCCACTAGAATTTGGAACCGAATTTTACCCAAGGAAACCCGACAACCAGCACTTTCACTGTCCTCCTACACGTCTCACCTTTTACAATATTATACGTCAGCTCTGAAAACATCTTATAACCCAGACAATCCGCGCACATGGAAGTCAGTTTGTGTAAAATGTAACTCTGTCCGTAGCCTACTCAGTCCTTTAACTTGTTGTTTTTAGTCACCTTGTGGTTGTGAAATCCTTATCATTAGTTCTTTCTTTGACTATTATTAATTTAATTTAGTGTCCTGGGCCCGCAGTAATTGGCTTTAGCTGTTGCAGTCACCCTGCCTTTTATCATTTTGTTTGTACATCATTGTAATTTAAAACTATCGTTAGTGGTATCATTCCTGATATGTATTTTTTCTTCAGGCGAAGCTTAAAGCGCCCCTACGATCAAATTTTGACATATCAATGTTTTTGCATATTCATAAAGTAGAGTTCATATATTATTACCAGTTCAAATTGTTTTTCGATACAACGACAGGAAGTCTTATTTTTTTAGCTCCGAATATTGAATCTACACGTCCGCCATTACTGGAAGCCGTGCCCTTTGTTCAGCTTTAAACAAAGGTTTATTCACCGGAAATGATGTCATACACTTAACGCTCGCCTGCAGAACACAACGCCTGGAGGCATATTTCTACTAAAAACGTCTTCACGTACATAAGAAGAAAGTTATATTTATCTTTGCGAGGTTGGCTACTTTTTTATGCACGCTATTTCGCGCCACGAGGTTGTCGTGTTAAGTGTATGACATCACTTCCGGTGAATAAACCTTTGTTTAAAGCTGAACAAAGGGCACGGCTTCCAGCAATGGCGGACAGGATTTTACCGGTAAACTCTCCTAAAATTTGTGGTTTAAGATGCCCATTTGGGAATATTTTTTACTATTTCGGATATTTCTAATACTGATTGACCTATAGACACTGAAAAAGTGGCAAATCGAAATGGTAAATTTTCGTCGTAGTGGCACTTTAATAAATAAACAAATAAGCTTTACGTTACTTTCCTTCATATTCAGTCGCGCGATCGTACAAAAGCAGCTTTGAGCGCGCGCTCTTTCTTCGAAAATGGCGTGATGGTTGCGTCAGCAGCGCGCGCTAACTAAAATTGAAAACTTTTCACTCAAATCACAGCAGTTTTTTACATTTGTTTTAGGCTTTCATTAAAATATTGTGCCAGAAATACAGGATATTCAATGCTAGAGTACATTTACGTCAGAATTTCAGCAAAAAATATTGATTTTGAGACACTCAGTATGAAAAGGTAATTTGCACTGGTGTTACAGATAAGCTGAAGTAATCTGGCAACAATTTCTTGCAACTTGTCTCGCAACAATGTTGCGTTGCGAGTTGAAGCGCGATGTTGCTCGTATTATCACCAACTCGAGCAACTTGTCACGCAACAAATTTACATGTTGCAAGTTGCAGCAACATGTTGCAGAAAGTATAAGTGACTTCTACTTTTTGCAACAAATTTTGGTTTTGTTGCTCGTATTACCTGGCGCTGCAACTTGCCGCGCAACAACGGCCGGCATCTTGTTTCAACAGATAATTAGTACAAGCCATTAGCCAATCACAGAGCTGGATTCGTCATGTTTACCGCAACTTGCAACATGGAAATTTGTTGCGCGACAAGTTGCACGCGCGGGTGGTAATACGAGCAACATCTCGCTGCAACTCGCAACGCAACAAATTATTGCGCGACAAATTGCAAGAAATGTTTTCCCGTATTACTTCACCTTTAAGGACGTGTGAAACCTCTGTCTATGTTATAAAAGCAATGGTCAATGCTTAGCATGCGTAAATCAAGTTTTCTGGATGCACTTGGATAGTTGGGAGAGCACTCTGTTAGCTAGAGTGCTCTCGGCTACTCCTCGAGTAACTCTTGCGCTAACAGAGTGCTCTCCCAACTATCCGCGTGCATCCAGAACTCGATTTACGCACGCTAAGCATTGACCATTCCTTAACTCGACCAGTCATAGCAACAACAGAAAAAGGTAGAGAGATGTCAGGGTTCGCCGAGCTAGTCTAAAAGTGTAAAATATTTATTGATTTAAGTGTTGCGTTATAGAGGTTTCTTTTTACAACAACTGCTCAGTTTCTCGTTTGCTGATTGGTTTATGGTCATTGAAAATAAGAGGGAATAACACGGATTGCGTCACGCATTGCGTGATTGCGCGCTAGATCACTTTCTCCAACAATTCCCATCATTTTCAAGGCTCTTCCGCTTGACTCTCTCGTTTGTTATTGTAAAAACAAATTTACAAAAGGTTACTCGGCTCGCGCCTCGTGAAATCCACAACAATTTTGACCATGTGATGACGCAAAACGTGGGAAATAAGAGGACGAATCACGGTAAACTATCGTACATTTGTTAAATTTCCAATATTTAATGATAATGTGATGTCACAGGAGGCCAACAAAAGATTTCGGATTTATA
Organism: Actinernus sp. WN-2022; assembly: GCA_030867875.1. Classification (NCBI taxonomy): domain Eukaryota; kingdom Metazoa; phylum Cnidaria; class Anthozoa; order Actiniaria; family Actinernidae; genus Actinernus; species Actinernus sp. WN-2022. The sequence continues at coordinate 31,530,929 of JAOWCC010001501.1, forward strand.
CAAAATATTTTGGTACAAACGCATAGTCACAACTGAATCGCACGAGTGCGTTTCCGAAATCAGACGCTGATTGGCTGAGAGGAGGTGTGATTCAGAGTGGAATGTAGACTACGCGCGCTATTTATTGGCGAATCCTTGTTTACGTTTTTACCTCATTAGCATACATCAAACTTCAAGCGACATAGATACAAGCAAACAGAGTGCATAAATCGAAAGAGCTTGTCACACTTGATAATCACCGAAAAATTGAGAGTGTTATGATAAATATATTTTGAGGAATGAGCGTTTAAAAATCTCTAAATTTACAAAGAATGTATGGCTGTCGGCAACTCTTGCCCCCCAGCCGATTTTACAGTTTTGAAAAGTGAATTTCTCCATAAATATTTAACATATTTATCTCACATTTTCGGTAATGACTAAGTTTAAAATTCTCTTTCAACTGATGTAGATTGTTTGTTAGTAGCTTGAAGTTTAATTTATGCTAATGAGGCAAACATGTAAACAATGACGTCAGCAAGGATTCGCCTATAGCGGAGCTCCCGCGAGCGGAGCACCATTTTAGGGACATGTTTTTGCCCGTCCTCTCATGCAATTTAACGTGGAATTACCTCGTCAGGCATGTGATGTTCCTATAAAATTACTGATACAAGGCCCAAATATAACATGGATGTGTAGAGAAAATATTTACATCTACCTGGCTGCACGTTTTTATATAATAAATTAGGTTTCCTATGGCCTCACATCATCAGCATATTGGAAATAGAAACCTCTATAACTCACAAACGCAACACTCAAATCAAGAAATATTTTACTATTCACCTATTTACTTGATGTAGAATCTATTTTAATGATAAACCACTTGGTCTTTAGCGTATAGTACAACAGCAAATGTCATATGTCGTACGTATCGACGCCTTATGGATACGTTTGCCAAACATTCGATTCCTATGTAACGAAAGATGATGCGCTGCTAAACCTCCAAACGTCGGTATTACTGTTAGCTACAAATGTGTTGTGAGCAAATATAAATATTCCAAACCAACACTAAGGGACTAATCGACTAAACTTTCAAAGGACGATTGTTGTTTCCTCCTTATTGTAAGCCTTCATTCGTAACTTTTTACCTTAATTACACACATAATGAGTATGCTCTTTCCTCGCCTTTCTCGCTGCAGTTACGACACGAAAACTCTTAAGTCTGAATAATTAATCACACTGCTAGGAGTTTTAAAAGGTATTCCCCTACAAATTATTGATTTTTTTGTGTTAACTTTCCGTAGCGAGCCTTATTAATTGCTTCTGCTAGAATTTGAAAGTATGAATGATGAGAAAGTGGTAACTATCTAAACTTAGCAATAGACTGAAACGACCACTTGATTTGGCCAGATCGATTAGAAACGAGTGGTAAAAATGAGAGAACGAGTTACGCTAATAGACACCTGGTTTTCCGATATTGTATTTTATCGGGATAAAGGTCTTTCTGGTCCTCTTTTTTTTACAATTGATACGGCCAGTAATTAATAATATTCATAGCATAGTATTCAATTCAGAATGTTTAGTTAAATACAATAACACTAATATAAAGTTTTATTTCTAACATTTGGCTTTCCCTCAAAATTCAAGTAGAGAGCGCGAGAGTATTGAATGAATAAACATTAAGATAGTACAGTATTGAAATACAACTTATCCCGGCCAAACACTGGAAGCTGATACTGATACTAATACTAAAATTGGTCGAATAAACAGAGTAAATCTTCCAGAGCTTTAAACCGTGCCAAAATTAGTTGACCAAATTAATCTTTCAAATAAGAATTCAAGCGTTCTAACTTATTCCAGCATGCACACAATATATTGATATACTTACCCATTTATGGTGAAGTCACTAGTCCACTTTTTTCATCCGAATAATTCACTAATACAACCCTGATCGGTTGCATGTAGTGGTTTAAATCAATGGACAAAATATCTTCGATCAGCCAACCAAATGACAAAAGTTTAGCAGTGGCATATCGCTGCTTAGAGAAAGATATCCTCTTTAAACTGCATTGCATTTGAGCAGCTGCGCGCCGGTTTATTATCTTCAAGTTATATGCGAATTTCAACCGCTTCCTTATTAAAGCGTCAGTCTTGAGCAGTTTCTTTGCTAATAAGCCTTGCAAGTTGATAGCAAGTTAGAAGGACTTGCAAGGTCCGAAATTAACTTTTTCACGTAGGCGCCAACTGGCGACTAGCCAAAACATTTTAGTCGCCAAATGAAATGACCAAAAGTTGTAGTCGCCACATTTCGAGTTTCAAGCGACATGCAACAAAGAACATTTGCTTGCATGTTTTATTGGCAAATCACTTATATTAGACTATTGTGTGACTTCGGGACATTGTGAAAACATTGTGCAGACTTTAGTAAGTCACCAGCTGGCGACTAACTCTGAAATTTTGGTCGCCAACACTCAAAATTTAGTCGCATTGGCGCCAAATAAGGCGCAATTTCGGACCCTGACTTGAACAGATGGACTAATCTATGAATATTACATTGTAGTAATTGCTGCTGCTGAAAACCTCTCAGTACCACATGGAAAGACATTCAAATCATAAAAAAAACATTGTCTAGCTGCATTTTCTGATAATAGCATAGCTAGTTATTGTGACGGTGTGTAAGAAAACATCGTGCATAATAATCGATTTTTATTTATTCTGGAAACATACCACGAAAAAATAACTGAATACTTGACAAATATACCTCTGCTGTAAGAGATGTTAGATTATATTTTAAACATAACTCAGAGAAGGAGGATTACTGTTTTATTCATGCCACACGTCAATTCCGCTGCAAAGTAGTTGTACTATATATGATACCAAGTTGTACTATATGTGACGGCCAAGCCAAAAAGTCTTTACAAGCGCTTATTAAAGATGTGTTGGAGTGACTAAGCGCGGAATAGCCTGTACGGCAGCGACTTTAAAGATAGCCAGTGATATAGCATTCACTGTCTCTGGAGGCAAAATATTCCAGACTCCAGTGACTCTAGGAAAGAAAGAATATAATTAACTCTTGCACATTAGACTGAACCTGCCGATAAATATGACTATGGAATCGACTTGGTCTAGTCGAAAGAACTAAATCAGGTGGCATCTGGATGCCAGCTAAGCCCTTATGAATCTTATAAAATAAAGACGCCTGTGATAGTATAGACGTCTCTGTAAGTTCAAGAGTACTCCAGCCTAGCACTTTATTGAACTTGCTCAAGTTTGTTAATAGCATTGTCAAAGGCATACTCAAGCTGAGGTCTGAAGAGAGCCGTCATAGCTAGGCCTTAGATTTTACCGCAACTTTACAGGGCTTGAACGACGACGTACAATACCCAAAGTTCTATTAGCTTACTGGCAATGTTATGACAATGCTCTCTCCACTGCAATTGGCTATCAAACTCCAAGCTATCGATGAGACTTAACATGCTCGAGATGATCTGCACCTAGCTTGTAAGGGAAGCTGTTAGTGTTACCAAACACGTATGTTCATGAACACTTATTGCTTCAGACCAATCGAAATTAAAACATTAAATGTGTTGTTTCGATTGATTGATGTTATTATCCAGTACACTGGTATCAGTTAAGGGTGTCATTACATACTTTTATGTCTTCCCTCCTTGACCCACTATATAGCTACTCCAAGTGCTGATTTGCCTGCGCTCGGTTACTGGGCAACGAACATGCATGTATTACACCATTGTTGGACTAATATGGCTATGAGCACAGTAGCCCGAAAAATAAGAATTAATTTTACCAACTGGTTATACTATGGGTACGTATCTACCTAGTTTTCAATAAATATTAGAGATCTTAGAGATCTTATTCTTAGAAATCTAAGAATCTTGAGATCTAGAAGTCGATCGATGTGGTGCCATGTTGGTGGAGAAGCTAAAATGAGGCCAGTCAACATGCAACATACGATGACAAAACATTATCGAGCTATAAATGTTGGCTTTTTTTTTTGTTAACTGATAAGATTCTAGAAAAATAGGAAGAACGCTTAGCCAAAATGTATTAAACTGTTCTTGTAATCATTCTAATGGGTTCACAGAAAATACTTGGCACACACATGGAATGGAAAAGCGCACGCTTGTGTAGAATTCCTGCGGCTTATTATTAGAACTTTCAAATATCACTCAGTGCCAATAAATCCCATATAGCACTCGCGTTCATGCGATTTCCTCTACATATCGCATAATATTCTGTCCGCATTCGTATTCCGTCCACTAAACGGTAATGTCACAGAAAAGATAATCTGAACAAGTTTTTGGCATAAGATAATACGTTCAACAACATTGAATTGAGAGACGATCTAAAAACTACGTTTCAGCATTGAAGTTTTATTGAAGGATATTGAAGGAAACTGTTTTCTTTTTAACTCGATAGATGCGCAGTACCATGACATAGCATAGCCCCTTTAACAGAACAATATAGCCCCCCAGCCCCAATGGATTGTGGTACAATGTTAATGATTGTATTATTCAGTAAGAGATGTAGAGTAAATTAAATCTTAAACTGTATCCAAAACTACTTTTACTCATTTTCCATAGGATTCAGTGTAAGCTAAATTCATCTCAACGTTGACCAGAACCGTTGAAGGTCGGCTTTTTCGGCGAGATGGCAAAAACAAACCGAAAATGTCGTGAATATTTAGATTAAGAAACACATCGTGTCCTTCATGGTGTATCTGCCGATCAGATTCGACCTGGTCTGAGGTACATGCACGTGACCAAAATGGGAAGACCCGATTGGCTGTTAATCTCGTTAATTATTCATGAGTTGAGAAGAACAATTTCAAATTGGAGTCTTTTATCAGAGGGTTCCAAATATTGAGAAAACAAATTAAACCCGAGAGGCGTAGCCTGGAGGGTTTTATTGTTTTCGAGATACCTGGAATTCCGTGATGAAAGACTATAACGATGAGTGTTTGAAATGCCTTCTCTTGCGAATCAGGCTAAACCGAAAATTTATATACGCTTCTTTTCAAACATTATTAGCAAGTATTGTATACCGTTTGACTGTTGTATTTAATTATACCATATCTTTTTTGCTGGTATTGAATTCAACTATACTCAGTTAGTGTAGTGTAAAAACCGAGTCAAATTCAGTGTGAAAATTTACAGACAATGTATGGAAAACTGAAAACACGATTGCACGCTTCCCAGCACAGCTACATCCCTCAAATTTCGATATGTTAATCTTTTACCTGGTATCTTAAGTTTGTATCTGAAGAATATTTCATAAATTCGATTTTACGGATTTTATTTGGCATCGGATTCCCATCGATTCCCATACAAACACAGTATTTCGCGCCATGTTTGTACCCCTTTCAAAATGTCGGAATTTACCGCGAACTGGTCTATTCGTCAATGTTGACATTCTTACCTTGTATTACTGTTATCCATCGGGTTCATATATCTCTGCGGCCGTCTATCTCGAACTTGCGTTTGAAACATCAGACTATCTAATACAAGCTTTTCTGAGGATACAGCTCTCCCTTCTTATTTCTTACTTCTCTGATGAATTTGCACAGCCAGAAGTTTAGGGAAACGTAACAGCACTCATTTCTTCCAAAGGGGTTTCAATACAAGCGACTGTATACTGCACTTATGTCGCCGTGTGCTTTCACACCAGATTTCACTGCTGCATCTTTGTTCATGCTCTTTCGTGGATCCATTTCGTAAAAACGCCAATTCTCCATTTTTTTGTGTCATAGATTTTCTTGGGAATTGCATTCAGGCATCGCTCACTTTCTTCTCCCTCGTCTAAACAGTCTAAAGGATCACCAAATCGGCAAAACTCTGCCACGTCACTAGCTGCAGCAACAAACTTCTCTCCAACCGCCAATTCAAAAATATGTCATTTAAATTACGCACGCACTCCAACGAGAACAAACGCCAATTTTGATAACTTTTCACGGTATTTCATTGTCAATTGACATTTAATTACTCTAGAGACTAGAAAATTCAAATGCGCGCAAAATTTCGACCGAAATGCTTCTAATGAATTCACAAAAGCAACCAACAAAAACAATCGCCTATTTTGTCACTTTTCATGGTATTAAATTTTCAATAGGCATTTAATTACTCAAGAAAATTCCAATGCGCGCATACATTTTGACCGAAATACTCAGAATTGCAAAAGCAATCATTATAGCGAACCCGAGTTACAATTGTTATGCTAATGTTGTACAACCATGATTTCAAAAGGCCACTTTGTGTCAGGAACCAAAGGAAATCTCTGGTTGGGACATTAATGCCATGGATGACGTGCAGTAAGTATTGGGCTATACGCAAGTAAAATTTTCTAGACTGAAAATATAAGCTCTCAATACTTTAAATTACAAACTATCATTCACACTTCATCCCCAGCTCTTCCTCTGACTCGTACCCAGTCGTTATTTAATAATCTAACTCACTAAAGAAAAAGAAAGAAAAAACCTGACCGAGGGGACTTGGAACGACCGCGCGCCTCGCAATCTTGCTCGTTCCAAGTCCCCTCGGTTAGGGCTTTTTCTTTCTTTTTTCTTTCTTAGATTACTAAATAACGACTGGGTACGAGTCAAACTCTTCCCTGCTGAATTCAAAATCCTCCCCGTCTTTAAGTTTCATTGAATACTTAGTGTACAAATGTCAGTATAAAAGAAACCTGAATGTAATAATTAATGAGTATTCTATGGGTCTCAGCCGAAGCGGCCTCGACATTTGTTATTCCACTCGGATTTTGAAACCCCCATGATAGCATACGGTGACTCGGATATGAAACACTAAATAAGTAGTCAGTGGTTCATGAATATGATGATTAAGAAATATTTAGTCCTATGTTTGGAAATTGCATCAAACACTAGTGCGTTTGGAACTGGTGTTTCATAGAGGTAATCGGCTAACGCTGTTGCCACCCAATTCAGATCATGTGATGTAAACAGATGCTACTCTGGGGAATTATTCCTTTTTCATTCTAATCATAATGCAGTCATGCCTATCTGAATAAAATTAATTTTCAAAGAGTCAATTCTCCAGAGTAATGTGCGTTTGCATCACGCGATATGAGTTGGGTGGCAACAGCGTTAGCCGATTACCTCTATTGGATGTCAAGATGCATCCACCTGACGAAGCATCGAACAAGGGTTTCACAGGGTATCAAGACTCATGCATGTGACCAAATACAGTACCTCCATTGGATGAATATTTCATGAATTATTGATGAGTTTGAGAATTAAAGTGATGCTCCGGCTAAGAACAGGAGCACTGAACGTAATTTCATTGGTTGATACTCGTACATTCAATAGAAAACCAGCAAGTAGCCGGAGAAAACAGCCGACACTTATCGCTCTCCCCGGCCCCGTGAATGAGACGACGTCTCTTTCGCGCGAAGAGCGATAAAAATCGGTTGTTTTCTCAGGATAACCAGCAAGGCAATATATTTTCATTAAATAATTTTTGATGGTCTGATTTCAAAGTAAATGGTTATTGGGGAACGCAGGAGCCTATCACCCGGGAGCCGTTCCTATGTCACGGGCTGGGCCCCCAGCACAGGGGTAGATGTGGCTATATATTTAGAATTCGAATTTCCGCGTTGAAAGTGAGAAGAATGATAATGAATAATAATGAGAAGTGACGTAAAGCTATCTGATTGGCTATGACAACATGGCCTTAGTTTATTTCGCGCGAAATGCAATTCTAAATGCAGTGAACAGAACAAATGGGGCATAATGAGTATGCTCTCTTAATTCTTTGCCTTGAAGATGAGAGGGCAGCCTGAGACAGAGCATCATAATAGTGTAGGCCGGGTAGGATAATGCACAACGCCCTCTTTGCACTGACTCAATAACATCGCTAAGATACGCGGTAATGCGGCCCACACAGGGAAGGCGTATTCTAGAACTGACCTGATAATAGAACAGTACACTTGAATCAGATGCTGAGTGGTCAGCCCACATTCCTTGAGTGTGCGTAATGCATAAAGGCGCTAAAGGGACACGGAACAGGCGCGGTTACTTAGCCACCTAAAACTTGAAAACGTCCGTCCGTCCGACGGACGTTTTCAAGTTGAGTAGGTTTTCTATCGCGAGGAATAAGTAGTAATCCAACCGTCCATATCACAGCAATCCCACAAGTTAGTGCATCCTAAGTCGTAACTTCAGAGTGTTAAGTCTTTTCTCTTTCATATCAGAAATTTCCATATTCAGATGTAGTTTTACAGCTGTCATTAACAATGCCTTCGAGCTCCGCTCAGGTCATGGTGGACGAAGATTGAAATAAGGACGCAAAAGGGTTTTTGAGAGCCAATGAGAACTTCTAGAGCTTCAAACGTATATGAGGATTGCTCACAAGGCTATCGTGTGTGAGTCCCTGGAGTTATTTGGGCTTCAGGGAATTCTTTCTTGGAGATTTCGCAGTCTCGACAGCAAAGTGTAGTCCGAAGCTGTCCTTTGTCACGGAAGTGCACAAAATTTTAAAATCAAGTCTGTTTGTATAAAGTCTGAAAATAGATCTAACTGGGCAAATTCTGTCACATTTCTCCTACAATATGTTCAGTATAATACAGTGTGTAGTTCTCTCGTGTAGAAAAATTAGCACATGCTATTATTAAAAGAGTTTATCGGTTCAAAAGTGTAAAAAACTACCACGTCCACGGTGAGGATTTGGGCTCTCAAATTCTCAAAATAAAGCTCTGTTTCAAATTCTTAAAAGAGATCTATTCGGCCAAATTCTTTCAGCTTTCTCCTACAAGATGTTCAATATTATAGTTCTCTCCTGTAGAAAAAAATACGAGATTCCGTGAAAGATTTGTTGTTCAAAACGTTAAAAAGCTACGACGTGAAATATTGCTGGATGTCCGCTGTCAGCGAGTTTAGTACAGTTACGCGGAGTGCGTATATTTATAGCTGGATTTGTTCTGTAGCCAATAATCACTTATATAGATTCAAACTTGTGTTGATTGCTCATAAGACTATGGTGCCTGACCTCCTGGGATTATTGTGGAATGAGAGATTGTTTTCTGTGAGATTTCCTACACGTTTGCGACCATAGTGTAGCCCGCTGCGTGGCAGAAGTGCGTAAAAGTGACAAAGCGGCTTTGCACTACTTCATTTTTTCTGCTTTCCTGCAGTCAATATATAGTCATCTATATAGCTCCAAACGTATGACGATTGCTCATAAGGCTATCGTGTGAGTTCCTGGGAGAGTTCGTAGAGATTTGACAGCATAGTGAAGACCAAACTGTACTTTGTTATAATATATGTAAATTAAACTTGAACTTGTCACGAAAGTGTGTAGACTGACTAGCCGCTAGCGCTCTTACTGTTTGATGTATGGCCTCTCATGCACTCGATAAGAACTTCTATAGCCTCAAACGTATGACGACTGCTCACAAGGCTATCATGTGTGAGTTCCTGGAGTTATAGGGGCTTCAGGGACCTCTTTCTGGGATATTTTGTTGACAGCAAAGTGAAACTCCAAGCGTTTTTGTATATATTAAATTGCTCAAAATCCGCACATGCGCAGCTCATGACCGTGCCCCTTTAATTACTTGCTTTCTTCGCAAAAAATGAGCAGTGCGTGTTCCAGGATAGATCATAAGAAATATGCACCCCTAGCAGCTTATAGCTCTCCACCCTCTCTATAATAATAGATTGGTTAACAACCAGGGTACCAAGGGCGCATGGCCTGTAATGCAGGAAATTTACAATCATCTCCTTGAACTTTTTGGGATTAAGCCTCGTCCCTCTATGATCTATATAAAACGTAATTATGCATGAAAGGGAGGTAAGACGGCGAGCAACTGCATGGCGATGAACTCTGCTTCAGTGGCGTCAACTACTTACTTAATTCTACTAATACATGTACTTGCCATTCTATTTACGAGAATACAAAATTGTAGAGGCCGGGGCTAGCTTGATTGCCTGTGGGGTCCCTCCATTAAAATGGAGGAGAGAGACACTGCCCAACCCTAACCCTCTCAGTGGAATCTATTGGTTAAGAATGAGGCGATCCAACTAATAATATATGAGACTCAACGTCTAAGTTAAACAATTTGTCTAACAAGACATTATGAAACCTTTGCTAAAGTCTAAAATGAAAATTCGAGCGTATTATAATCACCATTGTCGAGTGATTTTAATATAGTATGCATAAAGTATCAAAAGTACGTCAATGCGTGTGTTGTTTCCAGGGAGAGAAAACTGATCCATTTTGTCGATGACGCATCCAGCCAGGAAGTCCAAAGTGAAACCCTCGAGGACTTTAGCCAAGGGGGAAGTCAGCCAGATAGGTCTCAAGTCACTTTCAATAGAGTTTGGAGGATTACATTTTGGGGCAGGGGCTACAATAGCTTCCTTTAGCTGTGTAGGAAAGTAGTTCTTCAAGGTAAAAAGGAAAACCTCGAAAAATACCAAACCGTGACAAATTTCCCACCCTAAAATGTACCTCATGGTCTAAAATCACCCTGAAAATGGATTTCGCTTGGACAACCCCTAAAAAATACTAAATCGCCGATTTCAAACCCTAAAAAAATACGACGATCACCGTATACGTACCCCTACCGTGCAGCCGGCGAATATAGGAAGAACCCCCCGGTTCGAGAGAATAGTTATTATAGATATCAGTAATTACTGGAGGCAGTTCACACGCAAATACCTTCCAGAGGGAATTAATTAGGCACCAGATCAGGACCAGAAGATTTCATAGTCTGATCTTGAGTCCCCAGAGACACTAAGTGTTCAGGAACAGCTGCTCGCAACGCTAGGGATTATGATTGAAATTATCCTATAACTAAATAAAATTTAGGACTTCCAATTCCCTTTTTGGCCCGAGTTCGCTTGGCAGCAACAACCTCTAGTTAATAATATTCATAGCATAGTATTCAGATTGTTTAGTTAAATACAATAACACTAAAATAAAGTTATATTTCTAACATTTGGTTTCCCTCAAAATTCAAGTAGAGAGCGCGAGAATATTAAGTGAATAAACATCAAGAGAGCACAGTTTAGTTAAGAAACATTGAAATATAACTTATCCGAAACACTTGAAGCTGCTAACACAAAGATGCACTTACAAACTAACACTAATATTGGTTGAGTAAATCAGTATTTGAGAGCTTTTAAGCGTGCCAGGGAAATTCATTTCTTAATTTTCTTATTCATCTTTAAGATAAGGATTCAATCGTTCCAGGTTATTTCAGCACACAATATACTATAGTGTTTTACAAGGATTTTCAACACTGAGAAATATCGTATCTGAACACACGTAAAAATACGATAATTTTACGTGTGTGGATATCGCCTATTCAGCCAATCAGCGATTTCCACGTCACGCGCTAACCCTTGCTTCGAACACCCGGTCCCAGGTCCAAGTATTGTTTATAAAATAAATAAAATAATACATGGACGCTTGGAGATATGGAATTGATCGTCTCGTGTTCAACTCTGTATCTCACAAGTGAGCGCAGCGAACTCGTGAGATATCGACTGAGTTGAACACGAGACGATAAATTCCATATTTCCGCCGGCCATGTATTATTCTCTATTTAAACAGAATGCGCTCACTCGTAAGATATTTCATCAACACTCGAAGATAAAATACTGTAATATCCTCTATGTATATTATTGATTTACTTACCCAGTGAAATCACTTTTTTCCATCCGAAAACAAATCACTACTACCGGCCTGATCGGTTGCAGGTGAGTAGTTTTAATCTATGGACAAAATCTTCTTTGCTCTTCCTTAGGTTTAGATCAGCCAACCAAATGACACAAGTGTAGCAGTGGTGCATTGCATATTAGCAGCTGTATGTTTATTATACTCAATTATATGCGAATTTCAACTGCTGCTTTATTAAAGCGTCAGTCTTGAGTGCATGGTTTCTATGCTAACGACTTTGCATTAGAAGGACTTGAACAGATCGACCAATCTATCAGCTCACCAGTAATTGCTGCTGCTGAAAACTTTGAACTCATGGAGAGACATTCAAATCATAAAAAAACATTGTCCAGCTATAGCCGGTTTCTGATAATAGCATAGCTAGTTATTGTGACGGTGTGTAAGAAAACATCGTGCATAATAATCGATTTTTATTTATTCTGGAACTCACAAACTGTACCACGACAAAATAACTGAATAATCGACAAATATACCACTTAAGTTGCTAACATCTGCTGTAAGAGATGTTAGATTGGATGTTAAGTATAACTCAGAGAAGGAGAATAACTGTTTTATTCATGCCGGCGCTGCAAAGTATAGTTGTACTGTGATACCAAGTAAATACGTCCGCAGGAGATCTTTAATTTGTCACAAATTTAACAAAACCGGCAGTTCTCACTCCGATTCAATTGAGGAAAGCACGATCGTGAAGATGAAGTAGAAGAAGATCTTTAAGAAAAAGATTAATTAAAAACAGGAAATTCACGTTCAAAGGACAGTACCTTAATTTTGAGTCATTAACATGTCATTAACGGTTGCTTCACCTTTTGCAGGAATGCAATCGCGTGATTGGACGGCAAAAAAAAAAGCCTTGTACGAGATCGGAACCGAGTCAGTAAAACTAATTCAATTAATAACTAGTCAAAGTGAGCATTATTTTCCAAAAGAACAGATCAAACTCAGCTAGTCTGGAAAGTTTGGTGAACTTTGGCTCAATATATTGACGATGCTAGAAGGCATCAAATATGTCAATTTTCCCATACAAACTCTCTTATTTTTTGACGTTGTCCCTCCAAACCATACATTCATTCTAAAATTTTGGAGTGACAAAGAAATTTCAATTGCTTATAATTCAGACAAGATTCACTTGAATCACGTCAAACTTGGCACACATGCTAATTTCAACGTGCTCTATCATGTGATGAACTTCATTTTAGAATTAGAGTAATTCTGATAAACTCGGTCCCAGTCCCTGCTCGTTTTGTTACCGGCCAATTAGCAAATGCTATTTTCCACCTCCAATCGATTGTCGATCTTAAAAAAAATGTTCAGTATCCATGGCAACTCCTTTCCCATGGGGATCACGAGCTCAATTCATTCGTTAATGAAGTATTATATCAAGACGTGACTGTTTCCTGCAAAATGTATTTCTTTCAGCTGCTAATGAGGGGCTTTGTACGCCCCGGTCCCTTGGATCTCATAGAGCATACTTAAACCACTCCTTGACGTAGTTCACGCCACTTGACGCCTTCCAGCTAACCCTCGAGTTCAGTTGTGTTCTCGGGTTCGTTTTCCCGTTGTCTTAACACCAATCGGTTTCCCTGGATTTTTTATGGGCGTCTAATAGGTTTTTTCCAACTCTTAACCTCCAGGGCCGGGTTGTTCAAAGCCCGATTAGTGCTAATCCAGGGTTAATTTCCATGACAACCAATAGGTTTTGTGCAGAGTTAATCCAGGATTAATACTAATCGGGCTTTGAACAACCTGGCCCAGGATTTTTTCCGGGCAAGCATGCACTGGATCGGAGAACACGTTTCCAGGTTTTTCCTGCAGCAAGGCGGGTAAAATTTTTCCTTGGTTTTTCGTGTCCGGCAACCTTCCCACTAAAATAGTACTTAGTTATTTTACCCTTTTTATGATACTTTACAGACCATTCTTTGTATTACTGTTATCACTGATATATACACGGTGTTCACCCTAGTAATAGCTTGTAACCAGACCATTCTTACATTATTAATAAATGCGTGCTGGACGGCTACCCTCCACATCATTTGTGTTTTCATTGCTTATAAATAGAAATGTTTTCTACTCGGCTGAACTAAGTGAAAGAGAATAGAAAGGCATATTAAAACATTCAATAAGTGTTGCTTCGATTGATGTCAAGAATCGTACGCTTATTAGCCAGTACACTGGTATAAGTTAAGGGTGTCATTACATACTTTTAGTAGCCAGGAAAATAATAATTCATTTTACCGACTGGTTATAATATGGGTACGTATATTCTTAGTTTTCAATAAATCTTCAAAGATCTAAGAATCTATAGAAGTCAATCGATGTGGCGCCGTGTTGGTGGAATCTTCAGTAACAAGAGAAGCCGCTTAAATGAGCCAGCCAACATGCTGCGATGACAAAACAAAACAGCTATATAGCGAAGAATTACGGAGCTAAATGTTGGAGTCTAGAAAAATAGGAAAAACGATTATCGCCAAAACGTCTTAAACCGTTCTTGTAATCATTCTAATGGTTTAAAGAAAATACTTGGGACACACATGGTATGGAAGCGCACGCATGTGTAGAGATAATGTCTGCTCATATTGTATTCTGTCCGCATTCGTATTCCGTATACTGTCCACTAAACAGTAATGTCACAGAAAAGGTAATCTGAACAAGCTTCCGGCATTTAGATAATACGTTCAACAACATTGAATTGAGAGACGATCTAAAAACTACGTTTCAGAATTGAAGTGCATGTTATTGAAGGATATTGAAAGCAACATGTTTTTTTCACAAATTGGTTATTTTATCAATTTTCTGCGGCAAGATCGCGATCAAATTAGTGTTATATGCTAAAGCGTTATCTTTGAGGATCGCCCAACTTTCAATACCGGAAAGTTATCAGACCTGTGTATCAAAATATGAATGTTATAAAATTTAGAAAATGTTCGGATTCGAACGATAACGTGCCTTAGCATGGGACTTGAGTGAACTTGCAAGAAAAAACTAATATTTATTGCTGCCCTGTCACGGCTCATGTATGTCTGCTTGGTTTTTCAGATGGGGGTAGGAGTGGGGATGGGGGTAGGCCGATTCCTTCCACATTTAAGCAGTTTTATACATTGGATCTGTGATGTTGAAAGGCAATATGCTTATTCACTCCAAGGCCATGTCGTACCAAAATAAACTGGCAAAGAGTTATGGCAAATAATTATGTTGCCTTCAGTTTGTTTTGTTAACCGATATGAATCTGGAGAAAAGAGAAGAACGCTTATCGCCAAACTGTTATACACTGTTCTTGTAATCAATCTAATGGGTTAAGAGAACAATATTGTCCCCCCCCCCCCCCCCAAAAAAAAATGGAGAACTTGACTGTGGATACAATGTTAATGATTGTATTTTTAGCAAGAGTGGCATTGCATTATTAGTCTGAGGAAATGTTGCTGTAAAGTAAAACCTTAAACTGTATCCATGCAAAACTATTTTTATTCATTTTCCATAGGATTCAGTGAAAGCTGAATTCATCTTAACGTTGACCATGCAGAACCGTTGAAAGTCGGCTTTTTCGGCGAGATGGCAAAAACAAACCGAAAATGTCGTGAATATTTAGATTAAGAAATACATCATGTCCTAGCTTCACGGTGTATCTGGGCCGGGTTGTTCAAAGCCCGATTAGTGCTAATCCAGGGTTAATTTCCATGACAACCAATAGGTTTTGTGCAGAGTTAATCCAGGATTAACACTAATCGGGCTTTGAACAACACGGCCCTGGATATCATGCAGATTCGACCTGGTCTGAGGTACATGCACGTGACCAAAATGGGAAGACCCGATTGGCTGTTGATCTCATTAATTATTCATGATTTTGAGAATAACTATTTCAAACACGAGTTGGAGTATTTTATCAGGTGTTCCAAACATCGAGAAAACAAATGAAATCCGAGAGGCGTAGCCTGGAGGGTTTTATTGTTTTCGAGATATTTGGAATCCTATGATGAAAGACGAACAGTGAGTGTTTGAAATGTGGCTAAATTTACATACGCTTCTTTCCAAACATCCTTAGTAAGTATTATATACCGTTTGACTTTGTGTTTAATTATTCCATACTGAGATGGCTTATTCATTTTTGCTGGCAGTTAATTCAATTAGCGTACTCAGTAGTGTTGTGAGCAAGAGTACAAGCAGTCGGAATAGTCGAGGTTCGAACTCCAGTAGAGGCAGACATTTTTTTTCTATCACGCGTTCTTTACTTCTTCACTTCTTACTTGTAGTTTATCAGTGCATAAGTAGCTGGTGGTTCATGAATATGATGATTAAGAAATATTTAGTCGTAGGGTTGGAAATTGCATCAAACATTGGTGCGTTTGGAACTGGTGTGGCATTGCATGGATGTCAAGATGCATCCACCTGACGAAGCATCGAACAATGATTTCACCGGGTATCAAGATCCAAGCATGTGACCAAATACAGTCCCTCCATTGGATGAAAATTTCATGAATTATTAATGAGTTTGAGAGTGTAAGTAATGCTCCGGCTAAGAACAGGACCACTGAACGGCAAGGAATGTGAAAAGGTGTTAAATTTTCTATTCTTCTTTCTCGTAATTTCATTGATTGATACTCGTACATTCAATAGAAAAACAGCAAGGCAATATATTTTCATTAGATAATTTTTGATGTTTCAATTTATTTTTGATTAAACTACTTGTGGTCTGATTTCAAAGGAAATCGTTATTGGGGAACGTTCTCAAATTTGATTCCAATATCTTTTACGTTCCCGGTTTTCCAATTGGTTGGATGGTAATTTCTTTCAGTTTTCACAGCAAAAATGACCAACACCATACAGTTTCCGTTATTTTCAGTTTATAACTTTGATTAGGGACCTCTCATGCAGACAGCACTTGAGGCATATTCAAGCGTTATTGGGAATTGCTTATTGCCGCACCTTATTGTATTTTGCTCCTATTCGAATTTTGGCGAACCATCGGCTTAAGTTCTCAAGTACTTCACAAAACTGCACGTAATGAAACCTCAACAGTTTACCACTTTGTCAGAGATTAAGATAACTTAAGATTATTTTGAATTTAAAAGTTATTCCTACAGAAGAACGAATTGTTCTTGGTTCAACTGTTCTCTCGCATTTTCCTAATGAAACAAAATTGCAAACGTGACGTGCCTGACATCGATTCAATGTCATATGTGTACGCGCCTCCTGGATAGATGGAATTCATTATTTCCGCTACTCAGTCTGCTTTAGAAATTCTCCCTCAGTAAGCACCTTTACGTCAGCAATTAAGGAAATTAATTTTAAATTCGACAGCTCGTATTTTTTGCAATGACCACTGATAGTTAGAGGTATCAAGTGAGTAGTTTTAATTTAAATTGTAGTCAATAGTTTTAAAATTGTAAATATATATTTTTTCCTTTTTTCTTCTTCAGCGATATTACCAATAATTATTGCTATCCTGAAATTCGAAGTCAAATAAAGTTTATTGTATTGTATTGATAGATACGTTTGAAAAGCTTAGTCGATTCGATCCTATAACGAAACGTAATGTGTTACTAAGGCCCTGTCCACACTAATGCGTTTTTGAAAACCTCCGTTTTTGGTTCCCCGAAAACGGATACAAATCTCTGCGTCCACACTAGCGTTTTCGCATCGTTTTCGACCGTCCACACTAGGGGCTGAAAAACGATGATCCAAGATGCGTTTTCGTCACCAGGTTCTGCTCGGACGTTTTTTTCTGTTCGATACGCATGCTCCAATAGCGCCAGCGATACTATCGGTTATTCCCGCTCTTTTTGAAGCGCGAAAACATTGTAAACAAGACGCGTTCGCTCGAAGTTTTCAGTAAAAATGGCAAAATCTTCAAAGAAAAAGACGTCAGAAAAGGAAACAGATCACTTCATCTGGACAGATGATTGAAATGGAACTTTTACTTAAGGTAATAAATGAGTTTAAAGTAAAATAAATCGGCCGAAAACGTAAAGCTACTGCTTGTAGATTAATCAGTGCCACATTTAACTCCAGGCAAGCAATGAAGCCATAAAGAAGGCTAACACCATAAACACAAGCTCGTCCTCCATATTGAAGTGGTTTGTTTACGCGCTGACGCGGGAAACTGGGGCTTGCATAATGAGTTGTGACGTAAGCGTTTTTGAAAAGCTCCGTTTTTGCCGTCCACACTAAAACGATAGACCTGCGTTTTCAAAAGTCTCCACTCTGGAAAGCGTTTTCGAAAACCTCCGTTTTCATAGATAAACATCTCCGTTTTTGATCGTTTTAGTGTGGACGGTCGGTAAAAACGGATAAAAAAGTATGCGTTTTCAAACGAAAACGGATTAGTGTGGACGGGGCCTAAACCTCCAAACGTTGGTATTACTTTTAGATACAAAGGTGTTTTTTTTCTGAGCAAATATAAATATTCCAAACCAACACTAAGGGACTAATCGATCGACTAAGCTTTCATTCGTAATCTTCACCTTAATTACACACACAATACGTATGCTCTTTCCTTGCATTTCTCGCTGCAGGTGTACGACACGAAAACATTCTGAAGTCTGATGAATAATGAGGGTGGTAAGGGGATTTTCGAGAAGCGTGATTAGCCTATTTTTTCATTAATTGTGAAACGGCTGTTCATTTGCCTGTGAATTTCCGTCTTTTTTTGTGTTCTTGAAATGAGAATTGAGTAATTAATTTACCGTTAGTTGTGATTTCTGGCAAATGTGCGAGATTCGTGATCAGTGCAATGAAAATTGAACCAAGAATGAAATCGAACCACAAAAGTAACAATTTTATTATGCATGAAATGTGAAATGGCATTTTATTACCCGTGAATCGTGAAATGGCCATTTTATTTTCTGTGAAACGTGATCAGAATCCCCTGCCCCCATTTGCCAGTCCCTCAATAATTAATCACACTGCTAGGAGTTTTAAAAGGTTTCCCCTACAAATTATTGGAATTTTTGTGTTAACTTCCCGTAGCGAGCCTCGCCGATTGCTTCTGATAGAATTTGAAAGTATAAATGATGAGAAATGGATAACTATCGTATCTAAACTTAGCAAATAGACTGAAACGGCCACTGTTGTTGATGTGGCCAGATCGATTAGAAACGAGTGGTAAAAATGAGAGAACGAGTTACGCTAATAGACACCTGGTTTTCCGATATTGTATTTTATCGGGATAAAGGTCTTTGTGGTCCTCTTTTTTTTTACAATACCGGACAGTAATTAATATTATTCATAGCATAGTATTCGGGTTGGCTGGTTAAATAGAATAACCACGCCGGGTCAGCTGTCTGAAGAAAGTAGTCATTTAGCTACTGCAGTCAGTACAGCATTGTACAGCGGTAATCTAATAAAACAAAATGGCGAGTTTCACCATTCGGATAGTAACAGTCAGTGATGGCTCGACAGACTCGAATGTGCCGAACCTTACATATAATTATTTAGATATACCAAAATATAGAAGACTTCCATGCTATACAATTAATAAGGGAGAGAATTTCCCGTCCGATCATATTTCAGTCAGCGCCGTTCAAATATTAAAATTCATTCGATCGCTTATAAAAAAGCTAAAGCAGTTTCGAATAAAATAAGTTGTTCAAAAGAACGTTGTTTAAAATATGACTTACTCGTATCCGAAGAAAAAATTCAATCGTTGTAAAATAGCGAAAGAGCACAGTCACAAATAA
Source organism: Actinernus sp. WN-2022 (assembly GCA_030867875.1). NCBI lineage: Eukaryota > Metazoa > Cnidaria > Anthozoa > Actiniaria > Actinernidae > Actinernus > Actinernus sp. WN-2022. The sequence goes on from JAOWCC010001501.1 coordinate 31,550,286, forward strand.
GCTTTCTACTTCTAGTTCTGGCATAAAATATAATATCAACAACATTACATCGCGTGCACATTACTGTTTGTTCGGATAGTAACAGTATACTCGAATGTGCCGAACCTTACATATAATTATTTAGATACACCAAAATATAGAAGACTTTCATGCTATACAATTCATAAGGGAGAGAAATGCTGTTACAAATTTAGGGTTAAGCCGAGGGATCACTATCTAATTTCTCCTTTCTCAGTTACAAAAAAAATGCAAATTTTCAAGAGAGAATTTCCCGTCCGATCATATTTCATTCAGCGGCTCAAATAAATCCAATCGTTTAAAAAGCTAAATCAGTTTCAAACAAAATAAGTTGTTCAAAAGAACGTTGTTTAAAATATGACTTACTCGTATCCGAAGAAAAAATCCAATCGTTATAAAATAGCGAAAGAGCACAGTCACAAATAAGCTATCTAGTTCTGGCATAACATATAATATCAACAACATAACATCGCTTGTACATTACTCTTGTGATCGTACCTTCAACTTCAATCGGCGGACTGATTGTTGTTGATTTTTTATTTCTGACAAAACTCTTGGTTTTTCCTTGGCTAGCTAGTGGAACTGCTACATCACGCTTTGCCCCCATAAACTTCCCAACAGTGCAGCGAAGCGGTTGTATTTTTTTCTGAGGCATCGTAAAGTCGCGTATTTGCCGGCAAGTATCAGAATACAAGACATAGTACGTGTGGAAAATCGAATATTTTCTTTAAAATAAAGGCGATTTCACACAAACAAAAAACATACGATTCTTACCGAAGGATTGAAGAGTCCAGAAGTCATCCTTTCAGGTCTCTATCCGCAAATTCGAAATATCCTATTGAAGCTTAACCTAGCCATTTTTCGACAGAGTCAACAGTCTGCCATTTCACCAACAACACGATATGTTCTCTAAAATTTATTTTTTTCTTTTTCCCCTTAAAGACCCTGTGTCCGAGCCCATGGTGCTTTGCGCCAATGTTATGATTAGTTTGTTTATCAACGGCCGCATAAATTAAAGCCCAGCTTTTAGGCAAACTAAAATGCTCTCGATTGTTTATAAGTTTCATAAAAGAAGTACCCATATACTTTGGATAACGAATTTCATAATTTCTACCGGATTAGGAACCCAATCGAGCCCACGAATTTTCTCCGGATGCTTCGAATATGATTTTAACAGTACTCGGCAGGAAGTAGTCTTTAGATTCTAATTAGGTTTACGAGTGCGACTTTTCACAATGTTAACTCTACAGGCAAACACATACTCTTGCTACCTTGTTTTCATGTTTCCAGTATTGCTTAGCTGTATTTGAAGATCTCTACTTTCCTTGCGAATGATATATTTTGAGTGTAAAATGAAATGTCGACTCGTACTCGAGTCAAACTCACAGCGAAGAAACAGCTGAACTCGGCAGATTAGACTTTGACCCGCGATCGTAGTTTTGGTAGCAAGACTTAATGGACCTACTGGAGGATGGAAAAAAAGGTTAAGGACATTGCTTTCTCTGCTAATAAAAATGCAAAACATATACAGATACGTCGTAACACCTCAGTGGAGCTTAGCCATGCGAAATTATAATTACGAATGATCTTGATGCCAGAAGTGGTTGCATGCTTTGTGCTTTGTATTTCCAACGAAGCCCGCCGGTCCATTAGTGCAGCAAATCCCCGGGAAACTCACGTAGTAGTCCTTTTGAACCACAAGTGTTCTCTTGTAGATCTAGAGAAAGTAAAATGTGGACTGCTGAAGGATTATTTGTCGAGTCGCTTCGCCTCGCTGTCTCGGGCCTTTCTCCGGCATTCCTCTACTCGCCACTCTAGTCCGGGATTCGAAGAAATATTCGAACCAAAGTTTCATTTTAAAAAGAATATTTTCAAAAGTTAAGATAAAAGAAAGTCAGTTAAGCATATATACCTATGAATAATTACACGATGGCCCAAACTAGGGATGGATTTCGAAAGATTCGAGAGTCACATAACAACAACAACGATCTTTCTGATTTCCGTAGCCTACGGAAATGATTTGCGAGCGCAAAGCACCATGGGCTCGGACACAGGGTCTTTAAGATTGGTACCAAAACAAAGCTTGTTTTCTTCGCTTTCAAAGCAATCTCGTGTTCCCATTTCGCGACCTATCCCAGGGTACATAGGGAGCCATTTATATACCATGGTAAATTAGTTCCCAGTCCTCGAAAAAATTATGCCCCGTCAAGCCGCCATTTTTGGCTTCAGTCAAATGTCGGGAAATGCGAGACAGCTGACCCGGCGTGAACTCAGTCTAAAATAAAGTTGTTTCTAACATTTGGCTTTCCCTCAAAATTCAAGTAGAAAGCGCGAGAATATTGAATGAATAAGCATTAGCATAGTGTATACGTAGTTAAGAAACACTGATTAAAACATAACTTATCCGAAACACTGGAAACTGATAATACTACAACATACATACATACACTTTACTTATACACGAGTAAACATCCGTAATAGCATGAAACAATTACAAAATACAGAGCTTGTAAAAAAGTTAAATATGCATGCCTACTGTTTACATGAATCTCGTGTGTTGAAGTATGTTAGTTAAGTTACAATATAGATAATCTTTTCTTGAAAATACTTATATTATCGAAGGCTCTGACATCCTCGGGCAGTGCATTAATTCCATAATTTTGCCCCGTCAAAACGAAAGCATTTTTTACCAAAGTTTGTGCGCGAACGAGGAAAGGAGATTTTTGTCGACGAGCCTCTGAGATTCATATTGGATAGCTTCGGTTCTTCTTTCAAACATTTTAGTCAGATACTCGGGTACAAGGCCGTTCACTGCATGGGGCTGAATTATATAATACCAATATAATACTAATATTGGTTGAGTAAATCTGAATGCATTTCGTAATTTTCTTATTAGTCGACCAAGAAATTAATCTTTCAAATCAGGATTCAATCGTTCTAACTTATTTCAGCACACAATATATTGACTTACTTACCCATTTATGATGATATTACTAGTCCACTTTTTCCATCCGAATAATTCACTAATACAGCCTGATCGGTTGCAGGTAGTTAGTTTTAATCTATCTGATCTATGAACAAAATCTTATTTACTCATCTTCGATTCCTTATCATTTTTAGATCAGCCAACCAAATGACACACGGTTAGCGACGGCATATCGCTGCTTAGAGACAAACATCATCTTTAAAACTGCATTGCATTTGAGCAGCTGCGTTTTTATTATCCTCAATTATATGCGAATTTCAACCGCTTCTTTATTAAAGCGTCACGGTCTTGAGCAGTTTCTATGCTAACGACTTTACAAGTTGATAGCAAGTTAGAAGGACTTGAACAGATCGACCAATCTATGATCTCAGCAGTAATTGTTGCTCCTAAAAACATTTACCTCATGGAGAGACATTCAAATCATAAAAAAACATTGTCTCGCTAAAGTTTCTGATAATAGCATACATGTAGCTATCATTGTGTCTGTGTGTAAAAAAACATCCTGCATAACAATCTATTTTTATTTATTCTGGAATTCACAAACTGTACCACGAAAAAATTACTGAATAATTGACAAATGAACCTCTTAATTTGCTACCATCTGCTGTAAGAGATGTTAGATTAGATTTTAAGTAATGGTTCGCCAAAGAACAGGAGGAAAAGGCAATATGGTGCGGTAATGTGCAATTCCAATAACTATTTTGCTTGAATATTCCTTAACTGTGCTCTCCGAGATATCCACAGTCAAAGTTATCAACTGAAAATATAGGAAACTGTACGGTGTTGGTCATGTTTGCTGTGAAAACTGAAAGAAAACACCATCCAACCAATCGGAACGGGGCAAGACAAAAGATATTTGAATCACAAATTTGAGAACTTTCCCAATAACGATTTTCTTTGAAAACAGACCACAAGTATTATTTTAGACAGAGAGAAGAGAAAAAAAATAAATGTGAGAGAAATGCCATTTCTAGACCCCAGAGAAACAACAGGACGACGACAAACTCTTAAGGTACGTTCATTTTCTTTATCTGAGAATTAAGTGAAATAATGGCTTGTCATATAAGCAGAAGTGATCACACAGTGCAAATACAGAGCTTGGGCTGCCTGTAGTTTGATCAAAACTAAATTGACACATCAAAAATTATCTAATGAAAATATATTGCGTTGCTGGTTTTCCATTGAACGTACGCCGAGTATCAACCAATGAAATTACGAGAAAGGAGAACAGAAAATTAACATTTCCTTTATATTCCTTGCAGTTTAGCGCTCCTCGGTGTTCTTAGCCGTAGCATTACTAGTACTTAAGTAGAATTTCACGGTCAAAGGACAGTACCTTAATTTCGAGTCATTACCAACACGTATGTTCATAAACAGTTATTGCATAAAACCTAATTCAGAATGAAAACTACCTTATTGTAACTAATTTTCGCGGGACTTAAATTTCGCGATTTTCGCGATTTAAAAATAAAACTCGAACTTAAAGTCCCGCGAATAAAAGATACCGCGAAAATTAACGACGCGAAATTTAATGCCTTTCGGTAAAACCCTTTTGTCTTTTATCAACTTTAACAAACGTTTACACGAGTATGCATAAACTAAAACGTGTCTAAGAGTCCAGAGTCCGAAAAATCAGCATGGTTTCAGCTAAGAAACGACACTCTCTTCATCCTCTTCGTCAACTGCCAGCATAGGATCGCTATCGCGAGTGTACAGGACGTACAGTTGTGCTTGGTCATGTTAAACAATCATGATGTTAAATAGGTTCGTTTTGTTAAAGGTCGGTGATGTCCCCTGATCAATAGGCATCTTTTTTGAGTGTACAAGACGTACAGTTGTACTTTGGTCATAAACGATCATGATGTTAGTTTCGTTTTGTTAAGGGTAGGCGATTTTTAAATTGAAATGTAACATAAAGCAGTGAAAAAATTAAAATGTGGATCTTCATTTTCGCGAAATTTAGTTCCCTTTAACTCAACTTTTTTTGCGAAATCGCGAAAATAAAGTCTCGCGAAATCTGCCGCCTAATTTTTCGCGAAATTAAGTAACCGCGAAAATTAGTTACAATAAGGTAAATTAATATACTATATATATATATATATATATCTACTTGATGTGCTTGATTGGAGAAGGGTTAAGCGTATTAGGTGGTCTTGATGCACAAAATTCAAAACAATTGTGCGCCGGTCAGTCTCACCGAACTATTTAAAACAATAAATAAATGTTACAAGTACGACAGATTACAGCGCGAGGGAGGCGGATACCAAACTTTGCTTGCCCCTCCCTAAAACTGAATTCTCTTCTACAACGTAGTATTTAGCTCTGGAACGAGCTCCGTGACGTGAGCTGAGGTCAGTCTTTAGTTTCGTTTAAGAATAAAATTGACACTGCCTCTCCCTTTGATGATTTTTAGATTTCATAAGCGTTATTAGATTTAATATAAATACCGTAGTTTTCTTGAGCTGTTACGAAGTTCATATAATTTTTGGTAATACCGTAGTTTGATGTCTTTAATGATTAAATTAAAGAATTAAAGAATGTTTTTTAGTCTTATTGTACGCTAGATATTTAACAATTATTCGCCGAAGGCGAAGTCCTGATATTGGTCAACAATATCGACTGGGCCTGAGGCGAATAATTGTTTTAGTATATACAACACGGGAACCTGCTTTTGGGAACTGCATTTTGTTGAATTTCTAAAATTTCCGCATCGGAAACAATCGCGAAACGTGAATTTACGCCTGCTATTCTGTTTCAAAATTATCCCGAGTTTTGTAGGTGGCTATTGCGCATTATTTCGAGATAGCGAGCCAATCAAATTGCATCATTGATCTATGTAGGTTTCCGTGTTATATATACTAAATCGTATTAGCATATACCACACCAGTGTATATCACTTTTCCCGCGCTTTGATTGCTACTCAAACAGTAAATATTAGGTACTTATTGACTGAGTGGGAGGGCCGGACGGGAAAATATTTGGCTCGAGATCATGACGTACGGACCGAGCGCAGCGAGCTCCGTACAAAATGACCGAGAGCCAAATATTTTCCCGTCCAGCCTGACCTAACTCAGTCAATAGGTTTTTTATCATATGACCATATGTGTTTGTAGAACAAACCGCAAAACAGCAAGAAAATATTTTGCAGGGTCGGACGGCTTTTTCCGGCCCGCTCACGCCATACACGTCCGGCCCTCATCACGTCACTTTTGTAAATGACGGGTCATATGATAACATTTCATATTCACCTCCGAGCGAAGCAGCGATCACCTCGCGCGAGTTTTTGTCCATTTAACAGAAAATACAATTTGGTGCTGGCTATTCATCTGCAGTGTGGTATATAGTAAAGCAGCTCGGTACATATCCACCACTTTTCACCTCCACTTCGGTGAATAATTGTTAACTATTCATACAATTTTAAAACAATGTGTTGCTTCGATTGATGTCAATAAGACATGAAGAATGGGGACGAGAAAGAGGAGAAGAAAAAGGAGAGACTGTGGACATCACACAGAGGAAAATGACTCAGTACCACCCCCTTCTATTTTTACGATCCATGCTTTCATCGAGTTGACATTGTCCCACCCCTTTTCATCAAGTCGTCATTGTCAGCTCCGCCCCTTTCCGTGAAATCCGATGTAAACATAACATTGCTCCACTTGAGTCCCAAAATATACCGCCAAATGCAAACTCAGGTAAAGAGGCAGAAAACCAAACCAATCTTCGTATAACGATTTCTGCCGTGTTTGCAGTTGCTCTTTTAAAAACTATTACGGTAATTTTTGGGAACACCGGGTCTCTACGGAAAATCTATTTTCAATTCCTGGCAAAGCTGAGTGGTTGCGGGGCATGTTGAAACTTCACTTGCAGAAATTTTGCAGGACCTGGGTTATTCTGCTCGACAAAACGATGGTTCATCCTCCCGTGCTCGTGCAAAGTGTGCAACAAAGACTAGGAGAGCAGCAGATCTAAAATCGTATCTAGATGCGGGTCAAGTTTCGGCCGCAAGGAAAAGTGCGAGAATTTACTCGTCTGGATTATAGTATGGCGTATAATATCTAAAAATGACAAATATACGGCCATCAACAAAGTCGATACGTTATCAATTAAGCCCGGTTACAATTTGAAATTTAAATTACATTGTGTTTTGGTTTAGATTGAGAGTTACTTGTGACCTACACCAAATTAAAGCTAGACACAGTGGTGTTTCATGCCGTGAACAGGAAACAGCTTGTAACAAACATGAATACAGGCCGCTTAGAAATTTACCAATAGGCAATAATTATGAATGAAACATCTCATACTCATTTATTATTCATGAGGTAACCAGCCAACCATGTGCCCAGAATTCGATCACATGACGATCCTGGAAACCACGGAAAGTACACCCAGAACTCCCAGGGGTACATTCAACCAATTTCTTTCCAGTCCAAGGACTGAATTAATTTTGACCAGACCTTGGACTGGAACTAAATTAATTCAGTCCTTGGACTGGAAAAAAAAAAGTTGGATGTACTCCTGGGAGTTCTGGGAGTACTTTCTCGAGGTTTCAAGGACTTGTGGCGCCATGAGTTTGGCCGCTTCGACGGCCACCGAGCTCGCCATGTTCGGATTGATACTCTCAATTTCCACTCCTGCTAGTTTGTGATTGATAGGTGTTGACACGCTGCAAACTTGTTAGCCAATGGGAATTTTGCGTTGTTCCAGCAACGCGTAATTATTTCCTCTGTGATGTCCGCAGTCCCTTCATTTCTTCTCCTCTTTCTCGTCCCCATTCTTCCTCTCGCACCGCTCGAACGCCTGTCATACTTTCTCTTCACTCGCTCCGCTCGCAAATTACTATCAATGGAGGGAAAAGAAGGGACTGTTCGCAGTCTATAACAAGAGGAGCCTATAGTCAACATGCTCCGATGACAAACAAAACGAAGAAGAATTATGGAGCTAAATGCTGGCTTCTTTTGTTTTGTTAACTGAAAAGAATCTAGAAAAATAGGAAGAACATTTATCGCCAAAACGTCTTGTATTCGGGCTTGTATTAAAGATAATACTTGGGACACACATGGTCATGGAATGGAGAAGTGCGCGCATGCGTAGAGAGAATTCTTCAGTGCAGGCCGCGTACATACCGTCTTCTGTCCGCATTCGTATTCCGCACTCTGACCGCTAAATGGCAATGTCACAGAAAAGGCAATCTGAACAAGCTTTTGGCATGTTCAATTTAACAACATTGAATTGAAAGACGATCTAAAAACTATGTTTCAACACTGACGTTGTATTGAAGGATATTGAAGGAACAGGATGTCTTTTTCACACATTGGTTATTTTGTCTAATTTATGCAAGATTAGTAATATGCCATTATTTCACTTCATCGCGATAAAATTAGCATTATATGCTTAAGCATTATCTTTGAGGATCGCCCAACTTTCAATACCGGAAAGTCATCAGACCCATGTATTAAAATATGAATCTTGTAGAATTTAAAAAATGTTATGCTTCGGATCCTAACGATAACGTATTTGAGTGAACTTGAAAGAAAAAAATGCTGTTTTGCTGTCCTGTCACGGCTCAGGGGCGGATTTAGGGGAGTGGCCGAGGGGGCATGTATTGTTTGCACCCCCCTAGCTAATAGACATAGACAACTTTATTTATCCACGGAGATCCAACAGAGTATAACACCTGGTTTACATGGATGCCGTGCCATAATAAAATAGAAGTAGATAAAAACGTGGTTAAAATATAATTAACATCAGAAGGCTACCACGGTCATTCCTTAGACGGGACTTAAAAGCCCGCAAACACTTAATTTGTCGAGTAGCTTTTTGCAATTCGTTCCATAAAGAAGCACCCTTGTATCGTAGGCTCTTTTTCAAATAATTTGTTTTTGGGGCAGGCAGTGCTAACCGGTCAGGCAAGTCTCTGAGATTATACTCAGTGGTGTCCGACAAGTTAACAAATTGTGCCCCTTAGTATTTTGGTAGTAAACCGTTCAAGACTTTAAACATAGTTATGTAATAACTTTTAGCTCATTATGGAGTTCAGAAATACTCAACCAGTTCAGTGACTCCAATAAAATGACTCTGCTAGTATCAAATGGCAATCCCGAAATAATTCGGGCTGCTCTATTTTGTAGTTTTTGTAATTTCTCAATCATTTCTTTGTTTGCGATTTCCCAAACTGGCGAACAGTATTCGAAATGAGGCATAACTATAGTCTTATAAGTAGTTATTAGAATGTCCTTTGGTACAAAGGGCTTCATTCTCTTAAGGGCACCAAGGCCAGATGAAATTTTCTTTACGATATACTCGACGTGACTCGTCCAAGAGAGGCATTCGTCAAAAATAACGCCCAGATATTTTGTAGTCCCGACCCTCTTAATATTCTTGTTGTCAATATAAATATTAATTTTATCATTTACTCTGGCCAATCTCTGTCTTGAACCAATCAACAAGAATTCAGTTTTAGCGACGTTCAAACTTAATTTATTGGCTTTAAGCCAGTCATTGATGCGTATTAAGTCACTATTCATCATGTCGTTTATCTCATTGTAGTCACTTGATGATGAGACAGTGAGATTCGTGTCGTCGGCGTACATTCGGGGCTTTGCAAATTTCAGACAATTCGGCAAATCGTTGACATATAAAAGAAAAAGGAGCGGGCTCAAAATGCTCGCTGTGGTACGCCGCAAGTAATGGGCGTTGCTTAGAGAGTACGCCGTTGACAAGACACTGCTGATAACGGCACGACAAATAGGAACAGAACCAATCTAGGGCTTTTCCCTCTATCCCATATTTGTGCAGTTTCCTCAGCAATATGTTGTGGTTTACAGTATCGAATGCTTTGCCGGGCCAAGTCAATATAGACAACTGCATTAATTAAACCTTGGTCAATATTAAGGCTCCATTCGTTAGTTGCCTCAAGCAGGGCACTCATAGTAGAATGTAACGAGAGGAAGCCTGAGTTGACAATGCTGAGAATACTATCTCAAGCATGTTAAGGCCTGGTTCATTTAAAGGAAAGTAGATTTACGTTAAAAAATGTTTTCTGACAGAAATAACAGTTTAAACTAAATCTAATGACACCATAATACTAATATCCACTTCCTTAAATTTTATAAGTGGGTGGTTGTTGTATCACGTGATCGATGACGTCATAATTATATAAAATTGTTTAAGTGAAATGCGGCTACGACGATAACATATGAATATAAAGTAACCCTACTAAAACATTACTCCTCTCGCAGTGTTTCAGACCATACTTAGAAAACATGACTATCATGTAAAGATAAGGAGATATTAAGGGTACAAAAAGTCACGTGACCTATTTTGCATATTTTCGCCTTAATTACTGGTTAACGAAACATTGTAGTCATCTTTTCTAAGCTGATTTAGGTAAAAGGCTTCAACCTTAGCTAAACGTATCCACTGACCATCCTAGCTGTTTCAAACTCGGAGCCGCGTTTTTGATATACTGATTTCGTGTTCTAAGTCACGTGACAGACCACGTGACATGTTTTACTACACACAAACCACTCGTGGTAGTTAAGAATGGCGATACCTATTATCGAGAGAAACTTGGTGTACTTACCATACTCGGCTGTGCTGAAATAAGGAAAACAGTTTTTACCCAAAATTTGACCCCTGAACCAGGCCTTAACATGCTTGAGATTGTCCTGTAGATACGTAAAAATCTGATTGTAAATTAGTCTTTCGCAAACTTTGGCAATGATCGGTATAACAGAGATTGACTGACTTTTTCCCTCTCTTATGGATTGGAGTAATTTTAGCATATTTCCATTCATCAAATTAGTTATAGGCAATGAAATGATATCGGCAGATAGTTTGAGGACTGAGCCAGAAATCCCATCGATGCCATCGGCTTTGGAGACATCGATGTTTTGAAAAAGCTCCCAAACTTCACTGTTAAGAATCTGACGAAAATTAAATGTAGAATCCGGACTTGTTATGAAGTCGAGGAAGTCTACAGAAGGATTAGCGGGAATCTCAGTGGATAACTGATATTCTGATATTCTGATATACGGGGCGAGGTTCGACTTACTGGACCGCGGTCCCCTCTTTCTGCATTTCCTGGATTCGCCCCTGCGGCTTATGTATGTCTGCCTGGTTTTTCAGATGGGGGTAGGGGTGGGGGTAGGCCGATTCCTTCCACATTTTGGCTGTTTTATACATTGGAGCTGTGCAGATGTTGAAAGGCAATATGCTTATACACTTTAAAGGCCATGTCGTACCAAAATAAACTGGCGAAGAATTATGGAGTTAAATGTTGCCTTCAGTTTGTTTTGTTAACTGATACAAATCTCAGTGGAGAAAAGAGAAAGAACGCTAACCACCAAACTGTCTTACACTGGTCTTGTAATCAACCTATGGAGAACTTGTGGATACAATGTTATTTAGTGATTGTATTTTTTAGTAAAACAGTGCATTGCATTATTAGCCTGAAGAAATATTGCTGTAGAGTAAAACCTTTACAAAACTATTTTTACTCATTTTCCATAGGATTCAGTGTAAGCCGACTTCGTACTGATCTACGTTGACCAGAACCATTGAAGATCCGCTTTTTCGGCGAATAAAGCTCGTGGCCAATATCCCGGCCCCTATGTAGTTTTCATTCCTCTGTTTGACCCAATCTCACCCCTTTGGCAAATTCATGACGTCTTTAGAATGCAAGCAACAGGTAGCTTGAACATCCTCGTTACAGTCGCCCTTCCGCGCTGAGTTAATAATTGAAGCCCTCATTGTAGTCCATATGGACTAGCACAATATAATACAGTTGAAACTTTCCTCAATATTATAGGGCCGGAGCTTTGGAGATCCCGATATACTTTGTCGGTAGATATGTTTTTAAAAAACATATAGAAGAAATCAATCGAATGAAGGGAAAGCCGGGAACTTCCCTCATTATTTGACCCAATCATATCCGGTTTTATGACTAGTTGTTTGTTTTACTAAGCGTACATCGGCGCACGTTGCGTTATGCCGGAAAATGTCAAATATGCCTTTTTGGTGGCGTAATCCGACTACTACGTCATTCTCCATTTCATGGGTCCAATAAAAACCAAAAATCTCTAGACATCATCTGCAAAAATGCAATGTTTCCTGTCAGCTAATATGCTCTACTGTTGTCCCATTGCTGTAAATCCTTATTAATCAGTTTGAAGCTAGTATTATTACCAACTAACTCATTTGGTATCGACCGATGGAATAAACGTTGGCGATGCAAACTCTTCAAACACACATACTCATCCCCCACATGTGTTAGACAGATGTGCGGATAACGTATATACAAGCCAACGGTAGCAGAGGTAGTAAAGAAGCGCGATGGAGATCTGGGAAATATGGATTGAAACATGGGGCATCACATGAGACGGATCGATTGGTATACACCTTAGTGAGTGCGCGAGCGAGAATTTCCCCAACCATCCCCAAAACTTAGCCTCCTCCGCAGGTAACTCCTAACATGACACCGGGATAATATAATAACAAATTTGAATCACCGGGATTCCTGTGGTGGAAGGATCACCTCTTCCCCTTCCTTCCTACCACAGGAATCCCGGTTCGCACAGGAATCCCGGTCCGATGATTATTTTATCGGGAGTTGCCTGCGGAGGAGGCTAACCCAAACTCGTTTCTACGTTTGCGCGCATCCACGGGTTAATAAATGATTCCCATCTCTGATAAGTCTAAAAACCTGGCAAGATCACAAAACGTTTGCCTTAACCACTGGACTAATCCCTGCTCGGTTTTCTTTGCTCGTTTCGGGGGAATATATTTATTCGACAAACTAGTGTTTAACAAGGTTTCTCAAACCAGGAGCCTGCATTTGGTCAGGTGGATGAGTTTGGATACCCAATAAAACACCAGTTGAAAATCACTAGTGTTTCAACTGATTTTCATCACTAGTGATGAAACTGTTCTTAATCATCATATTCATGAACCACTAACAACTTACATTCTGATAAACTACAAGCATAGAAAGAAAAGGTGTGCCTCTACTTCGAACCTCGACCCTTCCAACTGCTTGTTCTAACTCTTCACCACTACGCTACTGGTACGCTAGCTGAAATCATTGCTATCAAAAAAAAATAAGCCATATAATGACAAATCATATACAACAGTCCGAACAAAATTATTAAGTTTTGTGCAGGTTTGTTTTCTTTACTCATTTTATTAACCTATCTTTCTCGCTTGGCCAGTTTCCAAACGTGTGGAAGTTAGCAAATGTAATTCCTTTGTTTAAATGTGATAATTGTCAGAAAAAGACCAACTACCGTCCAGTATCCTCGTTACCTTGTTTTTCAAAAATCTGTGAAAAAGTTTTTGTTCGATTTTACACGTTTTTGCTGGATATTGGTTTCTTGTACAAGTTTCAGTCAGGTTTTAGACCAGGTGATTCAACAGTGAACCAATTGATTTATATTGTTCATCAAATTTACCTAGCTTTTGAAAGCGGTAGGGAGGTGCGCGCTGTTTTTCTAGATATCAGCAAGGCCTTTGACAGGGTGTGGTACTCTGGTTTGTTATGCAAATTGAAAGCCATTGGCGTTCGTGATCCTTTGTTGAAATGGATAAAAAGTTATCTTCAGGAAAGACAGCAACGTGTTGTTATTGACGGTCAATCTTCTGAATGGAGGATTAATTCAGGAGTTCCCCAGATATCGGTCCTTGGACCTCTCCTGTTTTTAATATATATAAACGACATAACTGTTGGTCTAAATTCTTTTCCTTTTATTTATGCCGACGATACTACTCTTTTTGAAATTGTAGAAGATTCTGATATTTCGGCCGTCCGCCTCGGGAATGATCCGAGTAAGATTTCTAAATGGTCTGAGTGGCTTGTTACCATGAATCCTTCGAAAACTCGGAGTATTGTCTTTTTTCCTTAAAACGTGATAAGCCTGTTCATCCTACCTTGACATTTAATGGCAAACATATAAGAGAGGTTGAAGATCACAAACATCTTGGATTAACCTTTACAAAGCAATATGTCTTGGCGGAGTTACATTCTGAGCATTTTTGAAAAAGCATCTAAACGGTTGAATATCTTAAAGTGCCTATGAAGCTTATTATTTTATTTTAGATATCAATTCTACATCAAGTGAATAGTAGAATGGTACAATATATCTTACTTTGAATGCTGTGCTGTGTTATACCCATGGTTGAAATAAAATGATGTTAGAAATTTATTTTCCTATATCAGTAGAAACGCCCATTCACAACCACTAAGAAGTGATTGCAGATGCCTCCCCTGACGTCATGCAATTAGCATTTTGGATATTAAAACCTCTAACTCAGCGGCACAGCATTCAAAGCAAAATATATTTTACCATTCTACTATTCACTTGATTTAGAATTGATATCTAAAATAAAAAAATAGGCTTCATAGGCACTTTAAGGTCTTTGAAGTACAAGGTTGATAGGTCAACCTTAGCTTGCTCATATAAAAGCTTAATTCGTCCCTTAATGGTATACGGAGATATAATCTGGAGTAATTGTAGTGATGTAGATGCTAATCTAATAGTGTGTCCAATTCGAGGCTGCTAGGGTTGTAACCGGAGCAATTAAAGGCGCAGTGTCACGGTACTGCGCATGTCAGTCTCCAGACATTGAATTGACAGCTGTATTGTGTAACATCCAATGAGAATCAATCAAAATAAATTGCAGGAAACGAATCAGTGGTAGATTCCGGCAATTCTGCTTTTCAACGAAAACACAAATGCTGAAAGCTGAAAAAGGCCAACTAACTAGGTTTTTGCATAGTTTACAACACTTTCTAAGAAAAAATTTATACCTTCTTTGTTGCTTGATTGCTTTTTGAGAAGCCTTTGAAATAGGTACCTTTTTAGCTAATAAAGACTGGACATTTTTTGGTTTCATCCAAAAATCCAGAAAGCTGAAATTTCATACCTTTTCTCAGTTTCGATTTGCCTTTGCAAGAAGGGCGAAAAAGGTACCTTTATTGCGCTTTCATTCGAAAACCAGAACGCATGCAAATTCCTACCTTTTTTCAGCTTCGATTTTACTTTGCGAGAAGAGCGAAAAAGGTACCTTTTTTGCACTTTGCACTGAAAACCAGAATACACAGAAATTCATACCTTTATTCAGCTCAGTTAGCTGCGATATTGCGAGAAGTGCGTAAAAGGTACTTCTTTCTTTGTTTATTGGCTGTTTGATTGGCATGAACTGCCGGCACTGTACTATACTAGCGTGTTAATATATACGGCCGTATAACGTTAACTATTGGCTATTGCCTGATGATTGACACCGAGACAAACTGAATGGTTTCCATTGTGAACCAACAGTTCCCGCCACTTTTGCTAGAAGAATGGATTATTTGGAGGCTAATGTTGATCAAATCGAATAAAACGTCCTCACAGATTAGCGATTTATTCAAAACAGTATTCCCAGAAGTAAAGAATCGAAGGGCTTTTCTGCTCGAAACATAAGACTATTGTGCTCCAGATACGACATTGGGCGGATGAACGCAGTTGAGGTAGATGTCATCGTTCGCGTTCAAGACTCTGTGACCGAGGTAAGCGCCGACTACTTTAAACGGTTATTCGTCCTTTTATATAATCCTCCCTCGGTACTAATTAGGCTATAGACTACAAAACATAGCAGCTTTATCTTAAAAGATTATTTTAAGATAAAGCTATTACTACGTTTTGTAGTCTATAGCCTAATGAATACCGAGGGAGGATTAAAAGGATGAATAATCGTTTAAAGTAGTCGGCGCTTACAGTACCGTGCAAAAAGATTTCAACGCTAATTGGGGATATATCCCTGGGGATATATCCTTTAAAAGGGATATATCCCTTTTTCGTTAAGTGAAATAACCCCGTTTGAAAAGGATATATCCCCTGAAACTTCCCCCAAAAGGGAAATATCCTTTTTTCAGGGGATATATCTCTTTTTCAGAGGATATATCACTTCCCCCGTTGAAATCTTTTTGCACGGTACTGTACCTCGGTCACAGAGTCTTGAACAATGGCATCTACCTCAACTGCGTTCATCCGTCCAATGTCGTGTCTGGAGCACAATAGTCTTATATTTCGAGCAGAAAAGCCCTTCTTTACTTCTGGGAATGCTTCTTTGAATAAATCGCTAATCTGTGAGTACGTTTTATTCGATTTCAAATGATCTCTTATCTGATCAACATTAGCCTCCAAATAATCCATCCTTCCCGCAAAAGTGGCGGGAACTTTTGGTTCAGAATTGAAATCATTCAGTTTTCTCGGTGTCAATCATCAGGCAATAGCCAATAGATAGTATAGTACAGTGTCGGGAGTTCATGTCAATCAAGCAGCCAATAAACAAAGAAAGAAGGTACCTTTTACGCACTTCTCGCAATATCGCAGCTAAGCTGAAAAAAGGTATGAATTTTCATGTATTCTGGTTTTCAGTGCAAAAAGGTACCTTTTTCGCGCTTATCGCAAAATCAAATCGAAGCTTAAAAAAGGTAGGAATTTGCATGCGTTCTGGATTTCGAATGAAAGCGCAATAAAGGTACCTTTTTCGCCCTACTCGCGAAGGCTAATCGAAGCTGAAAAAATGTATGAAATTTCAGCTTTCTGGATTTTTGGATGAAACCAAAAAATGTCCAGTCTTTATTAGCAAAAAAGGTAGCTATTTCAAAGGCTTCTCAAAAAGGAATCAAGCAACAAAGAAGGTATAAATTTTGCCTTAGAAAGTGTTGTAAACTATGGAGAAACCTAGTTAGTTGGCCTTTTTCAGCTTTCAGCATTTGTGTTTTCGTTGAAAAGCAGAATTGCCGGAATCTACCACTGATTGAATCGCCACTGTTCGGGTGTTAGCCGTATTCACAGATTGTAGTTATGCACAGTATATGGCGAGATTTACAAGGATTTTATTCTTCCTACATCCAAGGTAAACAGCATTGAGTAAAGAATGGTATCTATATTTCATTACTTGCTTGTATTTTTTGCTGTTTCCAGTCGTAAACAGTCCGAATTTGACCAAAGTGAAACAAGCTGCTCGCATCCGTAGATATATATTTCTTCGTTGTGCACTTTTGACATGAAATAATTCTCCAAATGGCACCATTGTTTTATTTCTACATGACTAATAACAGTTATCTGCTTACTTGGGAGAGTTTAAGTGTAAGGAGGAAAATGCACAAGTTAATACATTTTTATAAAATTGTAAATGAAATAGTTCCCACATACTTACTAGAGCTATTACCCAATACTGTGGGTGAACGTGCACATTTTAACCTAAGATCAAGTGAAGATTTTTCACTTATTCCTTGTAGAACCGTTAAGTTTCAGCAGTCTTTCCTGCCTTCCACAATCACGTCTTGGAATTCACTAAGTTTGGATGTAAGGAATTCAATTTCGCTTCCTTCTTTTAAATTTAATTTGCGATCTGTGATTTCTCCTTTTAACTATAATAAGTTACTTGATTATTCCTATTCGAGACTAGCATCAATTTTTCATACTCGCCTCAGGCTTGGTTTTTGTGCCCTGAATAGTTATCTTTTCAAAATCAATTGTCTCTCTACCAGATGTGAATGTGGACTAGCAAGAAACACCTAAGCATTATTTTATATGTTATCCCCGTTACGCTGCCCAACGAGCTTCCTTTTTTGCCTCTGCTGCACAGTTACTGGGCGAGAAATGGTCACAGAGCAGCGACAAGGACAAAATGGAGTTCATTCTGAACGGTGTTAAAGATTTTGAAATAAATGGTCGTTTTTTGGCAAAGTTCAAAGCTTTATTCTATCTACAAATCGTTTCTCTGGGACTTATGTTTAATTATTTTATTATCAATGGTGTGTCTGTTCGCGTAAAAAAAAAGTACAATAGATAGGTCATTTAATTGTTTGGGGTAAACACTTCATTATATGTTTAAATAAATAAAAAACAGTCCGAACGGTAAACAATACTTGCTAATGATGTTTGAAAAGAAGCGTATGTAAATTTTCGGTTTAGCCACTCGCATGAGAAGTAATTTCAAACACTCATTGTTCGTGTTTCATCAGGGGATCCAAATAATTGTTTCTCAATATTGAAATAGTACTTCCAGCACTGCGAAACATCCTATCTAAACGAATGTAAAAATACGATAATTTTACGTGTGGATATCGCCTTTCAGCCAATCAGCGATTTCCACGTCACACGCTGACCCTTGCTTCAAACAACCGGGCCCAGGTCCAAGTATTGTTTATAAAATAAATAAAACAATACATGGACGCTTGGAGATATGGCATTCTTGGTTTGCAATCAATCCCTGTAGATTCAAAAGGCAAACACGCGGCACCCATATTGGAGGAAGGAACAAGTAACTAATGAGGAATATTTTGTTAATGTTCCTCCAACATGGCCGCCGTGACGTCATGTGCAAACCAAGAATTGCATACTCGATCTCTCACTCGTTCGCTGCGCTCACTAGCGAGATACATTCCATATTTCCGCGCGCCCATGTATGGACCCTTTGCACGTGACGTCATAGCCGCCATGTTGGTGTACAGTTAACAATAGATTCTTCGTTAGCTTCTTTTGTTCTGTACACCAACATGGCCGCCATGCCCTTTGTCATTTGAATCTCTGGGGATTGAGTGCAACTATCTATTATTCTGTATACCTTAACCTCTGTGCAATTCCAAAGGCAGAGGAAATATTGCAACATATTCCACTCGACATATTCCCTCCACACTTTACTAGTACTACGTTCTACTACTTACTCTTTGCGTACGGAGAAGTAAATACTTAATGAAAACAGCATATCTACACATCCTGAGCGGATCTCCATCTCTTAGTTACCCATCGTCTGTTCTATCCACTGCAAGCCTCATTGGTTGGAAGAAAAAACAATAAGCCCTATGAAACTTCATGCAACAATAAACCAGGAAAACAATGCTACCTAATGATTTACGAAGCGAGACTGTGATTGCGTGCAACGAGAAAACCTTGCCATTGTGGAAAATATGCATATATTTCGCCTGGAGCGAGTGGGTATGGGATTTATTCACCTCGGATTGCCGCAACCCTCGGTGAATAAATCGTATAACCCCTCGCTGCAGGCCGATAACCCTTACTTGTTCAAATAGCTCAGTATGCAAAACGTTCGTCAATAAATAACACTCATTTATTACTTTTCTCAGAAGCCATCTCCGTCATAGACTATCATCTAGTGTGCTGAGGAAATATATGAAATCAACAGACAGACAATGCAGCTTAATGAATTTACTTGCCAACCATAACTGAACAAGCTTAACTACTTTCCAGATTAATGTAAGATCATTACGTATACCATAACGGCTCCGAACAATGGCTTTATAGTTACTAAAACGTATATCTGTTTGTGTTCTCAGACACTTTCTGTAACTTAACAGTTTTACAAAGAGTGAGAGCTAATTACTTGAGTTTATACAACACGGGAACCTACATAGATCATTCAATTTGATTGGCTCGCTATCTCGGAATAATTAACAATTATTCACCAAAGTCGAGGTGAATAGTGGTGGATATTTACCGAGCCGCTTCACCAACACTGAGGTAAATAATTGTTTTAGTATATACCACACTCCAGGTGAATAGCCAGCACCAAAGTTATTATATTTTCTGTGAAATGGACAAAAACTCCCGCGAGATGATCGCTGCTTTGCTCGGAGGTGAATATGAAATCATATTCACTGTTTGAGTAGCCAATCAGAGCGCGCGAAAAGTCATATTCACTCGTGTGGTATATACTACTGAGCAATAGCCACCTACAAAACTCGGGATAATTTTGAAACAAAATGGCAGGCGTAAATTCACGTTTCGCGATTGTTTCCGACGCGGTGCCCAAAAGCAGGTTCCCGTGTTGTATATACTAAAACAATTATTCGCCTCAGGCTCAGTCGATATTGGTGAATATTCCCCTCAACTTCGTCTCGTGGAATATTCAGCAATATAGACTTCGCCGAATAATTGTTAATTATATATCGACTAACTGGCCCAACGTCTGAAATAGCTGATATTACAGTAGCGTCCAAGAATAGCAGTTTTAGCGGTATTGACCCGAACGCCTCACTTCAATATAATGAAGCGCCATTGAAACCATCATTCTTGCACGACACCAACACCCTCTTAATTATAGCGCTTCATTACACCGAAGTGAGGCGTTCAGGTCAATACCGCTGAAACTGCTATTCGTAGACGCCACTGTATTTGCGAGTGGTCGAGAAACAAAGTAATATGCAAACCACTAGAAACACAACAGTAATGTCTTTCTTTAAAGCTTCAATCTTATTCCTCGTCTTTTCAGCTATCGAATAATCCACTTAGTGTTAGACAAGAACCAATCACATTGCAAAAAGAAAACAAAAGCATTCCAACTTATGGTATTTGAGCCAATCAGGGGAGGGGGGTGTAGGGGTCACTTCATTGTCCTTTACATGTAAAATTCTAGCAAACCCGGTGTAAATTATGATCCTTCCTTTTTCACCCGAGCCACTCATTTAAATGTCAAAAAAGAATCGAAGGCCGACCAATGTGATTGCAACACCAAACTTATTTGTATATGGGGTTCTTAAAAGAAACGCAAAGGTACTGTGTAGAGGCAGAGTTAATAGATGGGAATGGTTGCGAAACCTAGCGACCTTCTTTGTTATATGTATTTGTTCGCTTTTTTTTCAACCGTGGTCGTGCACAACACACAACAGAAAATATGTTAATCAATCATCCAATAGAAACGTATGGCTTCAGTCGTTCAGGGGACGCTCATAATCTATGACCGTGCACAATCTTTTGTCTTACCCCCTTCCAACCTAAATTGCAACGTCTTTGTTTGCCCCTTTGAAGTTTGCCGGGTTTCCTTACCATTCCTCTCTATAACTATGATCGAGGGTTGTAGGTACTTATTATTTTAAGTAATGGTCCAGATAAGAACGGTAGTCTCTACGGCAAGGAATGTTAAAAGGTGTTAATTTTCTATTATTCTTTCTCGTAATTTCATTGGTTGATACTTATAAATTCAATAGAAATCCATCGAAATAATGCATTTTCATTCGATATTTTTTGTGGTTTTAATTTATTTTTGATCAAACTATGGTTTAATTTCGAAGAATATCATGTGTGGGGAAAGTGATCAAATTTGCGATGGAAAAATCTTTGTTTTCTCTAAATCCGATTGGCTGGATGGTGGCTTGTCTGAGGTTTCACAGAAAAAGAGAGCCAATAGCATTTTCGAGATGTTGTTTGGACTGTAGACACCTAAGACACTTAGGCATATTCAACAATATTCATGTGGGAGAGGCTCATTGCCGCAGAACAATGGATTCTACTACAGTTCTTATCTGGACCATTACTTAAAGCTACAGATATTAAGTAATTTATGCATACCTATACGCACCACCACCTTATGGCAAACGAACCTTGCTCGGGATTGGTCTGGTGTAAGCTACAGAGTATTACCCCATCCCCCCTCTAGTGATTAGATATGTTTGGTTCAAGTTAGTGCTTAACAGTGCATATGAGCCCAAATATTAAAATCGATTCTACATCAATTAAAATAGCTGAATAGTAAAACATTTAATGATTAGGGTGTTGTGTCTGAGTTATAAAGGTTTATATTTCGAATATGCCCATGTACGTCAAACAGGGAATTTACTATCATTTAATTCAATTCACTTCTGATTTAGTCAAAATATTTGGTAAAATCACTGATATAAGCGTCAAATAACATTTTAGATGTTCATAAAAGATCATTTATCTCTACCAGCAAGTTTTGTATAATAAATTATAACAAATTATTTCCTGTGACGTCACGTCATTAACATATTCGAAATATAAACCTTCGATTCGAGACTCGTAGAAGCCACACTCAAATCAAGAAATACTTATTATTAAACTATTTTCTCGATGCAGAATCGATTTTAATGAATTTAAAAACATGGTTTAATATATGCACTTTAACATATGTAGCCACAAATCTTAACGAAACAGGATAGCTCATAGTGATATGCACTTTGATTTATTCCATCATAGGATGGTAGTAATAGATACCAGATGGCTACTGAGGATGTGAGTGAGCCAGCTGTCATCAAACAATCTATAAACCATTTAAAAAGGGTTCTTTCTCTGCAATCTAGGCTATCTACAGTTTATTGGTTCAGTTTATTGGTTCAGTTTATCAATATTGTTTATCTCTTTGGTTAGCCCTCCATCCTACTTCATCTATTTGCTATTGTTAAAATTAGATCAATAATTATTATTTCAAAATGAAAATACCGTTTATGGTGAACAGCAGAGTGGATTTCGATTGAGTGTCGATTGTTTGCTCAACTTTTTTTAATACATATATATGTATTAATGTTAACGTATTGTGCTACAGTCACTGATATTTAATTTACTTATTGGGCTATCTAACTCGTTTAGCAAAAGCTATTTTAGATAGCCTGCACCAATATTTAGTATTAATTTCTTTTCCTTTTTATAATGTAATTATTAATAGTGGTGCAAATAAAGTATGTTGTCAAGTGGTAAACTAAAACCAAACATGTTTTGGTCCATCACGCCATCAATCATCACGCCATCCACGATTGCGTTTACTTTTCCTCGTGATTGGTTCAAGTAAAACCAATCGTGAATTACTTCAGCTCGTGATTGGCTTATTGTTTTTACTTGCTCCTGTGATTGGTTCAGTGATTACTTTGGTTTCGGTTTTAGGACACTCAATCGAAAACCGCTGTTTTTTTTTCCATAAGAAGTCTTTCTAATTATGAAAGCCTGAACACAGCTGTGTACACACACTGAAGAATTCAGCAACGCCTTTACAAGTTTTGTATCATGAAGCATGCAAGTAATAGATACAGGATAAGTAGCCGTGCTTTATCAGAGTTGTAAATCCGATAAAGCATGGAAAGGGCGATCCGGCCTATTTTGGCCGATAAAATCGAAGCAAACGTTTATGCAAATCAGGACAAAATCTGCATCAGATATACACATTAATTTCCTGTTTTTCCTTCATGAATTGTTAATAAGTTTGATAAGGTATGATAAAAAGAGACCAGTTTTCTTCATCAAATCCCTACATGTATCTGCATGTTTTCTTAGGGCAACAATAAAATATTGAAAACATAATATTTATATGTTCTTCCTTTAAACTCTTGACATTAAAAGTCATAAACTTAATTGTTAGGGCTCATTAAAGTTTTAAATCAAACATACACTAACAGTGGACCAACATACCAAAATGTAAGGTCACTTTTACGTAATGTCTGGAGTTAAGAACTCTTAAAAATTTTGTTATAAACTCAACTCTTTGAGGATGGGGCCTCTAAAGATCATAAGTAACATAGACCTGCACATCGGTTGTTATACAATAAACAGTGTGAAACGTGCGCTTTGATTGGCTGATAGCCGTGTTATTCGAGTAAACATGCACAGATGACGTCACGTTTATTCAATAAACAGTGTGAAACGTGCGCTTTGATTGGCTGATAGCCATGTGTTATTCTAATACACATGCACAGATGACGTCACGTTTATTCAATAAACAGTGTGAAACGTGCGCTCTGATTGGCTGATAGCCATGTTATTGGAGTAGATGCACAGATGACGTCACGTTTATTCCATAAACAGTGTGAAATGCGAGCTCTGATTGGCTGATAGCCATGTGTTGTTAGAGTACACATGTATAGTTGATGTCACGTTGTGCATGAAGTCATTTCATATCCTATTTTCGCTAATTATTGTATACAACAAATACAGTTCATTGTGTTGTGGGTCTGTCCTCTTATAGATGCAAACACATGTATTTCTTTGTTCCCTTCGCGTTGTGACGTCATCTGTGCATCTATAAGAGGACAGATGCACTGCAGATCGAATGACATCTATATGTTAATTATTATAACGTTGGGTAAATCTCTATTATCTCTATTTAATAAGAGAAGGGACATTGTGAACTTTTTTAGTCTTCAGCAAGGCATTCCTTTCTCATATAAACATAGTTATGATTATCCAATGATCCCTATCCCACCCCCTCCCCCCCAGTCTTCACTAACCCGCCATCCTCGTATTTGATTCCAGGGTAATATACACCCTGTTAGGAGGACAATACATCTAACAATAAAAACTCTAAGCAGCCTGTCGGTTGATCATGGCAGCAATTCCTCATTTCTATTTTGTGATAATTTCAAGGAACTGACCAAAACGCCCATTGTTTATCGGGACACTGATTTGATGCCAGGATATTTCAATATTTGATCCAATAGTTCATCACCACCACCTGTGGAAGAACATTAGTGTCCCATAGTCAGTTACATCATGCTCATCAGGACATCGAGGAGCAGGGTGCCGAAGGGGACCCCATCTGGGTCAGGACCTTATCAAGCCATTGCAGAGGTCCATTAAGATGAAGTTCAATCCAGCATGGTGTACTGGTGACTGTTTGTCGGCGGTACTCTGCCCCCCAACCTTTGACGAAAGACATTCGAATGGTACACATTCTGGTCAGTGCATACACAGCTTCAAAGCCTTGATTGACAGATTGTGATAAAAGCTGTGCAAACTCCTGGTTGTTGAAAATCTTAAGATTACAGCCAGGCGGAATCTTGCACACTGTTGCTGGATGCCAGTTATATCTTTGATTGCAATTTGGGCTTTGTACAAAAATACTGCTATCACTAAGGCATTCAGCAAATACTTCACCACCTATATAATAAAGACGTACACCTTTGCCAATGTGTTTTCTTGTCATTTCAATTGGGGGATTCCTGTTGATGTTTGACAGTAGTCCGAGGCAGAACCTGTCTGAACTTGATGGGTCAGTAAACCCATCCACTGTAAGGCTTGGCTGCGATGCATGGAATGTCTCACCAACTCTGGTGTTCATCTCGTAATAGGAAATTGAACACCAGTAGGTAGGCTCTGTGTACTGGATAGGCTGCGCGTCTGATGAGAACAACGTACAGTTCATAGCATAGATGTATGGATACTCTAACATAGCTGTATGGATACTCTAACATAGATGTATGGATACTCTAACATACATGTATGCATACTCTAATATTTACCAGATTTTCATTATTTATGCAATATTTCTAACGTTTATTTCGTTATCACAAGTGATTCTACTTCAAGTGACTGGTTGAATATTTCTTGACTTGAGTGTTGCGCTTCTGTGAGTTATCAAGGTTTATATCTCCAAAATGCTTCTACTTTAAGTGAATAGTTGGATGGTAGAATATTTTTTGATTTGAGTGTTGCACTTCTGAGATTTAGAGGTTTTTACCCAGAAATCGCAAGTGTTTTTCCTTTATTTATTTATTATTTATTTTTTGTGTGTCGAGATTTGGCGCCGTCAACCAATCAGATTGCACCTTCTTGGAAGTTCTTTTCGCCACCGTACCAATCAGATTGCACTGTGCTGGTCACGTGAACAATCGCCAGGCCATGTGTTACTTAATTTATTCAGACAACTTAACACAGTAAAATCAAGATGGCGGACTCGCGAGGAGAGTCCCAATTCTCTCAAACGTAAGCAGTTTAATGTTTTATTTCACTTCACTCGTGGAAAAGCCCTCCAACAGGCTCAGGATATTTCAACTGGCACTCTTGTCGGAGCCGAAGGACCGCGTTTTTTACCCAGATGGCCAGAGATTTTTATACGACACGACCGGAGCTGATCAAAGCCTCCCGGCTAATCCACAGATCGAATTGGAATTTAGCGTGTTGATTTGCTACAGAAACCAAAGGCTTCTTCGATAGAAATGGCAAGATGTTTTGTTTTTCTAGGAGGACTTTGGATGAACATTTCTCACATTTTACAAAAGGATTATGGATTAACGACCATTAACTGGCGCTCCTCAACGCACGTGGCGAAATTACGTTTGTAAGTAAAATACACATTTACTTTTAATGCCAGATTGCGTTGTTGTTATTTAATATTCGTTTCTGTTAAAAGTAATGGCATCAAATAAAGTGGTAAATGGACTGATTCCTCAGTAGTTCCAGGCCAGTGTCGGCACTTTCACTCGGTCACTTCTTGACATGAGTGGATTTGAACATTTATTGAGCTATACATTTTTTGTTTACAATAGATAAATGTAAAGTCGAAGCCAGTGGCTTATTAATCTAGATCAAATGTTCTTACACTGCAGACAGAGAAGACAAACAAATATATATACGAGAAGAATGTATAAACAGGAATTAATCAGGCTAAACTATTAAAATTACACAGCTAACCTAAATTACATGTACAGGTTGTAGAGATTCATGAAGGAATAAGGCCTTTAAGGGAATCTCATTCCATATGTTGGGTCCTTGGGATCTAATAGTATTAGTGTTTGTATTTGTGAAAGTGGTGATGCATGTCAGACTGGTGTCTTGTAAAGCGTTGATGGTAATCCTGGTTGAATTTGAATGAGGAGGACAGTGGACAGGTAATAGTTTATTAATACGGAAGAAAATGAAACCTGAGATGATCTGAAACTTGTAGATATTTGAAACAGTTAAAATAATGGTTGTGTGTGGGTGAATGTGTGTAGGATAAGTTGATGCCCATATAAGGTTTCCATATTGTAGATAAGGTAATACAAGAGAATTTTACAGAATGTGGAGAGTATCACAAGAGAAGAATTGATGGGATATATTAATAACACCAATCTTAGAAGTTATAGTCTGAATGTGAGATGTCCAAGATAGGTGACCCCAGACTCCAAGACAAAATCATGTTTCGTTATAAATTTCAGTCTCCTTCAAAATGTAGAAAATAAACACGAGCACTAATATTTGAAAAGTCGCCACTCTACTCAAAATAAAACTTGCATGCAGCTTTATTCCACATTTAGAACAACACACCCTTAAATATTCACAAGGGATATTTAATTTTAAATAAGCTATAGACCCATTCGAAAAATGGCGTCCAATTAAAAAAGTTATTGTCCTGGTAACGTGAACACGAGGCTAGTCAGTCCACACAAAAGCTTTTGAACTTGTAAGCGAGGCTAGTCAGTACTAAACAATAGTTAATTAAAGTGGACGCCATTTTTCGAATGGGTCTATTACTATTAGCTAAAGGAAAAGTTACATGTATGCATGTATGCTACATACATGTACAATAGCACCTGTGCTTGGATGGTGAAGTTAGAAATAATATTATTAGACCATGAATCCTACTGAAAAGCTACAAATGTTGAAAAGTATGGGTTGGTAATCCTGCTAAAACAAATAGTTTTCTAAAATACAAAAAAAAATCTCAATTAATATTGTAATATTTTTGAGCAAGTTTTAATAAGTTACATGTATGTGTTATGTGAAGTTGATTTATCATAGGCCTTTTACAGGAAATAGTCATGTGCTGGTATAATATTTTGTTAACAAATGAATTGAGTGTGTGATCTCCATGGGAAAGATGTTGCCATGGATGCTGGATGGAAAGCTATCTTTAAAAATGCTGTTTTAGAAAGATCGAAGTAGCCTTTACAAACAGGTTTTGCTAATAACACTACCGATCTCATACAAGTGCCTTTAAATATATGAATTAAGATTTCGTTTGCATCTAGTACAACCATGTGATTGCATTCCTGCAAAAAGTCATCCATTATTTATAAATTGAAGGGCTGTGTGCAAAAAGGGCATAAGTGATTATTGATCACATTCTAAATTCTCCCTTAGAAAACAAAGAAATTGATGGAGAACTTAGAATGTGATAAAGAGTCACTTACACTATTTTTGCACACAGCCCTTCAATTATCACAAGCATCAGTAGTGAATCAATAATTATCCAGCTCCCCTAGCACAAACCATGTATGATACAAAAATATGCTAGAACTACATGTATTCACCTATTCCTAGGTGGCGTGAGTTAAGGCCACTCAGGGCCTCTTGTTATCTCTAATATGCTAATGAGGGCCTCTTGTTATCTCTAATATGCTAATGATGTGACGTCAACTCAGGAATTTGCTGTAGTTTCTTTCTCCTTGTGAATGAAACTATTATTTGATTTTTATCAAAATAATGTTTGTTAAATTCACTGATACAATTAAACTACAATGATATCATAGATGTTTACAAAAGGTAGCATGCATGATTTTACTATAAATGATTCCTGGTTTGTCGTCACATTCATTAGCATGCATTTGGAGATAGAAACCTCTATAACTCATAGACGCAACACTCAAATCAAGAAATAGTCTACCATTCAACTATTTACTTGATGGAGAATCAATATTTGTGATAACTAATTAAATGTTAGCTGCACTTAACTGTGATGTTTTGGTACATTCAACTACACATTACTTGCATAATGCATTCTGCAGCCTAGTTTGTAAGAAATTTTGGATCTTTTTATTGTGCAATAATTACCTGGGTTCAAGAGGCCTGGGTTGAGAAAGGAGAGAAGAAGTCAAAATCAATCCCCTGGTCAAATCTTTTGAGTGTCTCACTTCCAAGTAAATATTAGGTCTCATCTCTGATTGGTTGATTTCCTCATTACTAGTTGTGACCGTGAGTGCTGGATGTATTTGGTAATTTTCACTGTCAGACTTACCACTGCCCAGCAAAACCAGCTCGAGATATTGTACTCTCATGAAACTCACTCAGCACATTAAAGTATATGTAAGATTCTGATTTGATCAAAAGCCCTTCTCTTCTCTCTTCACCTCCTAATTATATTTCTTCTGGCATCTGGCACCCAGCATATAAATAAACAACTCTATTTGTGTGTTTAAGTCTTCTAGATGACCCTGGAAAGAGTATGGCATGCCAATTGTTTCAATAATACTTCTTTTCATATATATAATACTTAGTTACCAATATATAATACCGGTACTTAGTTATTGATATATAATATTTAGTTACCAATACATAATACTTAGTTATCAATAATTATATAAAACTTATCATTCTATGTAAAACTTTTTTGTTTGCATGTAAACCTTTTGTGAATTTAGACAACTTTGTGCCAAATATGTAAGACTTCTTGGATTTCATAAAAGTAATAATTATTGCTATACATGTATGTAATTAATTTCCCCAAGTATATATAAAACTTTTTGGTTAATAAGACATTTACTCACATACGTAGAACTTGTTTGTATATACAACTTCTTTCCAAATAAAACTTCTGTCCTCAAATAGACTTAACTTAATACTTGTTAATTTGCATATACAACTTCTTTCCAAACAAAACTTACACATACATACATGTAGAACTTGTTAGTATAGACAACTTAACTTCTGTCATCATACATACATGTAACACTTACTAACATACATGTACATAGAACTTGTTTATATATATACAACTTCTTTCCGAATAAAACTTGCCGTCAAATTATAAGACTTGTTGCGCAATACTGGAAATGGAACCCAGGCTACCGCGAGGCTCGCCTCGTTCATTGTTGTTTTACCAATGACTCATACATGGTCGTAGACTTGAATTAAGGCACCGTATTTTTGCCCGAGTCAACAATACTTCCTCCATATTAATAATTCAGTTAGAGAGAAGATAGAGGCAAATTGAGTACTTCATGACGTGTCACGGTAGCCTTAAACACTCTAAAGCTCTCTTCCGAGCATTTATCTTTCAACTAATGCACATGCCTCCTGGTTTATCGCTTGATCACAGCGTCTCCGACGCACATTGTTAGAGGCACAGGTCTGAACTGATCAACTTCTGTCGCCGATAGAACAAAAATAAATTAAATTTAAAAAAAGACACAGACTGCATTTTAAAGACCCTGTGTCCGAGCCCATGGTGCTTTGCGCGCGCAAATCATTTTCGTAGGCTACGAAAATCAGAAAGATTGTTGTTGTTATTATGTGACTCTCAAATCTTTCGAAATCCATCTCTAGTTTGGGCCATCGTGTAATCATTTATAGATATATATGCTTAACTGACTTTATTTTATCTTAAATTTTGTATAATACCTTTTAAAATGAAACTTTAGTCAAATATTTCTTTGAATCTCGGTCGAGAGTGACGAGTAGAAAAATGCCGAAGAAAGGACAGACAGCGAGGCGAAGCAACTCGACAAATAAACCTTCAGCAGTCCACATTTTACTTTCTCTAGGTCTACAAGTTAAGAGAACACTTGTGGTTCAAAAGGACTACTACGCGCGTTTGTCGGGGATTTGCTGTACTAAGGGACCGGCGGGCTTTGTTGGAAATACAAAGCAACCACTTCTGGCATCAAGATCATTCGTAATTATAATTTCGTTCTGTATCTGTATATGTTTTGCATTTATATTAGCAGAGAAAGCAATGCCCTTAACCTTTTTTTTCATCATCCAGTACGTCCAGAAAGTCTTGCTGCCAAAACTACGACTGCACGTCAAACTCCAATATGCCGAGTTTAGCTGTTTATAATACTTCGCTGTGAGTTTGACTTGAGTGCGAGTACGACATTTCATTTTGCACTCAAAATATATCATTCACAAGGAAAGTAGAGATCTTCAAATACAGCTAAACAATACTGGAGTCATGAAAACAAGGCAGCAAGAGTATGTGTTTGCTTGCAGAGTTGTGAAAAGTTGCACTCGTAAACTGAATTAGAATCTAAAGACAGAACAACAGTGGCTTCCTGCCAAGTACTGTTAAAATCATATTCGAAGCATCTGGGGAAAATTCGTGGGCTCGATTGGGTTTTTAATCCGGTAGAAATTATGAAATTCGTTATCCAAAGTGTATGTGTACTTCTTTTATGAAACTTATAAACAATCGAGAGCATTTTAGTTTGACAAAAAACTAGCCTTTAATTTATGCAGCCATTGATAAACAAACTAATCATAACATTAGCGCAAAGCACCATGGGATCGGACACACTTTAAGACTCCGGCCGCTGCTGATCATGATGTTGATTGGTCGACATCTTGGATTTGCAACCTTCAACAGAAAATTCCCGCCACATGCGAGATGTCAACATGGACTCTTGCAAACGAGTCTATTTGAGGACAGAAGTTTTATTTGGAAAGAAGTTGCATATACAAACAAGTTCTATGTATACAATACAATATTTTTTATTTACATAGGGAAGACACATTAACCTTACATAGTTATATCTAACATGTGGCCGGCCTCTATGTTTCAAGTAAAACGTAATGGAAAGGAAAGGAAGTATGGGAAAAAATTAACACACAATTAATCTACAACATTACAAGATATAATGCATAATTGGAATCAATATAAAGAGAATTAATATGAAATCAAATCAACAACAAATATACTTACTAAAAGACTATGCGCAATGGAAGATGTGCAGAAGAAAAACGTTACGAAGCTTATGCTTAATAGAAGCCAGCCTGGTATATAGGCAAAGTGTCAGAAGAGCGCGTAGTAGTAGATGTTGCAATCTGCTTGAAGTCAGGATCCAAGGAATTGAAAAGAATAGCAGCGCTATAAGCCAGAGTGCGTTTGCCAGAATTACTGCGAGGGTAAGGTACAAATGTACATGTACAGCGAGGTTAAGTATGCTGGCTCTGGTGCAGTGGCCAGAAGCGCTACGAGTAGTAGAGAGGAAATGGAACATGTTCTTAAAACATGTAGGTGCATCAGGATTAAGAAATGTGCGTTAATGTCTTATTAACCGAAAAGCTTTATAATTATATACAAATGTACATGGGGAAATTGCATATAGCAATATTACTTTTACAAAATCCAACAAGTCTTACGTATTTGGCATGAAGTCGTCTAAATTCAGGAAAGGTTTACATGCAAACACAAAAGTTTTACATAGAATAAGTTTTATATATTGGTAACTAAGTATTATATATCAATAACTAAGTATTATATATCAATAACTAAGTATTATATATCGATAACTAAGTATTATATATGACAAAGAAGTATTATTGAAACAATTGGCATGCCATAAAAGAGTCTACTAATTGGGGACACAGATTCCTCGGTCGAATTGCGATGTGTATTGGTTTTTGAGGAGGGCAGAAAACTGGAGAAACCAGAGAAAAACCGTCGGAGCAAGGGCGAGATACCAACAAACTCAACTCATGCGTGGCACTATGTTGTGAGAATCAAACTCAGGCCACAGATCAAGAGGTGAAAGGCATGGCGATTAACCACTACACCACCCCTGCTCCTCATCATATCCAATGTATAGTGGGTGAGTGTGTATCTGACAATATTACAATACAAATCAGTTGTCATTCATGGTAAAATATCTACAACTTACCAATGAGAGGGCTTGTTTCTGGAGCTGGAGAGAGTTGTTGATCTATAAACAAAAATCAAGCTATTACTTTGACAATAAAATTAAATAGAAATTAAATTAAATTAAACTGACTGGACTCCACTCCCCTCACCACTAAGCATATTAGCTTATGGCGGACGATCACACTTTCCCTCTGTCAAGCAATACATGAAGATTCAGTTTTATTACATCTATATAACATGTCTTGTAAACTTCATGAATAATTAATGAGGGTGAACCAATCCCAGCTCAGTATTCAGGTCACATGCACAGTACTGTAAATCCCAATAAAATTAACGAGTAAATTAACTTTTGATAAAGATTTCATACTCAGCTAATAAGTATGCATATAACTTTTGATAAAGATCTGTAACTCCTATGGGACATACATAATTAGAATAACACAGAATCACATAACAATAATGTGCATGATTTTTCTAATTATTGTTTCATTTCACAAGCATGATAAAATATTCGTGTCTGATCATTATGGTCATTTACAATGGCTTGCCAAAGTGGCTCGCCATTGTAAATGACCATAAAGATCATCTGCTCATATTTTATCTACCACTTCTAATATATTGGTGTATGATCTTAGAAAGCTCAGGAAGAAGGAATTCTTGCCCAGTATCCGAAAGGAACTTAGGGCCGAAATGGACTAACTAAAACTGAACATTTAGACCTTGATCATCAGTTAGTATCAGCATTTTAATTTAGTTAATTTATAATAATTAATTTTCCATATTTCAGTTAAGTTGTATAATATTGTATTGATATTATAAGAATACATTGTAAATAGATGTTTTGTTATACTAATGTAATTTTGCGGATGTGCTACTTTGTTAGTAAATAAACCAGAACTCACTAATTTAGGGTGTGTGGGGCTATAGTCACCAATTTAAGGTTTTTAGGGCTAGATCGCTAAACATTACAAAGAAAAACAATACTTCTTCAATGGTCTTGTTTACGAATCCAAACCCTAACCCAACATTTAAAAAAAATTGTCCAAACCTCAGTAATACCATGATCCCCTCGGATTTCTTTGTTTGTTCAGGGACATTTAATCTAAATTCCCTCATCAGCATGCATACTTGGTCTAATTTTCCCTCAATGACATGCAAGAGGAAAAATAGAAGGGCATGCATGGTGATGAGAGAACACTGGACTGTCCCTTGGCACAACAACAAACTACAACACCCAACTTTTTTTATTTTACAAACATATAAAACACTAGCCTGATTTCAGACGGTCGAGGTCGTCCGCTCACTTCCTCCCACCTCCCCGTCTGATGGACTTTGACAGAAACCGTGTTCTGGTCATTGTTACATTTCAACCAATCAGAGCGAAGGTTTCATTTTTAGAGAACTGAGGTATGCATGAAATGTCTAGTGCAGCCTGCATGAAGGTGAAGCCAAATGGCGGACAATACATTCGGACTTGATATGGCTTTGGAGAAAGCGTGCTAAACTTTCGAACGGAGAAAGGCCTTCCGGGAAACAAGAGGTAATATTGCCTTTCGCTGTTCGGGAAATAATTGGGAAATGCTGAAAGTTTCGCACGCTTTCTCTAAAGCCATATCAAGTCCGTTTGTATCGTCCGCCATTTGGATTGTCCTTCATGCAGGCTCCACTGGACATTCCACGCATACCTCAGTTCTCTAAAAATAAAACCTTCGCTCTGTTTGGTCGAAATGAAATGACGTCAGGAACACAGTTTCTGCCAAAGTCCATCAGACGGGGAGGTGAGAGGAAGTGAGCGGACAACCTTGACCGTCTGAAAATCAGGCTAATAAAACACCAGGTTATGGCACACCGGGTTACCTATTTTATGACTCAAGAGAGCTCTTATCTTCATTTCTCAAACCTGCTTCTTCCATGTGGGATACTTAAAGTGCCTATAACCCCCAAAAAATATTATTTTTTGATTGAAACTTTAAACTATTCTTTAGAACTTAAAGCAAAAATGAGAGGCTAAAACTAGACTGTATTTTTTTTATGGCTTTTCAAAGTTGAGAACCAGAACGTGGCCATCAGTTTTCAATTCTCTTTGGGGGCCTGGAGACTAGTGACCTGTGACGTGTATGTAGTAAGGCTTCCTTCCAATTCCATACAAACATCTCTTCTGTGACTCGTGAAAGCTCACCACATGGTAAATATCCAATGAAATGTCACCAAACTGTCTTGGTAAATTTACTAATTTCGATGTGCTCTTTCTTTTGATGGAGTTTATTTCATACTGATTAGACTATAATAGGACATTTTTCCTTTTTGAATTCTTTTTCTCATTCAGATCTTCCAACTCCTTTGAGAATAGCAAGACAATGGTATAAATTAAACGAACAAAAGAAACCATGCAAAGAATTCTGGTAGTTGTAGTAAAATGATGTCTGATTGGCATCACAACTCCAGGCCCTCACCAAGATACGCGCTGACTTTCAACTGGAACCCCAAAACAGATCTTTTCCCTAACTTTGGCACCACTATATAAAATCATAGAAGTTGAGTTTTATCACTTTCATTTTTTTTTATTCTTAGTCAGGGCGCTATAAAAATCAATGTAAAAAAAAACATTGGGGGGATTATAGGCACTTTAAAACCATAGACATGACCTAATCAAAGCTCCATGCATGCTCTTTGAATATTTATTCTCAAACTACTTAATAATTCACGAGGTAAGTAGCCAACCAGGTCTCAATTTGTACCACGTGCAGTACTTTGAAACCCTGTCAAAGTACTCTCTACAGTACTTTGAAATATTTTCCCAGTCCAAGGAGTTTGAACTTTAATGATCGAATATTCATAGTTCAAATTCCTTGGACTCAGAAAAGAATTTCAAAGTACTGTAGGCAAATACCTTGAACAAAGGGAGGCCTCACGATTGATCACTGACTTCCCCAAACCCTAAAAAATAACAGCGTACAATACCTGTCTTGATGCATACAGACCGTCTCTCCAATGTGGGAGCTGTTTTTTTTTTTTTTTTTTTACGGTCCTGTGAACTAATCCAAACCATAACCTACAGGTTTTCGGATAGAGATTTGTTTATATGTCAAATGCAATTCGAAAGATCAGAGTTCCTTGACCCGGAATGTTTTCACAGCAGAGAACTCCAGGTAAAATTAAAACGTAAAATCTTGAACAAACAAGATAGCAGAGTCTGCAGGATTAACATTAAAGCATGTAACTGATCTAAAACAAATATTTTTGGACAACAAAGCAAGAATGATGACTTCCTGAAGAGGTTTGCGATCATTGCTGGAGTGGAGATTGCCACCTAAATGGCGTTTCACAAGTGATCTCTGTCAAAAAATGCTACTGACAGAACTATTCCAAAGTTTGAGATGACCTTAGATCAATGTGAGAAACTGTCCACCAATGATTTTAGATGGCAGATAAAAATAACTATGGCATTCTATGGATAACTTTAAACTAATTCTTTGCTTATATCTGGTAGCAATTGAGAAATTATCGACTTGCCATGACCAGTCGGTAAGATGGCAAACACGTCTTTCCGATTTATAATGCCAAATAACGCTTTGTCTTGCTCATCAGTCAGTGATGTTATCTTGCGAAAGTGATATTTTAGTAGAGATGATGCTTTGAGGAATTGCCATACGAATACTACAATTTGCTACAGTACCGCCAGGAATTATAGGGACATTTACCGCGGCTGTGCCGCATGCAATGCCCGCAGTTTTACCGCGAAAAACCGCGGTCACGTTTGAGGTTGCCGCGGTAATCGTGCCGCGGTGGTCATGCCGCGGCCCTAACCGCGACCGCATGTAACATCTACATGTACATCTCATACATTTTACTGCGAAGCAGTTGGCTTCGTTAGAACGTGAGCGTGAACGGCGGTCTCGAGTAAGAAAGACAACTTACGAAAGTTAACAAAAGATTGTTAGCGTGCCGTGTCTTACGAAATGCTTATTTTGAAGCAGTTGGCTTCGTTAGTTAATAAGAGCACGAACGGTGGTCTCGAGTAATAAAGACAACTTACGAAAATTAACAGAAGATTGTTAGCGTGCCGTGGCTTGTAAGAAATGCTTAAAAAGAAGCAGTTGGCTTCGTTACAGTATTGTGCAAAAGTCATGCAAACATATTTCGACGAATTTCGCTCTTTGTTCAGCGACATTTCGAAGATTTGTCAAACAAAAATTCGGAACGAGTTATCGAAATATCGTGATCCGAAACGTGTCTGTTGATTGCACAATTACGTATTTTAACCTTCCTTTCACTAGGATTAACGCGTGACAAATTCGAATTCATAACAAACAGTTTTACAAACGTACGGTAAGATGGTTTTGGTAAATACCCTGCGTGCCAGAGGCGTCAAAAAGTCAAGATTCTTACTGCGCAGTATAATAAAAGTTCCTGTCAATCGTGAACTGTCAGCCAGACGCGACTGTCTCATTTCTGACACAAATACCGCGGGGAAAGTAATTTCCATTTACGCGAATTGACTGATCTGATTCGATGCATTAAAGCTCTTAATTCAAAAGGAATTGCACTTTCCGAGTAGAAGTTTTCTGGTAAGAGTATAGAAGTTTTTGTACGTCTTTCAATATGACAAACGTTGCTTCAAAACTGACTGTCGATGTTCTGTAAAAACATCAGACTGACACGTTCACGCCTGACTGATTGCACGTGGAAATTCAGACTCCAAGAAGAGTTGAGAATTTAATACGCAACCATTTACAATGATTTATGCCGAAACCTTTTAATACTAGTAACAAGACAAGGATCTGCCATAAATGTGAAACTACACTGAAGAAAAAGTTTATTTGGTGTTATGCTTCGTTTGTTAATAAGAACGCGAACGGCGGTCTCAAGTAAGAAAGACAACTTACGAAAGTTAACAGAAGATTGTTAGCGGGCCGTATCTCAAGAAATGCTTATTTTGAAGCCGTTGGTTTCGTTAGTTAATAACTTACGAAAGTTAACAGAAGATTGTTAGCGGGCGTATCTCAAGAAATACTTATTTTGAAGCAGTTGGCTTCGTTAGTTAATAAGAACGCGAACGGTTGTCTCGAGTAACAAAGTTAACAGAAGATTGTTTACGAGAAGTTTAATGCCGGTGATCGTTCTTTGGGTGATTAGGCTCAACGCATAAGCTGTTTGTCATCCATCACATTCAAAGCTTTCAAGTACGAAGACTGCTAACAACGTACATGTATTTCCATTGCGGCACCGTGGCAAGCACCGCGGTTTATCACCTCAGTTTGCAACCGCGGCATCCTCAAAAACTACCGCGGTCATTTGTGCGGTGACCGGGGCGCCGTACTGCAGCTCCGCGTCTGGTGCACGAGGTTTTTCCGCGGTCGGATGTCCCTATAATTCCCGGCGGTACTGTATGTGTGAGATCGAGCGGACTTACATGTAGATCGAAGCTGAGCCAGCAAATGCAAATAATTTCTGTCCCCTCTAGTTCACCATACAATATATACAAAATTATTATGATTACTTGCCCTTCTGTCCCTGAGATCAATATATCTAACCAATCACAGCTCTTGCTGAGCTTATTAAATATTCCTCCAATCAGAAGACAGTCAGATCTATCTGCAGCTCGCTGCTTTGTGGCTCTTTCTCAGCAGCTGTTCTCTCTAGAAAACCTCTGGAACCAGGGTATTGAACATAAGTTCCCTTTTTAAAAGCTTGAAAAAAAATCACCAGTTTTAAAATTTTTGAACTGGTTTAAAAATCTTAAACCAAAAATAATAATAAACCACAACATAATTATCATATATATATCATTTATCAAACACATTAATAATTCATGAAGCAAAAACAAAGGAAATCACTGAGAGATAAGTGATCTGTAAATCTGATACAGATTTCATCCTGATTTACATTATAAACTTTTGCTTTGATTTTCTCAGCCAAAATAAGTTGTATCGCCAAAATAACTAAAAATGACTCTATACATCTAGACGTTTGATACATCAGATATAGACTTTATGGGATCCCATAAAGCATGGTCATTCATTCTGTATCTATTAATTATCAAATTCATTAATAATTCATGAAGGAAACACAAAGGAAATATGTAATAGGTGATCACAGATTTGTCCTGATTTACATAAACTTTTGCTTCAATTTTCTCAGCCGAAATAGGTTGTACTTCTGAAAATATGACTCTGAGATGTTTGATAAGTCATATACAGAATAAAATTAATATTCATGTCGATGTTTTATCGGATTTACGAACTCTGCCTCGAGTTTGTAAATCTGATAACACCGCTGGCTGCTCATACTGTATCTATAATTTATCATAAACACATAATTTAATACACGTACATGCAAGCCAGGGCCACTGCTCAGTTTTGACAAAAAATAATATCAAATTCAGTAATGGCTTTCATGGCTTGCTGTCTGGGATGTGATCATAAACAGCACAGAATACTTGCTTGCCTGTTTGCATACTTTGCTGTTGGTCACCTGACATGTCAGAACAGGCGTCTTCAGACATGTAGCCGCCAGGCGTGTCTGAAAGTCAAGCACAGTTATTGTTACAAGTTAGCATCAAACTTAGTGCCACTATGATGAAAATTTACCATTTCGATTTGCCACTTTGTTAGTGTCAATAGGGCAATCAGTGTTAGAAATATCCAAATTAGTAAAAAATATTCCCAAATGAACAAGTTAAACCACAACATTT
Source organism: Actinernus sp. WN-2022 (assembly GCA_030867875.1). Taxonomy (NCBI): domain Eukaryota; kingdom Metazoa; phylum Cnidaria; class Anthozoa; order Actiniaria; family Actinernidae; genus Actinernus; species Actinernus sp. WN-2022. Next base: position 31,589,114 of record JAOWCC010001501.1, read on the forward strand.
TAGGAGAGTTCACCAGTAATACCCTGTCCATTATTATGGATGTGCGTTCCTGTGAACCCTTTTGTTTCTCCGTCATGTCATACATGCAATGCTCGCCTGCACAACACAATGCCTTGAAGGCATATTTCTACTGACATCTTCCTTTTCTCTCTTCTCATACACAAGAAGAAAGTTATATTGTGCGAAATTGTATGCATAAAAAAGTAGCCATGCTGGTTTGTCTTGTTATGCATATAACATCACTTCCAGAATGGCCTCCAGTAATGCTAAATGGTTAGATTCACGTACTCGGAGTAAAAAAAAAAAGGACTTCCCATTGTTTTATAGAAAAATAGTTTGGACTGGTAATAATATACAGGGCTCGCGTTTCGGCGCAAGATCACGAGAATTTGCAAATTAATTTTGAAAATATCCCCCGAATTTCCACAGGTGGTGGAGCTTTTCACTCTTCGTCTCCCCCCTTCTATTCTCAAAATGAAAACTTGCAGATTTTAACTTAATTACTAGTGTCGTTTCTCTATAGTCACCATTTTGTATTATCCTCTCCACTTTTGAGACTGCATGGACAGTATAGTGGTTAGAGGGGGGATCAATTTTTGATGAAGCACATGGTGAATAGTGCAGCCCTGTGGCCATTAGTCCTGTGAAAACACACAACATTGACAGTTTGAAGGGATGCAAAAAGGCTCTCCTCTCATTCCAAGAGGAGGCCACAATTGTCTCCCCCTCGAAATAAAATTCTTCCCCATTTTTAGGAAATGGAGGAGACATGCTCCCCTGAATCTTAAAGTGAAACAAGAGCCCATCTGGGCTTTCACTCGGGCCACATGAGATTGAAGATGAAATACACTTTCATTTGAAATCCTCTTAGTAATAACCAAAGGGAAGAATTATTAGCTGAATATTAGCAGTCTTTAGGAGTGGCCGGTAGCGCGGTGACTTTCATTCTCTGCTCCCCTAGTATATACCGTATTTACCCGTGTGTAAGCCGCACCCGTAGATAAGCCGCACCCCAAGTTTTGAAGCTTGAATTTAGGAAAAAAACTTTTTTGAAAAATACAAAAAATAATTAGAAAATCCTTTGTCCGAGTTCATAAACGCTTGTACTGATGCCAAACTTCTTCAAAAAAAGAATAATCTTTTGTTGGAGTTCATAAACACTCGTACTTGAAGCAAAACTTCATCAGATTGTCATAAATAAATAATCACAACTTTAATTCGATCGAATATGGTTCAACTTGCCTTGTCATTTCTTGTGTATATTTTAACCTGCAGTCTTTAAATCACTCCAGAATTCTTCCGCATTTATTCCTTAATTAACTAACAACAATTCCAAGGAACCCCTTTCCTTTAATCGCTAGAGCAAGAAAGGTTTTCTGGCGAAACAATACTTGCACGAGTAGGTCAGGTCCGCCATCTTGGATTTTCATTAACTAGTGCCAATCTCCCACGTGTAAAATTGTGAAGAATGCCTAGTTGTTTAGATGCATGCTTTGACAAGAGCTGCAAATCAGGATGTTTTGGAAGGTAAATAAGCTTAATCACGTTTAAATATTCACAAAATTCTAATATATTAGGTCTAAGGTAGGTCTTAGAAGAGTTTTTGCTTTAATTCTTTCAAATTGCCTGGTTTTTTTCAATGATTATGATTAAATTGCTATATTACACGATCTTTCTCTGTTATTTGTTTTACTTTTTCTTCTTCTTTCAGATGAAAACAAATGGTAATTTATGCAAATTTTTGATACCTTTTCTAGGTGTTCCCGTAGATAAGCCGCACCACGATTTTTAACTAAAATTTTGGGTGAAAAGGTGCAGCTTATACACGGATAAATACGGTATATGTAATTTAATATTTTTGTTTTATCTCGTATGTAAATTAAAGTAGTTGACCTTTTACTGTAAAAACTACTTATTCATGTAACACACGTTAATTGCAATTTAGTCTGCTGTTCTGTTATACTGCAGGTTCCGAGTACTAATACCGGTAGATGATTGTCTCAAATGTATGTTTATATTTGTCCCAAATTATAAGTTGTATCCTGTCCATCCTGTGATGGAGCTATCACTATATTTCTCTACTGTTCTTTCTACTCTGTGGCTCTTTATCAAGTTCGCTGATCGCCGCCTCGCGGCTCTTTCTCCACGGCATATTTTCTCTCTATAAAACCTCTGGAAGTCATGTTAATTGTATTCGTGGTCAATTTGTGGGCCTCTTTGTAACTTTAGCTGCTGTTCTTGACGAGTCCATTACACCATCCATTACGACAGCATCTTGATTTCGGTCTTGTATATATTATCTTGCTGCACTAATTTGTCTTCCAAATGACTGAGTTTTGTTTCTTGATTCGTGTTTTGACGTGACAAGAGTAAGAATTCATTATGGATATCAGTTAGGTCAGCCTCCATCGGTTACAAATCAAGGTCTTTAAATCAGCGAGAGAGTTCTTATTGCAGGCTAACAACCCTTGTGAATAATCTAAAGAATTCCGTCTCTTCCGGTTTGAATTTGACTCATTTGTACGTGTTGCTTTTGGAGTTTCAAGTATAATTATGTTGATCCAAAACTACAGGCTCTTGGGGTTTTTCATTGACTTGTGAACTTGCAGGCTCTGTAACTTGTTTTGTTTTCTTAGTATAAAGTGTTGAACATGTTCTCAAGCATGTCGCACGTGACCTCTGTTTCTTCATCCAACGACTCTGAAGTATCTTTAAGATTCATTAAGTTCTCTACTTTCATCTGTAATCTGGGAAACTCAATCTTTGCCCATGCCTCGTATGCGGTGCCTTGGCACATAACTACTCCTGTTGTTAAGTAGACGTGGATGGTTATAAGTAACATGATGAGTCCATTACGAGTCCATATATTTGAAATGCCTGTTGATTATCTCTAATTAAAAGCATTACCCTCATTCACAAAACTTCAGTCTGCTCATTATATTACAGAACTATAAAGGGAACTGTTAGAGGGCCTTTCTCGAACCAAAACCTCACCCGTGAGAGGATTCTAGTTTAACAACTCGAACGAAAGTACCAATAATCTGATAGGGAATTGTGCTGTCACCGAAGCCCTAGCTCCGTACGTACGATTAAAGTAAACATCTTGTGTTAATTATATCCGCAGTCTGTGCGGCTTCCGGTTGACCTTTCATGATTACCATCATCGACATTACGCGGCACCAGGCGGCTCCTTGTTCAAGTATGTGCACTTGAACAGTGTGAGCTGATAGGTTAACGGGACTGGAAGTCAACAATTTTGCTGCACTGAACTAAAAAAACAAGTACAACCTCAACAACAAGTCTTTAAAACAAGAGCGCCAGTTGAAATATCCTGAGCCTGTTGGAAGGCTTTCGCACGAGTGAAGTTAAATAAAACATTAAACTGCTTACATTTGAGAGATGGGACTCCAAATTTGAGAGACATTTCCTCGCGGGTCCACCATTTTGATTTACTGTATTAAATTATGTAAATACATTAATCTGGCGAGTGTTACATGACCAGTACAGTGCAATCTGATTGGTGGTGAACTTGAAATTTAATACATGGGTCAAAAGTCAAAATTTTGCTGCATGAAACAAAAATAATAACCGCTTGCAGATTAAGACTCGGTGCTGCCACAGGCAGCCCGAGTAAAGAGAGCACTGATATAACTCACTCTACTTTATGAATATGCAAAAACATTGATACAGTTTGTCAAAGTAAGGAACACAGATTATACAATATTCATTGATTCAATACATGCAGTTACTTATGGGAAACATGTACAGCATAACATATGTAGGACCTACATTAATGTATAGCTAATGTACATGTATCAAGTAAAGGTATGCACCATACATATAAATGTAGATATATATCTCATGGCTGATGCTGCTATATATTGTAAGGACATCAAGGGCACCCAACGAGTACTTTTTGAAATTCATTTGAAACCAGTTGTCTGTAGCTAGATTTTTAAGGCACCTACTATGTCTTTTGACGTATTCTAGAAAGCTATTAGCTGTTCGGATTTTCTAGGTGGAAATCGCGTCAACCTAAAATACTATGGCAAAATATTCCCGGCCTACAAATTTGTTAGTAGTCTAGAACATAACAATAATTTTCTAGCCCAAGTAACTTCATGTTGCAAAGTTTTGTGGAGGTACAAATTTTTTAGGGATTCTTTTTTCCTGTTCTGACTCTATTGATCAGACGAATTGGGACGTACAAATATTTTAGGGGAAACCTTTTAGTCTCCCTTTTCTTCTATAATTTTCTCGGGATTGAAAACAAATTTTCTAGCCAGTATTTCAGAAAACAATTTTCTAGGGACAATTTTTTCAAATCCGAAAGTTTTAAGCTAACTTAATACTCTCCCGAACAGCTTTTTAACCGAAAACTTCGTTGGGTGCCCTTGGGACATGAACATTACTTTGATCTACCTGGGGGAAGCTGGAATGAGTTAGTTGGTTCTTGTGTTGGGAATGACATGTTTTCTGGTCTTGTGTATTCTGGTAGAGCTGGCAGCTCATGAGGGGTATCTGATGTTTGTCGGGGAACAAGAACAGCAGGCAACACTGCAATGAAAGGTCATCAAGTTGGTGATCAACAACTAACTTCTCTTTAAGATATCAGAACAAAGTAAAGCAGGCAGGTAACGATGACATATTACATATAATTATTACCATATTTACCTGTGTATAATACACACTTTTTTACTCCAAAATGACCTTCAAAATCGGGATGCATATTATACACGGAACCTCGCATTTTAGGACTACATGTAATTTGCATAACAACACAAACAAAAGAAACATTATAATTGGCTGTTTCATGCTTAAGCGGCCAATAAAAACACTGAAATTTCGATCCATGAATAACTTAGTGTGGCTATTTAAACCCCACTTTTCACAATCAGTTTCACCTGTAAACAATAATCACGCGAAATTGATTATGGCAACACGAATGAAGCGTCGGAGTTACCGAACTTGTGACAAGTTAAGAATTATCAACTTCGCGGAAAAGAATGGCAACAGAGCTGCGGAGCGAGAGTTTGGAGTCTCTGAGTGCAACATAGACTGTACATGTACGTTTGTGCAGAAAAAAAACAAAGAGAACTTGGAGAAAATGCCACAAATGAAGCGTGCTGCTCGAGGATGGAAAGCTGCGTGGCCTGAAATGGAAGCTGACCGTTTGGCTTGGGTCAAAGAGAAAAGACAGAATGGTTTAGCAATTCTACCATCGCTGATCAGACTGAAGGCACTTGATCTTGCCAAGGATCAAAAATACAAGATACCAGAAGGATCTTTCAAGGCAGGGAACCATTGGTGCAAGCGATTCCTGAAAAGAAATAATCTCTTGATTCGACAGAAAATGACACTAGCACGACGACTTCCAGCTGACTACGAGGAGAAGATCGTAAACTTTCACAGCTATGTTATTAATCGTCGCAAGCAGCACGGTTACCCGCTTCATTTAATCGCAAACATGGATGAAACGCCGCTAACATTTAACATGCCACCTAACCGAACAGTCAACAACATTGGTGAGAAAACTGTGAAAATTCGCACTACCGGAAATGAAAAGAAACCGTGTGACTGTTGTGTGAGCGTGTGCCGCTGATGGCTCGAAGTTAAAGCCCATGATTATTTTTAAGAGAAAGACACTACCAAAGATAAAGAACAATCACGGCATACATGTAGTTGTTGCTGTCCAAGATAAGGGCTGGATGGACACCGACAGAATGAAGTTGTGGAATGAGAAAGTTTGGCGATGTCGGCGCGGCAGACTCGGACAAGAACGAAGCATGCTTGTTTATGACACGTTCGAGGCTCACGTGACAGACCCAGTGAAGACGGCATTTCGGCGTGAGAACACTGACTTGACAGTCATTCCTGGAGGTTTAACCTCGTTGCATCAGCCCCTGGATGTCTGCTTGAACAAGCCGTTTAAAGATCGCGTTAAGGAGTTCTGGATGACATGGATGGCGTTCACGTGTTTACTGCTGGTGGAAGGCAAAAGAAACCATTGGAAGAGATGATCTGTTCGTGGATTGCGAAAGTGTGGCGCGACATCCCAGAGGACATGATTGTGAGATCTTTTTCAAGGGATCTCCAACAACCTTGATGGTACAGAGGACGACCTGACTTTTGAGGAGCACAGCGATGAAGAGCCAGGTCAGGACGATTTGTTTGTGAGAAAACTGTTTGCATCAGACTCTGAATCAGAATTTGAAGGTTTTTGATTTTTGAAGGTTTTTGATCACTTCGAACATTTGATTGAAGAAAATCTCAGCTAACTGTAAATAGATCTGTAATTTTTTTTTTCGTGAAATGCATGCGGTTTTTCTCCACCATGGGCTATCACAAATAGACCTATAGTAGGGTAGCCAATCAGAATGCAGGATTTGTAATAGTCCACCAGTTGGTTTATACTAATATATTATATCTAATTAGCTTCTCCTCTCTCCAAGTTAAAATATCGGACACTAGATTATTAAGATGTGAAATGTAAGAAAAATATCAGATAAATATCAGATATTAGTATAAACCAACTAGTGGACTATTACAAATCCTGCATTCTGATTGGCTACCCTACTATAGGTCTATTTGTGATAGCCCATGGTTGAGAAAAACCACGAGCATTTTCACGAAATAATAACATTTTTCAACTTCAATTTGTTTCTTTCTATTATTTTCTACTGTCCGACTAGTTAGTTTATACTAAAACAATTAGACCTCTCGCCCTCATGCGCTACGAGTTAAATAGCCCATTCGGCTGCGCCTCATGGGCTATTGACTCGTAGCCCATTCGGGCTGCGGGTCTAATTGTTAAATAGATGTCTTAAAGTGTTTATGAAACCAAATTTTGCATCTTTATTTTATAAAGTTCATTCTTTTCGGATTATCAAGAGTATATTTATTTTTCAGTTCCGCCTTCGAAAAGGTCTCTTTTTCGCCATTCAAATGGACTATTTTATGCTAAAAACTGTCTGGGGCCTGGTACGGAATCTGCCATTACAATGACATCACTGTGAGGACTCGCAAGTGACAATCCCTTCATATGATCATGTAGGAAGATGCGCATTTCTACAAACAAATACAATATAATAAAGCACAATACAATTCAATACAAAAAATCAAATACAGTAGAATGCAACACAATCCTTAACAAATAAAAATGGTTCTCCTTGTTCTATAAAAAATATATTACATGCTAGAGGTCCGTGAAAAACTGCGGATGCACGTGCAGAACACGAGTGCATTTAGCACCATTTCAAGACCTCGAAAGTACATGATTTTGTTATAGAACAAGGAGAACCATCTTTAATTTGTTTTATAATACAAACTTCAATCTAGACGAAGGAAAGTAAGCTATATAATTTTAAGAACCCACATACAAATCTAACTAAGCAAACTGACTGCAGCAAAAACTCCATTTTACTGTACTGTAAAAAGGTGCAGCTTATACGTGATAAAATACGGTAGTCATAAATACTACATAACTTCATATTTTCTACGTTTTTGAAACACTGAAATTTCGTAGAAAGAAAAGACAACTCAATCCCTTATCTTAATTTGGTCGGATGACATTGTATATTGTTTAATAATATACATGGGGAAAATGCTCAATTCTGATTGGTTGAGGACAATGCAATTTCAAGGAAACACAGTGCAGAAAATAGGAAACAGTGCCACAAAAAGGAAATACGATGCAAATTTCTTTGGAAAGCAATGAAACATTTCCTTTCGACTTCTGAAAACAATTTGAATGAATTTGAAAGTGTGAACTACTATGTTTTGTTGACTGAATAAATTACTTTGTCACATGACTCGCCAACGTCACTTCCTCACAATTTTTTTCATGTATATTATTAATAAGTAATCATACGGTTTTCTCGTGCAATTTGGGATTAATTTTCACTCGTGTATTTTTCAAAGAGCTCAAATTGCACTCGCCATGCGGGCTCATGCAATTTTGATACTCTTTGAAAAACCCACTTGTGCAAATTAATCCCAAATTGCACTCGAAACCATATGACTACCTATACAAATTTATCAGCACTTGTTTAGACTTATATAATGACATTATATTAATAAATTTGACAGCAATTTAATGAGCATAATTTTACGTTGCGATGTGTGGTATCCATGCAAAGCTGCTGAGAAACAGTGTATGATTAATAATCTGCATGCATGCAATATCTGCTTTATTCCTTAAAAATGCACTCTTGTACATGTATGCATGTAAATTTGCTTTTCTAACATAAATTATACTTGACTTTAAACCCTGCAGTAACACATGCACTTGTAACAATTATGCATGCAGCATGCATGCATGTATTTATTGCATGTATTTATTGCATGTAGCATGCATGAAGTGCATGCATTTATGCCAATTTTGAATGCATGCTGCATACATGCACTTCATGCATGCTCAGTTTAGAAGGGTATACAGTTATTGATAACAAGTCTTGTCATTTTCTCTGGTTCATTTCAACAAGCGTTCCTATAGTGTAGTGGGCATGTCAGAGGACTAGAAGTAGGGGGCATTCATGAGGTTGCATGGTGGTTCAAGTCATGTACATGTACTCTGAATTCAATTTCTATCTTTTCCTTAATTACTTCATCTTATTTAACCAAGTGTAAGATCTGTACTGTAAGTTATGGACTTTCCACCCTTTTTTATGGCCCAAGCATGAAGTGCACAGACCATGAAAGTGGGGGAGGGGGGGATGAGAATCCATAACTTATGGTATGAACCGAGCAAATGAGGTTAATAAGATATTTATTATATGGCTTCTGTATACACAGCCAGCTTTTTTTCATTTGCAGGTCCATATGGGAAGTTATACAAGGACAGCAAATTGATGAATCATAATTATATAGCTCGCAAAATTACTTAGCCATATACATTTAGTATTAAATTAGAGTTATGAATATGTAGATTAATAAAGTGGTTTATTACACATTTGGGGTTGATATACAGTGTATGTGTGATAAAGCCGTGAATAAAAACCATACCACTGAAGTGATACAATATCACTTCACTGTACTATTGCATTTAAAAATAAATTTTGTTATGCTTAATTTTGTGTTATTGTATTCACTTTAAATATATAATAAACAAATTATGACATGTTAAGAGCTTGATATTGTTTTTATTCACGAGGTTTTCGTATCATATCGCAAACAAGCGAGTCTGCAATGATACGAAAACCTTGTGAATAAAAACGATATCAAGCTCTTGACATGTAATAATCTCTATATATATACCATATATGGCCAGTTACACTATTGTTTGGTATACATGTTTTCGCTATACATCTGGTGATTGGTGGCCTACCATCATGAATAATTCATGTTTTGAGAATTTTACGTTGAAGTTTTTGCCATGTCCTTGTTTCACTTCATTTGTGGTGTTGTTTGTAAGTTTGACATGTTTTGGCAGTTTGTATGTTGCTTAGTACATGTAGGTATTAAAAATTACCAAAAAGGAAAATAGGAAACATTATTGAAAGAATAAGTTAATTTGTAACTTCTTAGAGCTTGTTTGGATCTTAAATTACTCAACTAGTATAATATACCATAAATATCCAAGTACAGGGACAAAATCAAGGGTCAAAGTTGGGGATGCGTATGTGTGCTTATGTGTAAACAAAACTGTCTCAACCAGTTGTTTTATCAAACTCCCGAATGTAGGCTTGTAAAAATAAACTTTGAGGAAAGCTAAAAGAAAGATAAACAAGAGCTCTTGGAAATTGCTGAATTGTAGCTGAAATTGTTCAGTTTTATGTCAATCAGGTTTTCCGTCATTGCATTCAACATGCATACACAATGTAGCTCTCTTGCATGCCACAAATAATTGGTTACTAAATATGGATCAGGGATGGTTAAATAGAGTTTAAAAAAGCATTTGATATGGCCAACCACACTATTCTGTTGAAAAAGCTAAATGTTTATGGAATATTAAGAGGGGTGAACTAAAATGGTTTCAGTCCTACCTGTCTAATCATCGTTCTCAGCAATGCCAAGTCAATGGTGTTATATCGGACATACAAACCATATTGTATGGAATACCACATGGTCCATTCTTGGCCCCCTCCTATTTCTTATATACATAAATGACTTCCCAAATTCCTTGAGTAATTGCACCACTGGTATGTTTGCTGATGATACATATAACTAATGCCAACACTAGTATCATGCAAGTAGAGGAAATTAAATATATTTGAAGCAAACTGAAAAGTGGCTTATTGCCAATAAATTGGGCTTCAATGTATATCAAAACTAAATACATGGTCATTGGATCAAGCCAAAGAATAAAACAAAATGATTCAGCAGTGTCACCATAATGTCTTTGTGGCCTCTCAATCAAACGAGTAGAAGATTTCAAACTTCTTGGCGTACACATACAAACAAACTGTAGATGAAACTCATATTGAACATGTCATCAGCAAAGTTACAACAGGTCTAAATATGCTATATTACATAAGAGATCTTACAGATAATAGAAGATCAGACTATAGTTCTCACACCATCAGAGAACAATTAAAATGGCTAACTCTTGATGAGAGAAGAGCAAAATTAGAAGCTATTATGATGTATAACATTCTCAATGGTCAGGGGCAGCCTGTATATTTAAAATAAATTTTCTCATATTCTGGTGAACACCACAGCTACAATTTAAGAGGGGCTAATACATTTGTCTACCATCCCCCCAATTTTTTTTGGGGAAAGCAAGCATTTTCTTTTAGTGGTACAGCACAGTGGAACAACTAGCTGTCATCAGCTGTCGCCTTAGTGAAACATTAAGTTCATTTAAACATCAATTGTAAATTAATTATAAGTTTTTATAAATATTTTTGTATAGCATTTAGTAACAGGAACATTTACATAAAGTAGATAGTAAGTAGCCAATATTGTATCCATACTATTTTATAAGATTATTATGCTCCACTATAGCTAGATATATTTAGCAATGATGTAAAAGTTGTAAGTAGTTAGTGACCACTGCATGCATGTATTATTTTATACTTTTTAGCCACACAGCTTGTCTGAAACCAACTACATGTTGAATGTCGACTACCATGTATAAATGATTAAATAAATAAATAAAAACATATCCCCACCTAGCCCCACACGGGGGGAGGGGGGAATTTGGGTTTCAATTGATATAAGTGCATAATAGCAAATTAAACTCTCTCCAATGATCTGTTACCACTATGCCTAGTCCCAGGTTGTTTTCTTCTTTTAATCAACATTGATCTTTGCCAAAAACAAGAACTTCCCAAAACACAAGGTGCTGTCAGTTTTTGAAAATGTTTTTTATATATTTACTCTAATTATTAATACTGATCAACATGATGGCCTACAGATCGCTATACTCTAGTGGGCTTGAACCCTATTTTATTTCATTCCAGTACATAACACAAGCAGCTGATTATCATTGTTCCTTTTGAAATGTTAACAAACAGAGATGGTTCATATCCAAATGCTAGCTTAAAACAACTGTTCATATTTTCCTGTTAAGTGATGTTTATATGTGTCTTAATAAACCAGATCTACATAGAATCAAAAACTGCACAGATGATGTGGCTATCAAAATGACTCAAAAGATTGAGAGATACCAGTCAGCCCATCATAACTAAAAATAGCTGATCACATACAGCCAATTAACAGACAAACTTCAAAATCATATTGTGAACATTCCAAGAAAACTGTTCATGACTTCCTCATTTGGAAACAAGACTGCAAAAAAGACATAATGGTAATACGATTGTATATATAATGATCAGTAATTAAAGTTCTTCCACTGATAATTGATTTTCATGGCAAGACATCACAATAAAATTGTTCACGAAAACTTGCATAGCAAACATTTATCACAATCACACTAAAAGTTTTGTCAATGAAATTACATGGGTGATAACTCATTACAAATGTATGCGTGTAAATACAAAGGCCCCCACTGAGAGTAAAAGGTACACAATAAAGATGATCACAACAAGTTACTCATACTAAAACCAGAAGTACAGGAAAAGGAAGGAAATACCTTGGATTGGGCAACTTGCTCATGACATAATAAAAGCACCACATGGCACAAACATAAAATGAAGAATGACACAACTGAACGAATCATTTTACACATCACTGGATATATTTGAAAACTTATTCATGTTTGTTTACATACATGGCAAAGCAAAAAATTACCTCAAAATTCCATAAACATAGATCAATACATGTCAGTGCTTTTCTTCTAGGAAGGAAGTTGTATTCCACACCCAAAAATTAACAAAATGACACACAATTGCATGCAACACGATCTTATGTACGTGTGCAAATCTGCTGCTACTAGTGAACATGCAGTCTTGCATACATACATACCGTATTTCCATATATATATATTTATATATACACGTAGACACAGATATTTATAAATACAGAGTATGTGATCGTCAGTACAGTGGGAGAGTGTGCACCACTAACTGGATTAACACAGACAATCATGGGAGTGCGTTTGAAAGTTTAAGTTAACACATCCACAAATACAGAAAACAGTAAAGAAAAAAAGAAAACACACAGAACAACTTGAGAACTTAGATCGTTCTATGAAGTAAATCTTTGTTTAATAAAATGCGACAATCGGCAACTATGATTCGCCACGTCAGAAGGAACAGAACACGTACATGTATGTATACTCACAAGAATATTAAAGTACTTGAATAATCAGTACACTGTACTATTAGTACAATATGTACAGTTCACTAAATGAGAACGAGAATGTGGTCATGCTAGAGGCGGATTCACACAGAAATATTACAACTTATACAAGTTACAAAATGTATTTCATGAGTGAATCCACGAGGCGGCATGGCTCAACAACAGTCAAGCGTAATTTTCACTTGATTTGCCACGATATCGCAGATCTTGTTTGGATGAAAACCATGATCGCCTGTGTCGTCAATACATCCATTCTTGTACAGGCAAGAATGGTAAGCAAAAGACGCGATCAGCACACTTAACAACAGACGACTTCGACCAATTTGAATCAATGGAGAGAATCTAAACAAGAACATGGCGTGCAAAGAATAATAAATACCGACTGGTAGTCACCAAATAAGACACGGAGCAACGGAATTAAATAACAAAAACCTTACAGAACAGAAACATCAACATCAGCTTGGCAACAGAAAGGAGATACTTGTCGAGTACTAGGTGTACTCGTTGTAACGACAGAGCATGACTATCATTTGTCGACTTTTGTTCGAGATTCACAGACATCATTATTATACAGCAAACTTAGCGTGTATTTGAACGGAGAACACACAGCAAAAATAGAAGTCAAGCACTACATAGTACCAGTCTAACTCCATAGGGGACGAAAACAATCGATGAAATCTCTCTAAGCAAAATTTGGAAGTAGCAGTTGTGTTTTGTATGAGGATTTACTGCCAGTACGGCAGTAGATCTGTGAATTTATGTAATAACATTTGAATTGGATGGCCGATCACCTCCATACGCGACAGCACACAAATAATACTACGATGACACAACCGGGTACTGTTGCTAGTAACACTTTAGTCGATAACATTTCAGGCCACCTACCTGGGGTTTCCACGCGTTGATAATGGAATGGATTCACACATACTTCGTCCTTCTTCAAGCTAAACGCGTAATCGCAGGCTTCTATCGGTCGTAGCTCGTGATGGCTTTGCAAGTCAGGCCATCTCCACAGTCGACAGTAGATTACATGCGGCAGTCCTTTACGGTGAGACACTTGCAGTCTTCCGTCCAAACTGCGAGGAATAGTTACACATTTAGTTGGGACTCCGGGGTTTGTTATTGCCTTTTCGAGTTCCTCCAATCCCCCAGTTTTCTTGAGTTTCTTCACCAAACTCTTGACAGCTTTCTCTGCCCATTTGTCGTCCTCGTCGCCACCTCTTTTCCAACCCAGAAGCCTCTTTACTACCGGCGGCGTGAAAGGCAAGAGGGAAGTCATCATAATGGATAATGGAAACCGAAATAACCGCTTTAAAATGCCCTTGTTCGCAACCGAAATCCCGATACTTTCTGCAGAACGTAACAAACTGACTTCGCTTCGGTCAAGTGTTCGCCGAGCGAACGGGCGCTGCACCACAACGAGGCTTGACTGACAGTTGCTTGTAAGTGATTGACAGGCGTGGGAGATCGAAATGTCAAGACTAGCCAATCACAAGCTTCAAATTCAATTACCACGCCTACACTACAGAAACAATATGTGACGTATTTTCTTACGTCACGCGATATTATCCCCACCACACAACAAACAGTCGGCCATGTTGCCTGACTTCATTTTCAGGACCTCGAGTGTACTTCCATGTATCTGCCTGTAGTAGACTATCCTTTTTTGTTTTTTTTACTCTCAGCACTCAACGTGGTCTCCCAGTAAGCCATTTGGCTCATCAATCTAACCGCTGCGGCATTTCTAGACTATTCTAATCATATGCCGAAGCCGTGATTATTCATGTTTTCAACAACAATATATATGCGACGTGCCAGATGACGTCTGGTTCGCAAAAGACAACGTACAACAACATATCATCCCAGCTATGACTTGAAGAATCGACAAAGAATTGAATACTCGATAAAGCACTAGTGATTCATTCCACACGAGGATTTAACGAAGTCTTGACTGCTGACTACCATTAAACACATCACCCAGCAGCGGCTTTGTGCCTTTCTATTGTCTACAGTTCCCTTTGAACATATTGAGTGTGAAAGTTAGACACTAACACTGCCGCAGGGGGATACGTTCATGTCAACTGAGTTCCTGTTTGCAGCCATCTGACCTCGAGTTTAAACACTTGAATAACAGCCCGCACAGCGAACTCATGGCGGTTTTTTTTTTCATCGTAATTTTCAAAGATTTTTTCTGTTTGTTTTCATAAATCTCAAATTTGAAATAACATGTTTGAAAGTGAAATTTCAATTCCACACTTTTTTCAGACAGCGAACCACGAATTCGAAAATGCAATGAATTCATTGTGGCCCGAGTCAAGGGTTAATTTCCGCTTATTCTGTCCATCAGCCAATCAGTGAGCGAGCTGAGTTATTGAAGTCTGTATTTACGTAGCACGCTATCAGACATACACAGACACGCCGACCTGTCTAGACGATCATGTGTCACGAATTAGCCAATGAGAGCGCTTGTTTTTTTCTGTCCTGTCGGCGAGCTGCCTGCGATGTGCAATGGTCGTTTCGAGGCATTTCGGATGCAGAGGGTCTAGACAGTTGAAAGTGACAACTACGTTACTTGGTTTGTTCGTATCTTGAAGAAAGGAGTGTCTCTCCCTCGCTGCTCCATGTAACTGGTAACTGCACCGATGTTATATGTTGAGATTGTTCACTGTGGCCTTCACGTCGCTCTTCGACAAGACTTCTCCCCTCAGTCTAAAGCTGCTCGACTATACGGTGATCAAAGTCGACGAAATAGCGGAACTCAAAGCCACGGCACATTCAATCCTCAAGCGACTCAAAGCCACTGAGTTGGGGTTGTTACTGCGAGCTTTAGAGTCTCGAGGAGGCGATGTGTCGAGCTGTGTATTCTACCCATGCGGCGAGAGGCTCTGTAAGCGAGTTGTACACGAGCCTCAAGTTGTGTTGTATCGAACTTTTAGGCAGCCCACTATACAAGGCTCAGGCGATCTTAAACCACTGCCCGTATGCTCGCGCTACGACACGTCTGGTAGAAAAGTGTGTATCAACCCATATCATTACAGCGGAGTTGTACAGCTTGGTGAGTGTAAAAGAAATCGAATTTAGATTCGGGAAAGCGCCTTTGAAGTTGTGTGTATGTTGGCAGACTAGTCAGTTCAATAGCAACTTCGCAAGATCGTAGTTGTCTTTACCGCTCTGTCGCTCACTACCTGCTTTCCCTTCGCAGAATCTCGAGACCGAGAGTACAGTGTTGCTGTGACCGAGTCCAAGAGCGGTGAATCATCAGGTACGACCTATGTGTACTTAGAATGCCTCGTGTTTTCGTGCAGTATCCCTGATCGTGTCGTGTATTTCAATCTTGTTCACAGGTTTCGTCAGTAACTTTACACAATCTACAGTGTGTACCAGTGTGGACGAGTCCACTTTGCCAGCTCCTTTTGCTGGTATGTTTTAATATTTTTTTCTTTCCTGTATTTTTCAGTTAGCCTTTAAACGTGTTAGTTAGTTGCCATCGAGAGAAACTTGAATCGTAATCGAGTTGTCTTGCAGCCACTAGCTAACCCTTCTCCCGTAGAAAGTTTAATAATTAATGGCTTTCAGCTCCGCTAAATTTATGTGCTGTTGCATGCTTCTGACTGCATCTCTACCTTCATTTGTTTGGAATGTTTAGATTATCTTGAAAAGTCGAATGACTGGCCAAAACCTTGGTGCTTCGTTGCCTACTGGGAACACAGTGATCGCATAGGGCCTTTCTATCACGGCCACCAAGATGTTATAAATATCTTTGAGACTTTACCTAAGCCAAGAGGATTCTGCCTTGCAACACTGGCTCGTAACGCGGACGTACCAGATGTAACTAAACGTGTCAGAAACCACGTCGGGTATGGTCTACAGCTCTCTAGGGAAACGGACGGTGTGTGGATTTACAATCGAAGCGATCACTCAATCTTCGCTAACGGACCCACTCTCGCTGACAGAACTTCAAACCTTGCGTGTAGACATAATATTCTCGTCTACAAAGTACCACCCGGTTATTCGTTGAAAATATATGACTATGCCCACAGCCCCCAGACTTGCCGGACTTACCAAGGCCCCGGGGGCTGTACGGTACCCGAGAGTGTGCGAGTTAGCTTTGCCAAAGGTTGGGGTACTACATCCTCTGCTTCGTACTGCAGGCCATTTGTGACGTCATGCCCATGTTGGGTTGAAATCCATTTCTTTGTTTCACGCTAGAACGGTGGCACCCCATAACGTATATTGTATATAGCTGTGAAGTAACTGCTATAAATATAGATCACCCAACCAACTACCCGATGTTGAACGTAAAGTAAATCAATAGCGGTGGTGCAAAGTACTTTGTACAGTTATATTAATGTCATAATAAGAGTGAGGCAGACTGCATAAAATGAATATATTATATTTTCAACAAGTGTGACTCCTTTGACTTTTATCCTCACACGTATTAGGCACTTTTCTTTTCTACAATTTGTGTTGCCAAGATTTGTTTTCATAAAATAAGAGAATCGGATGAAAGGACTCCAACAGCTAAACGAGACCGACTCGTGAAGGCATGGAGTGGTGTCGCTGGTATTCACATTGGTAGCGTGTGAAAGTCTCTTACATGGCTGAAACCATCTGTGATGTAATCCTTCCATCCTGATTCTTAGATTTTAAAGATAACTGAAGTTGCTTGAAGCAATAGGAAATCAAGGTTGTTCGGGTTAAACCAAATCCACATATTACATATAGTCATAACAAACTTATAAGATTTATTTAAGGAATGAGTGAAACTGATGATAATAAAAAACATTTGAGAATTGGAAAAGAACTGCTGGTTTATAGAATTTGAACATGAAAGGAGCTCCAACTGTCTAGTGTAGCTGTTTGGGGTTTTAATATTGTCAAACTGACACGAGACATGAGACAGCTTATCTTCCCGGTATTCACAAAGCCGACACTATACTCAGTGATGAATACTAATTATGAACGATAAAGGTTTCTTGACATGCAGCTGATGAATGAGATTGATAGTCATTCAGTGAATGTTCTATACTCGTCCTCCGCTTCACATTGTTATGAATTACTTTTCAGGAGATCGATTGAAACGACCCCATAGACTTGTAGGCGTAAAATATACATAAGACTCAATTTGAGGAGGTGAGAGCTAAGTGCGTGGGTGTTAACATCCAACTCACGTTAAACTTACTGTACATACACACTGGATAGCTTAGAAGCGTCGTATATTGTATATATTCGAAAGACCTTAAAACTAAAGAGTGACGAGTAAGTAATACTGTAGTAGATACCGCATAGGTATCAGTCTGGATATTACGCACCACAACGCAACATGCCTATTAAAATGTGTAGTCCAATAATCCTATACCTTTAATACACAAAAATGGATGTTTGCATATTACCCGAGAAACGTTACGTTCTTATTTGGTGAAGTAGAAACAACCATTAGAGGATGTTATAGTAAGTGTACTGAGAAGTTTGAGAGTTTGGTCTTTTATTGCTGAATTTTTTTTCATGAAAACGAGGCTAGTCAGTCGACATGTAGCTTTGGCATATAAAACATTCAATTATAACTTAGAATAGACTATTTGAACCTATCACAATCAGACTTCACAGTCTCACTTATGGTAATATACTCTGACGTGGAAGCACTCAACCAGTGACAAACGGTACTATATTCCATTTAAATGAAATTCAGGACTATCGTGTACAATAGGCTTTCTTCAGGAAACTGTCACATGCTGGTAGATCACTTCAACAACGTGTGAAGTGAACTGAGATAAATATAGACGTTTCCATCGTATTGTTTATGCATATAAAAAATGGACTTGAATGTAAAGGCGAACAAGGATGTACATACGTTCAACACTAGAAGGCAAAATGATGTTCGCCTATCTTTAGTTAAACGCAATTCGGGCAAACAGCGCTTTATTTATCATGCCTTCAATGAATGGAACTCTTGCCTGTCTTGGACATCCCTGCGTGAGTCGAGGGCCTCTCTTCGTTCTAAGGAGAAGGTCAAGAGTTGTTTTTACCATGGGCTCCTGTTTTACTTAATGTACTTTTATTCTACCAACTAAAATAACCAAGAGAGCATATATGTAAGTAAGAGAGGGAATCTCCTAGTGTGTGGCGTGCGATAATAATGTCGAATAAAATCTATTTTTAGTAACCGGAAGCTGTTGAAGCAAAGTGGGCGTGCGCGTGACAACTAAAAAAAGCACAACAAATTTTGCCCGTCAAAATATTGTCGCGCCATTTTTTTTCGGCCAGCGGTGCTGCCTCCGGTTACTAAAAATAGATTTTGTTCCACATTATCATCGCACAGGCAGACATGCACTTATCAATTGAAACCCCGACCCCCGATCCCCCGGGGATAGGTGGGCCGATTTGATTTGAAAAACTGTCCCAAATGTAAGAAAACTCCTACCCCCCCCCCCCCCCCCCCCCCCCCCCCGGGGGCACTTTATGCAGTCAACACAACTCCACCAGAACACTTTATCGGCAAAACCTTTATCTCGTCATACTTTGTCGCATCCTGTGGCGATTTTTCACTGCCAAGAACCGAAGGTTCGAGGTATGAAATCGACTTATATCACATTTGGCGAGGTTTAAAACCGAGTTATAAAACTCCCTGTAACAGTCTGTTGTTGAACGGGTTTATACCTATGAAGAACAAAGAAAACCGTGTCAATTGTGATATAACTAACATTTGTACCCCATCCTCTAACGCATCATTGTTATGTCGGATTTTTTTTTATTTGACTGTCAGAGGCGAATATATTCAAGCACCCAGATATATGAAGTATTAGGGAGGATTGTCAGATCAATTATGCAAAATCTGTAAGCGGAATTCCCGGACACAAGCTATCTGAAACCAGCCCGGATACTGACTTCACAGCTGACAGTTAAAATCCTGTATGTCGACAGAAAAGAGAAAATTCAGTACGAAGAAACCATTATAAAGGGTATTACTTTGAACAGATGTCTTGGTTAGACCATAGTTAGTTAATAGATAACAACAAAAGAACAATATAAGATAACTTTATTTCGTCACGGTAAAGCTCCCATCAGGTATACTGAGAGCGGTTTTCAGTTGAGTGTAGTGAAACCAAACGCAAATTACCCACAGCCAGCCAATCATAGGAGCGAGTAATCACAAGTAACTCATAAATGGCTTCCCTATGAGCCAATGACAAACCAAAGCAAAACCAAAACCAATTTGCATTTGGTTTTACTTTGGATTCTGATTGGTTGGTTTACTTTCTCAGCCAATACTGGAGCGCTTAGTAAACGCAAAACCAAAACACTTCCGACACTCAATTGAAATCCGCTCTATTATAACATGTCTAAATATAAAGTATCTAATATACTGAGAAAATATAATATTTATAATGCTATAGTGGAATCCCGTTATAACGAAGTTTAAGGGACCGTAAAAATAGAACTGAATACAGAATTCCGTTTCCGTTAATTTATCACCCAGCCAATCTCCCTATCAAGAAAATCATACAGAAGAACTTTAAGATCTTACAGATTATGCCCCAGAAACCACCTAATTTTTCCACATCCACCACTTATCTCTTTTAAACGAGACAAGAACCTGTCGAGATTCCTTGGAGAACTTTTAAATGACCCAGGAAACGATGTAACTGACATGTGCTTTCAAACTGCCACACTCATTTCAGGACCCAAAGGCTTCCTTAATTAAATTCACGCATAGCATAGGTTACCTCAAAATCGATCACTACGAAACGAGCCAAAAATATATAAACCAGCACATTTGTTTAATTCGATGTCAAATTTAACAAAAGTTTCGCATGTTAATATTAAAATGAAATAACGTCTTTAGGATCAACTTGAGAAACGGCAAAGAACCGTGGACGAAAATCCTGCTGTTTGCTACGTTGGATCTCAGGTCAGATCTAATCAGCCAAAATGAAAATGAATACAAAGTCCAAGGACTACGGCAAAGCAGACACAACGTAGGATTATATATTGAATATTATTACATTAAATATTATTATTACTATTATTATTACTGAATATTATTATATTATTATTATCTAGTACCTGAAGAAGGCTGGTTTGGCCAGCCGAAATATTGTAATATTGAATATATAATTCTACGTTGTGTCAGCTTGGACTTCGTATTTATTTAGGATCAAGCACGTTTGTATATTGACGTTATTGTGACGTCATAATGAACAACTCCTTTTAAGTAAAAATGGAATGAAACTAAGACTTCATACTACTTCTATTTCAGAATAATCATAATTATCACCCAGTGTTTTCGTAGTCTAAAACACAGACAAATCCCATGTGAGGGAGGCTCAATGCCACATAACAATGGATTTTGTCGTACTTTTTACACGGATCATTACTTAAGGTCAAATTCTGCGTTACATATAACGTTTGAAATAAAGCATGTTATCACAACAACATAAATATGTCTCTAATTTTAAAGTGTCTACGATAAGTATATGCTGAGTTATTAAGAACTGAAGTTTCCTGTGACGTCACATTTTCTGACGTCATGGGTCTGACATCAGTCACTGCTTTCTAAATTGAAGAAACATAAAAAGATCATATTGCGGCTATTCAGTGTACGATAAGTACATTTCCTTTTTAAAACCCGAAAAATACTCAATCATTTATTTTTAAAAGACGTTTTAAAAAATATATGATGTCATAATGACGTATCTTCTTTTTCACTACGAATTTTAAAGTATTTCCTCTCAAAAATTGAAAATTCTAAAGACACACGGTTGTGGGTACCGATTTACTCTTTTAATTGCTAGATTGTCGTGAACAAATATTTTAAACTCTAAAAGATGAATGAAGAAGTTATTTTGTAAATGGTTCTGTATTGAATCACCCCGGGACGATGTGGGGATTTGTTTTTACCCTTACCCAAATATAGACCAAATCCCCACTACCTGGGGCAGGATTTCCACTAGGACAATCAACATACAAATATCTCCACCCCCTGGGGCTGCTCCCAATTATAATTACCACAGGCATGCGCAGCCCAGGCTACAGGTTTGTGACAGTCAGCCTTTATATTACATTGGTTATTACATACTACATTCGCAGTAATTTAGAAACCCTTTTGAATGTACGAATAAACATACCTATTTGCTTCCCCGCTGTTTCATGTGATATTTCTCCATTTGGGGGGGTTTTAGGGTATTTTGCTATCCCCAAATGAAGAAATAACACAAGCGGAAACAGGGTAGAAGCAAATAGGTATGTTTATTCGTAAATTCAAAAGGATTTCTAAATTAAAACGAATGTAGTATGTAATAACCAATGTAATATAAAGGCTGACTGCCACAAAC
The DNA here is from genome assembly GCA_030867875.1 of Actinernus sp. WN-2022. NCBI lineage: Eukaryota > Metazoa > Cnidaria > Anthozoa > Actiniaria > Actinernidae > Actinernus > Actinernus sp. WN-2022. Next base: position 31,611,148 of record JAOWCC010001501.1, read on the forward strand.
CTGTAGCCTAGGCTGCCTGTGTAATTACATGTACAAATACACTGATCATGAATGATGATAATGCCATGTCAGTGGCGGATCCAGGATTTGAAAAAGGGGGGTGGCTATTTTGACCGGTACAGTTTCTGGTGCGAAATTTCTTACAAAATTTGAACGAATGGCCCAAAAGATCACCCCCGTAACCACCCCTGGATCCGCCCCTGCATGTTATAAAATTTAATGATTCTCTTTCTAAAAACAAACAAATGTGAACTGATGAAGTCGAGAGACAAAAATAATTAGCATTGTGAATGGATGTTTCTTTATCTATTGATCCAGTTCTTGTGTGACTATGGTTGTTAATACTTACAGATATGATAGACACTTACCTACGATAACTTCAAGGATGATCCCTCCTTGGCTGTTCTTTCAAATTTTATTGGGTATGGCTGCTGACCTTAAAGAATGCAGACTCTACATATCTCCACCCACCCCTACCCTGGGGCACCCTAATGAACGAACTCCTTTAAATGCCCCAGGCCCTTGGACATATATTTTATCAAATTAAATCCCCCCATCTCGTCCCGGGGTGGGGGGTGGGGCTATATAGACTCCTGCATTAGGCCGGCGGCATCTGGAGCACATGGACTCCTGGCAGCATGATGTAAGGGATAGTTTACGTTCTAAATGTTTCTTTAACTACTGTTTAATGGTGTAAGCATCTTTCAAAGTCAAACACTATTGTAATTAACCAATACATAGACTGTCCTAGTCTTGTTGTGACACTCACTTTCGGCCTTAAACGTATGGCTTTAATACTTTTCTGCCTTTCATTTGACTTTAGATAATAATATTATCTGAACCACTGCCGAGTACTCCCATGGGTGTAGCTAGACGAATGTGCATTGTAAGGGAAGGCATACTATTAATAAAGGGGGTTTTGATCACGGCAACTAGTACTCTTTGTTTTTCTTTATAAAAGGGAGAGAGAAGAAGGGGGAGTTCGACAGAGAGAGGGAGATTCGATTTAGAAAAAGGTGGATTCGGTCGAACCCCTTTTTCACCCCCTAGATTGTGTTCCAGCAGGGGTCCACATGCTCCTACTCCTATATATGGTATTTGCTGCATTTTGAGGCGACAATTAAAGGACAGAAACAAGTAATGTGATTTAATATTGGCTTAAAGGTAGCTACTTCCCTACTCTCCTTGATAGGCTTGAACATACCAAATAATTTATTGAGAAAAGTGTCGTTCCTGAGAGCTCTCTGATATTCCATATTTGGAAAGCAGGACGGATCGTCGAATACTAGAACACGTTCAGGAAGTGCAGCGAGCCGGCAGAAGAGAGGCGGAACAACGTAGGCTACAGGAAGTGCGATTAAAAAAATCGAATCGTTTTTTTGAAGATTCGATAGCGAAATTTGAAAAGGATTAGCGTATGCCTCACTAGTATCTAGTCAGTCCCAAATAGTACTCTGAACGACAACAATTGTTTGATATACCTTTTTCCAATGGTGCCCCCCCCCCCCCAACACCCCTCTTCATTTTTTCACCAGCCCCCAGCCCCAAATCATAAATAATGAACGTTCCCTAACTTCTCAGCAAAGCCGGGTAACTACTTAGCAAAAGGTTAACCATGCAGGTTCAAGGTTTTCTATTTTTTACACTATTGACAAATACAGGCCCGTCAACAGAACTCCTAAGGGGGGGAGAGGGGGGGGGGGGGGGGGGGGCGTCCGTTTTCAGTGAGTTGCGTCGAAGATACAAGAAGCAAGCGGGGAAAAATACAACCTCGATTCCATGCGAAAGCAGACAAAAGGACCTTACGGGGGAGAGGAGTCTTCGTTCGAACCCCTCGAACCTTCCTTGTCGACGGGCCTGAAATAGGTAAAGCGCAGTCATTATCCGTGAAACACTGAACTCCAAACGTGTTTATAGAACTAAGTATACACTAAATGGGAGGTGCCGAAACAACCCTTGATATATATGCAGGCAAGAATTCACGACACAATTTAATGAGCAGTGAAAATCAATGACAGGTGCAAAATAATAAAAATCAAAAGCATACGCAGGTTTATGATTTATTCTATTTTACCACTCGAAGATAGACGGACAACCTCAACAGGCTTAAAGCCCTTCTATATGGAGGTCTCCGAGGGCCTACGATTTATCGTCCTTATCCGAGAAGACGTGAAGGTGTAACCATTTGTGGTTCGTTCACAAAGGCAGCACCTTCTACTCAGTTATTTTAAGACCCCGAGTGTTGGTCCGGCCGGGGTTTAAACCCTCGATTGACCTCCGGCACGACAGATCAGCGGGGTCCGGAGCTTATATAATTAACGACTGAGCTAACCGTGAGGCGGTTTATTCGCCTCTTCGTAAACACCCCATGGCCAGAGAAAATTAATGAAATAAAACCAAGACACGACAAAAACAATGTTCGGAAACGACATTTCAAATACACAGTACACATTTGGTTAAATTAGGCTTTCTTTATTCACAACCTGCAAAATAAGCCCTAAAATTAGAAGTTCAACTGAAGGCTTGTTTATTTGAACGCCTTATCAAACTCACAATTATGATAAATATACTACAAAAATATGAATGCTAGTTAAAATTACCTATTGATTACATCTAATATATAAAAACAAATACGAGAAAGCTACTATAAAATGCTACTATAAAAATGCCCTACAGTTTAAAATATAATATACCGCTAAATCACAGTTAAAAAGTTAGATATTTATGTATTATACTGATAACTATAGGTTAAGCTCCACTTTATTAAGCATTCTTTTAAATGTCTTTGTGTTAGGAGCTACGCGTACTTTAGCCGGTAGATTATTCCATAGGTGGCTAGTAATGTATAAAGCGTAAGAGTTCTTTGACCAGATTGATCCAGTTTTGTACCGGAGCCACGTAAATTGTAGTGAGATAAACGTAGCTCAAAAAATTCTGAATATACCGACCTTGCTCTGTCATACATTAAAAAATAATAACAATGATTGAAAATATCTTTATATCGTATTTTAACTAATTGTAGGGCACTTTCGTAAGTGTTTGATTTAGTTAGTCCTAAACTTGTTCTAATAATATAAAAATTGGCATCCTCCAGCTTATTAGATTGTCTTTGCAATACCAGCAAGGACAGGACTGCAATATTCTAAGTGTGGGAGTACAAGCGCTTTGTAGAGCCGTATCATTACGTCTGGTGGAACAAGTTTTTGCATACGCCCTTTTCAGCTGCTCTTTGATATGGTCTAAAGGGGCTGTCTCACCCACAGTGCTTAGAGGTTTCTCTCCTCGCTTTTATTTTTACTTGCAGACAGATCTAGAGACAGAGAGAGACAGAGAGAGAGAGAGAGAGAGATCTGCTAGCAGGCAATCTCGTTTCTGGCAGTAGCAGAGAACCAGTTCAAGAGAGAACAGTGAACGAATTACAGCTCGTTTCAATGGGAAATTATTATCACGGCGGCTCTGTTGTCAAATTTCGTGCGAGTATAAACTTTGATCGATCCGGTGAATCCGAAAATCTCGGCGAAATCACTGTGTGAAAGCCCTTCGAAACCAGAGAGAGACCTGTTTCCACAAGTTAAACGCCGAAGCCCTCAAAATGATTTTAGGAAATTGCTCAATTCTTTTCGGGTAAACCAAGCGGAGTTTCGTTGACTACCGGTACTGATAATATTTTGTTGACTATAATATTTACCGCTCACCCGTCGCTTCCGAACCGGTGTACCAGCGATTTCGCTCCCCCCCCTCCCCCCGTGAATTCGCCCCCCGGGGGGCGAAATCGCTAGTGAATTCGACCCCCCTTCCTCGCCCCCCTCTAGCGATTTCGCCCCCCTCCCCTCCAACCTTTTAAAAGGTTATGAATACATATTTTCCTTATTAATATTACTGTAATGTAATGGACGTGGAGAATTAGTACGGCAAAAAACTATCAGTAATGTGTATAAACGCATACAATTCAATTTTATTTTAAAATTTACGCTTCACTTTTCTTCGACAAAATTCGTTATGGTAAACGTAACGCCACGGTAAACGCTGCAATTTTCATTCGCGCGAGCAGTGCAACATGAAACTCGACAAGGGATTCCGGCTGCAATCCACCTACAATCTTCGTCAATCTTCGAATGATTAGTTGTTAGTATTTCTTGCCTGAAGCCAACATATAGATGATGTAATTATTGTGGACACTTAAAGGTTTTGATAACCCGTAAATCCGCCTACTTTGAAAAGACTTTGCCGAAGAAAGGAAGTGTTACCGACCCGCGTAAAAACTTCCTGAATAAACAAGCAGTATGAACTAATTAAGATCTAAAACGGCGGGAAGATTTAAAACTTACTTTAGCTTGTAGCGAGTGGAACTCATATTTGGAATCAACTGCCAAATAGCCTGATGATTTTTTCATGCATGAAAACCATAATGAAGTTGTCGTAATTATCGTGGTATGTAAGATTTTTATAACCCGTAATGCTCGCGTCGACCATATATCTATTTTTAAATAACTTTGCCGAATAAAGGAGCGTTACCGACTCGCGTGCTTTGTCTATTTCAATTGAACTAACGGCGCTTGTTAATTCGGTAATTAGATCAGTTCTAACTAGGAAAACCTTTCTAGATAAACAGCTTACATGTAACTAATGAGAAGATAAAACGGCCGTAAGTTTTGCGATTTTCTAGCGGTATAATTAATTCAAATCCGGAAAGAATTTGAAATGACTTTACGAAGAAAAGGAGTGTTACCGACTCGCGTATTTTTGTAGTCAGTACGGTAGTAATAGTAGCTAGGGGTCTTACACGTCATTTTATAAAAAAAAAATCTTTAGATTTATAAAAAGAAACCGTTTTATTCAGTGCGTTGACATCTACTGCCTCTATTTTCTGAGGCGGGGCGATTTCCGTCGCTTCCGAACCCTGTCCATCAGTACTATAAACAGAGAATTCTAATAATTATGAAAAGAGAGGTTTCTCCCCTCGGTTTTATTTTCCCTGCAGAGAGAGAGATCTTTTGCTAACAGGCAATCTCGTTGCTGGTGCCAGAGAACCAGGAGCTGTTATTCGTTCACTTTCTCTCTTGGCGCTTGATTCAGTCACGGCGGCTTTGTTTGTCAAATTTCGTGCGAGTATCAACTTCAAATGATCAAACAGGTGAATCCGAAAATCTCGGCAAAATCAGTCTAAAAGCTCGAATTCCGCCCTTCGAAACCAGAGAGAGGCCTGTTTCCACAAGTTAAACGCCAAAGCCCTGAAAATGATTTTAGGAAACTGTTCTTCAAGTGGAGTTTTGTTGCAAATTGTGGTCACGTAAGCCAGCCACGGTGTTCAAAAACCCAAATCGGCTCAAAGATAGTAGATACTCGAACTAAGCGCTAATATATCTTTACATATAAAGATTAATAATGGTCAGAATAGCTTCTCCATATTGTAGATGGAAATCGTGGACACAAACGGACAATTGTTTCCTTTCGTTGAGGACGAACGAGACTGGCATCCATCAGAGAACTACCGGCCATCTGAAATAAAACTAAAATTTGCATGACCAAATAATTTAAAACACTTAAATAAGAGGCTCAATATGAAGTGCAATAAAAAAGGTTCAACCTAGTATAATTTTTTTGACGATAGCTGGAAGGATGGCAGAGATGTAGAGAAGATTAAAACTACTAACATAAAACTCTGGATTTCGATGGCATCGAAAATGGCCGCTATGCTATGTGAGCGCGCTAAGCACTGTGGGTGAGACGGCCCTTTAAATGTCAGAATCGGGTCAATGGTTAGTCCAAGGATTTTCAGTGAATCCTTCATCTCAATCGAAGTATCGTTTAACTTGAAGTTATAACTATAAGTGGAAGGTCCTATTACAAGATCTTGTGTTTTGGATGCATTTATATTGTTAAATAGTTTGATGCAAACCATTCTGCAAGGGTGCTCATCTCATTATTGATCGTGAACTCCAACATCATAGGAGAGTGGTCAGCAAAGTACTGTCGTGTCATCAGCGTTTAATCGTGGCTCGAGGGGCAATTTAAACACTAATACACCTCATGCCATGGTATAACAAAATACGTTTACAGTAATTATAAGATGATAGTCGTAACGAGACAGATATTAAAATTATTGAAATGATAAGATAATAGAACAAATCTGATTAAACACTGCTGCGAGGTAAGAAAGACATTGTTTGACTGCGTGTTTCCCTTAAGGCAGTTGAATCAAATACCTCGTGCCGAGTACTAAGTTTCGCTTGTCAGAGACTGACTTCTTCTTGAATGCATGCTTGGCAGTTTGGTATCGTTTTGCAGATCATATTTAAAGAAATAAGTTCGTTAGCCTAACAGACTTTGAGAGTCTCATGCCGCCATGTACTATTATGTAGCCTACAGTACTAAATAAATATGTGCATAGTCTAGGTTCTGCTTTTGTTAGTCTCGACTCTTTGTGGCGAAATGGATGGGTGCGAGATGTCGTTTCACACTTCTGACAGCGATGTGTTTGACTACATGTTTCCCTTTAGGCAGTTGAATGAAAGACGATAATTATTCCCAAACCGTACAAAACATCCTTGCATCGTCCTGTTATTAACTCCATGAACTTCATGTGTGCTTGTAATAACTCAATAATTTCATCGAGTTGGGCAAAATTACATAAGATAGGCTGTTTTTTATTCCTTCAACTATTTGCAACATACCGACCATTAATTAATTATTGATTACTTCTCTGATCATCGTTAGGAATTATTATTATTATTATTATAGATTGATTGCAATGGCCATTTGCCAATAAACCCGTGAACCACACTAATATTGTGTACTTGAGATGCAAAGAAACAGAAACAAAATATTTCATGGCTCATGTGTTCAGTGTCTACAGTCAAACCGGTTTTAAACGGCCACCCTCTATTTAGCGGCCAGTTATCGAAGTCCTGGAAATTTACTCAGTAAGATACTGTCAACACTACCTCAATTAAACGACCACCTCTATTAAGCGGTCGCGGCCACCTACGTGCAGTTAAATCGAGTTATTCCTTATTGTTTCAACCTGTATTAAGTGATGGTCCGCGTAAGAACTATAGTAAAAACAATAGAGCCGCGGCAATGAACATATCCTCACGGTCGATTTTGTGTGAATATGACTTAAGTGTTGTATGAGATATCTACAGTCCAAACTACACCTAGAAATTAAAGTAGTTTTTATGCTATGGGCTATTTTTACTGTGAAAACTCAAAGAAGCCACCATCCAGCCAATTGGAAAGGGAGAAAACAAAAGATCTTTCAATCGAAAATTTGATAACTTTTCCCACGGTTGATATTCTTCGAAATTAAACCATATCATTTTGATTAAAAATAAATTGAAACTTCAAAAAAATTTCATATAAAAATGTATTATTTCGATGGTTTTCTATTGAATTTATGAGTATCAACCAATTAAATTACGAGAGAGAAGAATAGCAAATTAACACGTTTTTACATTCCTTGCCGTTCAGTGCTATCGTTCTTAGCCAGACCACTACTTAAACGATCACCTTGAATATTATGTGGCACTTTTCTTACCCCAGTGGAACCGATGAAAGGAACGAATCTGAAACCTGACAACTAAAATGGAGTGCATGCAAACACAGGTACTAATTTATTACAATCATAACACGAGACACTGTTTGTATTCAACACGTCACTAAATTGAGAATTTGACCACACCCAAAGCTCATTTTAGCGCCTCTGTATTAAGCGGCCACTAACCCATTCTCCAAGGGTGGCCGCTTAATGCAGGTTTGAGTGTGTTATTCTAGGTTTGATTAACGGGTTTATTGCAATCACTCTGTTGTTCAATGTTTGTTGTTCATTGTTCAATCTGATCGACGGTTTTTTTAAATAGGTGTATATCATTATATTGGCAGACCTAGATGTTTATCAAATGCTTTATAAATTCATTTTTAGGTTGATTACATGTTTTGTTTTGACAGTTATCATAATTAGTTAGCTTGTACATTTGTCGTCACAATTTAGGTCACCTGACTATTCCCTTGAGTAATGTTTTCTTGTTTTTCTGTTCGCAAGAGAGATCGGAAAACAAAGCACTGAATCCTCTGGAGAGCTAATCGGTCAATTAACTGATCAACTTTACAATGTGGTTGCACTTCACCTGTGAAGGACTCTATAATGTTATAATTAAACTATCTTGTACCTATACTGATATTTAAAAAACATATTTCACTGATTAAGTACAACCTCCCAATGCAATGACATAGAAAACATCAGCTGCTAATAGTTCGTTCGTTTGTTTGTGAGCGAGTGCCAGGCCAAACAGCAGATGTTATGTTCATCGTAAAACATGAAAAATGCTCTCGACTGGCAGCGATTATGTACTATTTGAGTGTTCTTCAACTCAGGATAAAGATCATAGTCGATGCCTCTCTCCCTGTCTTATTGAAAATCTAGTTTGAAAGAAAAGTAGTAAAGACCATGGCTGTGTTGGCTATAAATGCATTCTCGTGTCAGAATGATTATTTTCCTTTCCTACATGGCCATTGGTTACCTCTTTGCATAAATGGATTCAACCAATCGGAGCAGGCGTTATACGAAGATCTTGTTTATATAATAAAGTTAATGCGGTCCAATCAGCATCACAACTGTGACGTAGCAAGGTCCCGATTAATACTCAATTCACTGACAGCAACATGAACCAGTTATTGCCAAGCCTTTACGCAAGTGATTGTAAAAACTACCACACTTCCAATATCATTGCGTCTTGATGATTAGCAAACAACCACCAATGAAAGCCTCGACTGTGAATGTGCTTCCTCCATGTCGAAATTGGTAGAAGTTATTCTTGTCATGAGTTTGGGTGGAAGAGCTGGATGTGCTCTGGATTCCAATAGAGCGTTGATGACTTATACACTAGAGACCACACGTACGGAATGAAGAATTCCTCGGGTTGCTCTTCCTCGACATACTTGAACTTCAGCTCAGGAAACTTCTACAATTTAACAAAGAATGCTGCATTAACAATTTCTTCTTTTGCTATAATTATACTACGGTAGCTGGCACAGTTTTAAATCCAGTGTTTCTTTTGTCCTACTATGATTAAACAATCAGCGTTGTGAATTATCACTATTAACCAATTATATCACGATGAGATCTACTAGATTCATTCAAAAACATTACGCAAAATATAAAGACCAACTGGCCCTACTCCTTATAGCTGTTCCTTTGTTACACTTCACGAGAAGACAACTCAGACATGGAGAAAGTCATGTCAACCTGTAGTTTGGTGGTCTATATCGCACATCACATCACAAACATAGAGAAAGTCATGTCAACATGTAGTTTGATGGAGTCAATACCGCACATCACATCACAAACACGGAGAAAGTCATGTCAACCTGTAGTTTGATGGAGTCAATACATCACACCACAAACACGGAGAAAGTCATGTCAACCTGTGGTTTGATGGAGTCAATACCACACATCACAAACACGGAGAAAGTCATGTCAACCTGTAGTTTGATGGAGTCAATACATCACACCACGAACACGGAGAAAGTCATGTCAACCTGTGGTTTGATGGAGTCAATACCACACATCACAAACATGGAGAAAGTCATGTCAACATGTAGTTTGATGGAGTCAATACCACACATCACATCACAAACACGGAGAAAGTCATGTCCACCTGTAGTTAGGTGGAGTCAATACCGCACATCACATCACAAACACGGAGAAAGTCAAGTCAACCTGTAGTTTGGTGGAGTCAATATATACCGCACATCACATCACAAACACGGAGAAAGTCAAGTCAACCTGTAGTTTGGTGGAGTCAATATATACCGCACATCACATCACAAACACGGAGAAAGTCAAGGCAACCTGTAGTTTGGTGGAGTCAATATATACCGCACATCACATCACAAACACGGAGAAAGTCAAGTCAACCTGTAGTTTGGTGGAGTCAATACCACACATCACATCACAAACACGAAACAACACACACATGCCTAATGACATCTTTGGAGAAACAATGAATGCCAACATGTTAAAAAAATTCATTAGTGCAATAAGTTGGCGCTGTAGTATCAGGTTCCTCAGAAAGGAAAACTGACTACTCTCGGGAAGAAAGAGATTGACCATGTTTTCATGCCAATGCCTAATATCCTCTATGGTTTATCATTATAATTACGGTGCATCCAAACCTGAACCTAATTATACCATTCAGTGTTTCCTAGACAGATGTTCTAAAATTCATCTTCAGGCGTTTTGATATCTACGAGCTACTAGGAAATAGAAATCGCCAAATCAAGATTTGGAAAATCCTGTAATGCAGAAAATCATCCTTTAAAGCAGACTTAAAGTTAGCCAGCGCCCTAACATTAACACAGGCAGATTTATGTGCTCTTTTGTAAATAGTACTTATATTTAACTTGTATTATTATTGTATTTCATTGTATGAAATAGAGCGGATTTCATGTGAGTGGGGCTTACAGCACGGTTAATTGTACGACATGCCGTGACATTGAAATGACTTCCTATTGTTTTTGACTTTCTGATCCAATCAATGACAGAGTTACGGTACAGTACGGTTATTGTACGGTAAGCTACGGATTTTTATTATTAATATTGTTGTCGTTGTTGTTGCCATCGTAGTCATCATTATTAGGGACCTTAAGCACCAAAGACGATGACGGTTTGACGACGGAACATAGAAAAGTGTTTTCTCCCCAGATTTGGTGTTTACTATTTCCTTTACTTGCCTGGAGGTGCCTTTCATAAACAGATTTTCGAAAAATAAGATCAGCATAGAGTTCCGTTCTGGCCGAACGATAAACGGAGTGATTTACTTTCTTACGTTCTCGTTCTCTTTTGAACATAAATTTGGAGTTTTCACGTTGTGTTTCTGTAGAAGGTCAAAATAAACCATATCGCAAGTCCGCCATGTTGGATGGTGTGCGATGCACTCTGGGATGGTATCTCACTAATACAATGGGAAGTAATCGAACCGTGGACTAAATTAAGTTTACGGTCCCATTACTTCCCATTGTATAACTGACGTATCCATCCCAGAGTGCATCGCACACCATCAAAATGGCGGACTTGCGGTATGGTATATGTAGGCGAATGCGTTCATTTTCACGTGCAGTTATTGTATTTTGTAATATTAACTATTGTTTTATGCCGTCGTCCTAGACGCCCTGGTTGCTTGAACAAGGACCCGCATTATAAAAGGGCCTCAACCAGGTTGAAACACCTTCACTTGTCAATCAGCTTTTGTCAAGTGAATATCTCAGCTCTGAAACATGTCATGCTCCGCTTGAGTGATCTCTGACATTTGGTATCGCGCGAAATTCAAATCGAACACTTGAATACCTAAAAATACACTAAAGAGTTTGTAAACGGTTCTAAAACGCTATTGGCAGGTATAACTGAGCAACTAGCTTCCCGCTGTTTACTTGTTCGTGGCTTATTTGAATTTTAGCTTCAGAAATGTACTATTCTTGGGTTGCACATGACGTCACGGCAGTCACGTTGGAGGAACATTAACAAAATATTCCTCATTAGTGTCTTTTGTTCCGTCCTCCAATATGGCTGCCGCGTCTTTGTCTTTTGAATCTCCAGGGATTGATTGCAACCCAAGAATTCTAACAGGAGAAGACTGATTATCTGCTTACTCCCCTGACGGTATATAGTTCATGGTAGTGTTTCGTTCCATATAGTCTCCCTGCATAATCGTTTTCTCTACTGTTTTACAGTATTATGCAGTGAGACTATATGGAACGAAACACTACCATGAAATATATACCGCCTGTGTGTTATGAATTTGAAATTCAAATTTAGAATCCCAAATGATGGGAATGGGCGTGGGACTTATTATTGTGGTACCTTGAGTCTGTCTCGTGGCCATTGTAGTGTGCCTTGTTTGATGACGTCCAGTACAACACCCACTGACAGAGTCTGGTCAGGGTGCTGCTCGAGCCTGGTGCTAAAGAATGCGAGAACCTATCGAACGAGAAAAATGTACAATAAACCGCTATTTATTTACAAACTTCGCCACAAATGGCAGGGAAGCCCCGCGCACAGAGCGTGGTGCCATTACAGGGTCTCATTAACAAGAAAAAAACCCTAGGATGACAACTATAAAAAGTACATAAATAGGCTAACAACACAGACTGTTAATTAAACTTGAAAAGGGACGACACAAGTGATATTTTATACAAATAGTTTTAAATGTTTGAGGAATTTCAACGTCATATTATACATTAACCTGATCATCCAAGACACTGATCATTCAAGACACTGATCATCCAAGACACTGATCATCCAAGACACTGATCATCCAAGACACTGATCATCCAAGACACTGATCATCCAAGACACTGATCATCCAAGACACTGAACATTCACTGTTTAGCTTTTCTTTAGTCGATCGACTTCTGATCATTAAAAATCAGTTTATCATCATCTCATATCAAACAACGAGTGTCGATTTAGAGGTCTGGGACCTAGAAACCGCCATTTTGAATGTCGTGGCAGCTCTTCCAAATATGGAATATGGAATTTTCCTAATATGGAAGAGGCCGCGGGAAGTTCAAAACGACACTTTTGCTTGCTATTTTATTGATATGATTTGCTGCAGCATGTCAAGACAAATTGTTGTTCCAGAAAGTTAACTCTGATCAGTTATAATGTATCCATAAGCAGTATATTACAATATACTCAGCAACATATCTGGATTCTGATTGGTCAATAACGACTGCATAAAAAAATATTGAGTGCACAATTACGCGCTCTCAGTAAATGTTTGCTCAGTATACACCAAAGTCAAAGATGGCTGCGGCTAATTAGCATACTGTTGAAGCCTGTTATCTACAGGAGAATAAACTGTGCCATTGAAAAGCAAATATGCATGCTAGTAAGGTTTATAAGTTTGGAGAAGAAATAATGAACCCTTGTGAATTTATCAAGGTTTAAAGTATGCGAAAAACACCAAAACGAGGCTAGTCAGTCAAGACTGCCTATTCTCATAATAACGTCTCTAATGGTATCCTTTCCTGGTATATCATCCAAACCGTCCAAATTATTCATTTCAAAGTGATATTTTAGACAGTAGGGGCAGTTTTTATAGTAAGACTTTTGGAAAGCGAAATCAAAAATTGCCATATTTGACTTCGGTCTATATTATAAAAAAAAAAATCGCATGAACTGTTCGTGCAATATAAAGTGAGTTATGGGCACTGAAACCCCATTTATACGCGCAAAAAAAAGACGCACCAGTGCCTTACAAAACAAGGGACTGATTTGTTTACACGGTCAAAGTTAGGGATGCCGTGCCGCTATTTCATAGGCACAATGCCGTATTACTTTGCGCGTGTAAATGGGGTATGAGTGATATTTTGAAAGTTCACAAATTGCACTGGCCTAAAGGCTCGTGCAATTATCAGATCAGAAGTGTCACTCAGTGCCCATAAATCACCCATATCACTCGCATTCATGCGATTTCTTCTACATAATATTATCCTTACTGTATCTATATTTTGTATAATATCCTGAAACGTAGGATGCGTCCTAAACTGTGCGAACAGCTCTCTTCTGTGTAGTAGTGTGTAAACCAGGTTAGGGTTGTGATGGAGTGTGTTCGTCACACAGGAATTGATGATCTCAAGAACCATACGAAGAACTTCTTCCAGGATTGCAAGATCTGCAATCTATCATTACAACATTCGTCAACAATTGATAAGGGTGCTAACCAATCTAAACGTAGCATTCAGGTCACAACCCGACACAAAATGGTGTATTGGTTATGTATCAATTGATGCTGGCGTTAGCCTCCTCCACACATCTCTATGTATCGGTAAAACCGCGGAAAAACCGCGGGAAAATCGTGAATTGGGTTACCTGTCCACTCTTTTCTTCACCTGCCACAGGGAGCCCATAATCTGATTTCGTCGAAAATTAGAGATGCCTGCTGAGGAGGCTATGCTTGCATGCAGCCACGAGTTAAAAATGGAGACTGTAGAAAGGTTTCTGATATCATCAGGGATCTATAATTCCATTATTTAATTACTTTATATACTAAGCTGTACTTATATAAGTTCTTGTATAGAGAAGCATCAGGTCCAAAGATTCCTTACTCCTCAGATAGTGACTCGTCACAGTTACTAGAGAATGTAACTCTAGTATCTAAACTATTTTTTATTAGTCTTGATTTACCTTAGTTATATAATACACACAGACCCAGGCATATATAGTCTACTCTGATTGCCTGAAAGACTTTTTCTATGATTATTACTATAACTATAATTATTACTATAACTATTTGAAAACACAAACATAGAAATGATGTACATGTATATTGATCGAATAAATTAGGATAATTTATGTATTAATTATAATATTATCCAAGTGTTTTTTTGTGCTCAGTTTTTTAATTCATTTAATTTGAGGGAAACTGTAGAAAACACTTTCCATAGAGTTCTAGATTGATACGTGTGTTTGGGTTCTCACAGCCATTTCTCGTTCTCCCAGACTTCCATTCGCATGTAAGTTCTATAGCTCTATTGAAACACGGAAAATGTTTTCCATTCTCAAATGCTTCACAAAGACTCTACACTGCTTTACACATAGCACATTAAAGGGGAACTGAATCCTAAAATCAACCCAACAAATATACAAACATAGAGTGGAACCTCGATTTAACGAACCTCTATATAACGAAGTCCTCGGTATAACGAACGATATTCTTCAGCCCGGCAAAATTACAAGTAAAATGTATGTAACAGAACCTCGATATAACGATATCCTCGTTATAACGAACACAATCCGGCAGCCCAAACGTAAAATCTACCCCGATATAACGAATAAATGTCAACACGCGACAAAAGATGAATGCGGAACAGACCAACAGCGATGGAAATCCTGTAACAAGAGAACAACCTCTCAGTCAACAGCTCATTAGATGTGTATATACTGGCACTATCGAGACATCTCAGTACAGATCCGCTTTGTCTCTTATTAGTTCTATTAACTTCGTTACTTCGTTACAAAACAATTATTAAACTATACCTCGATATAACGAACATTTTGGTTGTTTTTCCGCAAATTTGTTATAACGAGGTTTTCGATTTAACGAACCCTCGATATAACGAACCAATTTCCCCAGTCCCTTGGCACTTCGTTAAATCGAGGTTCCACTGTATATTCGAAAGAAATAAGTTCTGCTAATTTATTTATCTGTATTGCGCGTCTATGAAGAGAAAATCAGTTCTCAAGAGATTCCCCCCTGATAGTATGCTGGCTCAATTCAGTGCAAATTTCCCCATATCATACGTCACACACACCAAAGACAAACAATCACACCTACAGCACAAAGAAAACACAATGGTTCGCAATTAGGAACAGTTACTGCAGCTTTTTAATGCCAGGAACAGTAAGGCAAAACATAAGTCAATACACTGTCTATAGTACACACATCAGGTACGTACATAATCAGCAGAATCAGCAGCTGTGCAGGGCTCGTGATTTTCTGTTCCATTTTCAGACACTTGTCCTTCTGACATCTCTGCTTGCTTGATATGTTCTGTCACTTTTGCATGCTTCTTGGATAGTAATGCATATAAGCTGCAAAATACAAAATATCACCTAAGGATTTTATCATGGAGAGATTACGAAATTCAAAGGCACGTCAATATCTTCAAACTTGGCACTGCAATATCTCAACATTAGAAAGTGCATCTGTCAGTAGCAGCATACTAGATGATAAAATCTTTCTAAGGGGAAACTCTGTTTTTCTTCAAGAGCCCATAAACAAGAGCGAGAATCTCCCAATACTACCTCTATGCTATGGCATTTTCACAAGTTAGGTTATTTTTAGAACGGTTTCTCGCTATTATTGGGTTGCAATCATTCCTAAGGGAATAAAATGACAAAAGCGTAGCAGACGTGCTGTGGGTATAACAAAAGAAGCTAATGAGGCATCTTTTGTTCCGCCACGGATGTAACCCACTAATTGGCGGCAAAAATAATCTAAAAATAGCCCAACTTGTGAAAACACCGTAGCATCTATATAAGAGATATGGACGCTCTTGGTTATAGGCTCTTGTTTTCTTATATTAGCCTTAAAATCTGCATTTCACCAGTCAATGAATAATATAAGGAAAATATAATTTTATAAACACCTACCTGACAATCCTCTGCGTGACGTAGGGATGCAGAGCATGAAACTGTGACGACATGTTAGCAAGCGTTGCCAGGCAATTAGTATGAAGATACTTGTCCTGTAGAATAGAAAATAATTATTAGTATAGGCAATCAAATGGGGACGAGTGAAATTATATAGGGATAAGTTTCACGCGTGTTTGTCAAAATCGAAGTAATTTCCCGAGCTGCTCACAAGTGAAATTTATCCCTATCTTCACGATTCACTATTTGATTACCCATTAATATTATGGAGAGCAAATTACGATCCAGAAAAACATTATTTTAAGCACGCGTAGGTGGCGTTTGAAATTTCACATGTGAAATTACGTGTGAAATTTCAAGTTGAAATTAGGGATTAATTTGTCCTCTATGGTATTACACCATAAACAGGGCAAAATTATCTATTTATGGGTTAGAGACTGGCATGCACGTTTCATTGACAAATACAGGCACACGCTGACTGTACGATGATTTCATTATTTTTCGTTCATTGTATAGTCAGCAAGCACATGTATTTGTCATTATAAAATTCATTAATAATTTATATATCCTGTGTGATACCACATGATGGCCTCTGTATATCACAATACAGCAATGATTAATGAAACATCAGTGCTATGTGAGATGTACAACACTGATGTTATATTAAAGAATGTTTGCATGAGGGAGGTATCACACTTACTCGTCTTGGTCATGAATGTATTGTATGGTGCTGAGTACCACCAGGACCAGTAGACCTCCTAATGTGATGTTGGTAATAACACTTACTCACCCTCATCTTGGTCATATTGTATTGTATGGTCCTGAGTACCACCAAGACCAGTAGACCTCCTAATGTGATGTTGGTAATAACACTTACTCACCCTCATCTTGGTCATATTGTATTGTATGGTCCTGAGTACCACCAAGGCCAGTAGACCTCCTAATGTGATGTTGGTAATAACACTTACTCACCCTCATCTTGGTCATATTGTATTGTATGGTCCTGAGCACCACCAGCACCAGTAGACCTCCTAATGTGATGTTGGTAATAACACTTACTCACCCTCATCTTGGTCATATTGTATTGTATGGTCCTGCATGAGTACCACCAAGACCAGTAGACCTCCTAATGTGATGTTGGTAATAACACTTACTCACCCTCATCTTGGTCATATTGTATTGTATGGTCCTGAGTACCACCAAGACCAGTAGACCTCCTAATGTGATGTTGGTAATAACACTTACTCACCCTCATCTTGGTCATATTGTATTGTATGGTCCTGAGTACCACCAAGGCCAGTAGACCTCCTAATGTGATGTTGGTAATACCACTTACTCACCCTCATCTTGGTCATATTGTATTGTATGGTATGGTCCTGAGCACCACCAGCACCAGTAGACCTCCTAATGTGATGTTGGTAATAACACTTACTCACCCTCATCTTGGTCATATTGTATTGTATGGTCCTGCATGAGTACCACCAAGACCAGTAGACCTCCTAATGTGATGTTGGTAATAACACTTACTCACCCTCATCTTGGTCATATTGTATTGTATGGTCCTGAGTACCACCAAGACCAGTAGACCTCCTAATGTGATGTTGGTAATAACACTTACTCACCCTCATCTTGGTCATATTGTATTGTATGGTCCTGAGTACCACCAAGACCAGTAGACCTCCTAATGTGATGTTGGTAATAACACTTACTCACCCTCATCTTGGTCATATTGTATTGTATGGTCCTGAGTACCACCAAGACCAGTCGACCTCCTAATGTGATGTTGGTAATAACACTTACTCACCCTCATCTTGGTCATATTGTATTGTATGGTCCTGAGTACCACCAAGACCAGTCGACCTCCTAATGTGATGTTGGTAATAACACTTACATGTACTCACCCTCATCTTGGTCATATTGTATTGTATGGTCCTGAGTACCACCAAGACCAGTAGACCTCCTAATGTGATGTTGGTAATAACACTTACTCACCCTCATCTTGGTCATATTGTATTGTATGGTCCTGAGTACCACCAAGACCAGTCGACCTCCTAATGTGATGTTGGTAATAACACTTACTCACCCTCATCTTGGTCATATTGTATTGTATGGTCCTGAGTACCACCAAGACCAGTAGACCTCCTAATGTGATGTTGGTAATAACACTTACTCACCCTCATCTTGGTCATATTGTATTGTATGGTCCTGAGCACCACCAGCACCAGTAGACCTCCTAATGTGATGTTGGTAATGACTCTCTCTGTGTACCAGGGAATGCTAGCAATGTTCTGTAAAACACAACAGATAAGTGCAATTTAAGACCCTCAATCTCAACATACATGTACTGTCCAATTTGGAGAGGCAAAGGAAACATTGATAAAGGGATAAAGTTAAGGTAAAGCAACCTTATTTAACATCAGTAACTTGTGACAATCTTGAAAGACTGATAAACGTGTGGAAGGCAAGGCACCTATGATTTAAGTTCCTTTTCTAAGAAGATGTGAAGGCCTATAAACCATTTCAGTTTGAGAACGAGATTGTTTCACAAAGGCAGCACCTTCTACTTATTTCATTTTAAGACCCTTGACCACCTCCCACACAACAGACTGGCACTTTACCACCAAACTATTCAGGGATTGATGGTTCTGAACATATTATCAACTCATTAGAATAATGCATATTACTTACCAGTTCATTAGCACACTGAGCATATTACCAACTCATACGCCACTTTCATAACTGTGTATTCCCGTTTCAATAGTTTATCCACATGTACAGAAAATATGATCATTATCACGTGAAAGAGTATGTCAATATTAGTGATCTTGAGAAATTTGAGTGCTGTAGCTTAAAAATGCAGTGAAGTTACAGCCATTTGAAATAAGAGCGATTTGTATGAGAAAAACAACTGAGGCCTTTCTAGCATCGCCTTCGTGTTTTTCCAGCATTAGAAATGCCTATAACTCAACACCAATTCTCGACATTGCTCTAGATCTCTAACTGAACAAATTTACTAGTTTTAATATGATCTTTCATGTGGCGCCATCAGTTTCCCTCAACAGGGTAATCTTCCAAATTATGCAAATTAGGAGGCAGCCATTATGAAAGTGGTGTATTAGAATTTATAACACATATGGCTTACCAGTTCATGCACTGACTTGTTGAAGTTTTCATCTTGGCTCAGAATAAGTAGAATAATCAGTGACATGTAGATGTGATGGGCATTATGATCTTCAGCATTGTACAATAACCTAAGAATAGGCATCACCTGTGGTTAAAAAAATGTAATCAATACGAATGCAATACCATTAATATATCCATATAGCATAAGGGGCATGATTACTAAATTCTGATTGGCTTACGAGCAGGGCATCAATTTTTTTCTTAATCAAGGGCCTGATTACTGGCATCTTATTGGAAGTTGGTTGCTTAGCAACATACTTCTTGCTGGTCAAAGTTTGCATTGGGCAATTTGGTGACAAGTGTGATTAATCCTTAATTTTATCGGCCCCATGCGATCCTACTGATCCTAATCCCAAATTAATTATTTGTGATGATTTAAATCATCTACTGTACAAGGAGCTGTAAGAGACCATAATACATTTTAAATGCCCAGATCACTGGGGGAACTGAACTGGAATGAAGTCAGTTCATGTGATGACATCAATGACAAGTGCACATTGTTGCATAACACATTCAAGTCACTGAATAATTATTGTTTTCCTGGTATTTCTGTCCGAGTCTCCTGAAGGGACCCTCCTTTTATAATTACCACAAGTGAAACACCTGTTAAAGCTCAAATGTAAACTACAACACAGATATGATAATGTGGATTGTTGTATGATAAAGAACTGTCTTGTTGACTGAATTAGGCCAGGCCGAATGGGAAAATATTGGGCTCTCAGTCAATTTGTATGGAACTTGTTGCACTGACAGTCTGTATGTCATAAAAAAATAAAAATAACAAGAAGCTAACTGGACTACCAGTAGAAAAACCCTCAGAGCAAGGGCGAGATACCAACAAACTCAATTCACATATGGTGCCACGTCCGGGAATCGAACCTGGGCCATAGAGGTGAGAGGCAAAGCGCTTAACCACTGTGCCACTCCGGCTCCTCGTGACCTTGCCTGGACCTCCCACTCAGTCAATAAGTACCTATTATCATTATTATATATATATAGCTAAGTAATTTTCCAAGCTATGGTTGGTCAATTTGCTGTCCAAAACTTGTTGCACTGACAGTCTGTATGTCATAAAAAAATAAAAATAATAAGAAGCCGTTACCGGATCTCCATAATTATTAAAGTATTCCGATGAACTCGAATTGGAATTTAGGTGTTGTTTTTTTGCGGAGGGAAGAAAACAGGAGTACCAGTAGAAAAACCCTCAGAGCAAGGGCGAGATACCAACAAACTCAATTCACATGTGCCACCCCGGCTCCTCATGACCTTGCCTGGACCTCCCACTCAGTCAATAAGTACAATTGTACCTATTATCATTATTATACATATATAGCTAAGTAATTTTGCAAGCTATGGTTGGTCAATTTGCTGTCCAAAACTTCCCATACTGACCTAAACCCGCCCACTTTTCAGTCCCAAAGAACATGATTATTAACCTTGTCTGCTCAATCCATAAAGTAAGTTATGGATCTTCGTTTTCTCCCCCTTTTATGGCACGCACGCTTCGCGCTTGGGAGATAAAAAAAGGGGAAGCGTTGTCCATAATTTAAGGTTCGAACCTGGCACTCGGTTAATAAGAGGTATTTCTTTCATGAAAAGACAGGTTGCAGAAGAAAAAAACAGGATAAAAAAGTCTAATAGTATAACCCACCAAGTTATCAACATCTGTTCTGGACAGGACAAAAGCTGCCACATTGGGATTCCTGTGTAGCAACAAGTACAGCAGTAGAGTGGTCTGATCTTTCTGAAGTCCCCTGGGGGAGGTACAAAGTAGTTAATCGTTGATTATGGATACATGTGTAAAAATAGATGGTTAGCCAACGATACCACTAGCAAGGAGGATCAAGCAGATAGATACATGCTTAAACTCGAATCAGGGATGAATTAGAGTAACTGATATGTGTTACTTACTTGCATAATGTAGAGTACAACATGCCAAGATTGGTGTGGAATGATGGGTTGTCATGTTCTTCGTCTACTGAATTATTGGTGCTCCCTAATTGGTGGAAACACAGCATGATAGGTAATATAGAACTGACCGAGAGAGATTAACCCTTTCACTCCCGTGGGGTTTTGACTGATTTTTGGATCTTTCTAGACTGCAAAGAACCCTCCCCCCTTAAGTAAACTGTAGTCATTGTTACCATGGAATTTTCATCTGACCAACAATACTGGGGGCTCAAAGTTTTTTGTCGGCCATTTTGGATACGTTGACGTCGCATTGCTACGGAGCTGGAGGGAAGTTTGTTTGGGGGAAAACAGAATTTCAGGCTTTTTAAAGCCTTTTTCACCATTTATAGAGTGCTGGAGGACATCATTAAGTCTGATGAGAGCTTCAATCAGCACTTTCTCAAAGAACCGAGTTTGTGCCAGTTTATTGTGACAGAGAAGGAGCCTCATTTCCCACTCGTGAATGGGCCAGGACATCTTCTGTCACTTTAGCGTGGGCTTTATAAATGGGAGTCTGGAGCCACCTATCATAGCTTTTTTGGAATATTGGACAATATTTACTTGCCATTGATTCCAATATGAAGGTATTAGGTCGAAATGGCTTTAGACTTAGTATATATTTTGAAGAATGAAGATGGGGGAAGGGCCATGCCGCTGTTTGGTAGGATTTCCCAGCATGCTTTGCGGTCGTTATGGATGAATTTAGCTTGCGGTGAAGTGCTTGTGGACAGAATGGCTTGGTTCTGGGCAAGTTTAGGTGTTGGGAGACAGAAAGTGAGGTTAGTGCAAACATGAAACTCTAAATGTTATGTGAAATATGCATTTTTGAGAGAAAATGTAGAATCTGAGGAGAAATAATTATTTTTGAAAGTGCTATTTTAGTCTTTTTTTCTGAAATGAAATAATGTCAACTATAGTTAACTTATGCAAAGAAAGGAGGATTTAGATGAAATTATTCATTTTTAATATGCCTAATGCAGTTCAATAGGATCATTGGTCTATACATTAAGGTGTGTGGGAATCTCAGGGCATTGCTCTTTGAACTTAGTCAGATTTAAACCCTCAAAGCAAGTAACCAGTAATAGTGCCATATGGCACTCTTGGGAGTGAAAGGGTTAACACATTTTATCATAAAAATCGAAATCTTGGTTATTTTCATTTAAAATCACTACATTGAATGCACACATGGAGATGATATTTTGCAGCAAGTTTCAATGTGTAACTATTTTCCAGATGGGAGCTAGGAGCAGAAATCAAATGCAATTCTGTCTCAGCTGGTTGTCTATTTTTAAGAACCAAGGCTTAAAGTATAGGGGGTGGTCAAATACCAAACTTTATCAAAATGATTTGCGATAACCACTAGATATGTATATTTCTGTTGTGGTGATCTTATTTTAATGGGCATATTGGTATACATTCCACCATGTGACTTACCACGCCCATTTCTATGCCAGACTTGCACGATTGCATTTAATTCATAAATAAACAGTAAAAAATATTCTCCTTTCCAGAATATAGTGTTAACCACCATCAAATTGGCATTATTTGACAACAGTCCATGCAAACATTCAGTAAAAAAAAAGTAGCGCAAACGGCAAAGGCCACATGACATGCCTGGGGTGTTCATTAACCCTTTCACTCCCGTGGGGTTTTGACTGATTTTTGGCTCTTTCTAGACTGCAAAGAACCCTCCCCCCCTAAGTAAACTGTAGTCATTGTTACCATGGAATTTTCATCTGACCAACAATACTGGGGGCTCAAAGTTTTTTGTCAGCCATTTTGGATACGTTGACGTCGCATTGCTACGGAGCTGGAGGGAAGTTTGTTTGGGGGAAAACAGAATTTCAGGCTTTTTAAAGCCTTTTTCACCATTTATAGAGTGCTGGAGGACATCATTAAGTCTGATGAGAGCTTCAATCAGCACTTTCTCAAAGAACCGAGTTTGTGCCAGTTTATTGTGACAGAGAAAGAGCCTCATTTCCCACTCGTGAATGGGCCAGGACATCTTCTGTCACTTTAGCGTGGGCTTTATAAATGGGAGTCTGGAGCCACCTATCATAGCTTTTTTGGAATATTGGACAATATTTACTTGCCATTGATTCCAATATGAAGGTATTAGGTCGAAATGGCTTTAGACTTAGTATATATTTTGAAGAATGAAGATGGGGGAAGGGCCATGCCGCTGTTTGGTAGGATTTCCCAGCATGCTTTGCGGTCGTTATGGATGAATTTAGCTTGCGGTGAAGTGCTTGTGGACAGAATGGCTTGGTTCTGGGCAAGTTTAGGTGTTGGGAGACAGAAAGTGAGGTTAGTGCAAACATGAAACTCTAAATGTTATGTGAAATATGCATTTTTGAGAGAAAATGTAGAATCTGAGGAGAAATAATTATTTTTGAAAGTGCTATTTTAGTCTTTTTTTCTGAAATGAAATAATGTCAACTATAGTTAACTTATGCAAAGAAAGGAGGATTTAGATGAAATTATTCATTTTTAATATGCCTAATGCAGTTCAATAGGATCATTGGTCTATACATTAAGGTGTGTGGGAATCTCAGGGCATTGCTCTTTGAACTTAGTCAGATTTAAACCCTCAAAGCAAGTAACCAGTAATAGTGCCATATGGCACTCTTGGGAGTGAAAGGGTTAACACATTTTATCATAAAAATCGAAATCTTGGTTATTTTCATTTAAAATCACTACATTGAATCCACACATGGAGATGATATTTTGCAGCAAGTTTCAATGTGTAACTATTTTCCAGATGGGAGCTAGGAGCAGAAATCAAATGCAATTCTGTCTCAGCTGGTTGTCTATTTTTAAGAACCAAGGCTTAAAGTATAGGGGGTGGTCAAATACCAAACTTTATCAAAATGATTTGCGATAACCACTAGATATGTATATTTCTGTTGTGGTGATCTTATTTTAATGGGCATATTGGTATACATTCCACCATGTGACTTACCACGCCCATTTCTATGCCAGACTTGCACGATTGCATTTAATTCATAAATAAATAGTAAAAAATATTCTCCTTTCCAGAATATAGTGTTAACCACCATCAAATTGGCATTATTTGACAACAGTCCATGCAAACATTCAGTAAAAAAAAAGTAGCGCAAACGGCAAAGGCCACATGACATGCCTGGGGTGTTCATTAACCCTTTCACTCCCGTGGGGTTTTGACTGATTTTTGGCTCTTTCTAGACTGCAAAGAACCCTCCCCCCCTAAGTAAACTGTAGTCATTGTTACCATGGAATTTTCATCTGACCAACAATACTGGGGGCTCAAAGTTTTTTGTCAGCCATTTTGGATACGTTGACGTCGCATTGCTACGGAGCTGGAGGGAAGTTTGTTTGGGGGAAAACAGAATTTCAGGCTTTTTAAAGCCTTTTTCACCATTTATAGAGTGCTGGAGGACATCATTAAGTCTGATGAGAGCTTCAATCAGCACTTTCTCAAAGAACCGAGTTTGTGCCAGTTTATTGTGACAGAGAAAGAGCCTCATTTCCCACTCGTGAATGGGCCAGGACATCTTCTGTCACTTTAGCGTGGGCTTTATAAATGGGAGTCTGGAGCCACCTATCATAGCTTTTTTGGAATATTGGACAATATTTACTTGCCATTGATTCCAATATGAAGGTATTAGGTCGAAATGGCTTTAGACTTAGTATATATTTTGAAGAATGAAGATGGGGGAAGGGCCATGCCGCTGTTTGGTAGGATTTCCCAGCATGCTTTGCGGTCGTTATGGATGAATTTAGCTTGCGGTGAAGTGCTTGTGGACAGAATGGCTTGGTTCTGGGCAAGTTTAGGTGTTGGGAGACAGAAAGTGAGGTTAGTGCAAACATGAAACTCTAAATGTTATGTGAAATATGCATTTTTGAGAGAAAATGTAGAATCTGAGGAGAAATAATTATTTTTGAAAGTGCTATTTTAGTCTTTTTTTCTGAAATGAAATAATGTCAACTATAGTTAACTTATGCAAAGAAAGGAGGATTTAGATGAAATTATTCATTTTTAATATGCCTAATGCAGTTCAATAGGATCATTGGTCTATACATTAAGGTGTGTGGGAATCTCAGGGCATTGCTCTTTGAACTTAGTCAGATTTAAACCCTCAAAGCAAGTAACCAGTAATAGTGCCATATGGCACTCTTGGGAGTGAAAGGGTTAAGCTGTTCTTCAAAAATATAAACTGATTGGGAGCTTGCTGTCAACCAAATTTACAGCAAAGTGGAGTGGTGACTTGGAGTGGCACATGACGTATATAACTTACATACCGTATTTTATCATGTATAAGCCGCACCTTTTTTGACTTTCAGATTTTGAAAGTAACAAAAAATTGCCACAAAGATGGGGGTGCAGCTTATATGTGAGTGTTTTCAGAAAACTTTTTTGGATTGACCGTAAACAAAGCCATATGAACAATAGAAATGGCACATTCAATTCACAGAACACAAGTGTCAGCAAGATTTCTACTCAAACTCCTCTCCTTCGCTTTCCAAAGAAAACTAGCTGTCCAGTTGCCTGTCATCTTCTCTGCTAACTCCTCGAATGGTTCCTAGTGTTGTTCAAGGCCTTAATTTTCAAATAAAGTATAATTCTCATCGAGTTCATATTCAACTTCGTAGCTCGATCACGCTCGATCGGATGTTTGAGAAAACTCTCGCCCCAGGCCTTGAAAATCCAAGATGGTGGACCACAGACTCAGACACATGCTCATATAGTTTTGCCAGAAAATCTTACTTTCTTGTGCGCTTAAAGGAATGAAGTTCCTTAAATATGTTGTTGGTTAATGGGTGAACAACAGCAGAAGAATTCTGAAGTGATTTAAAGACAGCAGGTTAAAATATACACAAGAAAGGACAGGGAAAGTTGTAACCAATTCGTTGTTGTGATATGACGATCTCTTATGAAGAAGTTTTGCTTCAATTACGGGCATTTATGAACTCGAACACAAGTCAACTCTCACTGAATTTTGTGGTGTGGCTTATACATGAGGTTTTTCCTTAAACCTTTCGGGGGAAAACAGGCTTCTGTTTATCAGGCTGATCAGACATGTTAGGGGTGCGGCTTATATGTGAGGTGCGGCTTGTACGTGATAAAATACGGTACAATGTACAACAACATTAATTTACATGTGACCAACTGGTTGCTAATGCGACTAAAAATTGGGTGTTGGCGACAAGAGTTTCAGAACTGGTCAGCAGCTGCATGGTAACTTACATGTACTTTTTGACCCTGAGGCCCCTCAACTTAATGTAAGGCTCCTGCCAATAAATGTAGCAAAACACGGTAAAATTGGCAGGTGTGCTTCTTTGATGCCTTTATACTGTTTCAGCAATTTCTCCCAACAGTGGTAGCATGTAAATAATATATGTACTAATCATGTACATGTATATGGGCATGTAACCGATGAC
This sequence comes from Actinernus sp. WN-2022, assembly GCA_030867875.1. Lineage (NCBI taxonomy): Eukaryota > Metazoa > Cnidaria > Anthozoa > Actiniaria > Actinernidae > Actinernus > Actinernus sp. WN-2022. Next base: position 31,637,855 of record JAOWCC010001501.1, read on the forward strand.
GTCATCGTTATGACATACTGTACATGTAGCCACTAAAAGACGTTATCAGTATGTCATCACTACTAAGTGAATCACGAGGAACCCAACAGTATGCCTGTCAAAGCTTGAGCTACCTGGCATTAAAAGCGAGGAAGATAGGGGAATGTACTTAAAATCATGTGACCAATGGTGTCATCATTACGACATCACCACTAAGTGATTTATGGGGACCCAATACCATGTCTGTCAAAGTTTGAGCCACCTGCCATTAATATTAAGCGAGCATTAAAACATGCAAGGGTTTTACGTCACTATTGGTGAGACCAGGAGCTGGTGGGACCCAGGTAAGTGTGGCTGAATGAGTACACATATCTCCCACATGGATAACACAGCTGCTTGCGAACGTATAAATATGTTTGTGTTCACTTTACAGTTATAATAATAATAATAATTACAGTTCTTTTCTGCGCCTTTTGACTAGCCTCAATGCACTTACACTTTATGAGAAATACAATAACAATCTAATTAATTTTAATCTAATCTAATCGAACTGTAAACCATGTATACGTGAATAAGAAACTATAGATTAAATAAATATGTCTAAAGAAGAGACATAAATTGCGTGACGGACTCAGCATTTCTGATGCTGGAAGGCAGTGCGTTCCAGAGCTTAGACCCCGAGATTGAAAATGCACGATCGTCATATGTGCAACACATAGACCGAGGAACAACAAGTAAGCCCTTTATAGATGAGCGCAAGTTACGTCGTGGGGCATATGAAGTTCACTTAAATAAGTTTGTATGCAACCGTGTACTTGTAAGTAAAAAGTAAAACTTTAAACAAAATGCACTTAGTACATGTAATTGGCAACTAATGCAGAGCACGCAAAACAGGGGAAATATGATCCGTGCGCTTGACTCTAGTGACTAGCCTAGCAGCAGAATTTTGAATGTGCTGTAACTTATAGAAGAATAAGATGTCAGTAGTAGGTAGCCCGTATAACAAGCTATTGCTGTAGTCCAGCTTTGTAGTTATAAAAGCATGAACTAGGCGCTCAGCACTAGGCTGGTCGAGATACTTCCTTACTCTACCAATATTACGAAGCACCATGGCTAGACATAGTAAATGACACCTAGATTTCGTGCCTCAGATGATATTGACAGTTACATGGCCGAGTAGCAAGAGGAGAACCGGCTGATGACGACTGCAGAAACATCAATTCTAACAGCAATAAATTAATATTCCACATAGACATTCAATTATTAATTAAATCAAATATCGATTATCATCATCAATTTGCCTTCCAGAGTAAGTGAGTGAGTGAGTGACACAATATCCCCAACCATCTTGATAACTCGTTTTGTGCTTGCGTGCATCCGCAAGTTAAAAAGTCCCTAATTCTACTGAGCGCAAAGGCATGGCTCAAAAACATGATTCGACATGGCTAAACATGGTTCAACATGGTGGGGTTTAGAAGCCATGGCCAGCCTGTACCGCTCAAAACGAGCCACAGCATTGGCTTACCCAACAATACAAATGTAAAAAACACCCTAACCTTTAGAACTTGCAGTACAAAAACAATAGAGCTACAGAATAATGGGAGCAATCAGAATACAGGTTTCGAGCGGTACTGTATTACTCGGGTTTAGACATGTTAAATTTTGCTTCATGTTAAATTAATTATAATTATAGAAATTAGCAGAATATACATGTACAATGTAGAAGGGACTTGCTAGCAGTCTAAAAAGCAATGCATGTATGTCCCACTTTGTTTCTAGAATGAACAGACACTGGGCAGCAATCCTTACCTTTAGTCTGCCTGTCAGTAAAAGAGAAGAGAGCCAGTCTATAGGGGTTTAACCCCCTCTTGTCTTGAGTACAATGATTCACAAGCACCAATAGTAACAGAAGGCTCTGGTCTGCCAAAAGTGAATCTTTACTCTCATTAGGACTCTGGCTTCCAAGCAGCCACCACAGGCTTGCTGATCATTAGATAATGAATGAAGAACAAAATAGTAAGCACAAAAAAGAGACGATTGGAGAACAATAAATATTAAAGGGGTTCATGCAAGAACAGCGTATTCCAAATTCTTTGTTCCTATAGTTCTCTTGAGTCCCTGAAATATACCACAGCAACACTTTGTGGTGACGGGTCCAGGCCCACAACCTCCACCATTATTATTACCATTACCACCATTATTACCATTACCACCATCACCATTATTACCACCATTACCATTATTACCACCATCACCATTATTACCACCATCACCATTATTACCAACATCACCATTATTACCAACATCACCATTATTACCATTATTACCACCATCACCATTATTACCACCATCACCATTATTACCACCATCACCATTATTACCATTATTATCACCATTACCATTATTACCATTATTACTATTATTACCACCATCACCATTATTACCATTATTACCATTATTACCACCATCACCATTATTATCATTATTACCACTATTACCATTAATACCACCATTACCATTATTATCACCATCACCATTATCACCATTATTACCACCATCACCATTATTACCATTATCACCATTATTACCACCATTACCATTATTACCACCATCACCATTATTACCAACATCACCATTATTACCACCATCACCATTATTACCATTATTACCACCATCACCATTATTACCACCATTACCATTTACCACCATCACCATTATTACCAACATCACTATTATTACCACCATTATTACCATTATTACCACCATCACCATTATTACCATTAATACCACCATTACCATTATTACCACCATCACCATTATTACCAACATCACCATTATTACCACCATCACCATTATTACCACCATCACCATTATTACCATTATTACCACCATCACCATTAATACCACCATTACCATTAATACCACTATTACCATTATTACCCCATTACCATTTACCACCATCACCATTATTACCAACATCACCATTATTACCACCATCGCCATTATTACCATTATTACCACCATCACCATTATTACCACCATTACCATTAATACCACCATTACCATTATTACCCCATTACCATTTACCACCATCACCATTATTACCAACATCACTATTATTACCACCATTATTACCATTATTACCACCATTATTACCATTATTACCACCATTACCATTAATACCACCATTACCATTATTACCACCATCACCATTATTACCAACATCACCATTATTACCACCATCACCATTATTACCACCATCACCATTATTACCATTATTACCACCATCACCATTATTACCACCATCACCATTATTACCACCATTACCATTATTACCACCATCACCATTATTACCACCATTACCATTATTACCACCATTACCATTATTACCACCATCACCATTATTACCAACATCACCATTATTACCACCATCACCATTATTACCATTATTACCACCATTACCATCATTACCATTATTACCATTATCACTACCACCATCACCATTATTACCACCATCACCATCATTACCACCCGGCGTACTAAATCGATGAAACCAATAATCGATGACAATCGATGCCAATCAATATCAATCGATATTAATCAATCGATTGATATTGGAAATCGATGACTAATCGATGAAGGACATTTTTGTGACCTTTCATCGATTGATACCCGATCATCGATTGTTATTGATTGCCGTAGAGTAATATCGATTGTCATCGATTAAGATCGATTGCTATCGGTTTTCAATTAAAACAATATTCAATGCCAATCGATACCAATCAGTGGATGAGTTTGTGTGACTATCGATTGATCATCGATTGACCGATACCAATCAATATCAATTAACTAATTTTCATTGATTGATATCGATTTATTAATTGGTTTCCGATGATCGATTTTCATAGATTTAGTATGCCGGGATTACCACCATTACCATTATTACCATTATTATTACCACCATGATATCCATAGTTACACACTTGACTTAAAGGGATACCCGAGTGAAAAACACATTGGGGCTCAAAAGAATCTTCAACATGTTCTTTGTTCAGAAAATGTATTAAAATTTGATCAAAGGTTTTTAGTATTAAGAGCGAGCACCTCAAAGTTGGCCCCACGAAGACATGGGCGCCGCCATCTTTGTTTGCATTTACGGAAGTGACGTCACTTCGTCCCACCAGCGTTCTCACTCTCTCACTTATTAGGTGTTTTTAGGATGATAAACGCCTTAACTGTACAGTACAGCTCAAAAAGAATGCACCCGCAAGAAGTCCCGCAAGAACTTCTTGCGCCGCAAGAACCCGCAAGAAGTTAATAACCCGCTTTTTGCGGCTCACCCGCAAGAACACGCAAGAAGTTTAAGAAGTTGATAGCCCGCTTTTTGCGGCTCAGCCGCAAGAAAGCGCAAGAAGTAAAGAGTGGATAATCCGCTTTTTGCGGCTCAACTGCAAGACCACGCACAAAGTTAAACAATACAAAAAGTTTCAAGTCCAAACTTCGAAACGCGAGTACAATGCACGCTCGATCGTGGTTTGTTTACAAGTGTATACGGCAAATTTATTTAGAAAGACTTTCGGTAATATTTTTGAAAAACTTATTTTCAAAGACAGAGATGTATTTAACAATTTGCTTTGATTCGTTTATGGTAGTGTTTATTAACTGTTTCTTTCGTTTTGCCAGGTTTCCCAGGTTTTGCAGTTCGATCCAACTGCTTTGATTTGCGCGTTTAGCGATTATTGAGTCGATCGCAATATGCAAATTACCACTTCTTTTTGACCTGTAAAATTTTGGGAAGACAGTCACTCACTATTCTACGAATTAAGGCGCATTTAGTTCAAAAGGATTCCACTTTCCCAGTAGAAGTTTTCTGGTAAGACTAAGAGTATAGTTTTACACGGTTTCATTGCCAACTTGGCTTCAGAAAGTGCAGCGATCACTCTCAGACTGACACGTTCACGCCTGACTGATTTGCACGTGGAGAAATTCAGACGGCAAGAACTTGAGATTTTAATTTCGAAAATATGCCTTATATTAGGACTGCGAACATTTGCAATGATTTGAGCCGAAACCTTGAGCAACACAGGGATGTGCTATAAATGTGAAACTACAGACGCTAAAGTTTATTTGATGTTATGCTTTGCACGGCAAACTATAAAGCTGGCCTCGCAACACCGGTATTTATAACGGGAACTGAAGCGATCGAGCGGCCGTTGTTTGTTATTATTTTGTGCCGAAAGCTCAGGCTTCCATATTACATTTTAAGTAACGATTTTCAGTAAGGTTATCAGAATATATGGGAGGATGCGTTATAAGCGAGCTGTGAAGCAGCAAGGAGGTAAGTGCTTTCGCCGATATACACAAACGGCGGTGATAAATATTATAAAGAAGTGTGAAAGGCGAAAATATTTTGGGCTGCTGTCTCGGAGTTTTTACGTTTAATATTTCTGAAGTGTTTGTCTTATTTAATAGTCAGCTGAACACATGAGCGGCGGTGGGATTCAATAAAGAACACAACTCTTATTAGGGCCATTTGTCATATAATCAACCAAGCTATTATTAGCGAAAAGTTGCACTTGGATTTAAGATGTGAAATTTCACTTCCAAAATGCGATAAATTTGCTGCATAGTTTGTGTTTGTTGTTCTAATATATTTCTTTAGTACTTTAATTTGATGTTTCCCGCAGAACGTGAACCTCAGTCTGCAAAATGTAACTTAATTGTTTCTTTCCAGTCGAAGGGACGACTTCGCCTTAATAAGTAAGAGAGTTTCAACCCGTTTGAATTTAAAGTTGAAGTTCTTGCGGTTGAAGTTCTTGCGGTTCTAACTTCTTGCGTTTAAGACGTTCTTGCGGGTCTAACTTCTTGCGGTTGATAATTAATTATAAGCGCAAAAAGAAGCGCAATAATCAACTTCTTGCGTCCGCAAAAAGAAGTTCTTGCGCGTGCATTCTTTTTGAGCTGTACTGTACCTCACATACATTGTAGTTCTTATACTTATTCAGAGGCGAGGCGAGGCGCTCAACATGGCAGCCACCGGGAGTCTCGGCTCTCTGATTTTTATTAATTTTCTTGTTCTATTCTGCCGCTTGGCCTTTCAAGACCCAGACAAACAGTTTCCTAGAGGTGCTTTTGATCCACCGGGGGCCAATTCAAGACCTCAAGTATGTTATGAGTCTGTTATCGGACATAATGTATTTCCCAACCATGGCGGCAAATTTACAATCACTTTGGCTAAGAGTGGATTCAACAAGACGCGTCTCAGCGTCTCAAAATGGAACAAACACGGCCAGACGTCCCTCCTCGTTGCTGGACACGATCCCCCTGTGGACATAACAATATTTGTGGACATATCCCGAAACCCTGGACCTGATTCTTTACTTTCGAACTCATTGATTTCGAACGCTGCTTCGGTCGTGAATTTGCATGTTCGCTCAACCACCACAATCTACACAAGAAATGAGTTGTTTAGACTCCGCCGCGTTTCTAATACTTCTCTACCTGGTCCAGTACTCGCTGATCTGAAAAATGCTGGTATTCTACGGTATAGAGGAAAACAAGCTGGTCGCAGGAACATTTCAACGAACATTCCAACGATTATTTCAAATAGAGCGAACTGTGATGCTTCGACAAGTCTCGCCTCGTTGCGCACCGGTGTTGACAGAAGCAATTTGATTCCTATCCCGTTACAGGCTCCAAAGGAATCTATTCAACGTCGTCAGCTCTCTAATTTTGCTCTTATCAATGCCAGGTCCATACGAAACAAGACCCTTATGCTGAATGATTATATTATTGAACAGGATGTTGACATTTTAGCGATTACTGAAACCTGGCTTCACGACAATGATTTTGATGATTTCTTTTGCCTCGACATCTGCCCTGCCGGGTATAGACTCTTTCACGATCCCAGGACTACTTCTGAAGGCGGCGGCGTTGCTCTCCTGGTTAGAAAACAACTCAAAGTAATCAAACAACAACTGGCTGACTACAGGAGTTTCGAGGCTTACGAAGCGCTTCTGAAATCGCCTGGAAGTCACAATTTGAGACTGGTTAATATTTATCGCCCTCCTCCGTCTGTTACAAATCGACTAAGCGTTGCCCTGTTTCTTGATGAATTCTCTACATATCTCGAGCACTTAACGCTGGTTCCTGGACTTTTACTAATAACTGGTGACTTCAATTTTCACGTAGATCGACCAAATGACTCAGACGCAAGACGATTTATGGGTATTTTGGACTCTTTTGATCTGACGCAACATGTTGTTGACCTACCCACCGCGATGGCCACACCCTTGATTTGATCATCACGAGGGTTAACGAGGAAGGCCTGGTCTCGAACTGCTGTGTGCGTCAACGCATTTCAGATCATTTTGCAGTACATTGTGACTTGCACTTTGAAAAACCTCCGCTTCAAAGGAAGGAAATAAATTTTCGCAAGATTCGCTCGATTGATTTTGTTGAGTTTCGTCGCGAACTTGGATGCTCAAGCTTAGTATCGGATCCCTCTAACGACCTGGATGTACTTGTTGAACAATACAACACCACTCTGAAGTCATTGCTCGACGCGCACGCCCCTCTGAAGACGAGAACAGTTACCATGCGTCCCTACTCTCCATGGTATACAGAGGAGATCACATCTGAAAAAAAGAAAAGGAGATCCCTTGAACGGCGCTGGAGGTCGTCACGCCTGCCTGAGGATTATCACAGCTATGTTATTCAGTGTGATGTTGTACACAGCCTGCTCAGGACATCCAAGATTTCTCACTACCGTGATGTTATCGATAGTTCTAAGCACGATCAAAGAGTGTTATTTCAGACGGTTGACAAGCTTCTACATACTAAGTCTGAGGCTTGTTACCCTTCATCCTATTCTGACTACACCCTTGCAAATAAGTTTGCTGACTTTTTCACTGAGAAAATCGTTACCCTACGAAGTTCACTAGACTCTTCTGCTACCTCTGGGCCCCCCTCTACTGTTATTGATGATTCACCTCCTGCAAGTTGTATGCTGTCTAGTTTCAAGATCGTTACTGAAGAGCAGCTATCCAGTCTTGTTGGTTCTTCAAAAGTCAAGTCATGTGCTCTGGATCCAGTTCCAGCCTCTGTTCTGAAAGAGTGCTTGTCGGTTCTACTCCCGGCTATGGCGAAAATCGTAAACTGCTCCATTGACACTGCTGTGATGCCAGACGGTTTTAAGCTAGCTCTTTTAAATCCACGGCTTAAAAAACCACGCCTTGATTTTGAAGTTTATGCTAATTTTAGGCCTATTTCAAATTTAATTTTTATTTCGAAACTTACGGAAAAAGTCGTCGCTGTGCAGCTTGCTGACTACATTATAGATAACAATCTAGATGAGATTTTCCAGTCTGCATATAAACAGCTTCATAGTACAGAGACAGCTCTAGTTAGAGTAAACAATGACATTCTTGTAGCCTTAGACAACCATCAGTCCGTTATACTGCTACTTTTAGATTTATCGGCTGCGTTTGATACTATAGACCATGACATTTTGCTTAACAGACTAAGTTATCGTTTTGGTATCTGTGGCTCGGCCCTCTCCTGGTTTAGATCGTATCTCAGTAATAGATTTCAGTTTGTTAATATTAGAGGGGAGAAGTCTTCACACCGGCCACTGGTTTGCGGGGTGCCTCAAGGCTCTGTCCTGGGCCCTATTTTATATCTGCTATATACTTCGCCGCTTGGGGATATCGTGAGGAGGTATAACATGGGTTTTCACTTTTATGCGGATGATACCCAGTTGTACCTGTCCTTTGATTCCCGAAGTGGCGAAGGGCAAGCATCAGCCGTTGGTCTAATAGAGGCCTGTGCGACTGAAATAGATGACTGGATGAGGGCAAACAAACTAAAGCTTAATAGTGACAAGTCCGAACTTCTTATTATAAGTTCGAAGTACCGCCCTCGTCCTTTACTTAATTCTATCTCGATCAATGATAACGTAGTTCAGCCCTCAACGTCAGCTAGGAATCTAGGTTTTATAATGGACAATAGTCTAACTCTCGAAAAACATGTTAACTCTATTACCAAATCAGCTTTCTTTCACATCAGGAGGATTGCTAAAATTAGGGATTATCTCTCCGAGGACTCTACTGAAGCTCTTGTACATGCATTTATAACTTGTAGATTGGATAATGGTAACGCACTTCTGTATAGTCTGCCAAAATATCTTACGCAGAGACTGCAATCCGTTCAAAATTGTGCCGCCCGGCTTGTATCGCGCAAGTCGAGGTATGCTCGTGCTATGCCGCTACTGATGGAGCTCCATTGGCTGCCAGTAGAAAAACGGATTGTTTTTAAGTTATTATTATTAGTTTTTAAATCCCTTAACAATTTAGCACCTCTTTACATTAGTAGTTTATTGAATTCATATCATCCCTGTCGTAGTCTTAGATCAGCTGGCAAATGCCTTCTGGTCGCCCCGAGGTCTAACCAAAAGACCTATGATGACAGGGCATTCTCGGTGGCTGCGCCGAGGCTGTGGAACGCTCTGCCCATTCAAATAAGGACAAGCAATACCCTTACCATTTTTAAATCTAGTCTTAAGACTTATCTTTTTAAACAAACATTTTTATAATTATTATTTTATACTTTTAACTGTAGTATTGTAAAGCGCCATAGTGCAGTTAGTGGATATGGCGCTATATAAATTTCTTATTATTATTATTATTATTAAGTCACTCGAGTCTTTTAAACCATGTTGTTTTGCTGTTATTAAATGGCAGTTACGAGACCTTGTTGTTCGTCTGATAATTTCTCGCCTTCCCAATGCTTTTCTTCCTCCTCCCAGTCTTCTGAACTTTTCTCATAATGTCGTCTTCATCATAATTCCGGTTTCTGTAAGAATTCCTCTGCAATCTCGATGAAAATATATCCACTTTAATTCCGAGCGTGTGAAAATCATACAAAGACAAGTAGCCGCGATACGCTGGTGGGACGAAGTGACGTCACTTCCGTAAATGCAAACAAAGATGGCGGCGCCCATGTCTTCGCGGGGCCAACTTTGAGGTGCTCGTTCTTAATACTAAAAACGTTTGATCACATTTTAATACATTTTCTGAACAAAGAACATGTTGAAGATTCTTTTGAGCCCCAATGTGTTTTTCACTCGGGTATCCCTTTAAGTACTTACTTATAAAGTATTTACATAACGGACCAAGCCCCTAACATCCATAATAAGTAATATAATTATGCATACATGTACATGTATATGTATATATATAACTGATGTGAAATTAATACATCCGGGATGAATAAATACACTTGAATATATAACTGGACTTCACTAGTAGTTATTTATATACATGTAGTAAATTGTCATAAAATTAAACACTGAACTGTTTGTGAGCCAGAACCACAATGAACTGACTCTGTCTCTTGACAGTTTATATAACCCTAATTATCATAACACTGGCTCTCCAGGCCCTCTCGTCCACATACATGTAGGAACTTATTTCTCTTTGCACTACCAATTCATTGCATTCCTTGTCCATTACAAGAGAAATACAGTTTATAAGGGAGAATTTAGAACTTGATCGAAAGTTGAACTTATGCTGTTCTTCCACGGACCCCTTCAATTACAATACAGACTTTATTCGATCCTTTCCTAAGGTTTTTTTCAGGTCTAATTTACAAATTACATGCTACAAAAATCATGAAATTGCAACATTGATTGTGTAATAGATTAGTTATCTAATTGAAAGGTATATATTATCTTATTTAACAAAATTAAATTCCAAAGATAATAGTGGATCGGATTGCCCATGCGGACCAAAGACCTGTGCGAGCGGTAACCGTAGATATAGGATGAGAGCAAAATTTGGCTAACTTCCGGTTTCCCTTGCGCCTCAACCCTGATGCGCGGCAAGCAATGTCCCTGAAAAATTGCTGCACCTGCTTGCACACTGTTGAAACCAGGCGGCCCGGATCGAAACCTTGGCCAGTAGCTATTGATAATTTGTATTCATTTTCTGTTATCTTCTTTTTTCCTCTAAACCTTTTGCACTGATGTCCCTTGATTCCACCAGTTATATTGGTGTTTTTATCTTTCTTTTCTTATATAATTTATGTTTTTGGGGAGTTGTTACCTCAGTTCATATAATTGGAGCTTTTAGTCTCAATATATTACATGTTTCTATAAAATGGTCAATGATAAAGATAAAAATACTTACCAAACCATCCTGAGTTATTGTTTGTTGCAAGGCCTGGAGGAGTATGCATTTGCTTTACAAAGTTCTGGAGTAGTGCATGCACTGCAGCACTGGATCGCGAGAGACTGAACAGCAAAGTGTAAAATCCATAAAGTTAACACTTATAATATAATATTTTAAAATGTATTTATTTTTAAAATCACATGACAAGTTGTTGGTCGGGAAAATCATTTTTTGATGGTCTCTCAAAACAGCTATTTTAGCAGTAATATTCATGTACCCTCCTCGCAAATTAAGGAGTTTGATTGCACTACAAAAAAAGGAAAAGTTGTCTCTATTGTTTTTGCAGCATTCGACAAGTTATACACCGGTCCTACGTATCATGTACACCAACACATTGTGTACACCAAGGCATCATGTACACCAACAATGTATCGTGTACAGCAACAACATATCATTTACACCAACAACATATCATGTACACCAACAACGTATCATGTACACCAACGTATCATGTACACCAACGTATTGCGCATACCAATGTATGTGTACACCAACATATCGTGTACACCAACGTATCGTGTACACCAACGTATCGTGTACACCAACGTATTGTGTACACCAACGTATCGTGTACACCAACGTATCGTGTACACCAACATACCAATGTATCGTGTACACCAACGTATAGTGTACTGTCACCAACATATTGTATACACCAATGACGTATTGTGTACACCAACAAGTACAACGTATCGTGTACACCAACGACGTATCGTGTAGACCAACAACATATTGTGTACACCAACAACATATTGTGTACACCAACAACATATCATGTACACCAACGACATAATTATCATGTACACCAACGTATCGTGTACTTGTGAAGTTACATCACCAATGCTCACCATTTGCCTCTCATTATGCTGTGATAAAAAATACTACTGCTGGATCCACTTGGGTCGAACATCTCAATGGACAGCAATACCAGTACACAGTTAATGGTCTCTACATGAAGGGCATACGTGTCTTCACTGGAAACATGTGGAGAAAATCACATTAAATGACAATAAATGTGCATGATAATATTGTTGATAATACAACTAGTAACAAGTCTTCACCTGACAGGAACGTCGATCAGTATGTCCAATAAGCCACACAGAGCCTCCTCGGTTATGCCACAATCTGAAGACAAAAAACAATCCTAGCAATTCATTAAATGTGTCAATACTATTATTACTGTCTCAGGATCCAAATTTTTCTTTGATTTAAAAATGTTATCCAGTTTCTGTTGAAATTATTTGCTGATGAAGTGTTCCACATTAACGTCTCTCAAAGTTTGGAGTCTACTTTTTCTGTTGATTTCCATTTTAAGGAAGTGTTCATTATTTATGGTTTGGGGGGGGTCGGTTAAATCATGGGGGGGGGGGTAAAAAAATGTTTTAAGTGCTTTTGTAGGGGGGTCATCAAAGATTTTACCTACTCCTTGGGGGGGTCATCACAGTTTTGACGTTCCTGTCATGTAAAATGTAATGAAATTGTTGTTGTAATGCTAAGCCAATGTTTAGTCTCAAGAACACAGGAAACCAGTGTTTTAGAGAGCAGTAAAATCTCAAAAATTTCGGCTCGGGCCTTTAGACCTCGCAATATTTAGACACAGTCTGCTTTGTTTCCTTGATACACAGGATGGTATTCTCTAAGCTCATGATCAAAAGCACATCCCCATACGACAGATATAATGAATTGGCATCCAGGAGACTAGTTATGCCAATGCTGAGCTCTTTTTCATTTGTTTAGTTATAGTTATTTATTTATTTGAGACTACGGAACAATTAATGATATGATGCACTAGAATGCAGTATGATGCACAAATTAAAGTCCTTGGGCAGGGACGTTTATAAGCCATTGGCCTTGTCTCCTTCTACTTCTAATCAGTATTTGAATGGGACGTGAAAGAACCGGTTGTACTACTCGAAAAAGAGCAGGGGATTGTCACCCAGTACAGCAGCCTGGCCATTGCACTAACCACACTCAACATTGTAAACTGCGTGGCAGCTATTAGCACCGTGAAGCAGTCCAAAATAATTCACTGACGGGATATGTCAGTCATATGTAAAGCGCCATGAAACTGTGGTTGATATGGCGCTATATAAATGTGGCCATTATTATTATTATTATTAATACATGAGGTGCTATGCATTTCTAACGTAAATGCAATTGATGTACATTGATTGTTTTTAGCCTCCTCTGCAGGCATATCTCTGTATTTTAATTCAGGTTTTTGGGTTATGGGATTCCTGTGTATAAATGTTCGACTGGAAGGACTACCACAGGAAGCCCACTCCAAACAGTCTGAGAAAAACCTGAATTAAAATACAGAGATACCTGCGTGCGGAGGAGGCTAGATTGTTTTCTGTGTTTCATTTTTTTGCCCAGTGAGAGCCAATCAAACTTTGCATTCATTCTCTAAGGTTGCTGGAGTTGACTATACTTAGAGTAATATTATGAAAGATACACTTGTAATCATATACTCACATACATGTATGTACATGCATCTGTAACAGAAAACATTGCCAAATAATATACTAAATAACTATGGATTTTCTCATTTTGTGTCAGGCAAACTGGAAAATCATTTTATTGACATTCCATAAAAGTTATTGTAAAGGTGCAATTTATTTAGTCCGCCTCCCAGTTTAATAGCTCAGTGGTTAAACTCTGGTCTGTCGTGCAGGAGGTTACGGGTTCAAACCCTGGCTGAACCAACACTCTGGATCTTAAAATGACAGAGTAGTACATGTACATGTAGGTGCTTCCTTTGTGATTCAAACAATCTGGTTCTCAAACTGCACATGGTTGGCCTCAAGTTCATCAGTCTCACCAGACTGTCACGAGTTACCAATATTAAATAAAGTTACTTCACTTTACTAATTAGTGCATGTGTAGAAATTCACATATTTTTCCAGATAATCTTTCCTGGACTTAAGCTTGATACCAATATGTACCCTTCGGGAAACCAAAACAAAGTAATTCAAGGAAGTCAATATACTGTTTTGCTTATATATTTCTGTACATTTCCTTCTTTATTATTTAATATAATTATTGTTAATTAGTTTATAATGCTACTAGGAAAGGACCTTGTGCCGGTCCAAGGTGGGGGGCATTACACTTGACCCCTATACCTATCATAGTAATTATTTTTATGATGAACATATAATTAAAACTGTATCTTCGTGCATGTCTCGTCTTGGACAAATAAATCATGCTAAACAGGCAGAGAAACGTTACTAGCAGTTATTATAATGCTTTAGTTTTTACCAAATTATTTTATTGCTCAAATGTGGGGGCAAATGTAACTCTAATATCAATAAACTGCACGATGTACAGAATTTTGCATGATGCATCGTTAGTGGTGCACGGAAGTTTGACCACATAACACTGATTTTAAAAGAACTAATAACAGTGGCTGTCAGTTTCAAGCACCCTTGAAACTTTGCTGAACTGTTATTATGTTTAAGCACTGACTCTGAGACATAAATTACTACAGAAATTTCTTGATTAATCTTTTCTACAGAACTGTTGCTCCCTTCAATTATTTTGCATACATAATCATTGTATATAGTTTATGTAGATGAAACATTAGTTAATGAGATATTTAGCTGTAATTATCTCTGAAAAGCCCCATATAGAATCATATATACAGCTGTATCGATATAGAATTTGCACTAAAGTATATAAATGAATACATGTATCTTTCCTTGTTTTACCTTTAATCATGAACATATTATACTAGTGTTTGACATGAAGACATTTTAACTCACCTGTACATGTGATGAGCTCTCTTCCTGTCTCATTGTTGACGGCATGTGTGAGTGACCCTCCAAAGTGTAAAATAACATCTTCACTGGGTAACACCTCAATGAAGTATTTACAAAAGCTTCGCATCAGGAGTAGTGCATTGTACAGCTCTGACACAAACTCCACACTAGGAAACAATAGCAGCAAAGGGGATAATAATTATTCATAATTGAAGGGTCCGACGAACAGCATAATATATATATATATATATATACCATTATAAGACTTTTCATCAAGACAGTGTAAAAAGCACAGTGGCCTTTTAACAGATATTTTGGGGTCTTACTTTTCAATTTTGGTAGGGTCCTTTAGTTCTGCAACTCTCTTTAAAAACACCTTCACAAGTAATATAAAGTTCTTTGACTTGAGGTTATTATTTGCTGTGGAAAAATATCAGAGAATAAGCAAGTTAAAAGATACTTCAGGAAAATAAAATAATAAATATATATCGTCATTTGCACCTAGCCATCAATGCACATACAGGTAATCAAAACATGAACATAGAAAAATGCCAAGGCTGGCCAGTTCTTATAGCAATTTGTGCTGAGAAAAAAATAATGTATGCAGTTAATAAGTTTCGTCAAAATTATCAATTACATCTGACAATAATTCTTCTATGCTTTATAATTAATTTTTAAGGCTTTTAGAATCAGAACTCATGTTCACTGTGAATAAAACATTTAAATTAAACTTATACAAAAAGTCTATGATGACAATGCTATGAACAGGGCTATTAAAATGTTTCAGAGTAAATGGTCATTAGCTTCGAATGTGGCTGTGACAAAGCAATAAACCAGAGGCTCGGGCAGCTGCCAGCTTGTTTAATTGCAAGCCCTGTATGAATCCTGGCGAGACTGGTGCCAAAACTTGACAAGTAGGCAGGCAAAACATTAATGTTCGAAGTCCTTGTGAAACATGATTCAATCACGTGCGTTCATTAGGCTAGGTGCAAAATGACAGTATCATACAAGACTTGTTATCATGAATAAATTATCATAATGAAACTGCAAGGAAGACATGACTGTCAAAAGCAGGACTTTAAACATTAAACCACAAAGCAACCAGTAGATCGAAGTATGACACTCACCTAACTTTTGACATATTGGTTCTGTTGCCTCTTCTAATAATCTTGCATCAGCACTGAAATATAATACGAAGAAAACACACTTATGTGTAAGCCTGCATAGTAGCACAATGGGAGGGGAGGGATGGAAGGGAAGCGAGTGCCTGTGATAAGACCCCCCATGTTTTTTAAACCGACCCCATTCTTGGGTATGCAAATGAGCTGTCAAAATTAAGTATCCAATCAGAGTTACAAAAATGTAGGGTGAAATGCTAGCTTTTATATGCATGATTGCATTCAGGAGGCAGCTTCTTCATTTTCGATACTCAAGATAAACTATGATTGGAAGTACAATCATGTAGTTTGTGTATGGTTTGAATGTTGATGTTGGAGACACATCCGGCCAAACTCCTCAACACTTCCAAAAGGGGAAGAAAGCCAGAGGATGAGGAACCAAACAACTCTGGTTACATTTAACTGTAGGTTGTTTGATTTAGATAGGAGTTCATCCATTTCCTTGTTAAAAGATGATTTATTCGGGTGTAACAAACGGAATGATGAACGACTACAAACAACTACGAACGGGGTCTGACCGGGCTAGTCCCAGTCTCTACACAGGTAGACCACATATCTCTCTATCTCCCCCTAAGTCTTTAGTGTTCCTTTGCAATTTTGACGGTACGTGTGGAGGGTCGGTAAAGACTGATAATACCAAAACAACTAGGTATATATAATAGAATGTTCATCGCAGATATGGTGTGAGGTTCATAGTTCAAGTATGCCTTGCTTGTTGTGGTCCCTTAGCCTTCGTAGGGCCAGTGGAACTTTCTTCTCAGTAGGGCCTGTGGCTGGACTGGCTTCGGGCATGACTGGTGCCAGTGGTCTAGGGGTTACTGTTGGCTGTGCTGGTTCTGTTCCAGGGGGTTGTGGTATATCACTGTTGGCGTGGCCCGGATCTGATGGGGATGGTGGCTCTGCTCCACCTGTAGCCTGATTTTCCAGGGTTGGGGAACTTGGCTTGAGGGGTGTGTCTTGGTTGGCTTTCCCTGTATATCTGAGGTCATCGCTCAGTAGGCGCAGTGGGGGTCTTGCCTGAACTGGTGTGTACTGTCGTAGAAATTTACGGTTTCTGAGTGTTATTCTGCCTGAGCCGTCAACGCGTGTGACATACTGGTCAAATTGTCGCACTTCTATGACAACCCCTGTCTTGTCCCATCGTGTGGGGTGTGGTCCAATCTGGTTCTGGATCCGAACGTGTTTACCTACAGTCAGGGGGGGGAGCCTTTTTGTGTGCTCGGCCCACCTCTCAGATGCTTGCATGTGGCGGTTCTTCAAGGCTTCTTCCCTCAAAGCAAGGGTGTCACGCCATGTGGGGTGAGGAATGTAGCGCCCAGGGATGATGGGGATGAAGTCCTTGATTGGTCGTCCAAAGACGCACTGTGCAGGGGATAGCTTGGTGTTGGGGTCGGGGGTGTTACGGTACTGCAGGATGGCCTGTTGGAATGCGTTAGTGTTAAGGTTGCCTTGTGAGTCTGTGTTATTCGTGATTAGCCTCTTGATTGTTTTTACCCCTATCTCAGCCCTGCAGTTTGAGTGTGGAAATGCCACAGATGAGAGGCGGTGGTGTACTCCCCAATCTTTCAGGAGTTGCTGGGTGGTGTATGCTCTGAACTGTGGTCCTCCATCGGTGGCGCATTCGTCTGGGATGCCGTATGTGGCAAAGGTACGTCTGAGGCATTCAGTCAGGCCAGCGGAACCATCGCGTCCTCTTTCAACGATGGGCCAGTTGGAGTATCTGTCCACTATTAGGAGGTAGTTGACACCTTTGTATTGGAAATAGTCAGCACAGATGCATTGGAATGGGTATGCTGGTATCGCTGGGGGGTATGGTGGGGCGTTGGGTTGTGAAGGGGTCATGCGGTTGCAGTGAGAACAGCGGTCCCGCATTGTGATGATGGCAGATGTGATGCCGGGCCAGAATACGGTGGACTCCGCTCTGGCCGTCATTGATGTCACCCCTTGGTGGGCGGAGTGTAGTACAGTCAATATCGCCTCTCGGAGGGAGGGGGGGATGACGATGCGATCTTTGTAGAGTATGACACCATCAACAGTGTGCAGGTGTACGCGTAATCTGTGGTATTCCTGGAGGGCAGGTGGTAGCTGGTGCTTGAATTCTGGGAATCCTGATTCGATGATGGTGGTCAGGATGTGAAGGTCTGTGTCACTGGTGGTTGCTAGCTTGGTGCGTTCCCAGGTGACTGCCATGTTGCTGAGGGTTGATGAGGCTGCATATATTAGTTCGTTCTCAATGGTGTAGGAGCAGGATTCTTGAGGCAGCACTTTGGTGCGGAGACTTGCTAGGAAGGGGTGTCCGATGAGGCTTGCTGAATACTGGATGGCTGAAATGTCTATGGCGGCTATGTCGTCTGGTAGGGTAAGGATGTCAGGGTTTGTGGAACCGGTCGGGTGCCTTGAGATGGCGTCGGCTGCCTTGTGTTGTACCCCGGGGATATGTACCATGCGGAATTTGTACCGAAGTGTCTTTTCCTTGAGGTTTCTGAGGCGACCGTTGGAGATTTCGTCAAGGGATCGATCGCTCAATATCTTGAGGAGGGGTTTGTGGTCAACCGCGATTATCAGGTTGTTGCAGCCAAGGACAAAGAAGCGTGCCTTGTCAAGGGCATCAGCGACAGCTAGGGCTTCACCTTCTATGGGGGCATAGCGTGACTCTGCTGCATGGGTGAAGCGACTACCCACTAGTGTCACCTTCCAGCCGCTGCGGCAGCAAAAGGGCTCTGTGGAGGAGCACTGGCAGTGTTTCTGGAAGAGCCAGTAACCAATACCGGTTTTAGACCAGTCAGTGGCCAGACATGTTGGCTTTGATTTGTCAAAGATACGGACGCCGTCTTCAATGTCGGAGATGATGGCTGATTTGGATTCTTCAAATAGACGGTTGAGCTCATCGTTCCACAGGAATGAAGTACCCGGTTTCAGCGACTCACGGAATGGGAGCATGCGTTCAGTTGCTGCGAATGCATATGAGACCTGGTTGACCAGGCCGAACCACGAGCGCATGTCAGTGGTGTTGCTTGGGGTGGGGAAGTGGCGGATTGCATCGAGATATTTTGCGCATGGGCGCACGCTGTCGAGTGTGATCTCAAACCCTGCGAACTCGACTGTGTCGGCTGCAAATGCAAACTTGTCGGGGTTGAGAGTTATTCCGTGTCGCCCACATATGTCTAGCCAGTTGACTGCTTGGTGGAAACTGCTGGTGATGTCGTCTGCCCACAGTAGGGTGTCATCAATACATTTGGTCTTATCAGGGATATGGGAGACAATCTCATCAAATCTTCGAGAGTACCCGTCTCCAGACGCGATGTATCCCTGGGGGGCTGTGTTGTATCGGTACCGTCCCCACGGGGTAATAAATGTGGTAAGGTGGCGGTCGTCTTTGTGTAGGGGAACACTGTGATATCCGTTCCAGCAATCAAACACTGTTTTTTTCTTGTTGTGGGGCACTGAGCGTGCTTGGTGAAACGGGCTCTGGGTGTGGTGAGTCTCTCGTGTAGCGTGAAGGTTGAGAGACTGGAAGTCTACGGTGCGACGTGGTTTACCATTCTTCTTCGGGCAGATGACCATGCGGTGGCACCATGTCACCGGATCTCCAACTGGCACGGGCTCCAGGACGCCGATGGCAACGTCTTGATCGAGTCCAGCTTTTACCGCCTCTTGCCAGTGGAGTGGGACTGGGATTGGGGTATGGTGGGCCACAGGCTCTGCATCCGGGTCCACCATGAGTCGCATGGGAGGACCGTCCATGAGGGGAAGCTGTTGGTGTTCGCATGTATTGAATGTGCTTGACTTGTAAAGGTCAAGGAGCCAATCTTGTATGCGTTCCCGGTTGGCCTCTGTTGCTGGGAAGGGGGGCGCAGTCGGCTTTGGAGGTGGCATCTGGCGTCGCGAGCAGTCACATGCCTGTAGTTTGGGCTGTTGGTTTGCTTGGTCTGCTGATACATTTGACATGGTGACGGTGTGGTTGTGTTGAAGGGGGGGCGTCTCTCCCACTGTTGGGAATCGTTCTGAGATGATTCCTAATTCCTGACAGGCCTCTCGGCTTATGAATAGGCGGTCTGAGTCGTTGGTGACGTATGCGATCTGCCTTGTCTCTAGCTGCTGTCCGGGTTCAGTTGTGCCTGTCAATCGTAGGATAATGGCGCCGAGGATCCTTATGCCGCTGTTGTTGGCTGCACGCATACGGGTGGTGACCGGAATTAGGTCTGCTTCACTTAATCCGAGGCGGCGAATGATGCTCAAGCTAACCAGGCAGCTTTGGCAGCCTGTGTCTGCCATTGCTTGTAGCTGTATGGACTTGAGTGCGTCAGTAACTGGTTTGTATCCAAGGGCCACGTAGTCTTGTGGGTGGATGGTGGCGTTGAGCGAGATGTGTGGCTGTGGCTTGGATGGACGTTGGATCCAGCAATCATTCATGTTGTTGTATAGGTGGTGGTCTAGGGTGATGCCATAGATAGCATGGTCTCCGCTGGTGATGTTGCATAGATTGTCAAAGATGGCACCTTCTGCTTGTCTGCCCACTCTGGCTGTGGTGTGGGGTCTCGGTTGGAAGGGTTTGTTTTTGCTATGACATGCAGTCGCAAAGTGGTTTGGGCGGCCGCATAGTTGGCAGATGGTGCCGAAAGCCGGACACTTTTGCTCTCGATGTTTGGCAGGGGTTATGTGGCCATGGCCTGGTTTACCGCAGTGGTTGCAGGCTTCGATATTGGGCTTGTCGTTTGGTTTGTCATTGGGCTTTCTATTGGGGTTCTGCTGCTTTCGGTATTGGCTTCGCATTGCCTCAGCGCCTTGGGTTTGAAGGAGGCGCGCTGCTGACCGTTTGCCAGATTCCTTGGCCTCTACATATTGTAAGACTTCTTCTAATGACATGTCTTGGTTTTTCTCTCCAAGTAGGTCTAGTTGGATTTCGTCGTCCACTAGGCCCCGGGTGACGACGTCTCGGAGGACATTCTCGGTGAAGTTGACGTCAGTGTTGCAGCTATGGCACGTGATGAGAAATTTACATACACCGGCTTGGCCGCGGAGGCGTGCGCCGAAGCTTCTTATTGTCTCGTCCCTGTCTTGTCTCATGTTGTGGAGTTGAACTCTGGCCACCATTGCATTTTCCTCTCGGACGGCGAGCTTTTTAATTGCCTCTAGGACCTCCTCTGTAGGTTTATTCGTCAGGGAGCCACCTGCATTGCGTGTCAGATCTTTCCTGAGTTGTTCGTCGCAACATTCGAGAAGTTGAATCACCTTATCTTTGCCTTGTACTTTCGTTGCTTCGACGTAGTCCCCCCAGCGTGTCGTAAAATAGGACCATTCTTCGCTCGTTCCAGCGCTCGATATTGTTGGTCGGCGTATTTTCTCGATTCTTGCCGTTTGATTAGGGGGGCCGTGGGCTGGAGTACTCGTGTGGACTCCCTTCGCGTGGACGGAGATAAGTACTGCTGCGAGCTCGTCTCCAACGTCTTCGGTCTCGTAGTCACAATCTGGGAAGGGGCACTTGTGTTTTGGCATCGTGCTTGAGGTTTGGTTGACCTGTGATGCGCCTTTGACTCGTCGAAAGTCGCGTAGAATCTAAGATTTCAGTCGCGGTGAAATCCAAGATGGCGGCCGTTACGTTTCGTCGACGTTTTCCTGTCGTTTTGTGCCAGTTGTCTCCGTTTATGGCTTGGTTTTCCACTTAATGTTTCCCTCGTAGGTTTCCAAAGATGGTTAGTCGTTCATCATAGATAGGAGTTCATCCATTTCCTTGTTAAAAGATGATTTATTCGGGTGTAACAAACGGAATGATGAACGACTACAAACAACTACGAACGGGGTCTGACCGGGCTAGTCCCAGTCTCTACACAGGTAGACCACATATCTCTCTATGATTACTAGGCCAAACAAAATTAATATTGTGTTTCTAATAAGAAGCTGAAAAAATTCAGGAAGATACTGTAGGTCGGAGAATAATTTTATTTTGTGACTTTTTTTTTGCTTTTTTTATATGCATGCATACATGTATATGGACGAGAGGACCTGGAGCCCTTGTTATGATAATAAGTTTCTGCATTATTGTTTATAACTGTCAAGTGGCAGAGTCCGCTCCAGTGTGGTTCTGGTTTTCAACAAGATAGGACAGTCTCAGTTACAACAGTTTACAAGTTCAATTTTCAAGTGTTTAGATTAAGTTTGTCAACTATCTAGTCATATTCAGAATTGTAAGCAAGCTATAAATTACAGATGTATGTCGTGGTTATCAATGATAATGATAATACAGTTGTGGACCAGGACCTGCCACCGCAAAGTGCTGTTTTGTGTTTGTGGGTCAGGGACTCAAGGAGTATTTAGGAATATTAATTTTTGTGAGTTAACCCTGTGTCATATTCATGCAATCGCGCTGAAGACACATTAGCTGTAGCACAAAGTTGTTGTATACATACTTCTCATGGTTTTAATAATAATTATTATAAATTTTATGTTTTACATTTTTATGTATATTTTATAATTATTTTATAATTAAGTCTTCAAAAATAGCAATAAAAAGTTTGCAGTCGGCATGAACGTAATCCAGGATGGTTGAGTTACTGGAAAAACACCATTTATTTTGTTTGGTCTTAAGTTTACAGTGAATGTGTCATTTGAAAAAGGGGGATGGTAGGAAAGGGAGCACCTGTGATAAGACCCCATGTTTCTGTTAACCTGATGCCTCCTTCTTATAGGTATTCAAATGAGCTATCAAAAGTATCCAATCAGAGATAGGGTTAGCCTCCTCCACAGGCAACTGTATAGAAAAAACGAGAGAAAAGAAAAAGAAAATTGGAGTTGGGTTACCTGTGGTGCTGACCAGAAGGAAAACATTAGGGAGATGTCTGCCTAAACTTTACATGACTGTTGCAAAGAGTTACTCTCTATGAGGGGATAAAATCTTTGTTGACTCTGAGTGGGAGTATGTTATTGTAATCCTTTGGAAAAGTGGCCTCTGTTCCTCCAGTCAATTCAAAGAGTCAGATAAAGTATACAGCAAAGGGTGGTGAGATAGAGATGGCCGTTGATTCTTGTTGAAGCTAGTTTTGAAGCAGCAACAACATTTTTTTTGACAAACTTTATAGCCCCAATCGTTTCCAAAAAATAATGATATCTGTGTTTTATCCTCAGGTTTTATCCAAGCAATTGCCTTCGTCTCCATCACCAAATTGTTTTGCATAGGGTTTGTAGGCTTTCCATGTATCGCTGCGAACACTTTTTGAACACTTTTTGAAGCGACCAGGGCAATCGGGGATGATTATATGGAAACCAGGCTTTAGCCGAATTGTGTCCAAGTTTGACAAACCATGTCTATTTTAAAGAAACAATCATCATCTGTCAATACAAGTTGATTTTCAAAGAATTTGTGACAATTCTGGTAAATAGAAATACCTTTATTTTTCTTTTGCAAAATGGAGCGCTTTCTCAGTGTAAGCATATTAATAATTCATTTTGTCGAATTTTCATACAAACCTTCTAAAACCTAACCCCAAAATTTGAAAAAGCCTAACCATTTTAAATCCCAAATCATTAATAGAACGAGTCTAAATACACCTGAACTTAATGGAGAATTTAGCGATGTTTTCAAGTGTTTTCAAGTGCACTTTTGCTTTAAAAATTTCAGGACATGCTTACACTGAGAAACCCCCCAAAATGGGTTGGGCTCTGCATGAAGACACCTGCTACAAATTACGAAGCCATGCCAGTAGCAAACGCCGGCCTGATTTTTGACGGCTTAAGTGATTTTAAAGCCTTCATTAGCCTACGAGGAAGTTTGATCAATGAATGAAAACACAGAACCGAAAATTCACATTCATCTACATGTGTAGCTCAAACAATTGGGAAACAGCTGCCCAGGAACAACTGAGATTACACAAGGACAAAAACCAGCAAAGTAAGCCAAGTTTACTTTTTAATTGGCTTGTCTGTAATCCATTGGTAATGAGAGGAAATTATTGCAAACTTGGTCGCATGTAAGCCATTGGCTTGCAGAGACAGTAGATTCAAATATTGTTCAAATTGACTGAAGAAAAATCCATGCTTGATAATTTTAATGCATTTAGAACTCAAGTTTCATTTCCAACTGCGATAGTTTCTTTCAGTTAATTCTTGGAAATGTATAAACTGTCTACAATATATAAATACGGCAAAGTGACAACTCATGTGCTTGATGAACTGAAACAGGCAACCTTTGCTTTTCGCTAGTGACAGTGTACTTCAGCTGCAGAGATGGAGTTTTGTTTTATACAGCTTACCTATTCTATTTCAGCTCCTTTCTTTGGGATTTTGCTGTTTAACTTTTAAAATTAGTGACTTTATCTGTGCCAAGTGCACACTCAGTACAGGATTTTCATTTGAGCTCAAAGTCAAACAAGTAAACAAACCCTGTGAGTGCACCTGAGAGAACATGTATCCATCTGTCTTTTTAAGTAAATTTCTTAGCTCCTATCACGAAGTAATAGCAATTTGGCATAAATTTCAAAATATCTTGTCAGCCAATCGGTATACAAATGCTACTTAGTGTGCACCTATGAGTAAGAGTGGACCAGACTTATCTCCCTAGGGATCTCCCGGTCCAGTGACATGTCCACAAGGTGAAGTGTCATCAGTCCAAACCATGCAGGCTTTGGCAGGCAACTCTTCCTTAATTTTTCTCACAACTACCCCAGACTCTGAGGATTTTGTGCCACAGGAATCCCAACATTCTATTTTTTCTTCTTATATTCCCACAGTAGAGTTGCCTGTGGAGGAGGCTAAGATAGGGTGAAATTATGGCTTTCAAAAAGTCAAACAGCAATCAAAATGTATATGTACATGTATAATAATCAACTTTATTTACCAAATTAATTATTATATACAAACGTCCCCAATAAAATTAAGAGAAATATGCAAAACCAGGTTTCCTGTGGTGAAAATAGAGGTAAGATGAGGCGTCTAAGGCCCTGTTTACATGGAGATAGGGTTACCCTGCTAGAATGGTTGTTTAACCCTATATAGTTTATTGTGTTACAACATGACAGGAAGGTTTACCCAAGAGAGAGGTTACCATAAGGAAAGGCTTCTAAAGATGATAAAAATATTGAGTACCACCTTCCCACCATTTTGTTCTATTTAACGATTGCATGATGCTAAACGTTAGAGCTGTCCCTCCTTGGTGGGATTGCATGTAAATAAACGAGAGCTACATGTATCTAGCAGAGTAACCCTCTGCTGCCTAAAATTGTGCTCAACCTGTCTTAGCATGGGCCTAAGTTTAGCTCAGAGGAGGCCTGGTTTCCAATTGCCTTAAAAATTGCCTCTTTGTTTTTCAGATAGAACTGAGATTTTGGTTGTTTACCATAATAATACATGGAAATTCCGGAAATTTCAGTTGGAATATAAATGGTAAACATTTTTTTCGTTTGTCCCGTGGAAAATGTCCGAAATTAATGGTATGTCTGAAAAGGTAGTTCAAAATTCCGAACCAGAATTTCTGAATGGGAAATCGTTTACCATTTACAATTTCCAGTTGGTCGTACCAGTTGGTCGTACCAGTTCCAGGCCTTATATGGAGCAATTTTCATCTGGAACGGTTTGTGTACAAATGGTAAACGTTTTCTGATCAGGAAATTCAGTTTGGGAAATTTTGTGTACCATTTACACTGGAATTTCCGACTGGAATTTCTGTGTAAATGGTAAACAAAAAATGACACAAGAAAAAAACATGGAAAAACAAGAAAAGGCACTATGGAAACTAGGCTTAACAAACATGATGAACAATCACAAACCAATCTTTATGCTCTTGCCTTATTACCATGTAAATAAATCAATATTATTTTTATTTGTTATAGAAGCTTACAGTTGATGTGGGCCTGCTTTTACTCCTCACACACTCCTCATCACATTAACTGTTTTGGACACACTACACTCGACTCACAAGTTGATTTTTATGGAGGGAGGAAAAACCGGAAAACCTTGAATGCACTTACATATGCAGATAAGGAATCAACAACAAACCTAACTCACATAACATAACCCGGGACTGCAGCGGTGAGAGGCGAGTGTTTTACCACTGTGCCAACCTGCATCCACATTTATCATTATTTTTTATGTTTAACATGTAGAGGGGGATCCAGGTTTTGTCATCAACTTAAGTTGTAAGCGACAGTTAAAGTCTATATTGTGATGCAAATTAAGCATAATTATAACGCTTAACTCAGTAAAACAAATCCAACCCAGTTGCGATGAAATTTAACCAAATGGGACAACAAACGGCTTTAATACGGCTCTCTAGAAAAGACTGACATACACGGGAAAGGAAAGAACTAATTCAAGAGAGTTTATCGGTTGCTGTGCACAGTCGACATCCTTTGTCGAGAACAGAACAAGCGAAAAATGAAACAGAAAGAGTTTAGTGAAGCGAGAAACACACGCACAGCTATAGAGCTAGCGTCACACCTGATCACGCACACTCCAATAATTCACCACTGCATAATACCCACACTGGTACTAGATTAAGGCTTATCAATCTAAAGTTACTCTAATTTATAGTGCGAGTTTTCGAATTATTTAATCTTAGCTAGTTATATTGAGTATTGGTAATGTGATTCGCGTGATCCAATTTCGAGTTTTCGACGATAATCCAATCTTGATTCCTGTTCGAATATTGCTTGGCTTGTTCCGAGGGTTGTACGCTGTGAATTATCCAATCTCTCACATCAAAGCAGTTATAGTGCATGCAGTACTGACTGGGTTACCATTTACATCTTTTTCTTACCTGTTGTACGGCGCTCGAAAAGAGAATGACAGCAACTCATCCCAGTAATGCTCATCGTCGCCAACACTCGCATCCCCTGTGAACTTCTGCAATACAGAGTTATGCTGTAGGTCGCTAATAGATGAAGGCCTAGC
Organism: Actinernus sp. WN-2022; assembly: GCA_030867875.1. Classification (NCBI taxonomy): domain Eukaryota; kingdom Metazoa; phylum Cnidaria; class Anthozoa; order Actiniaria; family Actinernidae; genus Actinernus; species Actinernus sp. WN-2022. The sequence continues at coordinate 31,664,879 of JAOWCC010001501.1, forward strand.
TCCCATACTTGTACAAGATAGCGGTTATCTTGGTGTAAATTCAGCCCATTTCTCGAGTTTCCCTCTCGGTCGCCATCTTGTCTTGTCTGCCACGAAGCCCAGTGGGAACCCACAGGTAGCCCAATGGAGAGTTGCTCAGGTGATCTGATGCTAAAAATATGAAATATTGCCATTTGCCGAATTTGGGCTACCTGTGCACCACGGTTACGTCACCTGACAAAAACAAAAAAAATGGCGGCCAACAGTCTATAGATAGCTACATGTAGATAAGCAGGATAAGGATTAATGGGGAACAGCCAGAGCCAACGTAAAATCTACACACCCCACCATGAAGAGCTTAGTAAACTTTTTGAGGTAAGAGTTGTCAGATGTTGACTGTTATTTAAAATACGGTATAATTCGATATTTTAGTTTTTAGCATGCGGCTAAATTTTGCAATCATTCGGGCTTCCTAAGGGAATAAAATCACAAAAGTCAAAAGCGTAGTGGCCATGTTCGTTGGTAGGAACAAACGTAGCTAATGAGGCATCCTTTGTTCCACCAATATTAAGTTTATAGGCATCTAATCTATATATAAGCTAATGGTATTCTTCATGTTGGATTATATATCATCCTTACTGCATGTTGTCTTCAGTTGTTGAGTAAGCTAGGTGACGTGTGGTATTGCAAAAATATATAATATACAGATTAATAGATCAATATTATTGTGTATATATAGTGTAAGTCATATATATAACTTTCAGTATTATAGAGCAGATTTCGTACTACGTACAGCACTGACTTAACAGCACGTTTACCGTACGGCATGCCGTGACATTGAAATAGTTTCCCGTTGTTTTTGCCCTGCTGATCCAATCAAATTACAGAAATACGGTACAGCACGGTTACGGACATGCTGTAGTTTGTCCCACTCATACGAAATCTGCTCTCTATATATTCTGTATATTTATACAGTATTGATACGTAACTGCATATTCCCTGTGATTCTCTATACACTATATACGTCTTTATATACGTCTATTATAAAGCTGAGTTTATAATTGTGTAAGCTAGCTTATATAAGAATGAACCTTCTGGAATATAGTGTCTATTCTATATAGTATAGTGTCATGTCTATATATACTGTGTACCTGAGTTACAAGGACGTTGATTTACATATAATTAGCCGAACATTTGATTGTCATTTGATAAGTTTCAAGACCACGCGGTCTCATATTCATAATGTAACACATCAGCTATGAAATGGCGAATGATTTATGGCTACCAGAGGATTTATGTGGCAATAAGGATAACCTGGAAGCTATACCTGGATTGGAATATAAGTATTTGGGATACGGCCATAGAAGTAAGTAGAGATACATGTATCACGATGAATTTTACACAGCTAAGACGATAAGGAGTTTGAAACGGAAGCCGCCTGGTCAGAACACAGGCAGCCCAAGCTCAAAGTTTGAAATCAGTGGTTTCACGTTACGAGAGAATTACAAGGCTTTGTATGGGAGGGAACGGTGTTTTAGGAGGTTTGGGTTCTCGGCTCGTCACCCCTCGGCCCTCTGGTTGAACACTATTATTTCGACCGATTTCACGCGAAAGCGATTTTCTCTAGAGCAGTATGCAGTTCAAAGGATAAATTATTTTGTAAAAATGGTTAAATTTAGATATAAGGTGTTGAGACTTTAGTGTGGTATGGCGTATAACATGACATGCATCTAAAAATGACAAATATACGGCCATCTACAAAGTCAATAGGTTATGAACCAAATTCAGTCGAACCTATTAATTTTGAAATACGCCCGGTTACAATTTAAAATTTTAAAACCACAGTGTGTTTAGTGTAGATTGAGAGTTAATACTTTGACCTATGCCTAAGGTAGACATGGCTTTTTGCAAAATTCCTAACATGTCGTGAAACAGGAAACAGCGTGTAACAACATGAATATAGGCTGCTTAGGATTTATCACAATAACCATGAATGAACCATCTAATTTCAGAATCAAACGGTAAAGGGCGCTTAGAGCGGATTTCAATTGAGTGTCGGAAGTGTTTTGGTTTTGCGTTTACTAAGCTCTACCGATTGGCTGAGAAAGTAAACCAACCAATCAGATTCCAAAGTAAAACCATATGGACCAAACGCAAATTGGTTTTACCTTTGCTTTGGTTTGTCATTGGCTCACAGGGAAGCCATTTATGAGTTACTTGTAATTACTCGCTCCTATGATTGGCTGGCTGTGGGTAATTTGCCTGTTAGAATTACTGTAACCAAAGTTGGAGGGGAAGAGGAAAAGATGACAAGTAAGGTTTATCAGGTCCACTTAAAGTCGCTGGAAGACAGCAGGGTGCACGCCCGGGGGGGGGTTCTTCCTATATTCGGCTGGTAGGTGTGATCGTCGTATTTTTTAGGGTTTGAAATCGGCGATTTAGTATTTTTTAGGGGTTGTCCAAGCGAAATCCATTTTTCAGAGTGATTTTTAGACCATGAGGTACATTTTAGTGTGGAAAATTTTTCACGGTTGTAATTTTTTAGGGTATTTTTCGAGGTTTTCCGACGGTCACCCCTACCCTTTTTACCTTGAAGAACCCCCCCGGGGTGCACGCAGTAAAGGCGGGTGGGGATTCCATGCATAAGCAATGAAATCACGGAAGTTAAGATCAGTGACATTGCCAAATGTTTTGGCCTAGACAAGGAGAGTCTGTTCCGGGGGAATGGAGTACTGGACACGGCTAATTGGCATAGATCATGCGTACATGCACACCGGGGAAACAAGACAGGTTGGAAAGCTCGTGGCGCGACATTCCCCTGTGGGATGGTTGGTGTTCGTAGCCAAGCCCAGCTACAAACAAGAAGTTAGTGTGTTTCATGTCAGCTTTGCAGCCCAAGTAGAAATGAGTGACTTTTGGTCAACCAGTCAATGGGCGTTCAGGTAGATCAATGCACCTGTGAAGCGGACTAGTTAAGTCAAATCGAGCGAAAAGAAGGAGGAATCATCGAGACGTTGTGTCAGAAATCTGGAAATCAATGGCTCATTCCTTATCCATGGAAATGAGATCCCGCGTTACTGTCTGACAACAGGTTACAAGCCGTCGTTAGTGGCAACAGAGTGGCGATTGGCAAAGAACCCGGAGCATGCGAAGGCGTACGACAAGCAAATAAAAGAAATGGAAGCGATGAAATTTGCAAGAAAGCTTTCCCAATAGGAAATAGAAGATTACAATGGTCCAGTTCATTACATAGCACACCACGGAGTAGTCCGACCAGAGAAAAGGAGTACTCCGTTAAGAATAGTCTTCAATTCCTCATCAAGTTTTCAAGGGCACCGCCTTTAAACGACTACTGGCTGAAGGGCCCAGATCTGTTGAACAACCTTATTTGGGGTCATACTTCGTTTCCGTGATCGTGGAGTAGCGATTAGCGGCGAAATAACGAAGATGTACCACAGAGTACTGATACCGGAAGATGTTCGGCATATACATAGATTCCTATGAAAAAATATGGAGATTGACAGGGCCCCTGATGTTTATATCAAGACCGTGCTGACATTCGGAGACAAACCGGCACCAGCTATGGCTCAAATTGCTTTGAGAAAAACGGCAGAGGAAAGTCAGAATTCCCACCTTGAAGCGGCTACGGACCTAAAGGAGAACGTCTACATGGACGAACATATGTGACTCTACCCGGACACGGTGGAACAGGCGCAGAGGCCAACAAGCGACCTGGATAAGGTTCTAGAGAAGGGAGGCTTCAAAGTTAAAGGCTGGATCTTAAGCGAAGACAAAGAAAATGAGAATCGCTACAGCGAGGAGAAAACCAAGGAGCAGCGACGGAAATATCCTTGGTGTAGCTTGGAACAGCAAGACATACATGTTTACATTCAAAGTTAATACCGTCCTCTCCAAGCTCGCCACTACTGAGGGATCAAGCCAAACAGATTCGAAACTGACCAAGGGAATGATATTGAGCCACATTGCCCGAATATACGACCCAATAGGATTTGGTGCCGCCTTCCCCATCCGAGCCAAAGTGGGAATACAACGTTTATGGCAGCGGGGATATAAGTGGGATCAGGATCTAGGCCCTGAAGTTCGCCAAGAGTGGATCGCGTTTTTCGAAGAGCTGGAGGGATTAAACGACTCGTCGTTTCCTAGATGCCGGACACCAAACATTCCGTTGGACGACCGACACTCTGTATGTTCTCGGACACTTTGAGGGAGGCATTTGGAGCATATGCTTACTTAAGATGGCAAACCACAAACGGCAAATTTGACGTCAGGTTTATGGCGGCCAAGTCAAGAGTAAAATGAGCTGACCATTCCTCGACTAGGATTACAAGCAGCTGTACTGGCGGCAAGGCTCTATAAAACTTTCCAAGCAGAAAGCCGTCTGCAGTTCGAGAAATCCATAGTTTTCACAGACAGCACGATAGTTCATGCCTGGATCCGCAGACAAGCAAGAGAATTTAAGCCGTTTGTATCAGTTTGTGTAGGAGAAATTCAGAGCAGCAATGACCCGTCACGGTGGAGACATGTTCCAGGAGAGTTAAACGTCGCAGACGATGTCTCCCGTGGAATTCCAGTAACCGAATTAGGTGGACGTTGGAAGCACGGATCAGAATTCCTGTACCAAGCCGAAGAAAATTGGCCCCAAGAACAGGCTGTAACGAACAAGGAAGAATACAGAGAAGAAGTGCAGAAGGAGTATCAACAGCCGCATGCAGTAGGCCTCTTAACGACAGCTCAGGAAGTTATCCCAAAGGAGTATCAACAGCCGCAACAACGGGACCTGCGCGCTCGATCGACATGCGTGGGTGAATTCACAGGGTGAAGACAGGGTGAAGACAGGGTGGATTCACCAAACTTAGCCCATTTGTAGACGGAGATGGTGTGCTGAGATTTGGAGGCAGGATAGATAAGGCTATGGAAAGACATCCGGTACAACTTCCCAACAAGCATTGGATACCAGCACCGGTGCTCCCCCTTCCATTACACATCATGTGATTATTTTGATGATGATAGGATGTGTACCTGAGTTACAAGAACATGCATTGATTTACATAATTAGGCGAACATTTGATTGTCATTTTTAAAATAAGTTAGAGTATTAAATTTCAAGACCACGCGGTCTGATATTCATAATGTAACACATCAGCTATGAAAGGGCGAATGTAGTATTCGGGATACCGCCATAGAAGTAAGTAGAGATCACTTATACGAGATTGTATACCGGTACTTTTGCGTGGCTTATGTGTATGTTTGGTTAGCAATTTAGTTACGCGTTTGATTATGTTCCAGATCGAATAAAACAAAGAATAAAGATATGCGATTTGATAATATCCCTCCTGGTTATTGGTAAATTTCCCCTCAGTGATCCATACATACTATATACATCTAGTATACGTCTATCATCAAGACTGTATATAGGGGCCAGATTTTTAAAATTTGTAGGCCCAAACAACTGCTCCGTAAAGGTTGCTTCTTGAGGGTCTGGGGGCATGCTCCCCCGGGAATTGTTTAGTTTTTGAGTTTCGCAAATGCCTTCTGCTGCAATTTCAGCTCATATTTTATGTATTTTGGAAGCTCCTCAAGCCCAATGCAACATTCATTTTAATAAGACAAGTAGGCTGTAAAATTTGAAGGCCCGGGCCAAGCGGGACACCCCCATCCTAATGTTTAGGAAGTACCCCCCCCCCCCCCCCCCCGGGTGAAATAGTTTGTTGTATGGGTTACCCAGCTACCAGTTAGATAAGCTTCAGCGTGTTCAGAACGCTGCTGCCAGCGTTGTCTGCATGGCACCTAGACTGTGCGACCTTACACCGATCCTTTTTGATCTGTACTGCTTGCCAGTCAGATTTCGTAATAATATAATTCAAGGTGATCTTATTTACATTTCAAGCTCTGCGGCCTATTAGTTATTAAGTCATCACAATATAATCTTAGATGTTCTGATGAACTACTTTTATGTGCTCCGAGATGTATTACTGGATGAGTTTGGGAGACAGAGCCTTTGTTGCCGCTGCTACCTAGCTCCGTTTCACTTCAGAACGTTTGTTTGATCTGGCTCAGTACGCTGTTTGTATAGTAGTTCATTATTTGTACTGCACACCCAGTTACTTGGAATGGGTGCAGCTTCGTAGTTTCCACTCTTTATTGTCCAACAGATACGTCTTTGTCTGTAGCAGTGAATCCCCCTGAGGACTCAGCTATTCGCTCCTTTTGCATGTTAGTAACATCTTTTTTCGTATTCATTGTACCACGATCTATACTTGCTTGGTACTTAGCAATGCCACTATCTGTCCACCATTACAGTCTGGACCCTCTGGCAAAGAAGCATCTCTCTTCTGATTTGATTTGAGACATTAGGATCAGAGCCTGATCACAGGAGTACAAACAATAGGTCCCTTCTAGGTCTGCCTCAGTCAGTGGACCTACGATTTTACGTCCTTATCCGAGAAGGCGTGTGAAGGTCTAACCATTTGCAGTTGTTTCACAAAGGCAGCACCTTCTACTCAGTTATTTTAGGATCCTGAGTGTTGGTCCGGCCAGGGTTTGAACCCGCGACCTCCCGCTCAACAGACCGGAGTTTAACCACTGAGCTAATCGGCATGGACGCAGTATTTACATTTTCCGCATGGCCATTTAGACAGGGCATCTGCATTCCCGTGTTGCAAATAAGGCCAATGCTTGATTGTGAAGTAGTAAGTTGATACTAATAGCTGCAGCCTTCTGGCCAGCTGATCCTCTGGTTTTCTGATCTTAAGCAGCCACTTCAGGGCACTATTTCTGTTCGGACCAGGAAATGTCTTCCTCACTAGTAGCGGTGATATATCTTTACTGCCACAATCACAGCCAGGAGTTCATTACGGGTGACACCGTAGTTTCGTTCGCACTTGCTTTATTACCTTCTCGCCATCTTATACTTGGGACACGACCACACTAATACAATTATTGCTTGCGTTCGTGCCCAGTAAGAACGGGTCATCAACTGTCGGGTAGGCTAGTATAGAGGCCGTTGTTAGCGCAAACTTAAGATGGCGGAATATGTCGTCACACTCCTGCACCCATTTAAACTCTCTCCCCTCCTTAGTAAGTATGTACATGGGTCTGGCAATGTCTTCGTAGCCTCGGACGAACCATCTGTATATGATCACAGGCCAAGGAATCCAGGTGTGCACGACCTCGATGTTCTGATGGTCGGTTGCCACGCATTGATCGCTTACCACATGGCGAGGAAGGAACAGATTTCTGCAACAAGACGCATTTCGTGTGACTAAACTTAAGGCTGGGTTCACGGAGTCGTTTAAACACCCTGCAAAGCCGCTCCACCTCCTCTTGAAACGTGTTAGTATGAACAATTATATGTCACCCAGGTGGAGGAGGCACACCTCCCACTGCAGCCTTGATAGTACCTTCTCCATCAGTCGCTCAAAGGTTGCGGGAGCATTGCACAGATCATAATGGCAAACTGGTACAAACCTCTGCCAGCTGTGAAAGTGATCTTAGGTTTATCCTCTTCATCCATAGCTACCTGCCAATAATCACTGTACAGAACAAGTCTTGAGAACCATTGGGAACCTGCCAGCACTTCAAAGCAATCGTCAGTCTTAGGCAAAATGTATGAATCCTTAATGCCGATGTCGTTGAGTCTGTGGTAGTCGATGCAAAACCGTATAAAGCCATCTTTCTTTTTGACAAGTACTATCGGGGATGCCCAAGGACTTGAAGACGGCTTTGTTACACTTTTCGTTAGTATCTGCTCGACAATTTCGTCAAATTCAGCTCTCTTTTGGATTGGAAGGTGCCGAGCCGGCTGGCGGATAGGACTGAAATTCCCTGTATTATTTTATGCTTCACCACACTAGTGCATCCTTGGTCATCGGGTGAGGAGGCAAAGACATTGGCAAACTTTGCAAGGAGTGCATCAAGTTCGAGATGTTCTTTGTCATTCAGCTGCTGGGCGCTACGATTGAAGAAATATGTGAGGTGGGGCAGTAGAGCTGCTAGCCTAGCTCCATTTATCACACCCTCGTCCACACTTGATTGACAGTTTGCCACACGTGCCCTGTTTTCACCTAATGTGTCAACTGGCTCGCACATTGCTGTGATTGTGTTCTTATATAGGGCATGGGGCTGGTTTGTTGAGTTTAGCACTCAGGGGCACCACACCTGACACCCTGCCAGCATAAGTTTTTTTTTTATATCTGTCTGGCCGTTAGTTCTAATATACCTGGTACTGACCACAGGTCCATGGGGGTCAACAACCATTGCTGTCACGATGACCTCGCTCATGATATGGGTGGAATAACAGTTGTCTCATCGACAGCAATCCGGTAACAGGAAGGGACAGCTGAGTTGAGTCCCAACCACTTTCCCCGATTATTAGTTCATAACGATCATCCCTAGATTGAGTCCAATCCTAGGATTCAATTCGGTTTGATGTCGGCCATCCACACTTGATGGTCCACTTCCATATCCCCTACAAACATTGAGGAGCTTCCAGTGGCCAATGTAATCCTCTGCATAACAGGTTCATGTTTCGGCCTTGAAGACACAGGAATAGCCCCTAAACTTGTATAATGTTCGCTCCTATCTAAAAGGAATTTTATGGGCATCCCCTATTATGCCATCGGCGTTCCCCGTAAGGGTGCTGATTGCTTTGGTGATTCCCTTTGCTGTTGCTTAATTTGTGTAGTGGACAGTTATGCCGAACATGGCCCCTTTCTGTTGCCCCAACATTTTTGGTTGTGCTCTGAGTTGCCCACCCATTCGTTTCTCTGCTGGCCCATCTCCTTAACAAGGGCCTTTAGCTCATCAAGTTCCTACTTAAGGTCCATCTCCGAATACTTCAGCTTGGGAGCCGCATTTACAGCCCTTGCTGTCACCCCAGGCTGCATGTCAGCAGAAAAGAAGGCGTCGAGCTGCACTGCAACAATCAGTGCATCGTTTATTGTTTTTGGCTGTGCTTGGTGTACCTTCCTATGCACCTCTGGCTCCCCCAGTGCGTCAGTAAAACAGTACTTTGCCATGGTCTCCCTTAGTTCAGTAGTGACATCAGGAAATGCTTGATGAGCCAGCCTTCTTATTGCTTGTGCCAGCTCCGGAGTGATCTTGCCATTTTGCCTTGTGCTGTTTTTTAGGGCCGCACAAAACATTAATGTTAGGTTATACGAATATTGATCCAAATAGGTTATTCACGGCTGCGACCAGGTCGTTATAGTTCATCCTTTTCCTCCTGTTGAGGTCTCCAAGGACTGCCTGTGCCAGACCGCTCAGACGAACGGCAAGATAAGTTATCTCACGCGTTGATCTCAGCCACCAATTCGAACTTCGTAAGTGCTTGGACGTACACAGGGTTTTTCTCTACGAATCACTCGTATTGTTGCTCAAGTGGTCCTTGATTTTCATCGTTTCCAAGAAAATCATCTTCCAGACATTCCATTTATTTTTGGTCTCGTTTGACCTCGGGGGGGGGGGGGGGTTTGAGGGGCTGGTGTCGAAACTAAACTTTTGGTCATGCGTGCCAAGTTCTAGCTGTCTCCCGAAGTTTCTTTGTTGTTCTTGGATGCCTGAACTCAGTTTTCCAACCACGTTCAGGACTTGATTGATGCCAGTGGAGGTATTCGTTGGCTTGCATTTAAAGGTAGGTGCTTGTGGCTACAAGCGTTTGGGGAATTGGCGAAACTCGCCAGGGCTCCGAGATTTCTGTCTCCAATTCGTCCTCTGTCAAGTCGTTCAGGAATTTTTACTCCCCCATTATCATAGCGATCCATCTTTAGTATTATCATGTGCTGGTTTTCTTTCTGAGATCTCACCGCTGCCACCTGTTGTAGCGAACACGACAGACGCTTCAATACTCGGACTCAACTGTTAACACTGATTCTCTTTATTCTATATAATAATTATTATTGGTGTCACAGGGTATCAAGCGTATGACACGGATCGTATATGAAAAGTATAATTGTTGTCAGTCACAGCACAGGTACCCCAGGCTCATTATGCGTAAAACGGTTATTTCCCGGATATTTGAAATTACAGTAAATGTATGGAGTTTTAGCTCGAATGCCCGTTTGCTCTCAGACCTCAACATATATACCTTATTTTAAAAGCGATATTTCAATAAGCGGTTTAATGGTCCAGTGGTTTAGATTATGCCCTTTTGATCCAACGACCGGAGTTCGAGTCCTACACCGCGCACTAAAAAAAAAATTTTTACTTCTTTTTCTCTTTTCTCACTTTTATTTAATCTTTTCGTCTATTTTAAGGTATTAGAGCTGCCTTCTACACTAAAAATAAACAAAATATTGATATATATGTTTGAGGTCTGAGCCCGTTGCAGGTCAGATGGACAAGAACATCCGCGAAACTCGAAAACTGCAAACTACGTGGCATTTTTCTCCGGTTAGAGTAAAGCAGTGAAAGTGAAGCTGAGTGTGGTGAAGGACCTGTGTCTGGACAACCGTTATTTGAAGGAATTTTGGCGATGTACGGGATTTTTATGGGAATTCGAGCCGATTTTCTGCAGCTGATTGGCGGCTGATCGGCGTAGAGTTTGCTACCTTCCCAATAATTATACTAAGGGAAGGAAAATTACTGTAACTCACTCAATATTGGACGGAATGGCTTGAAACTTCACAGAAACTGAAAGAAATACACAAGAGACAGGTAAGAATATTTTAACGATTTATTGAAATTTATTTTAGAGCAAACGGGCATGCGAGCTAAAACTCCATACATTTACTCTAATTTCAAATATCCGGGAAATAACCGTTTTACGCATAATGAGCCTGGGGTTACCTGTGGTCACAGGGTATCAAGCATTATCACATGGATCGTGTATCAAATGTATCATTGGTATCAAAGGGTTTCGAGTGTATCGCGTATTACACATATCCTGCAAGGGTTATTTGTTCTGATGGGGTAATCCATAGTTTCTCCATCTGTGTTATTTGTAAGGGACATATCCTTGGTCTACATAGAAAGAAAAGTAATAGAAATATTTGCAAAGTTGACAGTGTAATGATGTTCACAGACACCAACAATACTTTAGTACTAAAATTCTGTTAAACTTTGATTGGATTCTTGTTCAGAGACTCATTCTTTTTGGTTTTTAAATTAGGACTCATTGTTTTGAGACAAGGACTTATCACATGCAATTTGTAACCAAATCACTGTTACAGTGGCCCAGCTTAAAGTCACATTACATTTGGCTGTTTTGCGAAAAAAATAAGTTACATTTGTTTTCATTTGTATGCGCAAATAATGCAGAACGTACAAAGGTACATCTAACAGAATCACTACTATAATTAGTTATAATTACCTTCATGATTTACATGTTCAGAATTTGGTAGATGACAAGTCAGGTGATGGTAACCAGCTTATAACACAGTACAGATTTGAGGTAAAGTTATTATGTGCTGTATTTGCAATTTGCATGTGAATATTATTATTATAGTACTTGTTATAGGATTGCCATTAGGTAATATATAATAGAGCAATGAGATAACTTATATGTTTTGTATGCTGTCAGGCTAGTTGTTGCACCATATATCATTATTCAATAAAGTTATTGTACCGTTAGGAATATTTTAGTTGGCAAGATGATTGTGAGTTTGGAAAACTACTCTTCAAACACGTCACTGAAAAAATGGCAGAGAATCATGACAGAGGACCTGATGCCACTGGTAGTGCTGAGGGTGGACTGGACAAGAATAGATTTGTGAGGACGATGGAGGCCATCCTTGACAAAGGTATGAAGTATAGAAGAATTATTCAATAAGTACATGTAGGCCGAAACACGCACTCTCGGGGTTGTGGATAGGATTTGGGGGAAATTAGGCAAATCAGAAATGGGGAAAATATAAGTAATATTTTTGGGAAAAGTTAGGGAAGTTAGAAAACAAATGGGGTAAAAATGTTGGGGTCTCCTAGGGTGAGCCATGTTTATGTTATAACCCAGTAAGTGACATCAATGGCTAAATTTAATTGGTAATTGATATGAGAGTGAAGGGAGTTGGGGAGGGGGACAGTTCCATAATGATTAGGCGGCGACACGGGACCTTCAACTTCAAGTAGGAGATATGGAAGTGGACCATCAAGTGTGGATGGCCGACATCAAACCGAAGGGAATCCTAGGGATGATCGTTATGAACTAATAATCGGGGAAAGTGGTGGGGAACCAACTCAGCTGGCCCTTCCTGTTACTGGATTGCTGTTGTTCCACCCATGAGCGAGGTCATCGTGACAGCAAGGGTCGTTGACCCCCGTAGACCTGTGGTCAGTACCAAGTATATTAGAACTAACGGCCAGACTGATATAAAAATTTTTTATGCTGGCCAGGGTGTCAGGTGTGGTGCCCCCTGAGTGCTAAACCCAACAAACCAGCCCCATGCCCTATATAAGAACACATTCACAGCAATGTACGAGCCAGTTGACACATCAGGGAAAACAGGGCACGTGTGGCAAATTATCAATCAAGTGTGGACGAGGGTGTGATAAATGGAGCTAGGCTAGCAGCTCTAGCGCCAAGCAGCTGAATGACAAACAACACCTCGAACTTGATGCACTCCTTGCAAATTTGCCAATGTCTTTGCCTCCCCACCCGATGACCAAGGATGCAGTAGTGTGGTGAATTTATAAATTGTCAAGTGACGTAGAACGAATGTCTAAATGCATTTACAGATGACTGTAGGTGGCGATAGCTCTCAGGATTACAAGATAAAGTCAAGATAAGACATCGGTCACCTGCATCGGTCACCTGCTCACTGACCAAGGCCTCAGGCCTGACCCGGGAAAGGTCAAGGCGGTCCAAGAGATACCGAAGCCTACAGATGTAGCAGGAGTCCAGTGGCTAATAGGTTTCATAAACTACCTTAGCACATTTCTACCAATGCTTAGCGAGGTATGCAAGCCATTAACGACAGCTAACCCAAGAAATAGGTAGAGTACGTGGTATTGGACCGATACCCAGGAGCGAGCATTTGAGAGCATCAGGAAGCTAGTAACAGAAGCCCCAGTATAAAGTACTATGATCCGAAAGAGGAGCTGACACTTCAGTGCGATGCCTAAGACAAAGGCCTAGGTGTGGTCCTAATGCAGAAAGGACAACCTACAGCCTTTGTGAGTAGAGTTCTGACGGATGCTGAAACTCGATATGCGCAAATCAAGAAAGAGCTGCTTGCAGTCATATTCTGACTAGAGAGGTTCCACCAGTATACATATGGTGGCCTTGTCAACGTAAAGTTGGACAAGGCCCTTGAGGTGATCGTGAAGAAGCCCATACACCAAAAAGACTGCAACGCGTGCTCCTGAGACTACAGGTCTACGATACAGACCTAGTACATAGAAGTGGAAAGAAGATGGAATTAGCACACACTCTAAGCAGAGCCTACCTACCAGACAGTCAACCAAACCAGTTTGAGGTGGACGTGGAAACGGTCAGCATGATTCAAGGCTTACCCATTGCAGCTGCTCGACTGGATGACATGTGTGCGCACGCATGTGTGCGCATGCAGGAGCTGATGACAACCATTAATTCAGGATAGCCATAGCAGAGGAGCGAGGTATCTAGTGCAGTGCTACCATATTACAACGTAATAAACTCAGCATTCAAGATGGTATGGTTTCCTTGGCGAGAGAGTAGTAATACCTAAGACTTTACGAAAGGGCATGCTACACAGAATCCATTCATCTCACTTTGGGATTGAAGGGTGTCTGCACCATGTTAGAACATGGTTATACTGGCCGGGCATGAATGGCATGGTTAAAACATACATCAGGGGGTGCGATGTATGCCATTCCTGTGACAAACGACAACCAAAAGAAACCCTAAATCCACAAGACATGCCAAATCATCCATGAGTCAAGGTGGGAACAGACCTGTTCAAGTTAAATCAGCATGAGTACCTGATCACCGTAGACTTACTACTCGGGATTCTGGAAGGTAATCCACTTGAAGGTACTACATGTACCCATGTCATCCGAAAACTGAAGTCTCAGTTCGCCTGGTATGGAATTCTGGATATTTGCATTTCAGATAACAGCCCCCAGTTTGACTAGACAGCATTCACGGATTTTGCCAACAAGTGGAACTTTCAGTGAGTGACTTCCTCGCCTACTTACCCACAGAGCAATGGCCGAGTTGAAAATGTGGTACAAGAAGCAAAGCGGCTAATGAGGATAGCAAAGAAGGATGAATCCGACATATACCTAGCATTGTTAGGTTACCGAAACACTCCAACACAAGGCTTAGATACCAGCCCCGCCCAGAGATTCATGAGTAGGCGAACGAAAATGATGCTTCCGACGACAACTAACCTACTCAACCCAGAGGTATATGACAAACACAGTAAAATACGGGCTAACAAAAAGCACCAAGCAAAGTACTACAACTGAGGAGCATGCAACCTCCCTAAATTGCAGAAAGGAGATATTGTGAGAGTGCATACAAACAATGCTAAGAACTCCACCCTGCAGAAGGCAGAAGTAAAACAGCAGGTAAACATACAATCTTATGAGGTGGAGATGGAGATAGGAAGAAAATTATGTAGTGTTCCTACATAATTATGAAGGAATAGGGTTCTCATGCGCAGTATGAAGAATTCAACCCTCCTTCTCAAGTTAAGGGACACAAATTCCAACAATCAAAATGGTATTGATTCTGCAACTGAGCGCACTATTGACCAACAGCTCCACTGCCCAACCAACGGCCAAGTAGCCACTCACTCAGGGCGAATTGTGAAGAGGTCACAGTACTTGTAGGACTATAATACTGATTAAGGTTATTGTATATAAATGCTAATATATATTGTTAGATGCTTAGCCAACTAATCATCTCTATGTATTAGACTAGTACTTATGTCTAAGGTGAGCAGGAGAACAATCATGTTTCTTTCTTTCTCCTGATCTGTAGGGTCTTCATCCAAAGGAAAACTTGAACTGTATTCCAGTGTCTTAACTGATGGAAAATCTCTCTTGAATTTCTCTGGTAGGTTTATTTAATACAAATATTATATTCAATGTGGGGGGGGGGGGGGGGGGGGGCAAAATCGAGTAAATCTAGGGTGGGTGCTTAATTGAGAAAATACGGTATACCATGATATTATTATATAATTTAAATATTAAGTGAGTGCCCATCCTCGATTTGGCACCCGCCTCTCCCCTCCCTTACCCTAAAAAGAAAATACAGCAAAATAGAAAAATTCAGTGCAGCAATCCAGACTGTGAAAAACGTTTTAGTTAATCGTTAATGATTTTCATTTTGTCACTTCAAAATGAAACGTTTTCTCGCACAACTAAAAAGAGTTCCGAGTTCAAATTATGTTTTTTATATGAAACGTCACCCTCGATTAGGCTCCTCTCCATTAGCCACAAAATTTGAATTAAGTGCCCTGGGTACACGGTATGTATTATAGTACAGTGTTACAATCCATGGATTTAGAGGTGGTATACGATTAATTTGATAATAACTTTATATTATATATATATATTATAAAATTAATATAATATTTGGCTTGTTTATTTCTTTTATACAGACCTAGTTGAATTGTTTCATAAGTGCTGGGGTTTTGTGAAACTAGAATCTTCCAGAACCTCTCATACAAAACCATCAGACAAGTCTATGACACATGTGTTGGCAACATCTGTGGTAAATTGTTATTATTTCTGTTATTTGTAATTACTGCTTTAAACTTAAATTTATTTATTTGAAAACTGCACATCTTTTGAACCTCAGAAAAAGGTCAAATCACAAAACAGCTAATGAAATATAATGATGAATTATTATCATGTACTTGTTATTAAGTTATATGTACTACTAGACTACTATATAAACATCCCTCCAGAGTCTGTGGAGATATTGGTCGAGTGGGAACTGAAGCGAGTTTTAAAGGCAAGGGGAGAGTGGGTCAGACAGGAAGGGAGATCGAGGGAGGGACCCTGGACAATCTGTTCATCGTCAGGTTTTTATTTCAGTAAGTGTCATCATATTATCGTGTACAGCTTTGCTAAAAGTAATGTACATATGTATACAATTAATACCATTAATGCAATTGTATGTTAATACATTCACTGACACATCTACAAGTGCGATATAATCCCATCTTCATAACTGCTTAAAACCATCAGACAGACGATTCTTTCTGCGGAAGTAAATATCACTTGCATGAATGTCTTCATCAACACCTTTAGGCATGCATCGCTCAATTAGTTAAATATTTAAATTTGACAGCAGCTTACACCGACTTATCCAAGATATTGTATCTGATCTTCTACAATACTCTTCAATGGAGAAACCACATGTGAAGAACACTGAAACATTTGAAGAAATTTTGCTTGAACATACAACTGATAATAAATTATATCAAATTCTTGCCAAACACCCACTGGAAAATAATTATAGCTAAAACATCTTGGCCACTTAATAACCCTTGTACAGCCAACTTCTGCTCTGCTTTAGGAGCAGCTAGTTTGTAAAAGTTCTTTTGACGTACTTTATTAATGCATCATTGTTGTAAGATATGAAACCCCCTTATTGCGTTATTTAAAGATAATTTTGCGTAATATCTTTCCACAGATGGGAGTTAACTTCGATGAAGTAAGTTGTGAAAAGTTTCTTGACTGGGCAGCTAATAACATACCTTGTATTTTTGATGGCCTTCATTGCTGGGTAGTACGACGGCTCTTAAAAGGAAGACATTCCCCTGCAGAGGCAACTTTACAGGTAACTATGACAAGGTATTACCGACACAAGAACCACTCTGGTCACTGGCTTGGGACACCCAGTAATGGCTTCCTGTATCTCGATGTAATATATAACTATTTTTGATACAAAATCTTCTACAAACATCATTTAAAGTAATTGGCACTTTCTCATTGTAATTGGCACTAAAAGCAGTTATTCATTGTTGGCCATTATTGGCTGTTAGAGCCAATCAGAGATAACATTTACTGAAGGTGAAGAGCTCTAATAATGTTATCCAATTATAAGTCAATATCATTGATGTGATGATATAGCATATTAAACAGCTGTTGTGCTTTCATTTTCCATACCAGAGGCTGCCCTACCTTCCCAGTCCCTCCTGGTCACATGATGGAGCCATTCTTCTCACTCCTGATGTAGTGTGGGTGTTGTCTATGCTGCTTCCTAGCTTATACCATGGAACCCCACCTGCACAACAGGCAGCCTCTTCAACTGATATGCAGCTGCAGGTGTGTGCCTATCAGCTGCTAAATTATTATGTCACAAGTTCTTGGCAATGCCAGTCAAACTCAGGCTAATTAGTATTTTTAAAACTGTGCATCTTAGTTTGTGGCTGTACATCATCAGTTATTATAACCGCCTCCCAAGAGGTCACTTAGGGTCTTAAAATAACTGAGAAGAAGGTCCTGCCTTTGCATAATCCAACAGTAAACGGTTAGACCTTCACGTCTTCTCGGACAAGGACGTAAAACCGTAGGACTAAGTCAACAGACGGCCATGTGGAAGATTACTGAGCTACGTGTTAGTGGTAAACGTGTTACCCTCTATAAATAAAGTGCCTTTACTTTTTACTTACTTTTGGAATATGGCTAGACTATGGAAATATATTCCTAAAATGAGCCACCATGGAAAAGAATAATAGCTGCCCAAATATTATTAAACCAAAGAAAGAAAAATATATTAATGTTAATTAGCAGTGATGTAGATATAACTATTTTTTAGTTTATTCAGTTAATTAGTGTTCCCCAATTATCTTTATACATTTATTATTGTTATTGTCGTTATGATTGTTATTATTGTTATTATTACTGTTGTTGTTGTTATTATTATTGTTATTGTTATTGTTGTTGTTATTATTATTGTAGGGTCCTGAGTGGACTTTGCTTTATGACTGTGTTGAACATGGACAGAGTCTGAATAGGTATGATATATTAGTGTACCGTTTGGTTTTTCTTATATTTATTTTGTATAACAGTGTCGTTTACAATATATTGTAATGGTCCTGTACATCGATGTGTTCTATGTTCTCTTGAGTTCATTTGTATCTCCGGTCACACAAATACTACAACTCTGCCCAAGGGGGTATCCAGCGTACTTAGTATTGCTCATGTCTTAATAACGACGGGATGTAACTATAACAAAAACAGTTCTTTTTCAGTGTTGTTCAAGTTCCATGAACAGTTGCTTCACCCAGTCACCAAAATGTTTAGGAGGTCTTCGCCTTGTGATAGGAACGAGACCTATCAGGGCCCCATCTGTATCAGCTAATTCTGCGTCATGCGTCTTGTCTTTATCATTTGCACTTTGAAAACCCTCTAACTTGTCCAGACTGGTAGTCTCTCCATTCTCTTCCTCAGCAGTGTAGCAACTTTCCTCGGCAACATCCCTGACACTCCGAGTATCTTCTGAATTTCTATCTGAATTTCTAACGGAATCTGAAACAACCATAGGGCCGGCTGATGATCCAGCTGCAAACTTCTGACATGACTTTTAGATTCCAAATCGATCCCTCTATCGCTGTGCAACTCACCATGCACACCAAACCTGCACAGAAATACGGAAACCAGTTTCTTTGCAACAGTAGTGAACTCTTGATTAGGAATTAGATAGCTCTCCGTCCACTTAGAGAAATAGTCTGTCACTACCATGATGAATCTATTTTCTCGTGGTGTCCGTGGTAGGGGGCCTAAGATGTCCATTGCCAGTCTCTCCATTGGGGTACCAACCACGTACTTTTGGAAGGGCGTACGCCCTTTCCTTCCCATGTTTTCTTGGCACCACAATCATGGCAGCAGCATCTCGGCACCACAATCATCACAGCTCCTGACCCACGTGTGGACTTGTGTGGTCTGCCCAGTGTGTCTTGTTAATATCCCAGCCTATGTCTTGCTGTTGTATGATTATGGTGTAATCAGAGTACTTCTTGCAAGGATTTGGGAAACATGGACTGCCATTTTCACTCTCCCACTTGCATTTAAGCACTCCATCAATTACCTTAACTGATTCCACTGTGCATGACCATATAGCTTTGACAGTCTCGTTATGGCATGACATATCGACCCACTTTGTTCTTGTATCACAGGACTCTTTCAACTGTATCAGAATTTTGAGGTATGGGTCTGCTAGTTGTTGGACATGGAGATTTTTGTAATACGGATTCCAATTTCTCTGTGTTGCACCAGGGTATTTTGCACTTCGTTATTATCTCACCCGATCCTTCTTCTTCAGTTGCCGAAGGGAGTGTCTGTACTGCCACATCTTTGTTATCCAAGCCTCTCCACCCCCTACACCATTTATATCGGTTATTCCATGGCTTACGCGACATGGTATCATCATTTTGGTGTTGCTTGCCTTGGTATACGATTTCCCTATCAAAAGGGCTAGAAAACTCCATTCATCTCGCCAGTTGTCTCTCTGCGTTCTTTGATTTCAGCACGGAGCCTATATAGTGGCCATGCAAGTAATGCCTAAACTGCTTGACAAATTCAACAGTTGCCAACAGTTCACGCATAATTGTTCTCTCTGCCTTTGTCAGATCTTGGCTAGCAATTAAATGCCAGAGATCTCTCCACCCCTCCTCTACCTGTCCTCTAGAGTCCCAATCCCATGATTACTCGCATCTGTGTCTAGTATAAACTGAACATCAGGCTTTGGGTAGGCCAGAACTGATAAACTGGTTAGAATGTTCTTCAAGGTGTCGAATGCCAGCTGACACTCGGAGTTCAACTGAAAATTGGCACTAGACTCAAGTCGGGCTCATCTCACCAAATTTGGGAATAAAACGTAATAAAACTATGTAGTAAATTAATATATCGAGTCCTAGAAAACTCTTTATCTCTGTTGTGTTGTCAGATACATGGCACTCGCAAACCCTCTGAACTTTGCAGGGATCTGTTTCAATGCCATTATCCAAAACGAAGTGACCTAAATATGCCGCCACCTCTTCTGGAAAAGGGCACACTTCCGTGGCTTGAGCTTCAGCCCTGCACTACCCATGCAAGCGAACAGTTGCCCAAGGCGCTTCAATAGCGTTGCGCACAGATGACGTCACAAAATGTAGACCCCCCGCCAAGACTCAGACAAATTTACCACTTTTCGCGTTAGAACTTACAAGAATTGACCAGCACTTCAGTTCGTCGTCTGACTATTCTACCAGAAATGACGGCTTTCCTGCAATATATTTCGAAAGAAAACCTGATGATTGTACTGTCGAACAGCTTAAACGTTGGCTAAAATACAGAGGATTGAAACAAAGCGACAAACGGCGATCTTATCAAGCGAGTTTCGAATCTGGGGAGTGGGGGTGCAAAGATGGCGTGAAATACAGTGTTTGTATGGGAATCCGATGCCAAATAATTTCCGTCAAATCGAATTTCGGAAATATTCACTGTCTGCAAACTTAAGATACCAGGTAAGAGATTAACTGCTCAAAATGTGAGGGATGTAGTTGTACTGGGAAGCGTGCAATCGTGTTTTCAGTTTCCCATATATTTCGACTGTAACAAGGAGTCAATGTCCGCCGGAAAATGTACAGATAAAGGTTGGAATTGGAAACTGAAAACACGATTGCACGCTTTCCACCATACCTACATCCCTCAAATTTGAATCAGTTAATCTTTTAACTGGTATCTTAAGTTTGCAGACTGTGAATATTTCAGAAATTCGATTTTACGAAAATTATTTGGCATCGGATTCCCATACAAACACTGTATTTCGCGCCATGTTTCCCCGGCTCCTACAAGCCTAGAGTGGTCAGTGGAAATTATCTTGGACTGGCCTATTCGTTGCCGTAAACCACGTTTAATATAGTCAAGCTCTAACTGAATCCCAAACTTATCTTTTCCCATTGAATATCGTTGTAAGACTTCACCTAAACTTTGAAAAGTCAGGTTTTCCGTAAGAGATTCATCGGCGAATGCGAATATTGACTATATTGTAGCCAGCAAGTAACTTAATATTTGAAATTCTTTAAAATTAAATTCATCGGAGACCAAAGCTAATGTAATGGGTGGAAAATAGATACCAACTGTGCAAGATTTTGAACAGACTAACAAAAGTACGAGCTAATCAGTTATGGTTCGACAAATCTTCACAGACAAATGTGCCCGGAATTATATTTTCTCTATAATATTTCTCTGTACAAATGATATTTTTGTTTGCAAATTTATAGCTTTGTAAGAAGAAAAAAATTACCCTAAAATTAAGCAGTCTTGCTTTATATGTTGGTGTGCTCTTTCAAGCTATTATATTATGTTTTGCATTTGTCGAGTTTTCAAATTACCTGCAAGATACCCATTCCGTGCGACATTTCGAAAATAAATTTTAAAACTTCATTTGTGTTCGTAAAATAAATCAAACCATTGTAGATGACGAACATGAGTCAGTTCGCTTCAAAACTTTACTTCAAATCCATAAATTCAAGTAAACTATGGTTGAACTGTAATTCCTTCTCGCTATGTTTTATACTGGCGGGTAGTGTATAGTTCAGACAAACTCCCCCTTGCATTTCAATGCACTTGTCTCGTTATTATTCTGTGTTTTTGAAGTCTCCTGTACAAACATTTATCCAACGCTGACATTTCTCACTGAGTTTTGGAACGGAAAAGCACTGAGAAAAGATGAGAAACTCTGCTAGCGGTGTACCAATCGATGCTTCCATCTCTGAGAGGATATCTCTTTGAGCGATTTATGAAGGTTTTTATACATCTAGAGTAACTCTTATATATCCCCCAGCAACAGTTCTTGGTAGTTACCATTACTGATATGACTGGGAATCTTATTTCAGGTATTTCTTCTTTTTTTGATCGAAAAACCTATGAATCATGTCCTAACACGACTCTCAAAGTCACTGAAATACTGTAAACAGCCGCGTGTGATTGTCTGAGTTTTGCGGGGGGTCTCTTTTCAGACAATCTATTTTTAGTAACTGTGCGCAGCGCTATTCTTCCTCCGTATACGATTACATCATCCAAGTAAATCAAACAACACTCCAACCTCAGCCCCTTGAGGATCAGTTCCATCAGCCTTTCAAAAGCACTTGGGGAATTGCATAGTCCAATAGGCATTACTTTGCATTCGTAGAGTCCACCTGTGGTTTAACAAAAACTGCTTTTTCACTTGTAGCAGGGTCCATGGACACCTGTCAATAACCTGACGATAGGTCAAGAGTTGAAAACCAGCTTGTCCCAGAGACCGCACTCAAGGAATCATCAATATGAGGGAGAGGGTATGCGTCTTTCACTGTAGCAGCATTGACCTGCATGTAGTCAACACAAAATCTTTGAGAACCATCCTTTTTAGTGACCAATATCACTGGTGATGACCTTGGGCTATTGGAATCCTTAATGAGGTCACACTGTAACATATTCTCTATTTGGTTTCAATTGCTGTATGCTTCCATGGGGAAGTGCGCCAGGATTGCTGTCTAATACGTTTGGCATCTCCAGTATCTATGCGGTGCCTCACCTGACTCATTCTACCCAGGTCCTTCTACAAAGGTTTAGACATCACTGTTTCTCCTATCATTGCCCCACAGTAGATGTACATACTAGTACTAGTAGTCCTGTGTCATGTATTGTCATGTTTAGACATCTCTGTTTCTCCTATCATGGGCCCACAGTACTAATAGTTCTGTGTCATATATCATCAGGTTTAGACATAACTGTTTCTCCTGTCATTGGCCCACAGTATGTATTTGTACTAATATAGTCCTGTGTCATATATTGTCAGGTTTAAACATCACTGTTTCTCCTACCATGGGCCCACAGTACTAATAGCGGCAATCAGCAGTGAACACCTTGTTGCCATGGCAGTAGATACAGCATGGAGGTAAATACAGCACAGAAAATTGTCACAAGAATACTCAGGGTTCAAGAACCTGGGGACTTGCAATATGTCAAACTGGCACATGATATATTTATACCATAGAGTCCCCCTGTAGATAATTAACCCCCTGTGTTTAATCCCCTACTTTCGAATTCGTGCCATGCGAAGATAGTCCCTCGGGGTTCTTGGTATTTATTTGGACAGGCGGCCAATAATCCACCGTACCGAAAAAGATAGCATCTTGTACTTTTACCCACAATCCTTTGCACTCGAAAATCTTTAAATTCGTTATAAATTCGCCGTAGAGAGGTTTTATATCTTAACAAGCCAGTACAAGTGATGTTGTCAATACACTGTCATTTAAAATAATAGAGGATTTCTACGTGTTATTGACTGGTTTAGGTTCGCAAGGGATTGTGGTCAAATGGACAGCCGCCATATTTTTCATTACGGTGGATTGACAACAAGTGGCGACATTTTCATAAAAGCTATCTTCACACAAAGACAAATCGTATGAATCTTGTGATTTCAAGCAAAAGAACAGGTGACTACTTTCATCCTAACAGCTGGCTTCTCTCCAAAAACAGATTTTTCAATAACACTTTTAAAAGCACTCTGTAGTCGAATTAAGAGACAACAGATTCTTTATAGCAGTGCGGTTCTGCAAACAATTAGTCTGCACTGTTGCATTTGTACTTACATTGAATTGGTAGTTTTGTTTCAGAAAAAGAAAGTTTTTTTTTTTTAATTCTTTTTTCACTACCATATTTAAAGCACCATCTACACTATCCCAGAGAACCATGTATAAACCCCCACCCACCCCCCGAAAAAAGCCCATTATGATGGGTAGTACCTCATGCCGATCAGTACTTATATATACACAGACGTCTATATTTAGTTAAGCATGTTGGCATCCCGTTGCATATAACATATTTTATGACATAGCTACGATATAATGCACATTCTGATTGGATGAAAAGCGTGTTTTATGCCCGAGCATGTTTTATTGTTTTGAACTGCTTTACTTTCTTTGCGCGCTTGAATCTCTATCATAACGCAAGTAAAGCAAGCCCAATAGCCATGTATTAAACTGGAATAAAACAGTACAGTCAGCTTAGAATAGTCGAGAAATGACAAAAGCATGCACCTTCCACTTGTGCTTTCAACATTTCTCTCATGTTCTCAAATGCCCGTTGGGTTTTATGACAGTATAATACATGGCTAAGGCTTCTTTGTTTGTTAAATAGTTTATCTGTCTGTGGTATGATTGTTGAACACGTTTACTATCTCATAGAGCAGATTTCGTATGAGTGGGACAAACTACAGCACTGACTACAGCACGGTTACCGTACGGGTTGCCGTGACATTGAAATGGTTTCCCTATTGTTTTTGTCCTGTTGAGCCAATCAAATCACAGAGTTGCAGTACAGCACGGTTACAGCACGGTTACGGACATGCCGTAGTTTGTCCCACTCATACGAAATCTGCTCTAATTATGACCATCACAGGGAGTGTTCATCTTCATGGGGGAGTTCTGACTGCTTCCTGGTCCAGCTACAACCACAGCTCAACATTTTACAAGGTAAATGAAAATATTCAACTGCACTACCTTAAGTTATTAATTGAAGTGCGACCCTCGAAGTTAATTAGAGCATAGTATTGTATAGTAAGTACACTGTAGGTAATACTGATAAGATTTAATGTTTCTTCTTTAGTTGCTGCAAAGATATTAGCATTTAAAAACTAGATAAATCATGAAAGTTAGGCTAGTCAAGCAACCCTATAAATTGATTAAAATACTGATTAAAGCCTGGTTTCCATATGATCGCAGCGATCGCTGGATTATTTTGTTCTGCGTATAAATTAAGCTTCGATTCACACCGAACAAAAGAATCCTGCGATCGTTGCGATCATATGGAAACCGGGCTTAAGCTGGCAAGGACATGGTGTTCTTCAATTAAGTTAAATTAGATTAATATTCTTTCTATTGTTCATACATACTGATTAAGCTGGCAAGGACATGGTGTTCTTCGATTAAGTTAAATTAGATTAATGTTCTTTCTATTGTTCATCCATACCGATTAAGCTGGCAATTAGGACATGCTGTTTTTCAATTAAGTTAAATTATTTAGATTAATGTTCCTTGTATTGTTCATCCATACTGATTAAGCTGGCAAGGACATGGTATTCTTCAATGAACGTTCTCGAGGACTACCCACTGGCCTAGTGTTGGGACCACTTAGCCGTCCATGTATTACCATAGACACTTGTTTGGCGACGGCTAAACTTCATTATCAAAACAGCGTTGAGGAGCGCAGCATAACAAAACTAGAGGTTAGTAGTTAGTCATATACTTCGCGTTCTGTGTAGTGGCGGAGTACCCTCCTCTGATCTCATTAACATTTATTGTGCCCTTATTAGGTCAATTTCGGAGTATGGCTGCCTGCATGGCATACTGATCTAACAATTACCGATAATATCGAGAGAATTAAAAAAAGGATGTTTAAGATCTTATACCCGGGTATTTCGTATGCAGCTGCACTACATTCCTCTGGTTATCTCAGTCTACACTGGCGACAGAAGGAACGCCTTGAGTGAAGTATTTAAGAAAATAAATCACCCGAATTCGCGCCTCTCCCACCTCCTACTCCAGACGAGGAAATGCGCGCGTAATGCCGAATATCTCATTCTTTTCCGCTGTAGAACTGACAGATTCAAACATAGTTTTTCCCTGCCCTTACATCACAAAGTCAACATATTTAGTTCCCCTAATTAGCATAGGTCTGACGTAGCATAGCGTAGTTGGTATAGTTTAGCAATCTTATTTCATATTTGGGACTTGAATTAATTTGTAATTATTAGTAGTATTCACTTTTAATCATACCCCAGTCCCTTTATAATGAATGTAAATATTTTGAGTTTTGTTATCATATTAATTTTTTGTTAACACTGTAATTCATTTTAATGCGAAGATGTGTAAATAGACCACCTGCGCAGACTATCACAACAGCAATAACAACCGAGGAATATTTCCCTTTTTTAACACCAGGCCGGGAACGAAAACTCCCTGGGCCAAACAGGGTCGAGTGGTCCAAGCAATAAATATCCTGGGGGTGAATATTTTCTGAAACTAAAACACAATGCAGTCTTGCTGAAAGTACAGTTAATCTTGTATTCACAAATTCTTCATTGGGAGGCTATGTTCAAGGAAAATGTGGCGTTCAATCAAGCATTGAGGGAGGGACCTTAAAGTGCCACTACGACGAAAATTTACGATTTCGATTTGCCACTTTTTCAGTGTCTATAGGTCAATCAGTATTAGAAATATCCGAAATAGTAAAAAATATTCCCAAATGGGCATCTTAAACCACAAATTTTAGGAGAGTTTACCGGTAAAATCCTGTCCGCCATTGCTGGAAGCCGTGCCCTTTGTTCAGCTTTAAACAAAGGTTTATTCACCGGAAGTGATGTCATACACTTAACACGACAACCTCGTGGCGCGAAATAGCGTGCATAAAAAAGTAGCCAACCTCGCAAAGATAAATATAACTTTCTTCTTATGTACGTGAAGACGTTTTTAGTAGGAATATGCCTCCAGGCGTTGTGTTCTGCAGGCGAGCGTTAAGTGTATGACATCATTTCCGGTGAATAAACCTTTGTTTAAAGCTGAACAAAGGGCACGGCTTCCAGTAATGGCGGACGTGTAGATTCAATATTCGGAGCTAAAAAAATAAGACTTCCTGTCGTTGTATCGAAAAACAATTTGAACTGGTAATAATATATGAACTCTACTTTATGAATATGCAAAAACATTGATATGTCAAAATTTGATCGTAGGGGCACTTTAACTGTTTGCACCTTAATCACACGGCGGCCATATTTAATCCCAGGAGAATAAAAAACCTTTGTTACATAGCCATACGTTTTCCAGGCACAACGCACGCTCTCATTGGCTGATTCAGGGTCACGTGGCTGTCATCAAAATCCAATGTATCCCGCGCGAGCGCGGGCAACCGCCACGTGATCACATCGTGACAGTGTGACGTGTGCGCCACTGGCTAGCGAAAGGCGGGAAATATTTGTTTACCAAAACGTCTAGAACTTCATCAAAAGCTGACCTGCATTTTTCGTCGAAAGAAAGCATTCAAAATGGAACCAGCTCCAAAGAAACAATTTACATCTTTATCAAGCGCAAGAGAGAAATTGGTAGCTAAAAAAGGATGCAAGAAAGACAAAACGATACTAAAATACCTTAGAATACCTTAGCTCCAAGTTCATTAAACGCGATGATGTTGCCTCATATGCTTTGAGAGACTCAAATAAACTTAAGATTCCCCTGCCGCGTACCGATTATCGGAAAAACAGCTACAGCTATAGCGGTGCTGTTCTCTGGAACAGTTTACCAGGAAACTTAAGGCAAGCAGAATCTCTGAGCAAATTTAAGAAGTTACTAAATGAGCACTTTTCTCAGTAAAGTAAGAAACACGGCATTCATGGAAAGCAGGTTTTCTAATTTTTTTATTCAACATATAATCGTAGTTTTAAATAGCTAAGTAGATTAGTATATATAGGTTAGTGAAATCGAGATTATCTATCATAATATTATCTTATTATTCTTATTACACATATTATTGTAAACAGCCTGATGATTTGTTTATCGTGTATAAATAAAGATCTATCTATCTATCTAAAAATGCCTTAGCGACTCTGGCAGCGTTTTGTGTTGAAAAGCAGCTTCCCGAAGAGAAGACGACAAACGTCGCCGTATCAGGTAGCAAAACTTATGTCTCTATAACAAATCACTTAATTGTTTCTCCTTCTCGGGGAACATCGAGAATCTCGGGGAAACAAAACTCACTGATTTCCTTGGGGCCAGTCGTTAAGTGTTTATTGTTTTCCCCCATTCTGAAACTGCTCAGTGTGAGGCTACACGTGGGAAATCTATTGTTTGTAACCAACATGGCCGCCGTGTGATGTGCAAACACCATGACAGCCATTTTAAGCAGCTATTTTTTCTTTCTTTTCTGGATTAAGGTTTGGGGTTGTGCAGGAGGAAAAGCTAAAGAACAACAAATAAAACAGCAGCAATGGGAAAGAAATCAGGCTGAGAAGCTAAGGAAGGTTAGTGTGCTGTTTGTACATTTGATTATCGTGTTAACTAGATACAAGCCTCTAACTATGATGACTCAACTCCAGCCTCGATGTCACCAAAGGCTTGGTTACCTTTCAAAATGGCGGTCAAGAACTACGAGTTGACTATAACCAGATCAATGGTAACTAGTGCATGTTGTGACGCTGTTTTGTTCTTCTGTTCCACGTCAGGTCAAGTTACCTGGAAAATGGGATGACAACCCAGATAAAGCTATACTGGAAATGGCGGGAATAACAACCAATCACAGTCAGAGATGAAACGCTATACTGGACATGGCGGGAATAACAACCAATCACAGAGATGAAACGCTACACTGGACATGGCGGGAATAACAACCAATCACAGAGACGAAACGCTATACTGGACACGGCGGGAATAACAACCAATTCACTCTTTTCACCTGGTGGCCATCTTGGATTCAAAGCAAGGCAATCCTTTGTTTATGCCAGGCGAGCCTCATTTTGATTATCCCTCACTACGAGGCTGACCTGGCAAAAACAAAGGATTGCCTCGCTTTGAATCCGAGATGGCCACCAGGTGAAAAGAGTGAATCACAGTCAGAGATGAAACGCTATGCTGGACACGGCGGGAATAACAACCAATCACAGTCAGATGACAACATGAAGGACATGTACAAAGAGATTTGTTTTAAAACAAAATACATAACCCAATATAAGCGATTTGTTACGTTTAAAATCTGAGAAAAAGAAAGGTAAAATAATGATTGTGAATATAATGGTGAATATTAGTGGAAGAAAGAAAAACTTCGCTGAACTTCCTGTCCATTATTGTATCCAATCCCGAACGTCCGACAATACAATTGCTGAGGTTTCTCTCCAGTGCAGATAAAGTCGGTAACAAGTAACGTAGATTAGAATATTTCCTCCAATAAATATTCTTGAAACGAAAGAAGTGTGCTATTCATACCTCTCCCTCCCATTTTCCCGTCCTCTTCCCGCTAAGGAGGAAATTCTACTTCATGCGTCCAAAGCTAGTGAAGGCAGAGCTGCCAGGCCAAAGATGTAACGCCAACGCCAAAAGCAGTCAGCCCTCTTCGCTTTCTCCTAATTTACCAACATCTCACATATAGGTTTTAACCCTGTGGTGTGCGCTGTGATGTGTTGTGCGCTGTGATGTGTTGTGCGCTGTGATGCGCGGCGTTGTGTGGTGTGGTGTGCGCTGTGATACGATGTACGGTGTGGTGTGATGCGCGGCGTTGTGTGCGGCGTGGTGTGCGGTGCGGTGTGATGTGCGGTGCGGTGTGATGCGTGGTGTGGTGTGCGCTATGATGCGCGGCGTGATGTTCGGTGTGTTGCGGTGTGGTGTGCGCTGTAGTGTCGGTGTAATAGTGTGTTGTAATGTGTGGCGTGCGGTGGGTGGTGCTGTGGTGTCGGTTCGATCCTGAGCTCAGCCGATGCGTTGAGCAATATTGAGCCCCTTGTGGGAAAAATAGAGCCATTTAGTGTGGTAAAGTAATGTCGCTTTATTTATAGGTGGTATTAAACACGTTTACCGGCTAACACGTAATCTAACACGTAGTTCAGTATTCTAACACGTGGCCCTCTCTTTGCTTAGTCCTACGGTTTGACGTCCTTATCCGAGAAGACAAGAAGGTCTAACCGTTTGCTGTTAGATTATGTAAAGGCAGCACCTTCTACTCAGTTATTTTAAGACTCTGAGTGTTGGTCCGGCCGAGGTTTGATACCGCGACCTCCCGCTCAACAGACCGGGGCTTAACCACTGAGCTAACCGCGAGGCGGTGGTATAACGAAGCCTCTCACCATATTAAAATACAACATTGTTCATACATACTTGATTTGACTACTAGATACTATTAGATTTGATTTTACGTGTGCCCTATATATATCCCCGGGACACTTATATAAAAGCAATGGAAAATTAATATTAAAATTACAATATGGCATGATTAAACTATATGAACCCCAAAACAAGAAATTAGTAAGTTTACCAAGTTTGGAGACGTTTCGTTGTCACCTTCAATACATTGACGAAACAAAACGACGACTCAAAGACATATTCAACGAACACAGACGATCAGTTGACAAACCAAACTTTAAGACCAAACTGTTGCAGAACATTTTCTTTCTAACCCTAACTATTCTAAAACTAACATTCAACTCATTCCCTTAGAACTCATTCATTCCTCATGAGACTCGATTCTTAAGCCAGAGAATCCTCATGCGGGTATGATGAATAGACGTAATGAAACCTAGCTCACTTTCACCTCGTTTTCTACACATTTATTTACATACCGTGTAGGAGTTTAATTTTGCGGGAGTTAATTTTTGCGGGTTTTGCGGATTTCCTTCGATCCGCAAAAAAAACTCCCGCAGAAAAAACTCCCGCAAAATTTTCCGCCGCAAAAATATACTCCCAGAGAAAAAATTGTAAATCTTGTTTTAATGGTTATATCGGGTTAACAGCAACTTTTTGACATTGAACATAATAGGAAACGCCAGCCAAAGTTAATAAAATACATTTTTCTTCTCACATAGCCGGCTTCTCACGGAAAACCGTACTTTCCCGCTTCTGTGTCACGTTCAACGTCAGTTGTCGTGAATAAAGACTGACAACATACAGTCAATTCCAAAGTACATGTACGCAATGGATTAATCTACAGACTTAATTCCTGCAGCAAATAAAGCGTGCTCTCATAACTCCGAGGCGACCGGCACAACAGGCATCTGTATTCCCGATTCAATTCCAGACACGTCCTCAAAAGAAACGGAGACTGTTATCATAATCGACTAATACGTTTTTACAAGAACGTACAATAATTCCCTCAGGTTTTGTCGTTGTTTATGTTCATGTTGGCGCTAGAACAACAACTATAGAAACTTCCCGTCGAAATTGTAAGTCAGGAAGTAAAATTTCAATTTAATACCGATACTGCCTTGAATTTTATTTATACTTGACCAGAAATCCGCAAAAAATTCCTCCCAGCAGAAATTTTATGTCTCGATCCGCAAAAAATTCCTCCCGCAAAACAAATTGAGTCGGCAATCCGCAAAATTTTCCTCCCGCTAAAATTTCGTCCTACACGGTATATGTTTTATTCAGCATCATTTAATTTTTATATCTTTCATTAGTTTTTTGAAATGTCATTAGTTTATCGTAATTTGTTCCCTTTCGTTATTTACCTTTAATACCGACATCACTTTATTGCATCAGTCATACGTGCCACTTCCTAAATCTTAAATATTGCAACCCCCTATTTTAGAACTCTCGACGTACAACATCTAGTACCTGAAGAAGGCTAACAAGTTTGGTTAGCCGAAATATAGTACGTTTAAAACTATACACTTTGTTTCAACTTTGCTGTAGTCCTTGTACTTCTCGCTTCAAAAATAAGAGACGTTTGTATGGATTGGAGTAACGCTTGGGTCTGGGAAGGAGTAGGGGGCGGAGAATTGGTTTCTCGTCACTCGATCGAAACTCTGAACTACTTTGCATACTTAAACAAATTGCCATAACTTTCAAGGTGTTTGCTTGATTCTGCTCAAATTTTCATAGAGAGTACGAAATTCATGATAGAACTGATAATGTCGAAATCGTGACACGATAACACATCTAATGAGTAATTGTGACGTCAGTCAACACCACCTTTTGACATTTTGAGCCATTACTCGAAATCTAGTCGAACAATTGTTTTCAAACAACAGTAACTAAACTGATCAAACTTATAATGCCGCGCACAGTGCGCATTTGATCAAATCCTTTGGACTGAAGTTGGCTAAAACTTTGCCGGGCTATGAATTTCTGACCTTACTAACGTTGTCAACTGAATGCTCGGAAAACCCCTTTAGAACGCGAGCCAGGGTAGTGTCCTTCCGGAGCGTGGTCAAGTACCGGCGTTACCACACATGGAAGACTCCAAGATCAGCACAGTAGACGTTGATTCGTTTGAGACACTCTAATACACGCCTTTCATAAGTTTTACTTCCGGTTACGAAAACGAGGCTCCAGGTGGTTTGAAATCCAAGATGGCGGACAACTGCACAGTCTCAGCTAGAAAGTACCTCCGAAAATGCTCCCAAAAGTATGTTATTCAGTAAATCATACCTGTGTTTGGTTTTACAATCACTGTATTTATGTCCATGTGTAGTCTGCATTATTTTAGTATATTGTTTAGCGCACAGAAAAGTACTTTTCTACTTGATCAAGTCATCGGTCATTTCCGAACAATGTACACCCGACAGGTTGCAAAATTTATCTAAAAAACGTTTGCAGCTTACAGAGGACGATATTAATTATTTCAGGGGCATCTTCCGTCGAAGATATCTAAGCTAACTTAAAGGAGTCGGAAATATCTTCTGCCTAAAGTAAATTAGTATTGTGGTCTAAAATTGAGGCAAAGTGATTTATGAGGTCCCGGCGTAGCCAATCGATGAAATCGATGATCGATTAAAATCGATATTAATCGATGCCAATCGATGCCAATCAATCGATTGATATTGGAAATCGATGAACAATCGATGGACCAAATCTGTGTGACCTTATCGATTGATATCGATTGCCCTTAATTGCAATCGATTGACATCGATTGGTATCGATTTTTGAAAGGATTAATATAAACAAGGCAGGTAGGTAAAGTAACGTATCGTAAACGTATCTCCAACGGCCATATCAAATAAACAATTATGGTATCCATGGAAAGCATATCTGTACTACCTTCTGATGCTCGTGCCATTTTGCCAGTGTATGTACGTTTACCGGTGAAGTTTGCCGCTAGTAACATGATATTCCATTGCATTTCCTTTTAGAAGATTCGCGAAAATTAAGCACACCCCAAAATCGCGAAATTAACGTGTCAGGCTCAATCGATATCAATCGAAAATGCTAATCGATATTCATCGATTGATATTTTTTCTGTGACTATCGATTGGTCATCGATTGACCGATACCAATCGATATCAATTAACTAATTTTATCGATTGATATCGATTGGATTTCCGATCATCGATTTCATCGATTGGCTACTCCGGGATGAGGTGCAAAGCAAATTTTAGTTTATTTCTGATAGGCTGTTTAATAAGCTCATGTCATGATATCTAATCTCTTTTGCTATTTAATACAGCAAGTGAAGTGCTATCGATGGGAAATGTAACTACTGTTCACCTAACAGAAAACAAACATTGGAAAAAGCTGGAGTCAACTGATAAGATGCAGGCAACGAGTATATAATACCGAAACAGCAGCCATTATACTGGATAACCATCCAGACATAGTTCCAGTTAGAATATGGTTTATCCGTTCATAGTTCCCCAAAGCCGTTTTCACTTAAATTATGTACATAACTTTTACATTCATAAAGAATGATAGCACGTTTTCCTTCCCCTATCCCTACCCATTATATGGTAAATTCTATTTTTTCATACCCTTTTTTCACATTGTATACAATTCATACCCTACCCTTCAATGTATATTCCCTGACTTTGTATCACTTACATTATTGTGTAACAGCATACGGTATTGATTTTATTATTCATATACCATTAAAATAAGTTTATTTGTTGTTAGAATATATCTAGCAGAGCCTTTTGGACACTGCTTGGGCTTTTTGAATGGGATTCAAATTTCTAACACTATCATTTTGTACAAAATATTCTTTTGTGCAATTATTGATAATTTGATAATTATATATAATGAAAAGCTTAGCACAAACCGATTGTAATTAGTAGTGGTTCCTTAATTCCCATATCCCTGCATGCTCTGTGTGGTATATTAGCTCACCCTATCTAGGGTTTTAGCCAGTCAAATAAGGGGAGATGGGGCAGGGGTGCCAATGCCCTCCTTTCCCCAAGCAACTTCCCCCACTCCCTTCACTCTCATATCATCAGGCCACCACATTGTTATATCAGTTATTGTTTATTTAGCAGCTCTCACTACTCATAATTTTCCTTTTTTTTAGTGTTTTTCTCATTTCTGATTTTGCTTCACCTTACCCCAAACCTTCTGGGCTAAAACGCTGCTATCCATACACACATTATCACTCATCTTATGATTCCCCCAATTTCATGTGGACTAATTTTAATATCACCTTCAACCACCACTTAGTTAACACCTATTTTACCAGTTAATAGTTTTAATGTTTGTTACAATTTATTTAGTACTTAATGTTTTCATATTTTTATTGACCTGGATTGCTTGTATAGCCACTGTTTATAAGTGGTATTCCCTCAGTTCCCATATTACCGTTAGCCTCAATTAAACATTTATTTCAGTAAATGATATTTCTCCCTTCTCTCAAACATTATAAAAATCATACTAGACCTGAAATATTTTAGAAGATGAGAATCCTGTGCAGAAACTAATATTATTATTTTTTTCCTTGAAGAAGAAAAACGAGCAGGTTTTTCAATAGCGGTCGGTTGAATCTGTATTTTCATCGTTTGACTAATGCCCATTGATTGAATATCATCAACAGTATTTACTTCATTCTGGTAGCTGTAGCTATCATTGTTTCCAAGAGCCTGAATTATGCTTGAAGATTTCTCTTCCCTTGAGTACGTTGACACCAAGGGAACATATTTTACCGGGAATGCCTGTACCTAATACGACGCCTGATGCCCGCATACTTCAAATATCACTTTTCTGGGTGCTTCTTGGTGAAGCAGATTCATTGTTTGATTCATTGTTTCTGGGGATAGGGTTCTTTGTATTTCAGGGTGTTGTTTTGCTTTAGAAGACAGTAGTTTTCTTTGTGTTACATATGTGGTGATCTGTAACACCATGCAAGAAACCCCCACTTCCCTCAAAGTTATACGTTAACTGAACAACCATAAGTTAGTCATATTTCAAGCAACCGTATCAGCCATACTCTTTCTCAGTTTTGGGTCGGCTTACACTACAAATCACGTCTCAAGAGTTATTCCAGTACATAGTGTACACAGCAATGCAGTATTTCATACGGCGTGTGCTTTTTGTGGTACTGATTTGTTGAGATTTTCAACAAAAGTTAATAGTTTAAAAGTTTCATCCGCGCTCTTTCGGTATTTTGCCCAAAACGTGGACGTTTTTCATGCAAATCATCAGTTAATATACGGTAGACTATACATGAACATAAATACAGTGATTCTGAAGCCAAATTCAGGTACGATCTACTAAATAACATACTTTTCGAGTCCTTTTCGGAGGTACTTTCTAGCTGAGACTGAGCAGTTGTCCGCCATCTTGGATTTCAAACCACCTGGAGCCTCGTCTTCGTGACCGGAAGTAAAACTTATGAAAGGCGTGTATTGTTGGATTTTCTCTAGCGTGAACCAAAAAGGTCTGGTCAAAGTTTTAACGCGTTTCCATGACACAAGTCGTTTGCGGTCTTTCAGATATTTAAGCACTTAGCGGAGCTCTATGAACAGAAAATCAATAAGGGAAAAAGAAGGGAGAAAAGAGAGGGAGGGGGGGTGGGGTGGGGGAGAAGATAAAATAGTAACCATCACGGAGTCAAAAAGATTTCACACCGCGCGAGTGCGTGCTCGCTAATGTCACAATTTCATAATTTTTCACCTCTTTTTCTCATGTGTTGCTACAGTTTATCATTGAAGGTTGTGCAGATTGAAAACTTTGGAGTGTGGTAGTGTGCTTGGAAAAAAGAAAGAATTACTTATTTAAAGTAAAGCAATTAGGGCCATTTATACGAGTGGAAGTTAGCCGCGGCTAGCCTAAACCACGAACGATTCGTATAAATGGGTCACAAACTGAAGTTCGCGACTACCTGAAGACGCGGCTTAATAATAAGCCCACTTATCAGTGCACCAGTCAATTCAATGCCCTCCCCTCCCCCCAACACACACACACACGGGCCGACCCAGGGCATTAGACATTTTTGAAAAACAAATTTCAAATTTTCCAAGGTGGAGCCAAAGAAATAAGGCAAACGGACATATCCATACACCCTTCCCGAGTGACGAGTATTTTGAATCAGAGTGAAATGAATACGAATCGGGCTTGACTTCATTAACTGGAAAATATGGCTTTTAAATACACCCACAAGCTTTTGAAGCCGGCCTTGCTGGACGTGACAGTCAGCCACGAATGTGTCGCTTTTGCCAATAAATGCGCTTCCATTCCAAACCTTGGACACGTTTCTAATCGATCAACACGGACAGAAGACCCTTGTTCAGTTCAGTAACGTTTGCTGTGACTTGACGTTGCGCGGCCAATGCATGCGACGACGTCAAATCGCGCAAAAAAAAATGAAAATTTGTGACCTGCGGTTGCCGTCCACGACTTTCATGAACGTCTTTTGCTTATGCTATCTAATGCCCGACCCCCGGGCCCCGATATAGTTGCAAATGCCCCACTCCTGGGATCTCAATTTGTGCAAACGCCCCAAATGTCCCGGGGGAGAATGGGTATTGCCGGAATTGCTGATGCTAAATAGCACATTTTCGTGAACTTCGCGGCTCAGGTAATCCTAAAAACTTAGAGACTGTTCATAAATTATACGTAGGGGTGGGCTGGAGGAAAATTAAACAATACCAAGAAACATTTCCCTGCCCTCCCCCCCCTCCCCACCCACGAACTCTGGATCTTTTTTCAAGAGACTTATTTTGGGAGCCCCTTCCCCCTTCTTGTTGCAGTTTTTTAACTCGTGGATGCGCGCAAGCGCAGAAAGTAGTATATAAACTGGCGGTTCTGGCGCAGCTTGAACGTTTTATTGTTGCAATCCTTGCTCGATAACTCCAGAACCGCAGCGAATTGTTCTACTTCAGCATTCGAACAATTCGCTGCGGTTCAGGAGTCATCGAACAAGGATTGCAATAATACAACGTTCAAGCTGCGCCAGAACCCGCCAGTTTATATACTACTATAGACCATAGTCCACCTTCCGGATTGGAGCAGTTTGTTGTACTATTTTTTTTTGTTGTTTTTACATTTCAACATCCTATTAGATAAGTGATTACTACGTAGTATATCGATCTCTTCCACTATGGATAGCATATCGTGCCTTCCCATAGAAATCTTAGTCAAGATAGTAGAGCATGCAGGCCCAGAATCATTCGCAAGCATCGCAAGGACATCGAAACACCTAAACTGTGCCGCATCTCTCGTGCGCTACAAAAACGTAGACCAAGAGTTCCGTAAACGAGTACTCACTTTCGGTCTTAGGTCTATACTCGTAATGACAACGATCGAGACAATTTGGCTAGGACATTCGGTATTTCCGCAAACCACATCTATGATAGCTTTCCTCTTGTCTACGCCAGTGAATATGGTAATCTTAGCGTTATTAAGTGGCTCATTAAGCACTTATGGTTCGATAAAATGGGTGGACACACCGATTACGTTCTATGCGCTGCCTGTAAGGATGACCGTCTTGATATCGTTAAGTGTCTCACTAAACACTTCCAGTTCACCAAAGAGGATAAAGCCGTCGGGTTTGCTATACTAGATGCCTGTAGGAATGCCCATCTCAATACCATTAAGTGGCTCATTCAACGCTTTCAGATAACTATGGAGTATAAATACGCTCATCATGCTCTACTATGCGCCCGTAGCAACGATCATCTTAATACCGCTAAATGTATCATTGAGTGGCTCATTAAGCGCTCCCAGCTCACCATAGAGGACGAAAACGCCCTACTAGATTACTACATAAATTCTTATGCTGCCACATAGGATCTCTCGCAACGGCCAAATTGTCCCTAGGCATTCTTACACCTAAATATCCAAACTTGAGCACAGCTCCGGTTTCTACCGCTTTTCCGGATTGGAGCAGTTTCGTTGTACTATTTTTTTCATTGCACTTTTACATTTTAACACCTATTAAAGGAATGATTAGTTTACAGTATATCCACCCATGGTACTAACATACATTCTCTACTTCACGATATTAACGTATGTTGTTATCTTAGTACGTATTAATACCACACAGATTAGACAACCGCGCGCGATTGAAGAACCTCAACGTAGACGTCACAACTAAGATACCAATTAGACATATAACATATATAGGTTTATAATATAGATACGATAGTACGCGCGCTCTGATTGGCTAAGAAGCCATGTTTTATCAGAGTATATAACATGGTTAGCCGTGTTATATAGTTTTCAACTGGCGGTTTCCTTTCATCGCGCGCGTAAATCTATATTATAAAACAAATAAAGAAGCCTCAAATCCATGTTTTATACTATCATAAAACACTCTGGTCATTTGAGAACACTTTAGAAATGTTGAAAGCACGCGCCTTCGGCTTGTGCTTTAACATTTCTCTCATGTTCTCAAATGCCCATCGTGTTTTATGATAGTATAAAACATGGCTAAGGCTTCTTTATTTGTTAAATATTGCACGATGATTGAGACGAGAACTTGTGATTGGTTGATTCGAGGAAAGACCACGAAATGTATAAGGAAGTGTTCGAAGGTGTCAGAGTATTGCTCTCAACATAACTTCCAGATAGGAAGAGGATGTGCTATATTCGTTCCATGTTTGACGTGCGGTCGAGGCTGTCGTACTAATCACGAACTTTGTGCAAAATGTGGTGCACCTCAACGCCGTACCATTCGCAATAAGAAGAACCTTGATAAGAAGCAAGCTAACGAGTCAGCGAATATCACGTGTTCAAATGTAGTAGAATCGGAGAAAGATCTAAATGTAGTGGAATCGGAAAAAGATCGAAACGTGGTGGACATTCACGATCTCGATAATGCATTGGATGACCTCTCCATCAGTGAGAAAGATCTAAATGTGGTAGGATCGGAGGATAAGTAGAAATCACGATACGAAAAAAAAAGAAAAAAATGAAGAGAAATTGTTATGCGACCTCTCTTCATTTTTTTCTCTTTTTTTTTTAAACGAACGAACAATTAGACAATTGACAGGCATATGGTATACAACTAGTATGGATAACATTATTAGATTACTTGGTCCAGAAATTTGTGCAAGCCTACATATCAAACCATTGTCGCATATTGAACCATTGTCGCATATTAGCACCGGTGAATCATGTTCCGAATGTCTATGCCCGATGGAACTACAAGGAATGGAATTCATATGTCCCACTTGTGGTCTCGTTTCCGAGGTCGAATCATGTGAAGAAACAACTACCAATCTTACTACTAGGTTACACATAGTAGGGCCGGATAGCTTTCAGCGTCAACATGATCTAGACCGCACAATCCCAAAGCAAAGCGATAACAAAGAATTGCAACTACGAACGATTATACTAGAACTACGGGCATACAACACTATTTATAAACGAAATTACGCCCTCTCGTTTCCCACAAATGTATTAGTAATCGTAGCCGATGTATTCCTTCAAGTACGGAAAGTTCGTACCAAACGTAGCTATGCAAAACGAACTATTTTAGCCGCTATACTTTATCAAGCGTGTATACAATGTGGGTTCGTTAGATCTAAAGGGGATGTCGCTCGTTTTATGCAACTAAACAATAAAAGCATATGTCGTGGAGAGGGCTTTATACGTTCTCTACATGATGACGATAATATCGATATAGATTTAAATACCGATAGAATAGCTCCTCACATTACAACGACTTTTGATAAACTCAACCCCCAAGGAGCACCTAAGAATGCCCAACAAATAGTCTACGAGATTGTTCATAAGGCAATAGAAAACAATATAGGTACCAGCTCAATACTTAGAACTAAAGTCGTTGGAGCGAGTTACGAGGTACTGCGTCGTTCGGGATCTCGTATGTCTCTTATTGACGTTGTTAAATGGTGTGGTATATATAAGGGTTCGGTCGTGCGTTTTATCAATGAGTTGATTGCTTACAATTCCCACTTTGAGCCCATCTATACGAGACACGGTCTAACTAGCGATAGTGAAATACACAAGAAGAAAAATCCTAATAGAGTAAGAACTGGGGAAAAAACAACTTCAACGTGCTATGTACACAAATAGTTTTTATTGTATGTTAATTACAAAACCGGTCCTCGCCGGACCGCATTCCTGCATAATTTATACTGAATTACCAAACCGGCCCTCGCAGGACCGCATTCCTGCATAATTTATACTGAATTACCAAACCGGTCCTCGCCGGACCGCATTCCTGCATAATTTATACTGAATTACCAAACGGCCCTCGCCGGACCGCATTCCTGCATAATTACTTTCAGGGCGCCTTGAATCAGCCGTTTACGATTTAAACATCAAAATTCATCTCTAGGAAATTTCAAAAACACTATTACTCACATAGGGAGGACAAGGAACACTATAGAAACATTTTTAAAATGATTCGCCGACTGCGAAAGAAGATATTCGACTCCGCCGTACATCCTACATTTGCGACAGCCTTGAATCGGCCGTTTACGATTTAAACATCAAAATTCATCTCTAGGAAATTTCAAACACACTATTACTCATATAGGGAGGACAAGGAACACTATAGAAACATTTTTAAAATGATTCGCCGACTGCGAAAGAAGATATTCGACTCCACCGTACATCCTACATTGTGACACGATTTAAACATCAAAATTCATCTCTAGAAAATTTCAAAAACACTATTACTAACGTAAAAAGGACAAGGAACACTATAGAAACATTCTTAAAATGATTCACAGACCGTGAACGAAGATATTCTACTCCACCGTACATCCTACATTGCGACATCTCTTCGAGTGGCATTTTACTCTTCGTTGGTCGACCGATCGCGAGTTCTTGCCCGATTAGTCACAGGTAAGTCTCAGCAATACTTAAAATGAATTATTCTCCGGCATATTTAGCTTTTCCCGTGTCTATGAACTCCCCAACTTGATCAAGAACGCCATTTAAGTCTCTAACGAGCGCGAGAAACCTTCCTTGCTCCATAGGTAAGCGATAATGACGAAAGGGATGGGCCATGATCTCTATCATACCAGCAATAACACCCACGTAATAGATGTCATACTTCGTGCCGACCTCGTGGTCTATATGGCGCCACCGATACAACCTGCGTGCCGACCTCGTGGTCTATATGACGCTATCGATACCACCTGCGTGCCGTCCTCGTGGCTTATATTACACCATCGATATCATAAGTATTGCGCCACCAACGGAAGTTTGCGTGCAAACCGGATGTCGGAATTAATTTATACTAAGATTGTAAAATCTACGCTGGGCAGAATCGACAGAAATTTGCATACGGACCAGACATCAGAATTAATTTATACTAAGATTATAAAGTCCACGCTGGTTATATTGATTCTTATCCCACTAGACTACCAAGTTTTGCTCTCATCTCCTTTCGGATCTCGGATCGAAGTTGTTCTACGTTTTTTGATCCTCTTTCTTGCCTGTTTTTTTGCCGTATTTCTAGTTTAAGCGTCTCATATTTCCTTTTCTCATCAATAACGCTTCCGAACTCGGCTTCTGAAATGTTACAATCGGATAGAGCTTTTGAGACTTTGACTTCCACGGAATTCGCCTTAGATTTTGCTAACATAACAGTCTTTTCATGCTTCGAGATGTGAACGCCAAGTCTCTTACTAACAACAGCCATCGAAGCCGATATGGCGGCACACAGGAACCCCGCCGATCCTAATGAAATACCCACAGGTATCCCAACCCCCGTAAATGATGAACCTAACGCAAAAGCCGATAAAACGCCACTCAGGCTACCTGTGGCCACAGCAATCCCATGAACGATACCACGCGCTCGAGCATATTTTTTGCGAACAACTTCGTAGTGCTTTGCTTGTTGTTCTAGCTCAGCGAGCGTATCACAGACTTTTTGCAGTCTAAAGCTCGATCCATTTATATCGCTAAGTTCCTTTATAGCCCCCAATGGATAGGTATCTGGTGCTGTTGGAAACGGTTGAATCGAATCGCCATCCATTGTATATACGTATGATTTACTCAAGCTTCAATACGAAACGTAGAGGCTGCTTGTTGAAGTCTATGAGATTGCCTTTCTCATCGCAAACTGTGAGGCGAATGTAGTTCCGTATCGTTCCTAGGGCTCGAATGGGTATGAGGGTTGGTGGAAAGTAAGTTGTTTCACCAAAAACGTGTGATGTTGTTTTAAAAGTATGTAGGATTTTAGATGGCTTCCCATCAAGAAGTGAGAAATCTGAATCCACCACATCACAGTAGATAGATATGTGATTAATATCTTTTGGCGCCAGGACGTATTTTCCTTTATTGATAGTCACGTAATCTGTCACATCTTCATTTACTTCAATACCAAACAAATCGCAGACATTCTTAGTGAATTTGATTGGTTTCTTGACCTTCATAAGCCAATATTTCCTAAATGGATAGTCTATGAATTCCAAGTAACCAGCCTCAACTGCTGGATCTAAGTAGGTTATCAAATTTTCTATCTTATAATGTCCCGCCTTAATTTCGTATGGAAACGTCAAACTATTGGGGATAATCCACTTAAAGCCCCCTTTCTCTGCTAGGTTCCACCAATTGTGACTAAGAGTGACCTCAACTAGCGAAATATTATTGATAAGAATAGGGTTATCGAAGTAGACAGTATGGTCAGCCGTAGGACATGTGACATTTAAGATAACCATTATATATTAAAGGTATAAACTACATACATAATTAGCTTTAACATGAGGAGGCACGGAGGTAATTTCAGCTATCATTATGAGGGTGGAGATGATGAGACCCCAACACAGAATGCTAATTTACGGTCAAAGGCTGAGAGAATAGCTAGTAGAGATAGAGAGAGAATAGCTGAGGAAGATAAGAAGGTCGCATCATTGAATGCCGATCTATTAGCGAAGTTCAAGAAAAGATACCCACATGCATATTTTCACCAGTTCTATGTATCAACGGATATAGACGGCCCGGGCAAATATTCAACTAGTATTTGGTTTCGAGATGGGAATAATGGTTATGTGGTTTATGGCGATGATGTCTATAAGCTACCTACCACCATTCAAAAACACATCGATAACGCATTGTGGGATGTGCATAAGGGTTTTCCACATACGTTAACACTAGATAAAAGTGTGAAATATCCTATTACGGCGGTCCCACCTACTGAAAAAGCACAAGATATAGATTTAACTAATCTATGGATATATGTCACACCTAAGAAAAACTTCGAAGCAGGTGTACCCAACATATTCAAGGAGACCGTTATAAAGCATATGACAGCAAAGGAGTCCCACCATTGGTTATCAGGTCCAGATTTCAAATATTGGCCTCAACAATTGAATTTCGCAACGTGGTGTGCGACTTCTGGATGTGGTGTGCGACTTCTGGATGTGGCGTGTCATTGTTTGATCCTACTTTCAAAACGTATCCTCCTATTGTTCAAGGACTACTACGATTTCACATTTATTTCACAATACGAAGAATTCTATATGAACTTGGTGGTGCTCATGGGGTTCCTCTACCTG
The DNA here is from genome assembly GCA_030867875.1 of Actinernus sp. WN-2022. NCBI lineage: Eukaryota > Metazoa > Cnidaria > Anthozoa > Actiniaria > Actinernidae > Actinernus > Actinernus sp. WN-2022. Next base: position 31,708,152 of record JAOWCC010001501.1, read on the forward strand.
GTGACTCTACTTTCAAGCAAATGGATAACCACTATAGCAAATCAGCTCTTGAGAAATTATGCATCGAATTTGGTATATCTCGAACACCAGATTTCCGATGGCACGGAGGTAGGAATAACGGATTAGGAGATGTATTCCTTTTGTATGATGATTTCGAAAACGTCCACGTAATCAGAGGTTACGATAAAGAAGCAGATAATTGGCCAAATCACAATAATTTATTTGCAGACCAAGGGGGTAAGAAGGATCAGGGTGATCTTGTGGCATTCATTCGGAACGATGAACATGAAGGAAAACAATACAATTGGTTTACGCCACCAATCGGAAAGGGTTTAACTAATGCTGGATTAGGTAGATTGAATCGATCCGTCGAAGCTTTTGGATATTGCGTTCTAGCTGCTCAGAATGATCTTAACCAATCCATCATAGATAGTTTCAATGTCAAAGAAAAATTTAAGAGATTAGTCGAAGACGCTATTCTCGAAAACGGTTTAGTGGTAAGCTATAAAAACTATCTTATAGCTATACTACACACACATAAGAGATTAGACCTAGCAATAGCCATAGGGGTACGATTACTACCAAGCAATCTTGAGTACTACCTCAGCAAGAAGGATGGTTATAAAAATCCAATCCCGAACGCCACAGAAGGTATGGTGTTAGGGAAAAACGATATTAATACAGATGTTCTCGAAACCAAGCCCCCACCAGATATGAAAGGGAAGAAACAAAAGAAACAATTACCACATCAAGTTCCACAACAATTACCACGACAAGTTCAACAACGAGTTTCACATAGTACCTTACAGAATCCTACTCCACGACATGGGATCAATCTGGCGATAGTATCTATTGCAGGAGCTGGAATTGCATGGGCGTTATTTCGCTAACGTCGTTTGTATTGCTCTATTGTGATCACCACTATAGCTACGATAAATAACCAAACGTTCTCTGCTAATACTCCTAGAGCTTTACCGGCCATAGTAAATATGAAATTCACAATTGATCCAATCATTCCAGGTAGTATCTGCCCAAGTTTCTTTCCAATTTCCTTTAATAAATCACCTGTCGTTTTTAATCCCTTCTTTACTGTATCTGCCACTTTATCGATACCGTCTTTTACTGGTTTCGGTACGGATTTCGATAGCTGGGAAACTATTACACTAACAATAGCACCAATAGCAGTTACCACCGCAAGAACAGTCATTCCATACTTCCTGAAAATGTATTTGACCCTTTCACGTAGCGATATACGTTCTAGTATGGCTTCTTCTTGACGTTCAAGTAATTCTCTTGCCTTATGGACGGATATTAACTCTTTCTTAGCTATTTCTTTCTGAGCGTCGGTCGATTCGGAGTCTCCAAGAATAGATTCGTTATTTACTTCCAGCTTGGCGAGTTGTCGTTCTGCAAATATTACTTCATTAGCAGCCTCTTCATTATTTGGACCTAAAGCATCTTTGAGAGTTTTCCTCATCTTCACGCGTAATTTCCTATCATCATCATTACCGACGAATAGACGTTTAAAGGGTTCTTTGCTTCCAAGTTCGCGAACGGTAATGTTTCCATCTACTAAGGATATTTCTATATTATGCCGAACACCAGCATCCGGATATTGCCCTTTTACTATGCCAACCAGCATTTCTTTTGCCGAATCTGGAATTGTTTGTTCGAATGTGAATCCTCGAAGTGGGTCACCTTCTATAGCGTAGTCATGCAAATTATCCATGGTAATTGTCTCACTACCTCCGGCTTCATCTTGATTGTCACTCAATAAGTAAGCCACGTATCTTTCATTTGCTTCTCGTTGTCGGTTTTCTTCATCTGGTTCTCGTTCTTCGTATCTGTCGGTACTATCCTCAGGTCTCACATCAACGTCGCCCCTAGCTTCCATATTGAACATAACTATATATCATAGTATATTCAACATGATATCATCGAAGTTAATTCCTAAGGAAGCACTAAGAGCGCAACTCGCACTCAAAGCTCAACGAACCTTATATAGAAAAACTTTCACTCCATCATCTGCCAATCCAGGTGAGACTCTATATGTGGAAATACCAACACTAGGAGAAGATATCGTATTAGTACCTGGTAGTTTAGCATTATTGGGTGATATCGTATTGTCTGGTGGACATGCTAATAATCGAGTCGTTGCAAATGTTGGACGTTGCTTAGTTATACATCGAGTTTGTAAGATAGGAGCTGAAATAGTAGAAGACATTGCTCGATCGGATCTATTACAAACATATTCCGATATCTATCTATCTACACAAGAGAGAGAATCGAGAGTACAACAAGGTATCCAATCAGATAACACAAATAAGCTACGATCTAAGGCTGGTGATGCAGGTACTTCAGATGCTGGTGAGAATGCATTGTTAGCTGCATATGGTTCAAAATATAGAATTCCGTTAGACGTTGATATTCTTACACAACATGGAGTTCTATATCCACATGCATTAGAAGACACTATTTCATTCGAATTAACTCTAGCCCGCTCTATCGATATAATCGTTGGATCAGATTCGACAAAGATAGGTACGTACAAGCTTACCAACATCCAGTTAGAATACGAAGCAATCAAGAATGAAACGCTAGCTAGGAAGGCATTTCACGCATATGAAAAAGGTACTGCATTCCTATACGATCACGCAGTTCACTTTAAGACAGTACCTATTGCTAAGGCATCAGATGCTTTGATATCTCAGAATATAAATGTTCCACGACGATCATTCGCTGGATTACTCTTTCTATTCGTAGATCCTCCCACCGCCGGCTCACGAGATAGCGAAGCATTCGTAAATCCTGATATTTCAAAGATAGAGATAGACGTAAATGGAGTTCCAAATAGATTCTTTCCGGGAGGTATGTTAACGTCAGATTTTTGGGAGTCCGCAAAAGGATGGTTTGGTACATCCTATACCTCTATGACTCCTACCAAATTTTACAATAACAGATTTGCCATCCTAGTCGATTGCCGTACGGCAAAAGATTCCTCTGTTCATGGTGATGGAATGGCACAAACTGGTGGTGGAAAATATATCGATATTCGTATACATAGAACTTTAAAAGGAAGTGGAAACGTAAACATGCATATCTATGTCCTTGCTGATGCTCAGCTCAAGATATTGAACAGATCTTTAGATAGTATTACATACTGATGGATTCCTTGGTAGAACACATCCCATTCAACTCACTCATAGTAGGTCCAACGAATTGTGGAAAGACTGCGTTTCTCATAGAACAACTTCGTGGACCATTTCGTGGTAAGTTCGATTATATAGTATTGATTTGTCCTACGTATGCCCACAACAAAACATATCATGGATTTGCTAATCGAGATCCGCATTTTTATGTCATATCACCATCTCAGGATGCTATCGATACCACATTAAATATTTGTGCAACCTTTTGGTCAGGTACCAATACATTATTGATTCTAGATGATTGTGCCGCATCAAAAGATGTAAAACGAAGAACCGACAAACTAGTAGATTTAGCATTCTCTGCTCGACATATAGGACTATCTATTTGGGTACTATCCCAACAATTAACGAGTATATGTAAACCATTTCGTGAGAACGTAGCTATCATAGTAGCATTTCATACTGCATCGGTTATAGATGGTAAAAAGATATTTGACGATTACGGAGGCTCACAAGAATGTAACGAATTACGAACGATACTTCGATCTCATAAGTTTGCTCGCATATGTTTCTGTTTGCGACATCCTTTTGCAGTAGTGTTAGAGATACCCGCACCTATAATATATTATCATGGATGAATACATTAAAGAACTGGAAGGTGAGGATTTAACAGGTCCACCACCAAAATTGGAATTTTCAACCGAATTGGAGGATATCGAAGAATGGCGGGAAGAACTTAAGACCTTAGCTGTATTAGGTAAAACGAAAGAATGTCTAGGACAGAATTTCTCCCTAACGGATATAACTAAACTATCTGAGAAGGACGTAAAACGTTTACATAGTAGATACCAGGCCGTAGTAGCAAATCAAATAACAGTACACTTAGTAGATGGTGTACTACGTCAAGTTACTCGCGCAGCCTCATACGTAGCTACACTAGACGACCAACAAGCACTGTTTAAGGATCTACAAGAAAACCAATTAGCCCGCCATCAGATATCTATGGCGGCTGGTCGATTAGCACTTAAACACGGTCGATTTGTAGCTCTAGCTAGTGTCTTGTTCAATATAGCTGATCACATAGTCATGCCAGGGAAAGAGGAGGATGACGAAGTCGACGAATATGAAGTGGATACCCCAGAAAGAACCGTAGTACTTGAGGCATATTCATCATTAAAGAATCTTTAGTGTCACACACCTGTTGAACCTCCACATATACCTACTATATCGAAGCAAGATGGACAGACAGACGGATCAGATAACTGCGGAGACTCAAAAGAGAGAGATTACATGTGAAAGTGAATTACCTAAAGAAATCAATGTAGATGGAAAGTTGGACTACAAACATACCTACTATAGCAGTTATTGGTATGGGCACTGTATTGTTTGGCACATGCTATCAAATAACAGGATGCTGCTTAGTAAATGGTTGGGCGCTGCATTGTTTGGCGCATGCTATCAAATAACAGGATGCTGCTTAGTAAATGGTGCACTACGTCTAGCTACTCGCGCAGTAGCATACGTAGTTCCACTAGATGACCAACAAGCACTGGTTAAGGATCTACAAGAAGACCAACTAGTCCGCAATGAGATATACACTGCGGCTGGTCTACTAGCGCTTAAAGCAGTTCTATTTGTAGCTCTAGATAGTGTCTTGTTCAATGTAGCTGATCACATAGTCGTTCCTAGTACACCTATTAAACATTCGTAAGTAACTACTATATCGAATCGAGATGGAGGAACAGACGGATCAGATAACTGCGAATCCACCAAAGACAACACCAACTAGAGTAAAAGATCCAAAGAGGGTTGCTGCTGGGAAAGCATTAGCACTAAGTAATAAACTTGCTAGAGAGGCTCAAAGGAGAGAGATTTCGCGTGAAAGCGAATTATCTAAAGAAATCAACGTAGATGAAAGTTGGATGAAAAATGTGTCTATCAATACTACTATCGCAGTTATTGGTACGGGTGCTGCATTAGTTGGCGTATACTATCAATACAGAAGATATAGAGATGACACTTCTAAGAACGTTAGTACGACACAACCCGCGAGTCCTGTAGATACTACGGTACCAGATATGGAGTAACAATTAAAGACTAGAGATATACTATATATATTAGGATGGATAAGGAATTGATGAAAACAGCGACCGATGCTGCTATGATAACTGGAATAGCTACTGGTATTGGTTGGATCGTAAAAAAGGTTGTCAAGGAATCTATGCTTAGTGATCCTTCTATTTCTATCACAAATTACGTGAAGTGGACTGCTGTAATAGCTGGTAGCATATATGCAAAACAATATCTCGAGAAACAAAAGATCATACCATAATGGTGACGTTAGCAGCTATTGGAATGTCTATTTTCGGAGCAGTTTTGAATGCAACGGCATTTACTGGTGGTGGAGTGCTTGCTAGGATGTTTGGTGGAAAAGATGAAACTGCTAATATAGAACGAAAGAGACATGATACGGCAATGGAAAAATTCGATAAAGATAGGGAGGCTTATATCGAAGAACACAAAAAATTGTCCGATTGGACGTATAAACAGGAAGTTGATGAACGCGATGCTCGTAATGATCAACTTGATAGTAACCGAGCTTTCATACAATCCGATAAGTTACGTCAGGCACTGAAACGACTCGAAGCAATGAAAGAACCTCGTTTCTCTGACTACTATCAACCATCTAATGCACAGAAAACTAGTGAGTTGATCTACGTTGGTGGTGGAATGCTAGTCGCTGGATACGCTATTAGTCGATATGTCTTTTAAAAAACGAGAATTTTTACGATCGACGAGAAAAAAAAGAATAAGAACTAGTTGGTTAGATAAGTTCTTATTCTTTTTTTCTTCTTGTTAAAGGTTAGAATACATAGATATATAATGGATGCTAAACTTGCGAATATCTTCTATGGTCCTATGGGCTATTGGAAAGGTTATGCTGCAATTAACAAGTTATCGGTGGCTGCAAAGGTATCGGAAGATGTAGCTAAGGGTTGGTTAGAGAAACAAGCCATGTGGCAAATATATCTATCACCACCACGCTACATTCCACGACCACATTGGGCTGTATCGAAACCTAATGAAGTTCATCAAGCTGATTTGATATTTCTACCTCATGATAGACCTGGACGTGGAAGGAAACTATATAAGTATGCTTTAGTGGTAATCGATGTAGCTTCTAGATATAAAGAGGCTGAACCTTTAGCATCGAAAGATAGTGGTGAAGTGTCTGCAGCATTTGATCGGATCTACAAACGTAGTCCACTAGAATGGCCAAAAACGTTGCAAGTTGATCCTGGTAGAGAATTCATGGGACGTATGTCTGAAACATTAGAACTACACGGTACGAAAGTTCAACGCGGCGAGGCTGGTCATCATAGGGCACAAAGTTTTGTCGAACGAGCAAATAGAACATTAGCTGAGAGATTGTTTGGATATCAATATGCACAAGAGATGGTACTAACTTCAGAAGGATCAGATGCGCGTAGTAGAGAATGGGTATTGAGGCTTCCTGATGTTATCAAAGCCATGAATAGCGAGGTGACTCGACTTACTGGTAAAGAGCCTTCGAATTCTGTAGAGGCGCATCAAGTCAACATCAAAACTCCTACGTATTCTCGAACTGTTGGATTGAGTGAAAAGCGACTACCATTCGACGTTTTAGTTCGATATCTCTATGCGCCTGGAGAATTGGAAGGTGGAGCTAAACGAGCAACTGATCCTGTGTGGAGTTTACAGACGTACGTTATTTCGCGTAGTGTGATATCTTCTGGACAGCCTGTGCTGTACTACCTTACTTTGCAAGAAGGGGAAGGCGCACCAAAGCGAGGATTCGTGCGCGAAGAGCTACAAGTCGTTCCACCAAATACTGAACTACCCGCAAAGGGAATTCTGTTCGTACCCAACCGATCTAAGATAGCAACTCGTAAATAAACTCATCCATATCTAAGTCTTTGTGACCATAGGCTAATGTATCGATTCCATTACTATAGATCCAACGCTTAGAGTCGAATGGTGATAGAGAGATCTTATTCATATGAATACCATACATCCTGTGACCTTCACTTCGAAGCATATGCATTTCGTGGTGAAATACTTTCTTATCTCGTAAGCAATCTTTGTATTGTTCGTGACGAATACGATGTTTAACAACTGCCTTCTTGGTACCTTTGGCTTTCCTAATCTCGTCACCACCTACTTTCAAGATCGAGTATAGCTTCGATCGTAGTCCAACGTATTCAGCAATGGGAATACCTCCACATTCATCTTTCATTTTACCAAGTACTTTCTTGTTGGATATGTCATACAGAGGATGATCCTTGCTGTAGTTGCTAGTATCGTATAGATGCTTATTGGTGGTAATGTCTGTATAGATGTCTTCTGTTTCAATGTGAAGTAATAGACTATCAGTGTCAGTATATAGTAGATTACAACATTGCCCATACTGCTGCTTGAGATCGTTGTAGTAGAAGTCGTACATCAGATGTTTCGAGAGATCTAGAATCGACATTCCGACATATACTGGACGGTTCAGTAGTAACTTACTTTTGTAATTGTGTACAGCGGCTAGATCGTTATCGAAGATCGTGGATCGGGCATAACTAGGCTTATTCAAGAGACGTTGTAGTTTGATTCCTTCTGAAGATCGCACTAGTTTGACATCTACACGTTTTCGTAGATTTTCCATTGTCTTACCAAATACGCTATTGTTCATTAGTTTGTAGAGATCCTGCTCGAAAGGGCTATTCGCTTGTTTTCGTAGTTCTGTATTCATTCTTATGTATGGCTCCATCCATGGCGATTGGTTGAATCGTAGTGCTCTGTGAATCTTCGTTAAACACATTCCGAGAGATAGATACAGTTGTAGATTGCGGTAGTGGAGCACATATCGTTCTTTATCGTATAGGTTAGGTACAAGCTTTTCCACTTTCAAAGATCCGTTGCCTTTGTATAGTTTCTCAAATAAATCGATTTGATAATTTGATAGCCAACCTTTATTTACTTGTATTCTCTCGGGGGCTAGTGGATAGTCGTTGTGTAAGTCGTGGAGCTTTCGTGGATACTCAAGGTCGACTTCGAGGATGTATCCTACATCGGAATCGATTTCGTGTTGGGTAATTCGTTCTTCCGTTGGTGTACACCACTCAAATCCTCCCGTTGGTAGATATTGGCTCATGGCCCAACCATATAGATTGTTGGCGTCGAGGTATATTATATGGCTATTTGGCTTATCTGGATCGAAGTCGGGTACGTTGGGGTTGTTTGCTTTAGCATAACGATGAGATACCATAGATATTCCGCCACATAGACCTTTCTCGACGAATAGATGCATGTCATAGTCGGTTAATAATTCAAGTTCTACTCCGGTCTTCTTTAACAACGCATCCCACGAAAGTCCTGGACTCGTATAATAATGAGCTGGATCCAATCCATAGTTTTGCATACATGCCGCGCGGAAGTTCTCGAACACGTCTGCTAAAAGAAGTACATCGGTTCGTAGGTAAAGGTCGTGGTAGTCTCCTAACGTTTTACAACTGAATACCTCCCAAACTTTTAGTGCGTGTTCGTAGTCCTTGTCGGAGATGTCCTCTAGAGTTAGTTTACTATAGAATGCGTCTTTTGGTGGAAGAGAAGTCTCTGTAAATCTATCCCAAGAATCCATGTACTCATACGGATAAACTCCTTTGCGTAGCAGCAGCTTGGTTTTCTCTTGGTTCGATGTACATTTCATAGTTTGTAGGAACGTATCTTGTGACGAACTCGCTACCAATTTATCGAGGGATGAAAGTAGAAATTGCGCACTGTCGATGAACCGTAGGTTTCCAAGTGAGAATGAAATGTATTTCTCCATATTGTTTGGAATACAAGAGATCTTACCTGACGTCTTGGATATGGATTGCATCAATAGGTGAGAATCGTAGCCACGCAAATTGTGGAATACAACTGGGATAGTAGGAAAGATACGTAATTTGAGATTACATGCGTTGTGTGCGGCACCTCGAAACTCTCCTGTGATGTGGCAATGGTCGCGTACTCTATCTTTACCAAGAGGTTTCTGGCAGATATGACAAAGAATTGCTCTATTATAATCTCTCATGCTTTTTGGTGACATACATAGTGGTTTGGCAACTTGAGCTTTTATCTTCGCTTCTTCTTCTTGTATACATCGTAGAAAGCACTCGATAGTATCCTTACCTCGATATAATACATGTGGTTCGCTATGACCATCAGAACGTACGACCATGTAACAAAATCCACATGGAATATGTTCTTCTGTTTTAAATGTGTTCTTCGTGAGATCTTGTCCTTCTATCTTAGTAGTTAAGGCCTCAAGATCTGCGTAGATAACGTAGGGAACTTTGAGCTGCTTGTGAACGTTCTGAAATGAGACTTTGTTATTCTCATCGGTGGGCATTTCGATTCGAATGGCTCGATCGTTAGTTCCGTTACATTCTGGGATGTGCTTCGCAAGAAGAGCTTCATTGGAATATCCATGTAGGCACCGTTCGCAGAAGTGCTTCCTATGTTCATGTTTTGTCTGATCGAATAGAAGGCGGTTGAAGTTCTTGATCAAGCAATAATGTTGTATACCGCTCTCTGGGCACTCTATAAGCAAGGCGTTAACGCGCTCCGAGAAAGTCTCCTTCGAGATGTGGTGCACAATCAAACACTTATCCTTAAAATCCCAACCATATACATTGATAGAGATTTCGTTCTGCTTCTCGAAGCGTGGTATTTGTGAGATTGGCGTTGACGATTCTTCCACCCCATCGAATCCAAAACCATCGTCTTCTGGGTATTTCGATGTCCTCTGTGGATCTTTCGCAACCGGAAACTTCGCGGCACGCATCGTCCAACGAAAACAGCGGTTGTCGGAGTTTTTCACATTGATTACGGCTTTCTTATTCGCGATTTCTTTAGGTAGTGGTAAGTATGAACCTCCGCGTAGTGGTTGATATTTAGCAATGTTCACCCATAGAATGTTGACTTTATCTATGACCCAGTTCGATCCTCTACTGATCCACTTTTCGATGTAGTTATAAATCTGAGCATGTTCTTCTACTATTACTCCGCGGGTATCGGAACTGTTGGTCAGAACTTTTTGTGAACTACGAAATGTGGCTATCTCATATACCGGGCCCTCGGGTTTATCGAGGCGGAGAGTTATATTCAAAGCTAGCTGAACCTTAATGTTATTTAAGTCTTGTAGCTCTTCATCGGTCTTTTCGATAGTCTGCTTTCGCACGCCGGATAGGAAAGCGGCTGGGTCCGCTCCTAGAGGATTGCTATCTGAAATGTCCATCTTCCATCCTCGTAAATATAGCCCTTAATGCCAGGCACTTGGACGAATGTTAGTGTATGATCGGCCATTATATATTGTATTATCCTTCCTCTAATAGAGCTTCAAGTGCGTTGAGGTGGACTATGTACTATAGTAGTAAATAATGATTATGATAGTATATGTTATAATACCTAGTAGCAACACTCCTCTAATAGGGTGTTAGAATGTAATAAATTCGTTATAAACCAAATGTTCGAATAAATGTTAATGTATGCTTAGCCCTGATATAATACCTTATGATTACGTTCCTTTAATGTATAATTTATAGTAGTATATAAACTGGCGGGTTCTGGCGCAGCTTGAACGTTGTATTATTGCAATCCTTGTTCGATGACTCCTGAACCGCAGCGAATTGTTCGAATGCTGAAGTAGAACAATTCGCTGCGGTTCTGGAGTTATCGAGCAAGGATTGCAACAATAAAACGTTCAAGCTGCGCCAGAACCGCCAGTTTATATACTACTCAGAACACGAGTTATTGGAGTGGGTCAGTAGCTAATTTATTCATCGTTTTATGGTATGTAGATCGCCGGGGACTCTCCGTTGGCTGTCCGAATAGTGTTCGATATTCCGAACCACTCGGAATGAATAGACGTGATGAAATGTAATTTCACCGTTTGACCTTTATTGTCGGCTGTTACTCGTATCTGCACTATCTTTTCAAACCTATTTCGTAATTTCCTTTTATGTGTTACTATTGTATAAAACATATGACGTCATCGGTCACGTGATTTTTAGTATAACAAAATCATTTGCTTTTCGATTTGCAAAGAGAGTTGTCTTCATAAGCCACTCATGTGGAAGCCAACGCCAAGACTTTTCATGAACATGAATGGGCGCGTTGTCTACAGCACGATGTTCATCCTCCTCAGCTTCAACAAGAGCCCATCTGGGCTTTCACTCGGGCCACATGAGATTGAAGATGAAATACAGTGCACTTTCATTTGAAATCCTCTTAGTAATAACCAAAGGGAAGAATTATTAGCTGAATTTAGCAGTCTTTAGGAGTGGCCGGTAGCAATTAGTAAATATTAGTAAAAATTCATACAAGGTCGATCCCCTTGGTTCCTAATCCATGAACCAAAGTGATCTTCCCACCCCCCCCCCCCCCCCAACCAATGGGCAACAAACAATTAATTCTGACACTTAGGTTCCCATGGATCCACCCCTGATAGAAGCTGCTGATACATGCATTATTTACCCATCCATTCACAACAACAATAAAAAAAGATTTTTTAAGGCAGCAGTCATGATTAGGTTTTATGTAGTATGTAATCTACTAGATTTAGCCTGTATATTCATAATATATATAAAACGTATAAAATGTATATAGTGGCACCAAGGGAACTAGTACTACTACTACTAACAGAGGAGAGGGCCATCCCTTCATGTAGGACGACACGAATTGCTACCAAATTGTATTCTATTGTATTGTATTGTGTTGCGTTCTATTGTTGTATTGAATTGTATTATGTTGTATTCTATTGTATTTTTGGTAAAAATTCGTGTCGTCCTACATAAAGGGATTGCCGAGGATAGAGTCAATGTATTTAGCATGGTATTGCTATAATCGAGGACAAATTCATTTACTCTATATCTATATGACTATATAATTCCACTACACTTGAGGGTGGTCACTACCAGAGATTTGGTTGCATTCTCAGTGTTGGCCTACAATTTAACATTGTGATCCGGAAGAAGACACAAAGCTTTTAGAACCATTTGCAGATGTCAGAGCAAAAGGCATGCAGTACCAGTTCTCCCAGGTCCTACCTGGATTTGAACTCTGACTACCTCCTGCACAACAGACTGACACTTAACCACTGAGCTTACTGGTTCTGTGATGGCCGGGCCAAATTTTGTTCTGATAAAATTAATCCAATTCTATTAAAATAAAATTATAAATACATCTGAGACATTGAATAAGACAGCATCATTTTGCAGTGATTCTTTTTATGATTCAGATTTTTGGAGAGAACTGCTCGGGTATGTGAAATCATTGGAGATACTGTAGCATGAAATTTACATTTTCCTCTGGTTCGCTTTGGCTTTTAGTTATCCTACAGACTTTTCGACGTGATTTTACAAACAAATTATTTCTCCATTAAAAAATATATATATCTGATTTCTCTCTTCTCCGTCCTTACGGCTTTGTTTTCTAACTCGCCTCACTTTTCTGCTTTTTCCTAAAGTTCGTTTAAGTAATTAAGATGTGCTTGCGACTAGTTTTATGACAATGAGTGTTTGCAGCACGTCTCTGTGTACATGTGATTATTTACGCGGCGTACATGTCTGGTTCTTCGACTTAATAAAATTTGCAGTTATCTTCTACTGGCATGTCTGCATTCTTCCAGAGATTGACGTATATAATCATGATCAGAAGGATAACACTGGATATAAATAGACTTGGCAAAAAAGTACACTGACTATCGCAAAAAATCGACAAAGAAATGAAGATATAAACACGCAATGATTTCAACCTCACCGTACCTTCATGACCTGACAAGACACTGTTCAGTTTCACTTTCCCTCTCAGTTTTGCTCTTGAGTTGAAGTTGAGTTTGGCTTTGTTAAAGACTTCTTATTCACTAGTATTTATCATTAATCTGATTTTTAATATGTAATATAGTATTTTGTAATTATTCAGTATTTTTTTGTAGTATTATTTATTAGGTCTATTCCATTGTAAAGCGCCTAGAACAGCAATGTATAGGCGCTATATAAATGGCATTATTATTATTATTATTCAGTTGTATGGTATTGTGCAGTATATTTGAGTATACCAATCCACAGAGATTCAAATAACAAAGCTGTGGCGAAAGAGAAGCTTAAACGAGAATTTTTTTGTCCTCCTAGAAAAACACAACATCTTGCCATTTCTATCGAAGAAGCCTTGGTTTCAGCAGCAAAGTAACACGCTAAATTCCAATTCGATATGTGTGGATTAGCCGGATCCTGGCTGCAGCCCCTTCAGGTCGTCGCGTTGTATATAAAATCACTGGCCATCTGGGTAAAAAACGCGGTCCTTCGGCTCCGACAAGAGCGCCAGTTGAAATATCCTGAGTCTGCATGTTGGAAGGCTTTCGCACGGTGAAGTTAAATAAAACATTACACTGCTTACATTTGAGAGATGGGACTCACTGGTCGACCTTCTTAATTTACTGTATTAAATTATGTAAATAAATTAACCTGGAGAGTGTCACGTGACCAGCACAGTGCAATCTGATTGGTGGTGAACTTGAAATTTAATACATGGGAACAAAGAAAAAATAACCGCATGGGTCAAAAGTGCAAATTTTGTTGCTGCCACTGGCAGCCCGAGTAACAAGACAGAATGGAGTTTAATATATCCAAATGTGACTTAGTATTTACCGAAATTTTGACATTAATTATTTCACTTTATCGAACTGAACTGAAATAATGTAATATATTCACATAGGTTCCATCCTAAAAAAACGTGTTTTCTTCGATCTTCCAGACAGTTGACCTCTGGGTCATGCACTGTTTATGTTTGATGAAACATTTGCAAGTTACATTTGGCTAGCGTTAGATTCCCAAAAACTCAATTCTGCGCCGATGTGGACCGGATAAAAACTCGTTTTAAACCTCTTCGATATATGATTTCAAAGTTCAGCGGGGCATTTTGATTTAAAGATCAATTCGATTAATAACTTTGTCACACAATCCTTGTTCAGATTGGAAGTTCCAGAACTACTTAGACTGCATGCGTCAACACAATTAGACATTATCAGTTCTATACGTCATCAAGCTATGAATAGGTCGTTTATTCCATACACAATAGTAATTTAACTCGTGGATGCACGAATGTGCAGAACGAGTTATTGGGTTCAGGTGGATACGAGATAATTGATTCGTCGTTTCTTTCTGTGACTCGACGACTCGCCGTTGACTTTCGGAATGACCGTCCAAGGTTTCGAAAAGTTTTGGTCATGCTGGTGAAGATGTATTGACGGTGCCCATCTAATGCCAGACACTTCAAACCTGGACAGACATGGTAGTGGTTGCTATCAATCACTTAGTGGCGATGACGTCATCGATTACGTGTTTTAAGTACATGCCCATATCTCCCTAATTTCCAACGCCGGACAGTTCAAACTTGGACAGGCATGGTATTGGGTCCCCACAAATCACTTAGTGGTGATGACGTAACGATGACGTCATCGGTCACGTGATTTTAAGTACATGCCCATATCTCCCTCATATCTAATGGGGCGGCCTTCACCTCCTCGGAACGTGGAATAGTACTGGCTATCAAAACAATGCCTAACCCTGAAACAATACAAACCCTAACCCTAAAACAATGCAATTCTTTGTCAGTGCAGTCCAAATGGGGTCCAATAAAATGCAAGGTTTTGAGAGGTGAAGGGCTGCTGTATCTAATGGCAGAGAGTTCAAACTTGGACAGGCATGGTATTGGGTTCCAACAAATCACTTAGTGGTGATGACGTAACGACGACATCATCGGTCACGTGATTTTAAGTACATGACTATATCTCCCTCATTTCTAATAACTTGGACAGGTATGGTATTATTTTCCCACGATTCACTTAGTGGTGATGACGTAACGATGACGTCATCGGTCACGCGATTTTTAGTATATACCAAAATAGCTCACTGACCCCTCCCTAATTTTCCTCCTCCCAATTCAAAATTAATGAACGGTCCCTTACTCTCGTATAAATGGCCCCATTCATCTACTTGGAGCTCCACTTATAGGCTCGACTATAAATACTTCATAGTACATTTATTTAGCTATTATAAATCGTTCTAAATAGTTCTGTAGCGCTCCCGTGTCCTACGATATGTATGTAGCTGATTGCAATGGACACGTGCATCCCGCGGGATATCTCGAGTCTGCCTCGAGACTGTGGCTGGCGCGTATAGCGTGAGTACTGAGTTCGTGTCGAACATTCTATCGAAACAAGATGGCGGCGGGTTGAGCAACATGAATCACGGCAGCCCTCTGCTCAGCTCCACCAGGAGACAAAATCCACACGAAAAAAGCTCGCTATCTGGAAGTTTTGAGTTCCCCAAGAGCTATGGTTCGACGACAAAGCCCGTGCGTAGTGGAGTGGATACAAGACTAGTTGGTCATGTATTGGAGATCGGAGACACCCTCCAGGGTCTGGCTATTCGATATGGAGTAGCGGTAGGCACTCGTGTTCATCTCTAATATTATAGGGAGCGTTACTGTGTGAGGTACATTGGGTAGCTCTCCTGCCATTGTACATCAGTGTGTTGTGTATGTAAAGCTTTTAAATATACACAATTCACAATTATTAGCTAATGTACTTTTTTTGTATGACAATTATGTACCGTTTTCGCTTAGTTATATCTCTGACTATGTCTATATTATGCCTTTCTCTAGAGGCAGTAGAGGGCAAGTTTGTTCTCACTTACAGAGTTCCCCAGGGTGAAAACGGGCAAAACGTCCTTGATTCAAATCCTTTTGATCAATTTGTTCGGATGGCGTAAGAAAGAGATGCCTAACATAATACTAAATATTTATAGTGCAGTTGGTTTGTTGTTAATAAATAATTTGTCATCAAACTGTACTAAATACATTGGTTTGATGTAATTATTATATTGGGTTAGTATTTATACATGATGTCAACAGCTCTAATTATGTAGAGTATATTTTATTTTCCAACAGAAACTGAAATCTAATATTATCCACTCATAGTTATAAACAGCACTCAGGTCCTTTTCTTTTGCTATTCTTGCCCTCCCCTCCCCCTTTTGCCCACACATGCTAGCACAAGCACTGAGATTGAGTTTTGACTAATAAGTTATAATGAATTTTCTGTAAGTGGATGTGATGGTGGTATTTGTTAACCCTTGCACAATGTAGCCTTATGCTATACTGTAAGCGGGGACTGGCTGCCGTACAGGCCTGCAGTTAATTGGCATCAAGCACATTTGCAAAATTTTACTCAGGAGTAGACTTAAGTTTCATAAGGAAACTCATGGAATACAGACACAGTTGACATAGTCTTACATCAAAATAATAAACAGCCGTGAATATATAAAACTTCATACATAAGGGGCATAGGCAGGATTTCACCAAAGGGGTCCTGACATGAGCGCCAGCCAAGGTGGGGGGGGGGGGGGGGGGGGTGGGTCGGGGTGGGGGGGGGTGGGTCGGAGGGTCAGCAGTCCTGACACAAGTGCCAGACTGAGACCCTTACCTGTGACTATGGGATTGTTTGCTTGCTATTCATTCAATAATTTGTTCAAGGGAAATCACAGGCACCCTAGAACCCTTCCCCCATGTATGCCCCCGTACATACATGCATACATCGCAAGTTTTCATAGTGTTTCCTGTTTTGCAATAAATGTGCACGTACGTATTGCAAATTGAAGCCCAACTGAGCACCCTTTTGTCCATGTGTTGACCAGCAAGAAATTCTCCAAGGCTGCATGATCAATAAGACCAATAAAATAAATAAATGGCACGAGTTGTACATGTAAGTTGTTTCTGAATCAATTGCTGCAATCTTCAAGCATTTCTCATTCTTTGGGTGTCTTTCTGTTACAATCCTTTAATTTTCTAGAGCAGTTTCGATAATAACTGGGCAAGTTGCCAGCTTCAGTACTCAAGTGAGTTTTTCGACGTTCGTGAGCACAATGACAGGAATACTGAATTTCCTATCAAGAAGAAAACTTGGAAATACTTTGCTGAGGTATCTAGGGACTAACCGGGGGGATTTTGCAGGAGGAAATGATTTTAAAATCTATAAGTACAATGTAGTTTATAAATACAAGTTGATGTATTTTTCAGTTTCAACCTGTTTTCATTCTGAATCATGTTCCTACATGTATGTTTCCTCTAAATAAATACAGCTTTGAGGTGATTTCTCCTTAAAGAAACTGAATGAGTGACAAGCATAAGAGCGATATCTTGGTTTGGTGGATTTAATGAGTTCAAATAAAGCCATAACATACATGTACATGTATACATTTTGAGTCCAAATATATGAAGTCTGTGACTACGTGAAGGTGCATTTGAAAATTTGGATAAATTTGGACCATGGATTGATCAGATCACAGATTCTCACTCACTCCAGATAACATTTTTTTTATTTTTTTTATGAAAGTAAAGAATATATGGGCCGCGTCAGGCAAAAAGGGCCCGGATGACATTCAAGTTAAATTATTCCTACGATGGTGTTCCAAATAACAGGTTGAAGATTGTATTGTATTCTTGACGAGGAGCGCTACATTTCAACCATAACAATAAATATCAGTTTCAAGAAATTGACAACAAAATTGAGGGGCAAAATTTACGTGATTTTTATGCAAGGGCCCGATTACAAATATGGCCACAAAAATTAGGAAACCTGTCAGAGGGGATGATTTTGATGTATGACATTCATTTATACCTGCTGGCATTAAAGAGTAAAAAATAAATAAGATGAACAAGATGATCACTTTTTGGCCAAAAAGTGTCTTTTCTTCAGTCATTCTGCTGCCCATAGCTCATAATATGATTTTAGCAATAGTACAAGTTACACCTTGAAACAATCGTCTGATGATAAGGAATCATTTGCGCCTGCTAAAATTGTGATCACACTTTTGTGTAAAAATATCGTAAATTTTGTCCTCGATTTCACTTGTCAATTTCACGAAATCAACATTACTTGTTAGTAGCACAATGTGGCGCTCGTGATGCATATTGTAATCGCACCACAAGTATAAAAAACATGGTACAATTTCAAAATACATTTACATATTATGTCGTCCGGGCCCTTTTTGCCTGACGCGGCCCATATAATATACGTACATGTAATTATAATGGTTGCAATCGCAGACCTACTTTATTGCCCTTAACTGGAAACACCAAGTGTTGGTCGGCTTAGTGATCTACTATTTTTTTAAAACATAACTACAAATGATTAACGTACATTGTCTGTGTCTATCACAGATGGAGGAGATTAGAAGAGTTAACAAATTGTGGGCCAATGACAACATGCACATCCACAGAATACTAAAAATTCCAGTCAGAACAGAATCACAATTTGCAAATTTGGATGATGTGGAAGTCACTGAGGAAATAGCAGCAGCCAAAGAAGGTGAAGATGGTGACAGAAAGGCTAAAGAGGTTAAAGCAGGGGACACAACTGTTCCATCAGATTGCAGTGGTAACGAAAAGGATGAGGAAAAAGGGAGTAAGACCAGTGATGTAGTGACAGACTTCCTCAGTCACCTAGATTCTCAAATCCTGCAGAACGTCAAACAGTCTGAAAAGCTGAGGTAGGTTGTTGAGAATTCACTATATGGAAATAAATGGTGGCTGTACATTAAATTTTAACCACGTACAGTACATTGCAAACCTAACACAGTCCTAATACCAGGTAGAAATCCTCTCTTTTCTTAAACAACCGTGTACATGTACACATTGGCAGCAGAAGTTGTACATGTACTGCATCTGTGTTTGGTGATATGAAAGAATATTTATTTTGATTTCCAAATAAAAAGCTATAGTCACAGGGATTTGCAAGTGATTCCAAATTATACTTCCCGAATCATTTTCTCACTTGGCCAAAATATGTTCTCAGGGTTCAAATCATAGCTGTCTGCAGTTGGTGTGACTTGGAATGGCAACAATCTCTTCCGAAGAAGTTTTGCTTCGAGTATGAGCATTTATGAACCTTCTAACTTGTAACTATTACACTCTTTGACATAGAAACCACACAGAAACACATGTGTTACAGTCACTGAAAAGGTTCAACACAAACCCGAGTTTAGAAGAGGAGAATCTGTTTCGGCCTTTACCCCATGGAGCAGAATGGAGGAACAAAGAGTCGAATGTCACTGCTGGAAGATTTGTAAACAAGGCAAGATCATCACTACATAGTACAGATGAGCAGTTCTTTGAACTATAGCATAGCAATGCAATTAAAAATTATTGTTACAAATGGTATACATGTATGAGACAGTATTATGCAATTGGAGGGCTGTGTGCAACAAGGGTGTAAGTGACTCCTGGTCAGATTCTAAATTCTCCCCACGATCTGAGCCAATTGAACACATTTATAACCTAAGGTCTGGCTCAGCCACGACCAATGTTGTTCTCTGTGGTAATACAAGGAAGTGTGTCACTAAGCGCTCTGGTGACTTTAATTATTACTTTTAAATATAAATGAATTAGCTACATATTAAATGTAGTTGTCTGACCCTACATGTAACTCGGACTATAGCTTAGATACTACTACTACTATCATCACTAGCAATGGTAGTAATATAATAATAATTATTATTATTATATACTGTCTTATGTAAATTTAGTTTTCTTACTGTAAGAGAGTTTTAATAAACTATAATTATTATTAGAAAACAAAGAATTTGAAGGAGAATTTAAAATGTGATCAGAAGTCACTTATGCCCTAGTTGCACACAGCCTTTAAATTATTGTCCATGCAAGAACAGCATAACTTTTTAAAGAGAAATTGGACCTTGATCACAAGTTGCTTATGCTGTTGTTCATGCATGCATGGACCACTGGGTATAAAGCTTATAATGATGTGGCCAATTACATCTAACTGTTACTTATTTCAATTGAAGTTTATGCCCATAATATAATATTGATACAATTTTTTACAATTTCCTGCAATATTTTGTAATGGGAATTCTACTAAATACATTGTGGATGTGGTGGTTTGGACATTTTTATCTGCTTACGACACAAAAATTTTCTCTTTATTAATTATTGAATTTAAAGATATTAAAATAATTGTATAGTATAGCGTGGGGCTACAAAAGAGGCCCTTTTATGGTAAATTCCAACAAGCGACACTGTTGAAACAGCAACATGAAGGAAAGGAAATAAGGACAAACGTCTAAAATTGCAACAGCAACAGAGAGAAATAAGAAAACAACAGACGAAATTCTGACAGGAACATGCCCACCTTCCGAGATTGCGACACGACTAGTTTGAAACTCAGACAGGCGACATGCATACCCCACTAAAACTAAAAGGGCCTCACAAAATAACAGAATTATGAATCAAAAAGCACACCATGTTAATTTTTCTTTAATCCCATCATGTAACAGGCTGCCAGTTTGAAGAGTTTTCCTAAAATAAGCAGTCTGTATGGTTCTATAAAATTGAGTGACATGATGGACAAATTATTTGATCATTGTATTTTTTTTTGTCATGTTAAAATAATTTACTGTCAATCTATGGTATGGGCTGGCCTGTTCCAAGCTCTGCTTTATTGCAACTTAGCTAAGGTTACAGTTGTATGTACTCCTTTAATATTCATGGAACAACATGCTTAAAGTGCTTCTATTACCCCTTTTGCAATTTTTATACCTATGAACCTTTGAAAGGTTTTTAGTACTTCTGCAAAGAACGTTTTGGTTTACAGAGAATACCGTACTTTATGTTCTACGCTTGTTTGAAATCGTGTAATTTTGACCTTTCCTGATCCATGACCACGTAAAGCCTGGGTCGATTCCTGGGTAGACATTAATTATCTCATTAATGCATTGTTCTCCATGGTGCCTTTTTATCACAAGAACATCGATATATGGAGAATATACACAGTCTGTGAGTTGTTAACTAGAAAAAAAGTCATTTTAGACAAAATGCTAAGTATTTATTCAAATCATTGCAAAGTCGAAGTAATCAGATGACATCTACCCAGGAATTCATGCAGTCTTTTTTACGTGGTCATGGGTCAGGAAAAGTCAATTTTTTTATCACTTCAAACTAAGACAATTTTTTTTTGTAGAAGTACTCCAAACCTTTGAAAGGTTCATAGTATAAAAAATGCAAAAGGGATTGGAGACAATATGACATGCTGATTTTAGGGCTGTTGGGGAGGGGGTAAGGGGTTGAGGGCTCATACTAATTTTTCAGGTGCCATTGACCCTGGCATTTCTTTAAATCGAACTGGCACCTGGTAATAAGGAAACTTTCCAAATCAGTAACAAACACCAATTTGTATTGTGCTCTAATTAATAATTATTTCAAATGTCGAATTATCAATAGACAAATTTGTGATAGTAATATGTACATATATTGATATAAAGCAGAGCATATTTTTGTAATAATGTAATATATCGGCCTTTCCAGAATTGAAGAAAGGACTGGGATGGACTGTGTAAAGTTAATCTAATTTAAAATGAACCCGTCACAAGAAAGAGTACAGTGTTTGGATGAATAGAAACTGAACGGCAAGTTTTTAAAAATAACAAAAATGAGACATTTGCCAGGAGAGTATGGATTTGGGAGATGAACATCCCCCAAACCCATACAAACTTCTCTTATTTTTGTGCGTTTTGAAGCTGATATATCACCACACAACACAATTAATATCCAACCAAACCTCCCCAAACTATGTGAAATTGACTAATTTCGATGTGCTCTAATGAAATCCTTTTTTCAATTCCGGAAAGGCCAATTCCCATTGTTATGATAAGTGATGGTGGTGGGAATAACAGATATTGGTATACATGTACTCGATCTCCAACCAAAACTACGAAGGTGCTGTTTCCTCTCACTCGCAACAAGTAGGACAATGAAGATTATTATGGGGTGTATGCAACAACATCGGGGGTTGAAATTAGCAGTAGCAAGCTAGCAGATAGCCTGATTTTCAGATGGTACGAGGTCCTCCGCTCTCAGTTCCTAGGAAGTACCTTGTACCATCTGAAAATCAGGCTAGCTAGCAGAATGCTAGTTCATAAATTGATTGTGCTAGTGAAATATAGAGTAGCAATGTTTGCTAGTCAGAAACAGTTACCTAGCTGTAAAGCAAAGCCCAATTGAGACATTTTATTTTTGCTAGTTTGGTTTCTTACTTTGCTAGCTTGAAAAAAATGGACTAGCAAATTTTACTTGTGACAAAAAAAAGTTAATTTCTACCCCTGACATTACCACATTTAATGAACCTCCACTGAAAGATGATGTTTACTCTCAAATGTTCCTTATGGCTGTGTTTTCCCCCTTGTAAATTGTACACTTATAGATGTCACTTATGGACTTGAATCCCAGTGTGTGCACACTGCTATATTGGATCTTATGATATCACACAGTTGCCTCTATTGTAAATAACAAAAGAGCTATTGTTTTCTTATATTACTATAGAGGCAACCACGAACATCATAAGATCAAAGATGGAAGTCGGTTGCAAACGGTGAAGTCTGCTCCTTGGGAGTGCACGGGAAATTCAAATGAGTTTTATGGATAGGAAAATCGGTCCACAAGAGACATTGAAGCACTGCAATAGATTTAGGCATCCATAACAATTTGAAAGCAAACATTGTTTTTCAGTGGTGGTTCCCTTTAATAAGGTACAAGAATCATGTATCAGGGTTCTATCTAGTTGAGGGAAAGAGGGGAAGATTGCCCCCCCCCCCCCCCCCGGCAAAGAAAGTAATATTTTTGCCGTGTCTTGAATGTTTTATATTGGAGTATACAATGTAATTGTGTTAATTTTTCAATGCTGCATCGCGACTGAATGCACAAAGTTGTATCTCGGAGCATTGAAAGTACCAGTGGGCAATTTTTGGCCAATTTAAACTTTCTCAAAAATCACAAATCCTAGTAGGAATCTTGTGCATTGATCAGTCGTTTGTACCGTGTAGCAAAGGAACACTGCCGTTTGTATTTTATAAATGCAAATAATGGTACTGGTGTGAAAATTTAATTTAAGAGTGATTAGGGAAGCTACTCCAGATAGTCTAATGAATGTCACTCGTTACAATGAGGAGTGTATCCAATAAATACATAGAGTAATATAATTGCTGGGTTGCACGTGACGTCATCGCCGCCATGTTGGAGGACGTTAATTTACAAAAGATTCCTCGTTAGCTTCTCTTGTTAGTTCCACCAACATGGCCGCCACGGCTTTGTCATTTGAATCTCTAGGATTGATTGCAACCCAAAAATAGAGTACACTAGTTACAGCATGTTTTAAAATCAAATGGAAACTGAATCAACTGATCGTGTGTCAATCACACAGATAAGGTGATTATTTATGAGAAATTATCCTATCATAGTGAAATATGATGAACCTTAATACATTGAGATTGAAACCAAACCAAGTCTACGACTCGTCTTTATTAGCCGGTAACAAAACGAGCGGGGGACTGGAACCGAGTCAGTAAAACTAATTCAATTAATAACTAGTCAAAGTGAGCATTATTTTCCAAAAGAACAGATCAAACTTAGCTAGTCTGGAAAGTTTCGTGAACTTTGGCTCAATATTGACGATGCTAGAAGGCATCAAATGTGTCAATTTTCCCATACAAACTCTTTTATTTTTTAACGTTGTCCCTCCAAACCATACATTCATTGTAAAAAGTTGGAGGGACAAAGAAATTTCAATTGCTTATAATTCAGACGAGATTCACTCGAATCACGTCAAACTTGGCACACATGCTAATTTCAACATGCTCTATCATGTGATGAACTTAATTTTAGAATTAGAGTAATTCTGATAAACTCTGTTCCAGTCCCCTGCTCGTTTTGTTACCGGCCAATTACAGTATGACTTCTGCAGCCGGGGCCAATGATTAGACAACGAGAACCAATCACATTGCACAACGAAAACAAAGCATTCCAATTTACGGTTTCTTCAGCCTATCCGTGTCAATGGTAGCATTTCGACTTCCAGTAAAAGGAGAATTTGGTGGACTAGTTCTGAGGGCAAGAATGAAGAAAATTGCATGGCTACTCTAGAATGCTTTGTTTTTGGTCTGCATTGTTCTCGTTTTCTAAGTGGACATGGTTTCAGTAGTCTCACGGCTGAAACTTAGAGGGGTTCTGTCACTGTGAGAAGTCTTCATGTTCAAGAAGTTACTACTTAACCCTTCTTCAAGGTAGACCATGTAAAATGTTAATATTAGGGGTTAAATTGATTGTAAATTCCCGACGTTTCAGCTATACAACCTTAAAGAAAAAATGCCTTATCTATAGATAACGCATGTTCTCTTGTAGAAGGCTGTATGCCCGAAACGTAACCCGACGCAGGCTAAATTGCTGCCACAGCGAGCGAGCCTGTAGAATGCTAGCAAGGCCCTTCTATTCCGCATTTATTAGAATGGCTAAACATGGTTCCAGATGGCTAACAATGGCTAGATATGGTACACGAAGTTCGATTCCCTTTTTGGGGGGGGGGGGGGGGGGGGGCATTGCCAGCGCAGTGCAAAATGGGGTAGAAGATGAAATGCACTTTATTCTAAAATGTAAAACATACCATGTACTTAGGAAAAAAATATTTCTTACTTTCGAAAATATAATCAATGTTAACAGCCGGCACATGAATGAAAATGAGCTTTTCAAACTTATCATAAATCCACCAAATAAGTTCGCAAAACAGGCAGCTAAATACATACACGACTGTCTCGTCATTAGGAAAAATATAATAACTGAATAAGTATTGCCTGCTTCCAACTTTTAGTAACTGAACTACCTCGTATTATGCTCGTTCTTAATTATCAGCTATTTGCCATCGCGTTCACGCTATGTAAGGGGCCGTCGACATATTCGAAATGCCCCGCTTAACGCACAACGGACGTTTAGGGGGGGAGGGGGTAAGGGCATGGACGTTAGTGTGGGGCATTTAGAACAAAGTAACACTTTTTCATCAATAGACGTACGCTTTTTAATCAAATGTTTCTAGTCAGCTAGTTCTACGTTAGAGCGCAATTTCTGTTGAATTTCCCGGAAATTTCAACAAGGTCTTTTGATTAGAAGTATCATGAAATACCTCAAACCTCCAGGTAAGTGAAACTCAGTTTTATAGTCGTGTCCGAATGAGTATTTTAGTCAAGATCCGAAATGAGCTCGTACGGGAATTTGAGGTACGATACTGACTGACTGTACAGTTGCAGCTATTAAAGCTTTAAGCTTGTTTTATACTTTGTTTAGAAGTGAACTGCCGTGTATGTCATTACCGTTTTTACTGACCTAAAAAAAGGATAAAACAATGGGTGGACGTTAAGGGGGAGGGGGGGGAGGGGGTCTGACCTTAACGTCCGTTGTGCGTTAAGCGGGGCATTTCGAATATGTCGACGGCCCCTAAGGTATATTTGGTGAAAACCCAAAACGCACTAGATTGTGTACGGATCCAAATAAATAAATTATGTTGTTGTTGTGGTCGTGCGCAAGGACAGAAAAATGCGTTTACTACAGCGAGTGTAAATAAATATAAATTCTGATTGTATTTTTACCACAATTCCTTCAGTGCTCCTTATTAGTCTCGTATGATGTGAAGTTTACTAACCCACAATTGTTTTGTAACTTGATGACCGTCCACGCGTCACTGGAGTCTTGTCGGACTCGGTGTAGTTTGATAGTTTTGAGCGGAGATAAGGACTATTTTCCAAAGAGCAAGATCTCTCCTCTTATCAATATGATTAGCAACAAACAATTTTCTTCTATTACGTTCGATAAAGTCAAATCAATGTAGTTACAATTTGAAAAGTGACAGCGGAGTTCAAAACAAAATTAGCATATCTCAATTACAGTTGATTTCCGGTATTTACGCTTCAACGGACTCTAATACATGCATACGATAGGCAACTAGTTCCTGTAAAAACTAGTGTTGGTCTGCGTCGGCGGGGAAGATAAACACTGGTATGTAATCAACTAAAGTCGATTGAGGTATGCTAACCGCCGTGGAAAGCGAGTAGCAGCTGACGTTTCGAGCGTTGGCCCTTCGTCAGAGCAAAAAGCATACCTCAATCGACTTTAGTTGATTACATACCAGTGTCTAATATATGCATGCATATCTAATATATGCATGCCTGTTTCGGGAGAACAGCAGTATTTTTGGACGGGAATCTTAAGAAAATATTGGGAATTGGTAGACTTAGGAAATTTACCAGGAAATTATTGATATATCGGGACAAACTGAAAATAAATTGGAACAACTTTTGAGAAAACACGCCACAGCTCAAACAGGCTCAGTCGCAAGATAGCTCAAAAGCTACACAATAGATCATCTAAGGCCCGATTCAAACGTCGAATTTTTCATGCGCCGAACCTAATTAGATCAAAAGAAGCCGCCATTATTAATTGAATTAGTTTTACTGACTCAGTTCCAGTCCCCCGCTCGTTTTGTTACCGGCTAATTGCGTTCGCCGCATGAAAAGTTCGACGTTTGAATTGGGCCTAACACATATCACACCTTGACATTTTTTTTACCCGATAACATATATCTTCCTGCCAAAGAGCTAATCTAGGTTTTCTTCTAATGCATTTCCTTAACTGAGCGACAGCATTTACTACCTTTAGGTATACTGGTATTAACGTTTTATATTAGCCTTCGTATTCGCAGTGGGGCCGGTCAAGCACATTACCCAGAAACCATTTGTTCTTGCTTGACATTGCGTACTGAATTGCCAGATCGTCCGTGACGTCACGTCCATATGGATCGCGTGCATCAAGTCCACAGAACTTCTGGTAAGACCTAATCTACGAGAGTATCAAAATATTTGACTGAGTTACCGACACTTGGCAAAGACAGTTGTGATATCCGTTAGGCAGGAGTTTACTTGGCTCGTAAACCGCTCATTGTCGTGGCGAACTCTGCGAACTGGCAGCAGTTAAATGCAAGCATTAAGAAGGCCATACAACGTGTAGCAGAAAGATCAACAGAGTCACTCGTACTCCGATAGTGTAAAATAAAGCCGGTCTCAGCTTAAAGCTGAAGATATAAAAAATCCGTCTACTTATGGTTTAGATACGCTAGCGCGCTTACTAATCGTTTAATTTTTAACCAGTTCCATTTTAACTTAGTGGCTTTGGTTTGAATTCAAAACAATGTCGACTTGTTTCGGCTTCGAGTCAAGATAACAACTCCGTGTCGTTTCTCGGTTTAGTTGGTAGTTTCACTTCTAGAGCATACAAGGGTATTTTATCAACCCACCCCCTACCACACGTCAGAGGATTTGACTGATAAATGGCAATAATCAATCAAAAAGATAGAGATTTTCAGAAATGTGAGGCACATGAACTAAAAATAGGTCCGTATTGAGAACATAGGCGCATTGTATATTCTGTACTAATGACCGATCAATCCGTGGCCCAATCCGATCCATTCCTAATTTTCCTAGGTGACTTCATCATAGGCTCCATTGCGTTTGCGCAGTAGGGAATGCGCGTACCAGATCGAGACCGCGCGTTTTTCGGCCAGCGGTGGCCAAACGGAAACAGACTTACTCTCGGCAATAAACACACGAATAAGCCATACACTCACGGATTTCGGTGTTTTTTTTCTTCCGGTGTGTCATCCAATGCAGCAGCAACAACATGTCCCATGCACATCCCACCCCCACCTCCCGGACATACGTGGGGAATTTAGCTGAGTTTCTGTCCCGTGGGTGGGGCATTTGCCAGCAAAGGAAAGTTGGGGGGTAGAAAACTGGTCAAAGAGAGTCAAAAGAGCGAATTTTACATCAATGTTTACAAGAGATTTGTACTCGTTCCAAGCGCCCCCATGGTGGGGCATTTGCATAATTTACAGCTGACTGGCAACGGTCGGGCATTTGCAACGCTCTGATAATCAAAAATGTCAAATGCCGGAGGGGGGGGGGGATGGGCAGGTTTGGAATCGATGGAGACATGACTACTCATATATTGCTCTTTATTTGAAATATCTGTTTTTACATATGTTTCAAGTTTTTTATGATTTTATATTGATTTCCTCGACATGATTTTTTATTCATTTAGAGATGATCCAAGTGACGTATGGCATAACAGGTTGCCATGACAACCTGTTCTATCAGGTATTTTTTTGAATAATTGTAACAAATGTTGACATGTATCTTACGGTCTGACCGGCTTGGTTTGGCATAGCATGATTTCTGACACGACGGGCTGGACAGGCTATGAAAACTCTCTGCTCACCTCACTCAGGCCAAATGACGTCGAGAGACGAAATATCAAGTGAGTCAAGACTTTAGACTTTAGCTTTAATCATGCGAGTCTGCTTTTAATAGATTCGTTCAGTTACTTATGTGGGACCTTATGTGTTCGATATTTACAGTGTTTTGCTCTATATCGTGTCCTCATCAAATACTACTTTGTTTTTTTATGTATTATGTTTTGAATCTTCCTCATATCGTACTGTCCAAACCTATTCCAATCACTGAACCTGATGTGTCTAATGTTTTCACTGCTCTTCAGTCTGTACAATATTTCAGAAGTCGGCACATGCAGACCGCCTGCTCTCAACATGACTAGTTATAATATCTTTCCGCTCCACTCCACAACAGTCCGGTATGAATAAATCTCGGAATCAAAATGGATATCGATTCGTCAAATCTTAGAATAAATTTGGAATTTTCAATGTGAATAGTTTTATGGACTGTTCATGAATGTGTTTATTTGTGAATTGTGGTTTAATATTTGTGTTTGTACGTATTTGTGCATCCTGTTCGGTGGCTATCATGGTACATTGTTCTTTGATCAAAGAACTGGGAACTGAGCCAAATCGGGAAAAAGACCGTGTTCTCCCGCCCACTAGTCAGTCTCAGTGTCAGATCATTTCATCGCTTTATCTCACTTTGTAATACTTTGAAGGGAATCCGATTGCTGAACGCCGGCCACCTGTTTATAATATCTTCCTCTGATAATATTAATATCTCTAGATCTTTTTAAAACTCACTCCGGAGCCCTCACTCCACCAGTCCAACACTTAGCGCTAACCACGTGATCTCGGATTTGGTCGGCATCAAGTTTCACTCTTTTGATTGTTACGATCTCTGTTTGTTTGTTTTACTTTTAGACCCAGCATACCCTTAGGCGTGGTTCAAACATCGATCTTTTCGTATTGAGTTCGATACATGAAATGTTTGACGTTTGAACCCTGCCTATAACTTCCCGACTAACGATGCCCCGGCCAAACTGATGGCAACTGGCGAGCTCGAGTCTTATATTCGGCTGTGTGTCGTACTATATATTATGTTGGGGAAGTTGCATAACAGATTATCTATGTGGGGAAAGGCTATGTGTTACCTTTTAACTTCTTCCTGATAGCCGAGTATTCTTATAGATAACGTTTTTTTACTCTTTTCACCTGAATCGATGTAATTGTTTCTTTGCAATTGTGACAGACAAGTGGACATACCGTCTCAGATAGCCGATATTCAGACTAATCTACTACCCACCACATGCTTTCCTATCCAAACTGAGAAAAGTGGGATTATTCAGGCTGCTCACGTCAACTTTATGCGTCAGTAAATTTACTTGAAAATCTTCGGCTTAATTGTTCCGGCCCACTCAACTGATCGCGGACGACTCACGGAGAAGGTTGTTGGTAAACTACTTGACGTATTTATGCCTTATTTTTATATTGCACACGACTCCACAAGCCCCGGCCAGAAATTACTTTCTTCAGCGAGTTGAACTGTATGGGTTATTTAGTAGATAGTTGCAAATAACTTTTAGACTAGAAGTATACATAGAAAACCGAAGATATGACTGAGCTATGACTGCTATGACAGAAGTGAAAATAATATTCGATTTGGTATAGACCGGTTCGCGCTCATCGTTGCATGATGGGCGAACATGTCGGGAAATACAGTGTTTGTATGAGAATTCAATGTTGAATATTTACCCCAAAAATTGCGAACTAGAGAAATCTAGTATCCCAAATCAAAAGAAGGGCTGTATGTGTTTTCACTATTGATTTTTTAGGTTAGAATAAGTAGTCTACGCTCGACGATCTTATTTAGTTTTGCCCATATGTTTACTCATAATTTGATCGCGGCTCTTTACAGTAAATATATGGACAAATCAAAGTAAGATTGTCGAGCGTAGACTACTTCTTCTAACCTAACAAATCAATAACGAAAACACATACAGCCCTTCTTTTGATTTGGGATACTAGATTACTCTAGTTCGCAATTTTTTGGGTAAAAATTCAACATTGAATTCTCATACAAACACTGTATTTGCCCTGATTACCCATCATGCAACGATGAGCGCGAACCGGTCTATTATTAAGGGAAGTAGCCTGCTTGCCGGCTCTCCTGTAATTTTTTTCGGTCGTTTCTTTTCGGATTGGGTCACCTGTGGCACGCGGTCAAAATGGGGCGAGGACAAAAATGAAGGGAGGGGGAGGGGAAGGGGAAAGGAGGGGAAAGGAGGGGAAAGGAGGGGAAAGGAGGGGAAAGGAGGGGAAGAAAGGAGAGCCTGCACGAATGCCATTGTTTTCGGAGTATTTACCGTTCGTCCACGAACGGAAAATTCCCATTGGCTAGAATGTGACAGGTGTCAAGTTTGACATTAATCACACACGAAACCGAATCCTGTGTGACATACTAGTATGTAGTTACATCGGTCGTAACACAAACGGAGACATTTCCATTCGGCTGAAGTATTACTACTTTCACACTGGTCTCCTTCGTTTCTGTAACAACATCAATATTTAAATGTTGAGTGAGCACTTCATCGGCACTTTACTCCTGTTGAACTTGAAACAAATACTTTCTCGATGACCGCGAAGAAGTCGTTTTTATTGGTAAATATTCAGACCATGGTTGTTTTCTTGCCAACGGGCTTCGATCGGGTGTCAAAACTGTTGTTGGTAGCTGGCGTTTGCTTCGAATGGCTTCAGTACTAGGACTACTGCAGCTTTCTCCAGCTCCACTTTATTTAGAAAGTTTTTCACGTAAAAGTACAAATCATTGAGAATTCTAATCTTCCTCCCACAGAGATTACAAACTCGACTCGATAAACCAGGAGAATTGACAACACGGCTTCCTTTACGTTTGCATTTGGAAGGAATTAAAAGATTATCCTTAGAAATAACTCCAGAACAACCTGGATCAACACTTGCAAAGGCGACAAAAATCATTCACGGATGTTTCGACCTCTCTTACTGGTAATTACTTTCTTTGGGGTTTCTTCTTGGTCCACATGCACCATTTGTATGTGTTATGATTAATACCGCAAAAAATTAGAACGTGGAGCGCTGAACCGGAGCGCTGTCATTTTGAATCGTGTTGACATTAAGCGCGATTTTCATTGGCCATTTTTTTACACTTGGAGCGTGACGGGCTGTCAAGCATGGTCAAGCGTGGAGGGGCGTAATTCTCAAAACAATGACATTCGTGCAGGCTCTCCTTTCTTCCCCTCCTTTCCCCTCCCCCTCCCTTCATTTTTGTCCTCGCCCCATTTAGACCGCGTGCCACAGGTGACCCAATCCAAAAAGAAACGACCGAAAAAAAATACAGGAGAGCCGGCAAGCAGGCTATAAGGGAAGCAAATATATATATTTCGCTTTCTGTTTTTAGCCATTGATAATACCACTTCCAAAGGAAATCATATAGTTGAGCCGGGGATACGGAGGAGCTCCAGTAGCCCGAGAAGACAGCCGCAATGTTCGCTCGGTCCCGAAATGGCGCGAGGATGCAGTGGGGAGCGATAAGAGTCGGCTGTCAGGCTAGAGCCCCAGCGGCCTGTAAATGAAAAGAGCTAATAATGACCAATACATTTACGAGTAGAAATTTGAGACGCTAGATGAAATAATTTATCATAGCTGATCACAATTTTGCTGGGGAAAAAACTGTGAAACTCAGCAAATGCTTGAAGAACGAAAATAAAGGAAGGGATTGTCCAATTCTAAACATCTGAGTACAAGCAAGCCGGGTCAGAGTTTTCTTCGAGTAACGTTTCGGAGTTAGTCAGTTAGCCGGTTTCCTTCGCAGCCGTTCTCAGGGTTGTACCCCTTGAAGATAAAATTACAATTTGTGTTTCTGTTATAGAAAATATTTTTCTTTAAACCACCACAATAATGCCTACATTGTTCCAAATCTTCTTGGTGCACCCACAGCAGTAAACTGTGTTTATCAAAGGAGAAATTAGGAAATATTATTTCCTCATGGAAGAAGTCTGGGGCCGAAGTGTTTCAATGGAAACGTCATAATTAGCACAGTGATGTGTATTTTCATTACTCTGTATTTCTGCAAAATCAAGGGTAAATAAACTGTTGTTGTTGTTGTTTCTTAGGTTAGTACTTTACATGTGCTAAGTTCAATTGTTTTTAACCACTATTTGCAGTCAGAGATATATTCTTCATTTTTTTATTTATCTCCAGGCTGTGTCTAGATCATTCATTTCCTGAATATCTCTTGAACGACATGAAATATTGACAAAACGGAAAACACCATCCTCCGACTCATTTCGAACGATTTTCATGTGAGATTGACTTAATTTTCGATGCATAAACCCTTTAACGCCCACCTTACCTTGAACCCCGTGTGTACAACCGGGCCCAGCGTACTATTTATGGAGACTGCGCATGAGTTAATGAACTCCCGACATGACAAACGGACCGATTATCATCAGATATCATGGCGTAGGCACGTTGTATTTAAAGATTTCAAGAACTGATCAAACTGGCATATCCAAACTGGCACATCAATTAATGCGAAAAAAATACGCTTTTTCTTGATTCAGAAAACGATTAAACTGAAATAAATAAAATAATGGCAACTTAGATGTTGCGACTTTTATTTTTGACTGGGAGAACGGCTGCTCCGATAGACTACTGATCTTTGGTAAACAATTTGAGAGAATATATGAATAAAAAAGTATGTATTTTCTCGGCTAGCAGTCCGTGAATAATAATACTTCATTTATTTTATTGTCAAATGAATGTGCTGCTGCTTTACTCTATAAGGCCGTGAATGGTTCATTTAACACTTCATTTATCTTACTGTAAAATGAGTGTTCTCGGCCATGCAGTATTTGCATATGAGATGGCGAAACAGGTGTAAGATCACCACTTAACATCAGTCAGTGGTTAGGGGATGCTAATATTTACCGCACAATTTATTACCTTTACAGGATAGGAAACACGTCGGCTACGAGATTCAGACAGAAAAAAAGGGGGAAGAAAGCAAGTTTGGATTACCGAACTGTATTGAACCGAGAACTGTGGCTTATAAACATGGCGAAAGGCTATCTTACTCTCGCCATTGTTGTGGGAGGTTTAGCAGTCGCATTGTATTTCGCATGGCACAAAGAGGAAGTACAGAATATTCTGAATGAAACAGGGAAGATATGGAGAGAAGGGAAAGGTTTCGCTCTCGACGGGAACGAGCAGACATCTACAAAGAAAACCGATGATTACGAGAACCCGGAGAAAAACAAGGAAAAAGACAGAGCAAATGTAAAAAAAAATGGCAATCATGAAGGCAAGAAAGCAAACGAGACCGGAAGTCTGTATGACAAGGAGAAAGATGAAAATGAAAAAAGACGAGAAAAAACAAGCGAAAAAAGGTTACCTGAAGGTCATTTGAAACACCTTGGAGACCATGGCTCTCCGATATTATGGGGAGAGGTCGACGAGCTCGACTTCGTGCCAAACGGGCGCGATTTTTATACCCATTTTGTTCGAAAACGAAAACCTTTAATAATGCGAGGGGCAATAAAGGACTGGCCAGCTGTGAAACACTGGGCTGACGAGAAGTACTTATCAGAAAAATACGGTGACGTGGTGTTTGATGTTCAATTCACCAAGAAATACGAGACAATATTACCGATGAAGAAAACGATGAACTTAACCGAATATCTACAAATCTATAAAAAACAAAATGTCTACTTAGATTGTCCTTTTCCTCACAGTGAAATGACTCAGGATATTCTAGTTCCGTATTGTTTGCAGTGCAATGAAATGCTTAAGACAATCGCCAGTACACATTTGTTGTTCAGTAGCGGTGGGACTAGCTCCAGTCTACACTATGATGGTTATGAGAATCTACTAAGCTTGATAGCCGGTACCAAGGAGATTCTAGTAGCTAATTACTCGTATAGCGATCATTTCTACCATCGCAACTATACCACGGTCAATATAGAAGCTCCGATAGACCCTGAAGCCGTAGATCTCCTCAAGTACCCTAAAGTAGCCGAAGTCCCATTCCATAAGGTAAGTATATATAGACAACGAGAACTAAACACATTGCAAAACAAAGCATTCCAAAGAATACCTAGCATAGCTATGCGATTTTCTTCATTCGAATTGAAAGACTCTGACTTCGACGACATTCGCCTTTTGACCGGCTCGAAGCTCGAGCAAGTCGAAATGCTAATGTACTGTAATCGACACTGATTGGCTCAAGTAACCGTAAGTTGGAATGCAATGTGATTGGTTCTCGTTGTCTAAGTAACCCTGCGATTTGGATAAATAAAGAAATTCGCAGTCACGGTATAACTTAGCCTGCTCCGCAGGCTACCACAGGAAACCCGGTCTCGATTTTTTCCGATTATATAGGAGGTGCCTGCGGAGGAGGCTAGGTATAACTAATGTTTCTTATAAATGGTGACAAATACTTTCTTTGGAAAAGCTATTATACTGATGATAATTATTTTGGAGAAGCTGGAGTATTTAAAAAGAAATTCGGGTATAGCTTCCTGTGAGAGTGAGGACATATATTGCTCATAACATTTAAAGCACCCAGCCTACCCATGTACTACGTTCATCTTCTCTGAACTTACTGTCTGTTCCAAGGTCTATCACTACAAACGACTGCCTTCTCTGTTAATTGCCGCTCCGAAATTCTGGAACGCCTTACCTCAATATATTAGATATTTAGACTCCCTTATTTCTTTTTTCGGATTAATCACGGCTTCTGGGAAACCCCCACCCCTCCCTCACACTTCACCCTAACCTTTTTAAAATTGTTAATCACGATGCATATCCAAGGGAGGGGTGGGTGGGCAGTTTCCCAGAAAAAGGGATTGAGCCCTTTTTTCTTGTTAGCTTATCTATACTTCTTCTATGTTAGTTTATATCAAAGACATACCATAGCTTGTAAGTTAGTTCTATCTTTATATTTCACATTATCTCTTAGCTTACTTCTACCAGTATTATATTAGTTATTCAATTATTTATCTTTAAGTTAGCTATTACACTACGGATTCATCACTGATACGTTTTCTTCCCATCTTATAATACTTTAGGTTAACTTTAGAGCACTGAGTCTTTGATTCTATAGGTTGAAATGTAATTCGAATGTGTTAATGTAAGAGCTCCTGGGCCTGCGTATAATGCTCCAAATACTTATTATTATTATTATTATTACAAGTCAAAACCGCTAACGATAATCCAACATGTGTGTTAGACGCTAGCTAGGTCATAGCGAGTGTTGGGTAGTGCCATGCAACTTGCATGCTAGTGATCATAGGTGTATGGTTATTTTCCACCTACTAAGGCTCAACTGGAATTTTGGAGCACTTCTCGTGGAAAACGGTGGCCTAAACTTCCACCAAGAAAGTTTCTCCTTGAAACGATTGTCATTTTCCATCCAAGTGCATCGAATGTCATCACAAGCTCGCGAACCGACAGCCTTCCGCAGTTCATGCTGCATGGCAGCCGTCGCGTCGAGTACAGAAACCATGGTTTTAAATCTGCCACATCACTTAATCCATTGTGATTTTAAGCTGCAACCTCATTCTAGCCACTTCTAAATTGGGGAGGGTTCCATTATGAACAGGAAAGGCAAAGGAATTTTCATCCTTCCCCCCTCAGTTTTGCAAGCGGGTTCGCATTTCTTACCCCACATTTGCAACCAATATGTTGTGTTCGTCGTGTTTACTACCCAAACTAAGATTTTAAAGCATCAACTTCATTCTAGCCACTTCTAATGGGGGAGGTCACCATTATTAACGGGAAATGCATAGGATTTTCCACCCTACCCCCCTCAGTTTTGCATGGTTCGCATATCTTACCCCAAATTTGCAACCAATATGTTGTGTTCGTCGTGTTTACTACCAAAACTGTGATTTTAACGCTACAACGTTATTTAATCCTGTTCTGCACTGCGAAATAGCAAATGAAACTGTCCCATCATAGCTTTGCGGCCAAAACGGAAAGGGCGATGGATTTTTACGGGTAGAAAAGAACATCGTAGAGACATGGGGTTTTCACCAAAATGTTACCCATGGAAAACTGCAGGGGGTCTTCTCCATTTGGTTGAGGTCAACGTCCAGGGGGGGAAGTGACATGCAAAAGAAAATTTCAAAACGCTTTAACCTCCCCTAAACTTCATTTGCGCGAGCGTTACATAAAAAAATAACCTCTCTGGGTAAAATTACATCAGATAGGCTTACTTTTATTTTCCCTAGCTATGTGCAACATGCCAAACATTTAACCACGAATTACAAATATTCCCTACCCCACCCCCCTGGAAACGGTATACCAATTTGTTTTGGCAACATGTCTCGGGAATGTCATTCATGACAAAACTGATCGGTTCCTAAGTTTTTAAGTTCAATACCGAAAGACAGAAGCTGCCAGGCCCCGCTCGGCCAAGCAAAAAGCGAGAAAAACCGCCTTAACCACCCCTGAACTTCATTTGCGCGAGTAGTACATCAACATTTTGTTCTAGTTGGACGAAACTACATAGGATAGGCTGGTTTTCATTCCCTTAATTATGCGCTAGATACCGAACATTAATTAATTAATTAATTAATTACTTAATGATCGTATTATTTCTATGATTATCGTTAGGAATTATTATTATAGCCTGTAAGGGAAATAAACATGAACAAAAATGGAATTTTAGCGATGTGCAAACTTCGAAAATATGTCTGAGAGTAAAAGCTGCATTAGACTGCGAACAGTCCCTCCTTTTTCCTCATTACCCGCTCCGCTCGAACGCCTGCCATATTTTCTCTTCGCTCGTTCCGCTCGCAAATTACTCTCAATGGAGGGAAAAAGAGGGACTGTTCGCAGTCTAAACCTGCATAAGCCGGCATATATACACGTAACAAAGTGTATTCGGCTATAACTTTATGTCAATGATTATTCCAAACAGGCCAATATATGTACGTTTTCATAGCGACTCTTTTCCGTCATTACTCGGGCTGCCTATGGCAGCACCGAGTCTTAATCTGCAGGCCGTTATTTTATTTTTTTGTTCCGTGAAACAAAATTTCTGCGCATTTTGGCTAGATAACTTAGCGAACGAAAAACCGGTTTTGGATTTACATTTTATCAAGATGACGACAAGATGACTCCATGCAAGATGACTCCATGCAAAAGTATTTCTCTGAAGCAGTTTCTGTAACATTCAAGTCACTTTTTCCAGAGATCGAAAATCTCAAACCTCAACAAGATGAGTCAATTTTGAAATTCATGCAGAAGATGTTTTTGCTGTGCTACTTACCGGGTTGGGGAAAGTCTTTGGTGTTTGAAATGATTCCCGCGTTGCGTTCGATTCGTGGTCTGCATTGTCCTCAGAAAGCCACTGTTATAGTTGCGTGTCCTTTAAATTCACTTGTGGAACCACACATTAGAGAGCTGGAGAGTCGAGGAATCAAGGCATGTTAGCTATAAAGCAGGTTTCAGTCCAGGTTTCAGTGGAGTCTTTTGCATTATCTGAATTTCGAACACACAAGTAGTCGTCACGTGTAGCGCAAATCAGTGGTGCGGAAAAGTGTAAACATGTATTTGACAGCTAACAGACGTCATGACTGCAAAACCGGTTATTCGAGAAATGTGATACTAGTTCGAACATGGAAGTGAGATTGGCTATCGGTGGCACCAGAGGTTCTCGTCGCTTCGCTCTAGCCTCCTCCGCAGGCATCTCTAGTTAGTAAGAAATAGTAAACATGTGGGCGCGCGAGGGACCACAGGGAGCCCATAATCTGATTTCTTCAAAAATTAGAGATGCCTGCGGAGGAGGCTAAGACAGTAGAACCTCTGGTAACCAGGGTATATACACATACACATGAGTCAAATTCAAACCGGAAGTGACGGAATTCTTTAGATTCTTCACGAGGGTTGTTAGCCCGCAATAAGAACTCTCTCGCTGATTTAAAGACCTTGATTTGTAACCGATGAAGGCTGACCTAACTGATATCCGTAATGAATTCTTACTCTCGTCACGTCAAAACACGAATCAAGAAACGAAACTCAGTCATTTCGAAGACAAATTAGTGCAGCAAGATAATATATACAAGACCGAAATCAAGATGCTGTCATATGGACGGCGTAATGGACTCGTCAAGAACAGCAGCTAAAGTTACAAAGAGGCCCACAAATTGACCACGAATACAATTAACATTTCTTCCAGAGGTTGTATAGAGAGAAAAGACGCCGCGGAGAAAGAGCCGCGAAGCGGCGATCAGCGAACTTGATAAAGACGGCCACAGGGTAGAAAGAACAGTAGATAAATATAGTGATAGCTCCATCACATACAGGATGGACAGGATACAACTTATAATTTGGGACAAATATAAACATACATTTGAGACAATCATCTATTAGTACTCGGAACCTGCAGTATAACAGAACAGCAGACTAAATTGCAAACGTGTGTTACATGAATAAGTAGTGTTTACAGTAAAAGGTCAACTACTTTAATTTACATACCATTGTTTATCTTCCCCGCCGACGCAGACCAAAACTAGTTTTTACAGGAACTAGTTGCCTATCATACTTTAATTTACATACGAGAAAAAACAAAAATATTAAATTACATATATATACTAGGCCCTCTTAGTAATAACCAAAGGAAAGAATTAGAAAGAACAGTAGATAAATATAGTGATAGCTCCATCACAGGATGGACAGGATACAACTTATAATTTGGGACAAATATAAACATACATTTGAGACAATCATCTATTAGTACTCGGAACCTGCAGTATAACAGAACAGCAGACTAAATTGCAAACGTGTGTTATATGAATAAGTAGTGTTTACAGTAAAAGGTCAACTACTTTAATTTACATACCATTGTTTATCTTCCCCGCCGACGCAGACCAAAACTAGTTTTTACAGGAACTAGTTGCCTATCATACATTAATTTACATACGAGAAAAAACAAAAATATTAAATTACATATATATACTAGGCCCTCTTAGTAATAACCAAAGGGAAGAATTATTAGCTGAATATTAGCAGTCTTTAGGAGTGGCCGGTAGCGCGGTGACTTTCATTCTCTGCTCTCTGTATTTCATCTTCAATCTCCGCCGCCTGTGGCCCGAGTGAAAGGCCCGAGTGAAAGCCCAGCAAGATGAGCTCTTGTTTGTTTTCGGATTGGGCTACCTGTGGCGCAGACCCACTTCATACCCAGTCCCTAGCATCCAGTGAGTAATAACGCCTGGTACACATCTGTCATATTTGGACACATTATCGTTCATGATATTTCAAGATTATCTGATTTCATCTGAGGAATTAGCAAATGGCGAATGTCCACGATACTATTAATCTATCTGGAGCGCTCTACCGAGACGTCGTCATTCTGAGTCCTGATAGCTTTTTTCTCGGACAAAAAAGATACGAAAACCTGGAACCCTAAGGCCTAAGCCTTGCACCGACAACAGGTTTATAAATACTTCGCTCTACGATGGGACATTTGGTATACTTTGCCGCGGCTGTCCTTGTGGGGTCTTTTGCAGCTACTGTGTATTTATGGCAAAGCGGGACGCTCTATGAATACGGACTCCTGCAAACCGGTGAAAGATCTGAGTCAACCATTACAGACGACCTCCATAAGAGGAAGGACTATAGTAGGAGAGAAGGCGGAGAATCAGATAATTTAGTCTCTAAGACACATGTAGATGGAGAGTCAATTGACGTGAAAACACGTGGGGAGAAAGGTGAGGGTGCAGAAGACATCAAAAAGGAAGAAAAGGAAGTGGGAGACACAACAACTTCTTCATCCGTACCCCA
The DNA here is from genome assembly GCA_030867875.1 of Actinernus sp. WN-2022. Lineage (NCBI taxonomy): Eukaryota > Metazoa > Cnidaria > Anthozoa > Actiniaria > Actinernidae > Actinernus > Actinernus sp. WN-2022. The sequence continues at coordinate 31,748,310 of JAOWCC010001501.1, forward strand.
AGACAATACTGTCCCACCCCCACCCCCACCCCCAGGGCATCTTAAGAAGCTTGGAGAACATGGGTTACCAGTCATTACAGGTGAAATAGAGGAGCTGGATTATGTTTTGAATGGGAAAGATTTTTATACCAATTTCATAAGGAAGCGTCGACCTGTGATCTTTAGGGGTGCAGCCAAACACTGGCCTGCATACAAGTTTTGGAGAAATGAATCATACCTTGACACTCAGTATGGTGATGTTATATTTGAGGTAGAACTTACTAAGAAGTATGAAAATATTCCTCCCATGAAAAAAACACTCAACATGAGTCAATATCTAAAGATGTACAAAAATAATGAAGTGTACTTGGACTCACCATTCCCGCAAAGTAGAATGACGCAGGATTTAATGGTGCCATACTGTTTACAATGTGAGGAACTTGTGTCCAATATCAGTAGTACTCACCTGTTGTTCAGTAATGGAGGTACAAGCTCCAGCTGCCATTATGACGGATATGAGAATCTGCTGACGGTGCTATCAGGCAGTAAGGACATCTTGATTGCCAATTACAGTTTTAGTGAGTTCTTTTACCTCAATAAGAAGAACACTTTGTATACTGCAACACCACTTTCACCAGTTGATCCTGAAGCAGTAGATCTCATTAAGTTTCCAAATTTTGCCAACATTCCTTTTCACAAGGTAAAAAATATTATAATAGACCAGTTTGTGGTTTAAATTCCAACATTTGGAAAGGGGTGCAAACATGGCGCAAAATACAGTGTTTGTATGGGAATCCAATGCCAAATAGAATCCGTAAAATCAAATTTCTGAAATATTCTTCAGATACAAACTTAAAGGTACCAGGTAAAAGATTAACTGATCAAACTTTTGAGGATGTAGCTGTGCTGGGAAGCATGCAATCGTTTTTTTCGTTTTTCCATACATTGTAAAAACGAGTCAAAGTACTCAGGAAAATTTACAATGTATGGAAAACTGAAAACACGATTGCATGCTTCCCAGCACAGCTATATCCCTCAAATCTTTTACCCGGTATCTTAAGTTTGTCTCTGAAGAATATTTCAGAAATTCGATTTTACGGATTTTATTTGCCGTTAGATTCCCATTATTACAAACAATGTATTTTACACCATGTTTGCACCCTTTTCAAAATGTCAGAATTAACTGCGAACTGGTCTATACACTTAACATTGTTATAACTACTATTAAGAAAGTAATTATATTATTGGATCCAATGTAATTGGATAAGTGTCAGTTACATTACTATAAGTTATTAGTCTGCCATCAGTGTGGTTGATTTAATGTTACTACTGTCGTTATAAGCTATTTAACAATAATTATTATTTGCCAAAGGCGAAGTCAATATTGGTGAATATTCACCAATATCAACTGAGCCTGAGGCGAATAATTGTTTTAGTATATACAACATGGGAACCTGCTTTTGGGCACTGCATTTTGTCGAATTTCTAAAATTTCCACATCGGAAACAATCGCGAAACGTGAATTTACGCCTGCCATTTTGTTTCAAAATCATCCCAAGTGTTGTAGGTGGCTATTGCTCATTATTCCAAGATAGAGAGCCAATCAAATTGCATGATCTATTTAGGTTTCCGTGTTGTATTACTAATACTCATTATACTACTCATTATATTACTAATACTCATTATAGCCTTCAACTAGCAAATTGTTATAAATATTACAAATTGTAGCAATTTAATACAAATCATTTTTTTTCCAATTGTTTTTTTTGACTCACATGCTTTGGCATAATGATATATATTGTACATTTTCTGTTGTGAAGCTGATAAAATAAAATAAGATAATATAAGGTAACATTTTATAACATATTTCATAACATTCCATAATACATGTGATAAAGTTATTACTTGTACATGTATAGTCGACATGATAATAATGATAATAATAACAATGTTGGTATAATGAAGGAGGGCATAAATGATTCCTGATCATGTTCTAAATCTTGGCTGGTGCTCAGATCACTCGAGCAAAGAAGAGCAGATTTCCGCTTGACCTTGCTCTTTAAAATGACTAATGTACTTGTTGCCATCAACCCAGCTGACAAACTGCACCCTGTGAAATGAAGGTCCCGTCACACACATGCCAATGCCTATATACCTCTGGCTACTACTACTTCATCTGAGAGACTTCCCTTCTATACAAGAACAATGGAACAGTATCCTCCCGGGCCCTCTGACATTCTTACTAAAACTTGTAATCCCACCTGTTTCAATAAGTTAATGCCTGTTTTAACACACCCTAGTGTTTACTAGTTTTTCCAATCATATTTGTTGTTGTTGTTGATATATTGTTAATTTACATGTACATCATGTAACATTGTACTGACCCTCCGATTAATAATCCTCTTATAAAGGGGGTAATCCTATTGGAAGGTAGATATAAATTTTCCCTTAGAAAACTAAGAATTTGAAACAGAATTTAGAATGTGATCAGGAGTCACTTTATAATGCCCTTGTTTCACACAGCCCTTCAATTTTTATTATATATAATAATTTATTCAATCCATCCCAAGTTCAAAAGTACAAATTTGGATTTACGATGTAGAGATCTAAAATAATAATAATAATAATAAAGAGTTTATTTTACAATATATTATGAAAATATCTAAAGAAGAAGAATAAAATACCACATTAACATTATTTTATGTAAAAGTATGATAAACTAACCAATTACATGCACTATTAAAGAACAGATTAAAATACATAGTCATGTAGTGAACAAACATGTGTTTTTAATAGGCCATGTTTGATAGGCAGTATTCTGGAATAATAATAATATAATTAGAATACAATTTGTATTGTACATATGGATGATTACATAATTATTTGTTCACATGCGCATTACATAAAATTATAACAATACCTAACCATTGTTTAAATATGCTTACATGTACATGTAATTATATTATGCCACTAACAATGTGTTACTTAGTCTAAAATAAACATGTAAAATAGAATTAATGTCTATTAAATACATATTATTTCTATGCCAAGGAAAGTAATAATTTTATTACTATTAAAACTTAATAGTACACTTGGGAGATTGGCACTAGTTAATGAAAATCCAAGATGGCGGACCTCAGACCTACTCGTGCAAGTATAGTTTCGCCAGAAAACCTTTCTTGCTCTAGCGATTAAAGGAAAGCGGTTCCTTGGAATTGTTGTTAGTTAATTGGGGAATAAAATTAATGCGGAAGAATTCTGGAGTGATTTAAAGACTGCAGGTTAAAATATACACAAGAAATGACAAGGCAAGTTGAACCATATTCGATCGAATTAAAGTTGCGATTATGTATTTATGACAATCTGATGAAGTTTTGCTTCAAGTACGAGCGTTTATGAACAACAACAAAAGATTATTCTTTTTTTTTGGAAGAAGTTTGGCATCAAGTTCAAGTGTTTATGAACTTGGACAAAATATTTTCTAATTATTTTTTGTATTTTTCAAAAAAAGTTTTTTCCTAAATTCAAGCTTCAAAACTTGGGGTGCGGCTTATCTACGGGTGCGGCTTATACACAGGTGTTTACAGTAATTAAAATTTAAAATGTTTGAAATAAGAAAGTTATAATGTTTGATACTGATAACTATTTGAAAGCTTTGTTTGAGCACAACCTTGAATTCCTGAACCAATTTAATGTTGTGGATATGTACTGGACAACTGTTCCAAAGTCTTGGAGCTGCTGACTGAAAATTGATGGGCACGTTCCATTTGACCAGAAAAAAAAACAGATCTTTCGGGTGGAAATCAAATGGAACTGAAATTTTTGGTAAGAAATTTACAGAAATTGTGGTAATATACCCTGTGAGGTTGCCCTCTTTTTTTCGAAAATTCTGGGTTGACCAAAATTTTCTGTTCCATTCGGCATATTCCACAATTTCCAAAAAATATTAGCAATAATTTCAGTTTCATTTGATTTCTATTTACTGGATGGCTTTTCTAAGTGGAAAAATCTGTTCCATTCAACATTAAGATTTTCAAAATTTCTATCCAGGTGTTTTGGTCAAGTGGAATGCACTGCCTATCTCCTAGCATAGCGTGAATAGATGGAATAATCTCATGCTGAATTCGTTTTCCTTTTTCTTTCATTTCAATTTCAGGTGACCATCAATGCTGGTGATATTCTCTACATTCCTCAGACTTGGTGGCATCATGTGCGATCTTATGAGTCTCCTAATATTGCTATTTCTCTCTGGTTCCACATGTTCGCAGAAGCAGAACAACAACAAAGCGAAGATGATCAACCGGTGTGTGCAGCTGTACTCTGGGAAGTTTAGAGATTAAAATAATATCCCTGAACAAATGAAATCTGGGGTGATCAGGGTATTACCTACATTTGTACATGTAGTTTACAAAAATTAACTGGAAAAAAATAACTGCAACATATACATACACTGTACACTATGTACTGTACAGTATAATTTATATATTTTTATTACTACATGTTTTACCATAGTTATCATCTTGAATTGAAAAGTGGTCCTTAAGAATATTGGGAAAGTTAACAAAAAATGTAACTTGAGAAACAATAATGGAAAGTGCATGTGCAGAAAAAGTAGTAACCTGACCGTGTTGTAAATTTAAGTGAATATTTACAAATATTAATCAATAATTACCTTTCTTTTATGGAGGAAATTGATGAAGATGTAGTACAATACATGAAGAGGTTTGGTGAAATGGTAAACAAGGCACCAGAAACAATTGAATGTCGATCACAAAACAGACCAATATCAGAAGTGTTCTGGCCAAAGAGCAATGATGACAACCAACCAATCAGGGAAGACCCTGAAAAATGGACTGTCACATTAGCCAGTGGATATAAAAGTAAGAACTATTTTATTTTAAGCCCAGGCCTAGGGAGGGGACTCCCTATATTGAACTGACAGGGGTGCTTTGTGCTCCTTTTATGGGTAAAAATTATCATAACCATAACTTTTAGGGGGGTCCTCATCGTTCACACAAGTTGGTTACACAACCCAAGTCATACCTTTTAGGGGTTTAGAATTATTTATTTTAAGGTTAAATAAAAGGAATCACTTCATAAATTTTATATTTGTATACTTTTAAGGGTCAAAGATCATTATGGCTTTTAAACTTCCTTTAATTTATGCATACTTTTCGGGATCATTTCCAAAAAGATTGCCAAGTACCCCTGTCATTTTGGTACCAGAGTCCATCCCAGAATTTAAGTGGCTAGTTAACCTTGGATAAACTAATTATAGGTTGAGCTGGCAGAATTTGTATATGCAGGGCTTACATCGGTTATCGTGACTAAAACAGTATGTTTGGCAACTATAAACTTACCAATCGGATTAGTCTGTCACTAGATTTTATTTGCTAGTCACCAATTCAAGTGGCAACTAAAACTTAACAAATGGATTAGTCACCAGCTCGGCTACTAGCACTTGGTGGCTGGCGATTAGATTTTATTTTCTAGTCTGACTTGCAAGTGGTGATTAAGGACTTTTTTTAATTTTGAGACCTGTTGTGAGTGTTTGAAGGGGAACTGAGTCAACCCAATGACTATAGAAAGATGTATTCCAAAGAAAGAAATTCTGCTATTTTATTTCTCTGTGTTAGCAAGTTTGAAAAATAACCCGATTCTCCGCTGATAAATCTAGCTTGTGTCGCGACTCAATTCAGTGCACATTTCCCATATCTTACGTCACACATGCCAATGAGAAACAATCACACCTCCAGCAAAAAGAAAACACAATGGTCCATAATTAGGAGCTGTTAGTCCAGCTTTTCATTGCCGGGGGGCAGCATGGCAAAACTAATTTATTCCCCATACCTGACGTCACAAAATGCAAGACTTGAGCTGTCTGTACATAGCGGAGGGTATGAGGAAGGTTTTCAGATATTCTTTTCATAGATGCGCAACACAGAGAAATAAAATATCAGAACTTATTTCTTTTGAATACATCTTTGTATATTTGTTGGGTTGATTTTAGGGTTCAGTTCTCCTTCAGGTTCAGTCATCCAGACATAGAGTCCGATTAACTCATGTACCTTTCAGTTATGACTGTAATATTATCTTACATGCATTCATGACCACACAGAGATACGTTTTTTTATCTTTGAGTGGTGATGAAACTGTATCTCCAAGATGTCTTGTAAGGGCCTGGTCATTAATTAGAAGAAGGAGGGAGGCTGGTGCAAATGAAAAATGCCATGCTCAATTTTTGACGATCCCTCCCCCAATTCCCCCCTCTAGATTACTATGCCCCCCCTAATTTGCTGCATGAAAAATGGGGACCCACCCCCTTTTTCGACCAGCCCCCCTGTAATTAATGACTGGTCCCTAAGATTCTGCCATAATTAAATGACTGGGTTTTATGCAGGACATCAACATGGTGTGGGGCCAGATGTGTAATATACTGGTATTTTTTTTCAGATGTGAAATGGGCCATTGCATTTAATTTGTGCACCCCCTGGTTGAGGATGTCATAAATCCTGGGGGTGTTGCAACTAAGAGATGATGGATCCATTTCTTAGGGGGTGTCTTCTTTGGAAGCTAGAAATCCTTGGGGGTGCACAGTGAAAGTACTATTTTCTTGGGTTATTAATTTTAGTGTTTTACTAGGGGGCCTTAATACCCATTTATATGGGCTTTCTTAAGGGGTATCACCTAATTTTGAATTTCCTTGGGGTAAACTTCATTTCAGGTCCAATCAACTGGAGTCAGTACATTAATGGTCCAATATCACTTTTATGTTCTCCCATCCTGCATATTAAACCGTTTTTTATGACTTTGTAGCCTGCGTCGCATCCGAACTGAACCCCGGTTAAGTCCGTCTGCGAAACAGTGGACAAAAGCTTGTTCTCGACCCCCAGCGAAGTTGCAGGATTATTTATAATCGATTTTGATTGGCTTTTACTAATGCTCATTCTTACACGTCTTCTGACTGGCCATTCAACTGTCACCAGCCTGTCAACAATGCGACTAACGGCTAATTTACATTTCAAAATGTGGCGGCTTTTATACACGTCGAAAAGAGCAATGATATTTGTACAATATCAGTTTAAAATCGAGATTCGTTTGCTAGAACAAGAGCAGTTGACCGGAGTTGAGATACTAGATCTTTCTAAGCTGCATGGGGGATGTGTGTGTCATTCTTCGAACGAGCATTTTGTCGTGACATATTCTATTTAATGTGTTCGGCAAGTTTCCTTTTATCTGGCACTAAACCACGGGCAGCTGCCTATTACGTTACATTACTTCAAAACCTGAACCGAAGTTGAAATAAACCTAACCTTCTCCGATAGTAAAACACGGGAAAACGACGACGTACAGAGCTCTAGCTCGTCTAGGGCGAGTAATCTCAAGTAAACAGTTGACTCACGTGCAAACGAAGCGTTTCAACCGAGCGGCCTCTGACATGATTGCCCGTCATAACAATCTCGAGCTCCGAGGCTGGTGACAGTTGAATGGCCAGTCAGAAGACGTGTAAGAATGAGCATTAGTAAAAGCCAATCAAAATCGATTATAAATAATCCTGCAACTTCGCTGGGGGTCGAGAACAAGCTTTTGTCCACTATTTCGCAGACGGACTTAGCCGGGGTTCAGTTCGGATGCGACGCAGGCTAATGACTTTGTGAATAACGAAATGTTATAATAATATTAAAAAGCCATCTGATTAGCCTCTATGTTTGTCATCTAGAATTCTTAAGTAATATTATGTAATACATATATAGGTTCATTAACAAATGCATTTGCACCTTAAAATGGTGAATTACTGCATATTTACAACATACAGTACTAGTGTAGATAATAAAATTAAATACAGTACTAAAATTTATATTGACTGTTTAACTATGACATACTGGTAGATAGGCTGGGATGAGGGTGTGGGATACAATAAATGTCAATAATTATTAAAAAAGCTAAATAAATGAAATATTATTAATTTACAAGATAAATTGGAATATGCAAAATATGGGTTGTAAAAATTGAAAATATATTACAAAATTTCAAGCAAACTTGAGAAAGAATTTAAGAAAACATGCACATTTTCAAATTGTGCATTAAAGCAAATGCTTCTAATTCAGTTTATTATTAAATGTTACATCAAGGTTATGTACAACATCTCTACCTTTAGCTTTGGAGTGTGATATGTGTTTGTTGTTTTGGTATCCTTGCAGTGCCTATGATAGGTTTTGGTACAGCTGGTTTGTTTGCAGATGCAAAGGCTGCCACATTGACGGCACTCAAGGCTGGATACAGGCTAGTACTAGTAATTTTTTATTTGTAGTTTTATGTTGCCGTCAGTCATAACTATGACGGCTACCAAATATTTATGAGCGATGGCCATGGGAAGTACATGTATATCAACATTGCAGATTCCCATGGGAAGCTTACAGGGTCAGAGAGCTTCACATGGTCATTGCCTGTAAATATTCTGTGGCCGTCATAGTTTTAATTGATGGCAGCATAAAATTTACACAAAATGTTGGTCGACCTTTGAGTTCTCAGTCTGCGTAGAGTCAACTGTCCAACTGTCACAGCGAAATCAGGGGATTGAACATACATGTAAACTTCAGGTGAAAATAAAACCATTGATCCCATACAAAAGTATACTAGTTTAGATGATTCTGCAAGTCAATATCTCCCCTGGATCTGGCACATGAAATTTCAAAGATGTTAGGTGATATCAACTAAATTAGTACTAAATTTAGTTAATTAAGTTAAACTAAATCATCAACACTGATGCTGGAGCAACTAATAATGAAAATCACTGTAAGTAACAATAATAAATTATAATTATAATTATTATAGTTATCATGATGATGATGAATAATCTTCATTCCATGGTTTTATGCCATTTTCTTGAGGTCACTGCAGTTAGATTCCAGTTCTGACTATTCCTGTAATATTATGCTCTCAGATTAATAGACACAGCACAAGCCAATTGTTACAATGAGACTGCAGTTGGAGCTGCTGTGAAGGAGAGTGAAGTCCCAAGAGAAGAAGTATTCATTGTTTCCAAAGTGCAACCACGGAATTTGGGCTATAATGACACCCTGAGGTCTGTTGAGGAGTCATTAGCAAAGTTACAGGTATAATCGAAGGGCTGTGTGCAAAAAGGGCGTAAGTGATTCTTGATCACATTCTAAATTCTCCCTTAGAAAACAAAGAAATTGAAGGAGAATTTAGAATGTGATCAAGAGTCACTTATGCCCTTTTTGCACACAGCCATTTCAATTACATTAAATAATGTATTGTAACAAGTGTCTTTTGGAGGATAATATTATATCATTGATATTTCATAAATTGTATTTTATGTAGAACTGCAACAGTAGCGAAAGTTAGTTTATTTGTTTTGGAGAATCATAATTGAAGGGCTGTGTGCAACAAGCTAAGGGCATATGTTACTCCTGATCACATTCTAAATTCTCCCTTAGAAAACAAAGAATTTGAAGGAGAATTTAGAATTGATCAGGTGTCACTTATGCCCTTAGCTTGTTGCACACAGGCCTTCGATCATTATTATTATTTGTAGCAATCTACATACATGTACACTAAAGAAAATATAATTTTAATAAAATGGGGATACATGTAACTCAACCTACAGTAATTTACAGTGTAGGTATGTTAGAGTCATATAAATATTGTCAAGTATCGACTTGTTGTCTCTTGTATGTAGACTTCCTATATTGATCTGATGTTGATCCATGCAATGGAATGTGAAGATGAACCAGGCTTCTTAACGTGTGAGAAAGGGGAACCAAGAGGGACATGGAAAGACTGCTGGAGGGCACTTGAATTGCTAGCTGAGCAAGGTGATTGGCAATCTGGTGCCTGCATGGTGCTTTTCAATGTAAAAATGAAAGGTGGGATACTGCCAATCTCATGCAGAATCCCACCTTTTTGAAAGCTGTGCACGAGATGCCACCTGGGATTTGGAATTTTCCACCAAGGATTATTGAACATCTTACTTTGCAAATTCCCACCTGGGATATCCTGGCATCCCACCCGGGATCCTGCCATCCCATGCAGGATCCCACCATCCCATCCAGGATTATTGAACATCCTAGGTGGGATGATGGGATGGCAGAGTCCGACCTGGGTTTGCAACATCCCAGCCAGGACCCCACAATACCACCATGTCACCTAGGTTTGCAACATCCCAGATGTAATCCCACCATCTCACCTGGGTTTGCAACATCCCAGCAAGGATCTCATTATCCCTCCATCCCACCTGGGTTTGCAATATCTCAGCTGGAATCCCACTATCCCACCTGGGTTTGCAACATCCCAGCCAGGATCCCAGGATCCAATCACCCCACCTGGATTTGCAACATCCCAGCCAGGATCCCACCATCCCACCTGAGTTTACAACTTCCCAGCCAGGATCCCACCATCCCACCTGGGTTTGCAACATCCCAGCCAGGATCCCAGTATCCCACCTGGGTTTGCAACATCCCAGCCAGGATCCCAGTATTCCACCATTTCACCTGGGTTTGAAACGTACCAGCTGGGATCCCACCATCCCACCTGGGTTTGCAATATCCCAGTATCCCACCATCCCACCTGGGTTTTGCAATATCCCAGCCAGGATCCCACCATGCCACCTGGGTTTGCAACATCCCAGTTGGAATCCCATCATCCCACCTGAGTTATGTACCTAGGATAGGGGTCATGTATCTACACATATCTACTGTATAGTCACCCAAATTGCAGACACATGTAACTTCATAATTCTGTGTGGAAAAGTAGATGGTGAAAACATAAATCTAGCATAGATTACAAGCTCTTATTTACATTGTACATTTAATTACTTATTCTGAATATATACTGTAACTTCCATATAGTTTTACATGCATTTCATTGCACATTATTTTGTAAAGTAATTTTTCTTTATGGTTTACTGATAGGCAAAATTCACAGCATTGGTGTTAGCAACTTTGAGGTGAACAATCTTCAGGAACTAAAGGAAGTGGCAACTATTCAACCATCAGTTATTCAAAACTTCTTTACACCATTTTATCAAGACAAGAAAACAAGGCAATACTGTGAAGAAAACAACATCAAATACATGGGATACAGGTGGGTTTAAAATACAGTCAGTCACTTTGTACATGTAGGTACAGTTGAATGGCTGTATGCAAAAAGGATGTAAGTGACTCTTGATCACATTCCAAATTCTCCCTTAGGAAACAAAGAAATTGAAGGAGAATTTAGAATGTGATCAGGAGACACTTACATGTACACCCTTTTTGGACTCACAGCCCTTCGATTGTAATTATGTAAAAGTATGACTTATATTGATTGTAAGAAACAGTCAATAAGATAATATTTAATTTATAAAACTCGCATCTTGCAGTACACTTGGGTCCATGTATGTACTCGAAGGGTTTGACGATAATCCAGTGATGGCAGATGATGGGTTAAAGAAGATTGGTGTTGCTTATGATGCTAATGTTGCCCAGGTTGTCCTCAAGTGGGCTCTTGAGAGTGGTGTCATTATTATTCCACGGTCACGTTCTTCCAATCACATCCAAACCAACTTCAATTTGCACCATGTTCAGTTGAGTGATGAACACAAACAATACTTTGAGGCTTTGGATGGCAGATTTGACAGTGCCGATGAGGTCAAAGTAACAAGTAATGACCAGATTGTACCAGGTAAATAGGAGTAGCACATGCTACATGTACGATGGCAGATCCTTCAAATATTTGCTTACTTTTTGTTCTCACAAACTTTGAGTGCTCGTCAATGGTAAAAAAATACAATATTCAAGAAAACATGTAGGTCAGCACGAACTAAACCAACAATTTTGTCTAGGATATTCATGCAATCATGTAAAACTTTGACAGAGTTAGTTTCCATGCACTTGGAAAGAAAAGAGACAAGCAAACATTACAACTTAGTTCTGAAATGTATAAAATGATACATGGATGCTGTATCTATGATGGTTCCTCAAGGCACTACAAATTTTAGACTGGAAATGCACCCTGAAGGTATCCAATAACCTTAAGCAGAACTTTCATGTGAACTTTCGAACGTAAACAAATATATTTTTTTGTTAAATTTCAATTGCATTAATTAGTACATTTTTGCGGCATCTACATGTTTATGAAAAATAGAGCCAATGGCACACAATGAATGGCCTTCCTAATCCCTGTATATTTACTACTTAAATATTAATAGCCTTATGCCATTACTTTAATGACCTTAGTTGCAAAGGAAGCACAAACAGAGAAGGAAGGAGAAAATAAAAAAAAAACTGTTAGGAACAGAGATGTGATTGACAAGCTGGTGCTCCAAAATAAGGTCAGACATGAAATGCTGATTTACAAATTAAGCCACCACTATTGACATCACCTTAATAATTTATTATGTTGTTCTATTATAATTATTCATTGTGTTCTATGTTTTATAATGTTTATAGCAAAACATTTATAATGAACTAAGTTAGATGTTGCCATGCAGATGTGCACAGAGTAGCGATGCATTTTCCCTCTTCTCTCAACATCCAAATAATCCAATCGTACGACGTGAAGGTCTTTGTACATGTATTTGCATTTAAGTTCTTGTAAGGTACATGTAAATGCTACAGGTTCTGTGGTGGATCCAGGATTGACTCTCTGAGGGGGGAAGGGGGGTTCAAAAGAGGATTCAATCATGTCTTTGTTTTTCTTTTGTATCAGGTTGAGTTTGGTTTATAGGTTGCATGTGACTCTACTAGAGAGCTATGTAAACTTAACTAGAGAAGAAATATACTTGCCTGCTGTATCTCCAGTCTTATACCTCACACAGGTGCTGCTATTATTGATACTTGTAGAAACTCAGTGCAATTTGGAATTGTGAAGTAATATGCAACAGGCTATTTACTGGGCTAATTTTGCCAATAACATTGATAGTTTGAGTTTGAATAATATTTCATAGTAGAACTGCGATTTACAGTATATAACAGTATACATAGTTAGATTTTAGTTTTACTGTTTAGTATCAAAGCTAAACATATCTTTGTTGTAAACTTCGCTTTCTGTAGTTCTGTTTTGCCTCAGTGACTTTTAAGTGTTCAAATATGGTGTGCATTGGTCACGCATTTGTGATGTAAGGGTTGTGTTTATGTCGCTTCATTGACGAATAAATTTAGTTTTGCCCCAACCTTTGCAAGTGAGAGTTCTCGCTCTGGTTTCTCCAGTTAAACATGGATTAATCATTTCTCTCGGCCTATCATTACTGGACCGGTATTCCCAACTTGGTCTCACTTTATAAAACGGAGGGTGATCATAGGGAGGAGGGTTTGACAGACAAAGGGGGGTTTGATTTAGAAAAAGGGGTTTGGTCAAATGCCCATCCACCCCAGATGTTTTAGTTTAATATCTTATTTTGTATTGTTCCAGTGCTGGTTAAACTTAACAATTGAACAGCTCAAAATAATGCATACAAACTCGCAAAATTCTAGTTGATTCATTAACTCGCAAGTGGAAAATAATTCCACTAGTAATTTATATGAGTTGATAAAACAACTTGGAGTTTGAAAACCTCAAACAAACATGGAAATTTACAAGAGTTTATAAGCCTAATTCTTACCTGATGCATGGTTTAATTAAGGTACAAAGCATCTTGTGTAGTAGTGGATGTTGTATTAATGCTGATGAATTAAAGTGATAATTTGAATACATGTATAAAATATGAGTATGAACCATTTCATTTTGCCAATACCCTACTAACTTACATTTGCTAATGGATTTCGAAGTGAAGTTCCAGCCCTGTTTACATGCAGTGGTTAAGTGCTTCGCTTCTAACCTCTGTGGCCCAGGTTTGATCACTGAACATGGCGCCATATGTGAGTTGAGTTTGTTGGTACCTCGCCCTTGCTCTGAGGGTTTTTCTCTGGGTTTGCCAGTGTTCCTCCCTCCACAAAAACCAACACGCTAAATTCCAATTCAATCTGTGAATTAGCCAGGTCGTGGCTTCGATAAGCCTCTTATGGTTGTTTCAGGTCCCGTTAGAAATTCAGTGATATAATACTCTTCCAACACAGGTCAATCCAGAAGATGCTACTCTCTATGTGAGCTCTGATGATCAGATGATTTACGCACTTGATGCCAAGACTGGAACACTCATGTGGAAGTACGGCACAGCAGAAGATGGTGGTTCTAGGTGTGCATTCAGTCCTGATGAGACATCTGTGTATTGTGGAACAGATGACAACTCAATTCGGGCATTTGACCGGTTGCATGGTACTCTCCTGTGGAGGTTTAAGACCAACGGAGCAGTGACATCATCAACAAGGGTTGGATCTGATGGATTGTTATACGTTGGCTGTGTTGATGGTCACATTTACTGTATTAACCCTGATGGCTCCTTGAAGTGGAAAAAGCACTTGGGTGATCAGGTTTGTGTTTCAATAATTACACTGCTATATTTAGCCAATATCAGTTCTGGTAATATGATATACATGTACGTAACAGCTCAGTACCCCTCCGGACAACTTCTGAGTACATTTGATTGTGAATAAAAGCACTATGGTTTGGTCTTCAGAACTGTAGTATTATAGTCTTCCTGATAGTATTAAATTCAATACAGGATATTTTAACAGTTTGTACTTTAAAATTCTAATTATCCTATAAATATTATATTTCACCCAATCAGAGCTCAACATTTCTATGAACTGCAGGGCAGTATTTTATAATTTCATGGCTAGATGAAACCAATCAAAACACAGCTGGAAATTGTGTGCTTATTTACTTTTCAGCCATCAGATTCTAGAAATAATAATACATAATTTATTAGACGTCTTGAGACACTGAATATTGGCTTCAAAGAAAACTTCAAATAAAGTTTTTAACAATGGCTTTAAATCTTCCATCTCTTTCCAAGACAAAATAGAGACTTTATTACCCATTTCTATTAAACTAGCTTCTAACCAGCTTTGCTCATCAATTTGATTGTAGGTATGGTCTACGCCAGCCCTCCTAGATGGTGGCCATGTAGTGTTTATTGGCTCCATGGCAGAGCAGTCATATAATGTGTTTGCCCTGAGTGGTGCCAGTGGTGATGTTATTTGGCAGTATCGCACAGGAGGGCCTGTATTCTCATCTCCTATCCTGAAACATGATGGGAAAGTCATGTACATCTGTTCATTTGATGGCAATTGTTATGCCTTTGATGCAAAGACGGGGAAGATTGCATGGGTGTTTGAAGGAGATGGGTCATTTCAGTCTTCACCAGTCATCAGTAAATCAACTGGTCTGATGTTTGTGGCATCAACTCAAGGGAACATCTTTGGTGTTAACGCGACTGATGGGAAAGTCAGATGGGAGCATAGAGGTGGGTGGATCAGAGCTTATACAGTAACACATTTTAACTGTTGACCAGCATGTACCCAGTGATAAGAGTTTATTGCAGGTATGGTAGAGTTAATTCAGTCTTCACGGCATGGCTAATGTGTGTACATAATGATAATGATAATAATAATAGATATCTACAGATAATGTACTTGTGGCCTGCAATGGAAAAAGAAAATAACTAAAATTTCCTCTCACCTCTGTGACCCTGGTTTGATTTCTGATCACTGAGCGCCATATGTGAGTTGAGTTTGTTGGTGTCTCGCTCTTGCTCTGAGTGTTTTTCTCCGGATTGTCTGGTGTTCCACCCTCCACAGAAACCAACATACTAAATTCCAATTCGATCTGTGGTTTAGGCAGGTCCTGACTTTGATCAGCCCCTCATATGGTAGTTTCAGATCCCATTTTAAAAATAATTCAGGGTATATAATTATTACATAAAAAAATCTTCAGCTTCAGCTTCTTTTATTTTCACTATTTCATTCTCTGGATTATATTATAAGCTTAATTAAATAAAATTAAGTTCTGTGGTAGATTGTACAAGTGAGAACCTACATGTAGCTAAAATAGTTAAAGTACCTATAAACCCAAATTAGTTATATTTGATATCGATTGTACATGAAGTGGATAGTCCAAGGTAGAACATTTCTTGATTTGAGTGTTGCGTCTACGAGATATACATGTAGAGGTTTATATGTCCAATATGTATGCTAATGATGTGATGTCATCATATCACTAACATTTGCTGAATTTCTTTGTGCTATGTGAATTAAGCTATTTTCTAATTTTTTTTTTTTGTAAAATCACTTCGAGAAGCCTCAAATATAATTTAAAAATCGGTAATTTGTCTCTATCAGCATGTTTTTGTATAATAAATGTGTCAGTGATGACATCACATCATTAGCAATTGGAAAATCTCGTAGACGTAACATCCAAATCAAGAATTATTCTACCATTGGACTACACTTCATGTACAATCAATATCAAGTATAACTAATTTGGGCTTATATCCACTTTAGGTAAGAATATTCTTGTACACCATTGGATCTGTTTAATTTACAAAATAGTCGGACCGAACTCGGCCATATTGGTCATATTAGTTTATATTAGTTATCGTTAGTAGTCATTATAGCTATATATAGGTCTCGTGTATCTCCTTTTGTATATATTAATGTTTAATAGCATATGTTTTTATGCTTAATGTTTTTTAAATGTAAGACTTACAATACAATACAATACAATACAATACTTTATTTAACCACGTGTCACCTAGGAGCTTATACAACTCGTTTAAACGTGAACGTGAACAAAAGATAGGCAAATGAAAATACATACAAACTTATAATTTAAAAAAGTTTAGATACACTTGATGTTTAAGAGTATTAAACAGTCTTAAAATATTACGAAGTCTTGAAATATTACAATATTAAAAATGTATATTAAACTATGCATTTATTACTCATTATAATAAGACTTAGCTATTAAGCTAGCTACACATTAGCCTCTGGCTCGCTCTGTGAAACGTGGGTACATAAATTACTACTGCTACTAGACACTAGTATAAATAAGTACTTATGTAAATGTGGTGTAGAGTGGTTTTACTTGATCCGTGAAACAAAAAATAATAGTCAGTAAGCTAATAGTCAAATAACAATGGAATTAGAGTCTAATTGTGACTATTAGTAGTTTAATATCCATGATTTCACGTGTTAGGTAAAATCACTCTAACTTAATATACTTTACGAGAAAGAAGTTAACTGAAGACTTAAAATACGATGGTTTTAAGAGAAAACTAAAGGTTTTTGCATCATTAATTTCACGCGAAACTGCAAGAACTGACTGATATCAAAGCGAGAAAGTGATTTTGGTTAATTACTGTACGTGTTTATAGGCGACTTTTACCCTGTGGTATTGAGTATTGTATTGTAGCATTTTAGCCGGAGAGAAAATTAAAACACTCTACTATTTCGCATGTATTTTCAAGCCTGGTGTGTGGTTCGAAAACATTTTCGAAAATATTATGATAATGTACCCGTATACGTGTAAAACAGCTGTTCGTCTCACCTCGATGCATTTGTTGGTGTGACGTCAGTGGTCATTGTATAGACATGACTAATTCGCTCTTCCCATTCAACCGCGTGGTCGCGTGGTACGTCGCCGTGATCGTCTAGAGGTTAGGACATTGCGTTGTGGCCGCAATAACCCAGGTTCGAATCCTGGTCACGGCACCATTTTTTAAAATCTTTTTTATTACATTTATTTTCTTCTTCTTCTCTTTATTCGTCCTCATTACAACTGTGTTCGCTATAATACGCGAGTTAGCCAAATGCCGCTAGACTTCCTAGAAAAATACGACATTTCAATTTGCGAAAATAGTAGTTTTAGCGTGCACAGTTTATGCTGAGTTTTAATGGAACATATCAAAGGGGATTACAAAGTATAACCGTGCCAACAGCAGTAAACTCGTAAAAAAAATTCGATGTATTACATAAATATAAAGGGAACGTGAAAATTTCTAAAGTTCGGAGTTCTCGCATCCTGTGAATATTTACCCAAAGAACCTCAAATTTCCTGTGTCAAGAACAAGTATGTGAAGTTTAAAGGTAATTACTTTTCTACTGATCATATGAGAACGTTTCAAATCGTACCTGTTCCTTTGTAATAGACCCTTCCACCGTTTTTTCCACGGCTCCTATTCAAGATATAACTCTCAAATTTTGGATTTTGACTAACTTCGAGGTGCTCTTTTCAGCAGTATCGACGGTTTTGCTGTTATACGTATATATCAAAAGTTCAAAAAACCCGTGGAAGGGTCTTAAGTCGTCGAAATTTAATATACAGCAATTGTTTAGAAAACTACCATTTGTCTTATGTTTGGAAGAGCAACTCAATCCAGCTCATATTTCATCCATTTATTGACACTTGTATAAATATCGCATTATAATGAAAGTAATATCGAAAATCGGTTACTCACTATTAAACGTTAGAGTCCAAAACTCTCCAAAATTTTCACATTTTCTTATAAAATCGAACAGTTTCGCACCTCATTAAAAATGTCGGAAAAAAATCCGCGAACTGGTCTATTTTCGCGAGAGTTCAGCAGTGAGAACTCGTTTACCTGTTTATAACAGCCACTCCTCCTTTCCAGTACGATCAGTGCAATGTAGCAAGGTCTTAATTTTATAGAAACTGACATAATGACCGGTAGTTTCAACGTCGTTCCCAGGGGTCTTTACGCGCCTAATCAAGATGACGTCCAAAGTACTTTCGCGTAAAGACTGGGAACGAGGTTGCGGTAGTTAGATTGTGGGTTACCTGTGGCACGCGGTCAAGACGAGAGGACCGCTGACCACATGTAAAAAAAATATATATAAAAATTGTCAAAAATGAATACGGAAATATATACATACAAAAAATCAAAATACAACGGAAAAGCCACTAGGGGGTACTTAGAATTTGTTCTCACATTTGATTTGATTGGCTTTTCAAAATTACAAATAATGCCTGCCATTTTACGGAATGTGGTTAATTTTAAAGGCAATAAAATCCTGTAAGTAGCTTCTTGAGATAGAAAGAGTTCATAATTTATGAAATATGTGGTTAAGCAATTTATAAATGAATTACCCGTTTCAGCCTATGGCTGTGAGAATGGTTAGTTGGTAATATTATCATCCCCTGGCCATGGGCTCCTGTCGTCACATTATTATTATTATTATTATTATTATTATTACTATTGTTACTAGTGGATACCGCTAACGATAATCCAACAGGTGTGTTAGACGCTAGCTAGGTCATAGCGAGTGTTGGGTAGTGCCATGCAACTTGCATGGTAGTTAGGCATAAATAGATTGTGCTCGGCAACTTTTGAGCAACTTTTAGCGTTTTGAGCAACTTTTTGTAGTGCGAGCAACCTAGAGCAACTTTTGCCTTCCTTGGCAACTTTTGAGCAACAAATCGGTATAAAACTGATCCAAACTATCAAAAAGGTCTTTATTTAGAAGGTTTTTATTAAAATTGGTCAAAACTAAGGATAGTTAATTGATAAATGATATACAAATAAAATAAAACTGGCTTTACGCGCGCCCACGCAAACTGGACAGCAGCTATCTATTTAATATCGCCCGCGAATTATCCAGCGGTTATTCGCTCCATGGTCAATATCACATTAGAAAGTACTACTATTGGTACTATAAGTTATGTTGAACTTTAAGATTATATTGAATTACACATCCAACATTCCATGTTTTAAGTTGTTATCTAGAATAAAATGGCTCGCCAAAGTGAGCAACTTTTTCAAATTTTGGTGGCAACTTTTTCAATTTTTGGCAACTTTTGAGCAACTTTTAGCCTTTTTTTGGAGCAACTTTGGCTGGATTTGCTAGCACAATCTATTCATGCCTAATGGTAGTGAACCTGGGTGTATGGTGATTTTCCACCTACTAAGGCTCAACTGGAATTTTGGAGCACTTCCCGTGGAAATAAGTGGCCTAAACATCGGTCGAGAAAGTTTCTCCTTGAAACGATTGTTATTTTGCATCCAAGTGCATGGAATGTCATCACAAGCTCGCAAACCGACAGCCATCCGCAGTTCATGCCGCATGGCAGTTGTCGCGTCGAGTACAGAAACCATGGTTTTAACTCTGCCACATCACTTGATCCATTGTGATTTGAAGCTGCAACCTCATTCTAGCCACTTCTAAATGGGGGACGGTTCCATTATTAACAGCAAAGGCATAGGATTTTCCACCCCTCCCCCCTCAGTTTTGCAGGGTTCGCATATCTTACCCCACATTTGCAACCAATATGTTGTGTTCGTCGTGTTTACTACCAATACTATGGTTTTAACGCTGCAACTTCATTCAAGCGAATCCTAATGGGGGAGGGTCCATTATTAACAGGAAAGGCATAGGATTTTCCACCCCTCCCCCCTCAGTTTTGCAAGGTTCGGATTTCTTACCCCACATTTCCAAGCAATATGTTGTGTTCGTCGTATTTACTACCAAAACTATGATTTCAACGCTGCAACGTTATTTAATCCAGTTCTGGACTCGGAAATAGCAAATGAAACTGTCCCAGCATGCTTTGCGGCCAAAACGGAAAGGGCGATGGATTTCTACGGGTAGAAAGGAACATCGTAGAGTCATGGGGTTTTCACCAAAATGTTACCCATGGAAAACTGCAGGGGGTCTTCTTCATTTGGTTAACATTGATGTTCAGGGGGGAAATGACAGCCAAAATAAAATTTCAAAATGGCTTAACCCCCCTGGACTTCATTTGCGCGAATATTACATCAAAAAATTAATCTAGTTGGACGAAATTACATATGATAGGCTTGTTTTAATTCGCATTAACATAGCGCAACGTACCTAACATTAACACGTCCAAGCTATAAATTACAATTATTCCCTATCCCACTCCCCCTGGAAATGGTATACCCATTTGTGTTAGCACAATGTCTCCGGAATGTCATTCAGAACAAAACTGATCGGTTTCTAAGTTTTCACGTTCAACACCGAAACACAGAATTGACGTTAACCAGTTGCCCAGGCCCCGCTCGTCCAAGCAAAAAGAGAGAAAAAACGGCTTAACCCCCCCTGAACTTCATTTGCGCGAGTAATAACGCAAAGATTTAATCTAGTTGGGCAAAAATACATAGGATAGGCTGGTTTTCATTCCTTCAGCTATTCGCTATAAACCAAACATTAATTAATTAATTAATTAATTAATTAATTAATTAATTAATGATTGTATTATTTCTATGTTTATCGTTAGGAATTATTATTATTATTATTATTATCAAGTGATGATTAATATTCTTGTAAGGAGGGAGGAGAAAGTTCATAATTTGTAAAAATATCAGATGAGTTATACATTTCTGATATAATTACGAGCTGGTTTTTAAGATTGTTATTGTTGTTAACAGCCACAGGTGAGTTTTTCTCTTCTGCCTTCGTGGCACCTGATGGCCGTGTGTACGTGGGATCTGGAACTGGTGAAGTGCTCGCTCTCAACCAATCAAATGGTTTACTTGTGTGGTCTTTCAAGACAGAGACGTCGGACATGGTATACTCCTCACCAAAGCTGACTACAGATGGCGTCCTGTACATTGGAGCTGTGGATGGCTACTTGTATGCATTGAGTTCAGAGGATGGCAAACTGGTCTGGAAGTTCAAGACTAACGGGCCATTGGTAGGGACAGTGCGCATCCCAGCACAACATGCAATGGAACAGGACTGATACGACCCCTACAGTATCACACCAAACCCCAGCAAGCTCCTGGCAAAACCTCAAACACTCTCATAGATTTAAGTAATATTTTTTTCACAAATCAAGACTATTTTTCAATTATTATCTTTTGCCCTTCCCCAGTAGTAAATAGAATATGACAGCGAAAACGGAAATCATTAGAATGTGTCACAGAAACCCACTTTGTTAGAGCATAGTTAATAGAGTGGAATGGTTATGAAACCCAGCGACCTTCTTTGTTATATGTCTTTGTTAGCTTTTTTCAACCGTGACCCTGCACAAAACACAATAGAAATTCCAATGTGTTAATCAATCAGCCAATAGAAACGTGTGAGTTTAATCGTTCAGGGGACGCTAATGAACTATGACCCTGCACAATCTTTTGTCTTGCCCCCTTCCAACATAAATCGCAGCGCCTTTGTTAGCCCCTTTGAAGTTTGCCGGGTTTCATAACCATTCCACTCTATTAACTATGGTTAGAGTTAGCCTCGATTGAGAATTTGTCCAATATCTGACACACCCATCCCATGTCCAATCCTTTTTACCCCTCCCACCCAGGTATTCCGAGGTGTTCATGAAGGAACACTAAGTCTTCATCATCTCTTCATCACTGATATCAGTCGTCAGCCTGTCAATTTTTTAGCCGAGTTTCAAAACGCAGTAGATGGCGGCATACCCTGGGTTCCAGAGGTTAAATGTTTTGCCTTTTGTTGGTAAATACCATTTGAAGCGACCGCTGTTTAATTTTTCCCGTCCGCGCGCTCGTTGTAAACGCTATTTACTAACAAAAGGCAAAACATTTAACCTCTGAAACCAGGCTAATGGCGGCAGAGAGAAATTCCAGTAAGGAAGCTTTGCCTTGTTAAATGTCATGTGCAAGTGAGGTTTCGCTCAACCCTTTTCTCCCTTTTTGTGCTCTTGAATCGTACGTGATTCTTGACAAACGACTGTACGTGCACAGGTACACCTGCTTCGAATTGGTTGCCCGATGAATAGCAACAAGCTGGGGTGGTGTAAGCGCCTCTCCTCTGTGGCTCGGGTTCGATTCCGGATCACAGCGCCATATGTGAGTTGAGCCGTTTGTTGGTATCTCGCCCTTGCTCTGAGAGTTTTTCTCCGGTTTTCCTCGGGTTTTCCTTCCTCCTCAAAAGCCGACCTAAAGCTTCCCTCCTCAAAAACCAACCTAAATTCCAATTGACCGAGGATATTTAGAATCAGGCTGAGTCAGCTAAATACAACACATGCGGTGAAAACTACAAAAGGATACACAATTCGTGTCCCCGATTAGACGCGTAAATACAGTTGTTTTTATTCTTAGGCAAAAAGCCAAGACCGAAAAGGCTCCTGGATCTTATGAATGCAATTATTTTCAAATTTATATTTCATAATTATAGATGCAAACAAAAATTCACAAACTTCGCCCCGCAGTCTTCCATTTTGTTCAAAATACACTGATCACTTGCACATCTAAATGTCACTTAGACAACGAGAACCAATCACATTACAGAACGAAAACAAAGCATTCCAACGAGAACCAATCACATTACAGAACGAAAACAAAGCATTCCAACGAGAACCAATCACATTACAGAACGAAAACAAAGCATTCCATCTTGAGCCAATCGGTTTTGATTACAAGACAATAGCATTTCAACCTGCTCGAGCTTCGATCCGGAAAAAGGCGAATTTGGTCGACTGGTTCTGAAGTCACAGTCTTTCGAATGAAGAAAATCGCATGGATATGCTAGGATTTATACTGTGGAATGCTTTTTTTCGGTTTGCAATGTGTTTAGTTCTCGTTGTCAAGTGGGCTCGGTTTCAGTAGTCACACTGTAATTGCCACCACAAAATACCAGCATCCTTTTCGGTCTTGGCACGTTGCATTTGTTCCAACAACATTTTTTCGAAACATTCACCGGTGGTTTGTGTGAAGTACTACGACAGTTCTCTAAACCTGTTTGATGTAATACGGAGCCCTGGCAGAGCCACTGAAAACTGGGTTTGAATCAGTTTTAAACTTAATTGAATTCATAAATTAAATTTTTAAAAGATTAATTCATATTTTAATATCAGTTAGTAAAGGGTAGGTTATTTATAAGTGCAACGGAACACAGACTAGTGGTGTAAAACAGAGTTACTTAGCTTTATGCTTGAAAATAAAAACGAGCAGATCCATGACGTGAAAACTACGGTGTCCATAGAGAAACGAAATTACATTTATTGATTGACAAAACAACAATATTGTGCCAACTGAATGTACTGACAATAAGGGCACACGTGTCAATCACGTGGCTCTCGGTGCTGCGGGGTGGCTTGTGTTCTGCAGCTGTTCACCGATGATTGATAATCGTCGGCCGGGTCGTGTCGTGAGGGTATGGGACGAGGACTCGCCCACAACGCCAGTGGAACTGAACAGGAACACAATAGCTGTTAGAGTGGTGTAAGATTGAGTGTCGAAAGTTATTAGCGATTGCTTTGGTTTTGCGTTTACGTAGCTTTTCCGTTATAATAATAATAATAAACTTTATTTTACAATCGGCAATGAGTTCCAGATCCTTGAAATTGATACGGAAAAGGATCTTCCCCCTTCGGTTTCACGTGTGAAGCGGGGACCAAGTTGGTTGGCCGAACCCTGTCGACTAGGTCTTATTACACTTCAGCATATCTATCATGTGGTAGGGGCAGTCTCCAAGAAAGTGCTTAAAAACTAGTGTACATTTATTAAGTTTAGCTTCATCATAGAACGGGATCCAATTTAGTTCCTTGAAAAGCTGTAGTCTATTGGCTGTGAAATAGGTTCTGTAATTATCAGCCAATCAAGTGCTAAACTAAAACCAAACGTTTTAGTCCGTCACGCAATCACTTTTCGTTTTAGCGAGAGTTATTCATGATTGCGTTTACTTTTCCACCAGGGCCCGGTTGTTCGAAACAAGGGTAAACGCTACCCCGGGGTTAAATCACTACCACAAGGGTAAACGCTACCCCGGGGTTAAATCACTACCACAAGGGTAAACGCTACCCCGGGGTTAAATCACTACCACAAGGGTAAACGCTACCCCGGGGTTAAATCACTACCACAAGGGTAAACGCTACCCCGGGGTTAAATCACTACCACAAGGGTAAACGCTACCTCGGGGTTAAATCACTACCACAAGGGTAAACGCTACCTCGGGGTTAAATCACTACCACAAGGGTACCACCGGGGTTAAAACGCTACCCCGGGGTTAAATACTACCCCAAGGGTACCACCGGGGTTAAAACGCTACCCCGGGGTTAAATACTACCCCAAGGGTACCACCGGGGTTAAAACGCTACCCCGGGGTTAAATACTACCCCAAGGGTACCACCGGGGTTAAAACGCTACCCCGGGGTTAAATCACTACCACAAGGGTACCACCGGGGTTAAAACGCTACCCCGGGGTTAAATACTACCCCAAGGGTAAACTGTACATATTACAATTAAAGATCTAGCGCTACCAAAGGGATAAAGTTAACCTTTCTTCGAATTAAAGCAACCGGGTTCTAGATTGGTTCAAGTAGAGCGGTTTTCAGTTGAGTTAATTAGAGTGATTTTACTGAACCCGTGAAATATATAGCAGCGTACTACACACTATTACACTCTAATTCTTTTGTTCTCTTTTGTGTTTATCTTGGTATTACACACTAACTAATAGTTTCTGTTTCACGGGTCAAGTAAAATCACTCTACCCACAGCCAGCCAATCTAGGAGCGAGTAATCACAAGTAACTCATAAATGGCTTCCCTGTGAGCCAATGACAAACCAAAGCAAAACCAATTTGCGTTTGGTTTTACTTTGGATTCTGATTGGTTGGTTTGCTTTCTCAGCCAATAGGAGAGCTCTAGTTCGTGGTTGGTTCATTGCGTTTTTACCTGCTCTTGTGATTGGCTGTGTAATTACTTTTGTTTTGATTTTACGACACTCGATCGAAAACCGCTCTCGCTGCCTGATATTAGTAAAACACACACAACCAGTTCTAACAGAGGAGATCTGGAAACAAGGAAGTGACATAGTACTCACCCGATGTCGTGATCAGACTTGCGCATCCGTATTTCGTACAGCATGTTTATTCGCACGTTCATGAACTTGAGATGTTGCATTTGTTCTTTCACTGTCGTCATCTAAAACGCAAAACAATCGGCAGAACGTCAAGTGATTGACTACCAATCACGTTCACTGAGATTATTCGCTAGCCTCTCAGCTCGTTCCCAGGGGTCTTTATGCGCCTACCCAAGATGGCGGATGTTCCTCCAAATATGCCCATATATAGACCAGTTCGCGGTAAATTCCGACATTTTGAAAAGGGTGCAAACATGGCGCGAAATACAGTGTTTGTATGGGAATCGATGGGAATCCGATGCCAAATAAAATCCGTAAAATCGAATTTCTGGAATATTCTTCAGATACAAATTTAAGATACCAGGTAAAAGATTAACATATCGAAATTTGAGGGATGTAGCTGTGCTGGGAAGCGTGCAATCGTGTTTTCAGTTTTCCATACATTGTCTGTAAAAACGAGTAGAATTCCGCGTGAAAATTTACAGACAATGTATGTAAAACTAAAGACACGATTGCACGCTTCCCAGCACAGCTACATCGCTCAAATTTCGATATGTTGATCTTTTACCTGGTATCTTAAGTTTGTATCTGAAGAATATTTCATAAATTCGATTTTACAGATTTTATTTGGCATCGGATTCGCATCAATTCCCATACAAACACTGTATTTTGCGCCATGTTTTGCACCCCTTTCAAAATGTCGGAATTTACCGCGAACTGGTCTATATATGGGCATATTTGGAGGAACATCCGCCATCTTGGGTAGGCGGAATTTACCGCGAACTGGTCTATTGAAACTAGTAAGGCAGCAAAGAAATAAGTGTAATCAGCCACATTCCACATTTCACTGTAGATTTATTATATCAAAGGTACTGAGTATGTGAAGGCATAAAAGAAAGATATAACATACTATGTGAAAATGTGGTTCGCCGGCGAGGACTCTAACCTCTGTCTCCCTAGTTCAGACGCTGGTCCCCCTTTCAGCAGCGGCACCACAGGCAGCCCGAGCCAGAAGCTGAAAGGGGAGACCAGTGTCTGGACTACGGTCTCCCGTGTTTGAGGCGGACGTGATAACCACCTACGCCATCGGAGAACCTACGGATTGTAGCGGGCGGAATTGCCATACATATATTGGGCATATTTGCCCGGTCACATGACCAACGATTAGGCGCGCAAAGACCCCTGGGAACGAGGTTAATTGTTGTAAGTCAGTCACCTGTACATGTGTCATGACATCCAGCAACTGTTTCTGAACGTCAATCAAAGTGTCCATTGTCTTTTGTCTTTTATTGTCGTCTATTGTGTCACAACCACTCTTGCATTCCTGAATCCTTCTGGTCCGTTCATTGGCCTCCTGTTTTGACACTTGCTTACTAAGGGTCTTATGTAGGAGCTCCTCTTGCATGTGTACCTTGCGGTCTGCTTGTACTACTTTCGCTGTCTCTTTCTTAACTGTGCTATCCTTCTGCGGAGGAAATCATTTCATATAGCGATTCTACTGCGTATGTGTAAAGTAAAGTGATAGAGCTAATTTTCAGCGGAAGTGACGTCTTTTTACTCAACAACATGCGGGGCTACTTTCTCACGCAAACTTCGTGCGAACTTACAAGTAAAATACAACTTTTTACTATTTTTCCATAAAGGAGACAAAAGAACAAAATTTTGAAAAGGAGTATGCCTTTAAACGGAGCGATGTGTTGAGAAAATGACGTCACTACAGCAAACCACTGGATGAAAATCGAGAATTGAAACACACTTCAGTTATAGCGGATGTGATTTTGACGTTAAACTCTCCGCAAAATTGGTCCTTTTTTGGGGGGGGGATCACTGATTTTGATATTTCTGCCACTATGTCCTTTTGGAAGACAAAACAGTGCCAAAGAAATGATCGAATTTCGTCATAGTGGCACTTTAAAGAGGATAATTTGTTGAGCATTTTAATTGTTGTAATTGCGTTTCTTACCTTTAACCTTCCAAACAGTTTCAGCAAGTTCTCCTGAACTTGCACCAAAATATCGTCCTCCTGTTCGCTCTCAGTAATTCTTTGTTGGTACAGTTCAATGCGGTGCTGTCGTTCCTTTTCCATGTCCTCTACTTGTTCAAGTTTGGCAGGTCGTCGTCTTATCTCCTGCAGCAACAATTCCTTGCGCTCCTCGGCTGTCTGGCGCTGCTCTGCCTCCATCTCTTCTTTTGCTTCCTGTTCAAATTTTTAGGAAAAGGGCATCAATCGTCTTATTACGATGCTTATTAGGCCATCCAAATAAAATGTTTCGTTACCATCTCCCCACCGACCAATTTTTGTTTTTTTAAATAAAAAGAAGAAAAAAAGATTGAGGACCGACCCAAATTTTAGGAACTGATAAAAAAAAAAAGGTTGAAGAATAATTTCAGAACTACACCTATTTCCGAACTCTATGTTTCTTAGCTTCTTGCTTATCTCGTGTGAATATTGTCAATCCACAACTAGTAGAGGGAAAAGTAGTCGAGGAATACATGAACATATTTATGCGTAGCCTGCTAGCAGGCGGTGGAGGGTGTTTTTTCGCGCAGCAAACGGATCATCGAAACGGCCGCCATATTGGCCGAGCGTGATTGAGACCTGGGATCGAATGACAAATGGGGGGGTGGGGGAGAAGAAGCTGAAATACCGCGGTCTTTCCTTTCTGCTTCTCCCCCTCCCCCCTCCATTTGTTATTCGATCCCAGGTCTTAATCACGCTCGGCCACTATGGCGGCCGCTTCGATGATCCGTTTGCTACGCGAAAAACAGCCTCCACCGCCTGCAAGCAGGCTAATTTATGCGAGTCTTCACTAAATTGACTTAGTAATCAGACCGCCCATAACATCAGATATCCGATCATTATTTGGCGGGCGATGGTAAATGAAACATTTGATTAGTATTAGGGTAGCGCTTCCGTCATCACGCCAAAGACCCGGGGCCACACCCCCGGCCAATTCAAGGCAGCGAGGCAAGGTGTAAAAACCTGGTACTATCTATTTTATACTATTATTAGTTGGCTAAGTATCTTATACGGCAGTATATTTTTATGAGTCATGCAAAGGCTCGCTAAAATACGAATGACGAGTGAAAATACGGCCGTATTAAATGCTTAACAGAAAAAGGCTAATAGATAACCAAAACCGTTGCGTGCGCGCTCGAGAAATGGGATTTACCACGCCCTAATCGTGAATACCAATTACCTAAGGCCCTTAAAGACTCCTTAGACGCCAGTTTTAAAGCATCTCTTAGTAAAAATTAACTTTTATCTTTCAATTTTATTATCATATTTAAGGAAATTCTATCATACATATATTTTACTATGACCATTAGCATTAGTACTTATTGTAAAATAATTATCCTAGAATATTTTAGTCATGTTTTGATTACACTTATATAATACCTATATAATTAGTTACTAGATATTAGTCACGGCTATCTGAAAAGCAGCTACGCTGATGTATATTACCGTGATTAAAGGCCCAGTACGGGCCTGTTTTGTTTTGTTTCGCTTCTATTGTCTTGTCTCGTATAACTTCGAATTTTCAACTGCGACAAATGGCGGATTTGAGGTACGCGGCGCGCAAAGCATCAAGGTCCGTACTGGGCCTTTAAATAAATATGTATTATTCTTATTATTGTTATTATTACCATGATGACGGGAAGCCATTTTAACGTAACTACCCCAAATATGGGTTGTTTACCATTTACACGGAAATTCCGGAAATTTCGGTTGGAATGTAAATGGTAAACGTTTTTCGGTTCGTCCCGTAGAAAATTCCCGAAATTAATGGAACGTCTGAAAAGGTAGTCCAAAATTCCCAACCGGAATTTCTGAATGGCAAATCGTGTACCACTTACAATTCCCGGTCGGTCGTACCAGTTCCAGGTCTTTATACGGAGCGATTTTCATCTGGAACGATTTGTGTACAAATGGTAAACGTTTTTTCCGATCGGGAAATTCAGTTTGGGAAATTTTGTGTACCATTTACACTGGTGCGCATTTCGTGCGTTCTTGGTAGAATTATATAATAAATTCTAATACAGTACTAAAACTAATATGTGTCGCAGAACAGTTCGACATGACGAAAGCCTGCAGGGTAATCAGTTCAACTCTGTCTTTTGTCTTTTTTATCTTTAACAATTAATATTACTTATCTAGTTTCTATATTGTAATTCTTATCTAGTTTTAGTTTTAATATTGGGCCGCAATGTAAACTACCGGGTCACCAGTAATTGTGTTTCTTACCCAATAAATTTATATTATTATTATTGTCGCGCTCGGAATGGAGGGGTTACTTAAAGAGATTTCATCGGGGACCATGGGATATTTTGGGAACGTCGAAAAAGCAAGGGTGGTAGTCGGGGCTAGTCGTTGCTTTAGCATGTTTTTGGCGCATGTGCAATAGCATTGAGTCACCTCCATGATCCTGAACGCGTTTTTCAGGTCGTTGTGGACTAGAGAGAGCTTCTCGTTAGTTTCTGCCACAGCCATGCTGTTCTCGTCCTCGCCGCTCATGAGCTTCTCCATTTCTTCTATTTTCCTACGCCGTTCTTCTTCAAATGCCTGTCGTGCTTGCCGTCTGCCCGCTATCCTGATCAGTTCGTCCTGCATTTTCTGCTTGGTAGACTGAGCCGTCTGACGTTCACGTTCGCACTCCGTTTGAAATTTAGCCTGCAGGATAAAAACGAACGACACACGTATATAAGAAAGGTTTCGTGTTTTGTGTTAAAGGGCTGTACTATTTCAGTGTTCAAGAACAGCATTGGTATTAATTTGGCTGTTAAATATGAACTGATCTCATGATTTCTGCACTAAAACGCATTCCCTACTATAAACCGGCATAGAAGAATTAACTTTATCTCCGAGGACCCAATTGAGTTGTTAAAACAAAATGTTTCATTTTAATAAACTCCATTAACATTAAATCGAGCAAAGTACCACTCGATCGCTGAAATACGTTCGCAGAGCTTTTGGAGGATGCGCGCTACCTTACGGTGTTATTTAAGGGCGGCTACAGTTAAATGCTCAGTTTTGGATACGTTGAACAGTTTTCCGGCTATTTCTTTTCGAGAATTTATACAATCCTAGCCTGCTATCAGCTGTTATTTCGATTTTTTTATAATTTTTTTTGCTATAATTTGTTTTCGGAGTGGGCTACCTGTGGCGCGCGGTCGAAATGGGGCGAGGAGAAAATGGGAAGGAGGGGAGAGGGGAAGGGAAGAAAAGGAAGTATTATTTATATTATTTGAATACCTGTCGAGCTGGAGGTCGGGGGTTGACCAACACTCAGGGTCTCTATATAAAATAACCCAGTAGAAGGTGCGGCCTTTACATAATACAGTAAACTAGCATACCTAACAGGTAGTGAATGCTGCTCTGCTCAGTTAAGGAATTATATTAGAAGAGAACCTACAGTAGCACTTTGACAGGAAAAATAGATTACTGGGTGATAAAAATGCCAAGGTGTTATAGATGCATATATTTTGTAGTTTTGGGGCTATCGTGCGACTGAATGCTGTTTGAGCTGTGGTGTGTAACTCAAAAGTTGTCGCGATTTATTTTCGTTTTGTCCCGACATATCAACGATCTCCCGGTAAATTCCCTGAGCCTACCAATTCCCAACATTTTCTTAAGATTCCCGTCACAACAAACTGCTGTTGTCCCCGGTGAAGTTTAAACAACGGAAATCAACTGTAATTGAGAATGTAATTGTAAATGCTAATCGTATTTTGAACCGGCTGCTTGACTTTATCGAAGCCAATAGAAGAAAATTATTTGCTGCTCACCTTTTTCTTGATAACAGGAGAGATCTTGCTCTTTGGAAACTGATAGTTCACACAGAGTTAGAAAGAGTTCGTCTACACTTCGACAAATTCATGATTACACAAGGATCGCATACACATGCAGAAATGCATTAAAGAACGGTTAAACATAGTTAGCTCAAACAATGCAGATTCCACCTCGTGTAATGTCACGTGACGATCAGATCCGTGCAAAGCAGTGTGGTAAAAAAAGACAATAGAAGTGATGCATTGTGGTAAAAAAAGAAATCGAGATTTGGACCGCTTACCGATTAGAACTGCTGCCTTGCTCGCTCGCTTCAGGCTCGCTCGCTGCGGCAGCAATAAACGGTTAGACCTTCACGTCTTCTCGGATAAGGATGTAAAATCGTGGGACTAGTATAGTGTCCCCAATTATCTGCAAAGCTAAATACATTGATACTTAAATAAAGCCACTTACTTACTTTTACTTCCCCCTCAGCTCCTTCCCTTTTCTTCTCGCCCCATTTTGACCGCGCGCGCGCCACAATCCGAAAACAACATTGGCAAAAAAACACCGCTCGCAGGCTAATAAATCCCAAAATGGTAGCCCAATCAATGATCAATCAATTAGTTTATTTAATATAAAAAGTTTACAAGGAAATATACAATAGAACTAGCATAGAGAAGTTAGTGCTATTTCAGTGCTAAACGAACAGAGAAATATATAGTTAGCACCAGTAATCAATAATTGGCGGACGATCAGCTGATAAAACCTCCAAGGAGCTTGTAATCACTGACCACCTGGGCGGCTAAATCAATTCGAAAACAGATGTGGGATTATATTTATTTTTTAAAGAAGAGTTTGGGAAAGACAAAGAAAATGGGACTCTGAGGAATTGCTCTATTTTCATTCTATAACCATAATGCAGTCATGCCTATCTGGATAAGAAGCAATTTTCCAAAGTAACGTCTGTTTACGTCACATGATCTGAATTGGGTAGCAATAGAGTTAGCCTATGTATAATAATATAAAATATATTCCATTCTAATCTATTGTCGAAGAGATTAATTATTAATGAATTACAGTTCTTTTCAGCGCATTTCGACTAGCCTCAATGCGCTTACACTTTATGGGAAAATACAATAACAATCTAATTTAATCTAATCTAATCGAACTGTAAACCATGTATACGTGAATAAAAACTATAGATTAAATAAATATGTCTTAAGAAGAGACTTAAATTGCGTGACGGACTCAGCATTTCTGATGCTGGAAGGTAGCGCGTTCCAGAGCTTAGGCCCCGAGATTGAAAATGCGCGATCGTCATATGTGCAAGACATAGACCGAGGAACAACAAGTAAGCCCTTTGTAGATGAGCGCAAGTTACGTCGTAGGGCATATGGCATAAGAAGTTCACTTAAATAAGTTGGTACGCAACCGTGTATAGCAAAAAGTAAAACTTTAAACAAAATGCGCTTAGTAATTGGCAACGAATGCAGAACACGCAGAACAGGGGAAATATGATCCGTGCGCTTGACTCTAGTGACTAGCCTAGCAGCAGAATTTTGAATGCGCTGTAACTTATAGATGTCAAATGAGATGAAATCAGTTAGACATTTGTATCATCGCATATGCTCTCTTGGTTAAATGCTTCACGTGACAACTTACGTCATGTATAGCAAACAAATGAAGTAATTCCTCTTGCATGGTGGTCACGTGATTGGAGGCATCCTCGAGATCAGCGTCATTAGTGGCCGCGATATCTGTGTACGGCATTGACATGCGCCGTTGCCGTTCCTTCTCCTCTGCTGTGTTTACTAACTGCACGGTTTGTTTGTTTGACTCGCCCTCCAGCATTGAACAACCTGGAAATAACTCTGGGCTCACAAACCAATGCTTGGCTGCACTCTTTAAACGCGCTACATTCTGAGAACGATAAAGATAAAAATAAACAAGCATGTTAAGGCATGGTTTGAGCATGAAATCGAGGATAACGCTATTTTATTGAATAGAGTGGCTTATGTTTGCCCGAATTGTACAAAAATAGTGGATATCACTAATCTCAGTGTTCGAACAGATTTTATTGTAAAATGTCTATCACGTGACCAGCCACATGATTACAAAATCTAGAAATTTCATCTCAAAATGGACCGATCACAGTGCATTTTTAAAGTAACGGTTTCTTGCTTATCTGATTACACTTCTGATTGTTTCTAAAGATCCGTTTGGAGTGGTTGACCATATAGATTGTTAAGGCGAAAATAGAGAAAACAGGTCACGTGTTCTTGGAACCAGTTTTCCCCAATTTTCTCACCCACAATGGCAAAATGTCAACCAGAGCTTTAGAGACAACTGGAAGTGTGATCAGATAAGCCAGAAATCGTTACTTAAAAAATGCACTGTGACCGGCCCATTTTTGAGTTCTTTGTTTTATCAGCCTTAAGGTCACGTGACCACCAAAACACGAGAATACCTAATTTAGAATGTTGATACATATGATTGCTGCCTAATTACCAATTTCTGTGGTATTTCATTGAAAAATGACAAAGTTAGCGAATTTAGAGTGTTTAACAGAATTGCTGAATAAACCATGCCTTAACATGCTTGAAAAGAAAACGGCTTCTGGCAATAATTTTGGGCAAATTAGGGACCGTTCATTTTTATCGGGAGGGTGGCGGTGGATTTGAAGGCTTTGTTCCCCAAATGTTGCAAGCAATTTTTCTAATGATCCCCTGAAAATCTCTGATTTTTGCCTGAAACCCCCCTCCCGTTACAAGTAGATCTTACGATATGTTTGATGAAACTATTATTTTTCCAGATGACCCACCCTCATAAGAGCTCCGTATTTTAGCTAACCCCCCTTTAAGAGCCGGATTTTTTTACGGATGACCCCCCTCCCCTCAAATCCACCGCCCCCCTCCCCCACCCGATAAAAAAAATGACGGTCCTTTAGTTTCACAAGCTATGCATATGATATCACGTCCATTTGTTATCTTTTGTAGCGTAGCAAATGATTTTTACTAGCTCTTGTCATAGAGTAATTTCTCTCTGTGGACCAAGCTGATTAAATACTAGTAATACATTAAATGCGGAAGGCTCACGACCATTTTCATGTTGTTCGTGTAAATTTTAGTCTAGCCTGCGTTGCGGCTCTGGAGTATCGGAGCGCAGCGAGCGGAGATAAGGGGGATTGTGGCGAGAGAGAAAAAGAGAGGGGGGAGGGGGTGGGAAGGAGAGGAAGAGAGAGCCTGCCGGCAAGCCATGGTTATTTTGGTATCCACCCACTCATTAAAATGCATAAAATTAGTAAGTCATTCGACCGATTCATCCAATCATCAGGCGGCGGAAGTGAAAACCATGTTTAATATCTGTCAAACTCACGCGTGGAATCTCAAGGAATCTCAACTCGAGCGTAAAATTCAAAATATATATATACGACCTTGGAGAATGTCAGCTGAGACTCAGCTGAAAGTTTGCAGGATAAAGATAACTAAGAGAAAGAGAACTCGTTGCCGCTGAAAAATATAAAGTCTCCACCAAATCAGAAAACAACACTGCCGACCACAATAAACGCCGGAACGAAGTTCTGCCAAAAGAAGTGGTAAAAACCATCCACGCAGCGTTACGAAATCATCAAAGCAGCTCGTATTTTCGGAAGCACAAGCCTGTTCCTCGAATACATCGGTCCATGTTTCAACCGTGTGCGATTCGTCGACGACAATACAACTGAGCAAGACGCTTGTGGAGTTCCGATTCAGGGTTCTTTAGCTCCTCGCGAAATTCGCTCTCATTACTTCTTCTGCAGAACTAAACACTGCAGCAACTTGAAGTTGCACTTCTGTAGTTCCTCGGGTTTTAATAACACTAGTGAATGCTTGGAATATCCTACTTTTTCCAAACCCAGTTGGGATTACAGCTAGAACATCTCTTCCAGACAAAAGATTATAATTCTAATAGCCTTGCTCCTGTTCTTTCTTTAAATTCATCGCTGAGGGAATTCTCGGTATGTTTGTCGCCAAATTAATTGGTTTCTGCTCTTATCGCATGCCATGCATGAATAAGATTTAATGATTTCTGTCAATCACACATTTTAGCCAATAGCAATACGCGGCCTTCTGAGGCCGAGAGTTATCAAAATAACCATGGCTTGCCGGCAGGCTCTCTCTTCTTCTCCTCCCCACCCCCTCCCCCTCTCTTTTTTCTCTCGCCCCAATCACCCTAATCTCCGCTCGCTGCGCTCCGATACTCCAGAGCCGCAACGCAGGCTAATTTTAGTCAGGGTTTGTCCAACCTTGCCCCAAACAATGATGGAATATATTGTCCGTTTGATTATCATTTTAGCGCAGTACCTTCGCGAACACTGTGAAGCACGTGGGATGCGCTGAAAATATTATGTACGATTTATCTCACCTTGTGTTTGCCCACGTGTCTGTGTAACAGTTCCTTCATGTTTTCTAGTTCTTGGAGGATCTCCTCAGGATTAAAATCGCTATCACTATCCTCGTCGTCAGACATGTTCAATGTAAAAGTTACTAATGTTTTACTGGCTAAGAACATTAACTATTGTTCAAACAGCTCTGCGATCCAATGTCTTCACTCCATTGTGACGTCATTACCGTATGTTGATGACGTTGTGCACGCGCGTGGTTCATACTCTGGCCCAGGTTTCGGTTATTTCTCGAGCAATCGGACCACAGGCAGCCCAAGCTCTGAATGAGTTTGTAATATTTTTGTACTAGTATAAATACATTAAATGCAGATTTTAATGTTTTGATCAGGGTTTGTCCACACTTGCATGCCCTAGATAATGATGGAATCAGTTGGTAGAGCACGGTCTAGAGATAGTGTGGGAGATCAGGATTCCGGCGAATCCCGGCCGCGTCCTTGGGCAGGGACATATAATCCGTTGGCCTAATTGACCTATATCACTATTACGTCATATCAAAACAATGTATTGTTTAAACGCTAAGGATCACGGTCGTGGGAGGGGGACAAAACAGGGACAAAACAGCAACAACACAAAGGAAATCGCTATCAAATGCATTTTGAAGAACGTAGAATAGCGGTAACAGCCACCAAATACGGTAAATATTGTGGGATAAACATTGATACAACTGATATCTGGAAACCAGACAATTCGAAGTGAAATTTTCCTCAGCAGAGCAGATTTAGTTCAAAATTCTATTGTTCAAGTCGATTCTGTCCCCCTCATAAACAAGCCGTGACGTCATAATGATATAGGGTAATTGTCTCCTTCCTCTTCTAATCTATACGAGGGGGACGTGAAAGAACCTGTTGTGTTATTTCGAGGAAAAGTAGGGGATTGTCTCCCAACACAATAGCCTGGTATTCTGAGGTACTAACAATCACTCATGATTGTAAACTGCACGGCAGCACATTGCGCCACAATAGCAATCGGTATCACAAAAATAACGTTGTGAAGCGCATTTGAATATATTCATATAGAATTTGCGCTATATAAATGAATACCTTCACCTTTTTCAGTTATGGAATATTTCAGATTGTCAGTTTGATTTTCCTAAAAATCGTTTTTCATGGCCCTGATTCATGCAAAATTACCAGTGGCCCACCCTTGAAGCCTTGCACAGAATTGATTAGTCCCCCACCCCCAACAACCGCCATTTATATCATCCTAGAGGGAAACATTGGTACTGCTGGAAACATCGGAACTTCAGCCTGGTGGAAGAAGGTTGACAACATATCTAGTAGGAAATCCACTAGTCGTCCGGTTCTTGATGAGAATGCCGTTAATAGTTTAAATAACTATATTTATATGTCAGTGATCTGTGCTTCGATAACGACTATACTAAACCTGTTAATGTGCCAATTGATAATGATGCAGAATCTCCTCAGCTTACGGAACTACAAATGCTAAACTGCCACTGATCCTGACCAAATACCGCTTTGGGTCTAATCCTAACCCATTGCCGGCCAAAGGTTGACATTCCTTTACAAAACTCTGATTACAGAGGAATCAATGTTACTCCATTATTATTGCTATAGGGCTTTCGAAAAGGTAGTTTACCGTACATTTTGCAAAGACACCTTTGGTGAATATTTAAATAATACTCAATTCGCTTATGGAGAAGGAGGGAGTTGTACTAACGCCCTCATTAAGTTGCAGCATCTTATTCTACGCGCATTAGACGACAATATATAACTGTAAAGCGGTCAGAGTTTTTAGTATGGATTTTTCGAAAGCATTTTATATGGTCAAGCATAGTATGCTTTCAGAGAAACTTAAATCACTACCACTTAGTCCTCATATTGTTAATTGGTTTATAGTTTTCTGAAGGACCGTAAACAACGTGTTATTTCTAATGGATATATTAGCGAGTGGAAGTTTATTAATAGGGGTACTATCCAAGGCAGCGTAAGCGGACCTCATTTATTTAGTGTTTTTATTAATGATCTACACATTATAGATTACTTAGGACAGAATTCCGTTAAAATTAAGTATGCTGATAACTCTACAATTATATCTCCTATATGGAAAAATGGTAGTAATGCTATTATTGACAACTCCGATGCCTACGTCCGTGAATTTTTAGTTTGGTCAACTGGAAATAGTATGACTTTTAAAAGGATGTAACGAAGATTTGAACCTATTTTTAGTATTCCTCAATGTAGTAAACTTAGGATATTGGGTGTAACATTTCAATCAGATAACAGATTTTGTGAACATGTTAAATAGATGTTAACTAGTGCCAACAACTGGCTACACCCAGGAAGAAGTAGATTATCTGTTTAGATCCCTTGTTATACCTAAAATAAGTTATGCTATTTCAGTCTATGCAGCAGCTAAAGCCTGAACTTACAACTCTACAATGTTTACTGACAGATGTTATAAGAGAAGATACTTATCTAAGCCTTTTAACATGCATTTTTGACTGGATTTACTGGAAACTAGCGATACTAGGCTTTTTAATAAAATTAAGTGTATCAAAGGGCATCCTTTGGAAGAGGTCTTACCTGTAGCCAAGCTGGCATCCACTTATAAGTAGATTAAGAAGTAGAAATAGTTATAGACCTAAGATTAATACAGGTCGTTTTATGAATAGTTATGTCAATAGATTGATTTTTAAGTATAAGTTAGTGGTTTGATTTTTAGTATGTAATGTATTCAATTGTAATTTTCTTAAATCTTGGAAGTATTTAATGTAATATTTGATATGTATTGTATCAAGTAAATAAAGACATTAGTATTAATTAAGATTATTAGAAACGTGTTGCGACTTTTTTCAAAGCCAAACGTAGGCTGTAAACCTCTTGTTTACCTCTAATAATATTATCCCTCATTCACCCGAAAAAAAATGAAATCTAAGACCTCTGAAATGCCATTTCCTGCACTTTGGGACCACTTTGAAGCAAATTAAGGCATGACCCACCCCTGGTGAAGTGCATGATTTTTCTTGGCCCACCCCTTTTTCCATGTTGAAAAATAATGACCCACCCCCTCCTTCCCCCCCTCCATATACTTTATGACTATGACTACCGTGTAGGACGAAATTTTTGCGGGAGGAAAATTTTGCGGATTGCCGACTCAATTTGTTTTGCGGGAGGAATTTTTTGCGGATCGAGACAGCTAAAATTTCTGCTGGGAGGAATTTTTTGCGGATTTCTGGTCAAGTATAAATATAATTCAAGGCAGTATCGGTATTAAATTGAAATTTTACTTCCTGACTTACAATTTCGACGGGAAGTTTCTATAGTTGTTGTTCTAGCGCCAACATGAACATAAACAACGACAAAACCTGAGGGAATTATTGTACGTTCTTGTAAAAACGTATTAGTCGATTATGATAACAGTCTCCGTTTCTTTTGAGGACGTGTCTGGAGTTGAATCGGGAATACAGATGACTGTTGTGCCGGTCGCCTCGGAGTTATGAGAGCACGCTTTATTTGCTGCAGGAATTAAGTCTGTAGATTAATCCATTGCGTACATGTACTTTGGAATTGACTGTATGTTGTCAGTCTTTATTTACGACAACTGACGTTGAACGTGACACAGAAGCGAGAAAGTACGGTTTTCCGTGAGAAGCCGGCTATGTGAGAAGAAAAATGTATTTTATGAACTTTGGCTGGCGTTTCCTGTTATGTTCAATGTTAAAAAGTTGCTGTTGACCCGATATAACCATTAAAACAAGATTTACTATTTTTTCTCTGGGAGTATATTTTTGCGGCGGAAAATTTTGCGGGAGTTTTTTTCTGCGGGAGTGTTTTTTTGCGGATCGAAGGAAATCCGCAAAATCCGCAAAAATTAACTCCCGCAAAATTAAACTCCTACACGGTATCCACTCAAGAGCACATCGGGTTGATAGCAGACAAACTATTAATTATTAACCAAAATCCTCAATTTTAATTCTTCATAAGACCAGTTTTTTCCTATTTACTCAAAACAGATCAATTCCCCCTATGCAATTAAAAATAACTTTTGGAGAGCGCGAACATTACTTTTATTTGTGTTGAAGTTAAGTCAGGCATAATTATCAAAATCACGCATGATCAAGTGGTTTGCACATTTATATTCACAAAAGTAAAGCTTCGAGAAAAATATGACAGATGGCGTATTAAGAATGAGGATTAGACACTAAACGGACTGCATAACTGGTCACGCATATCTTCAACGGCATAAAATTTGTTGCACGTGACGATATTTTGTTTGCCTGACAAAATTTATTTTTAATTGCACAAAATGACTCCGGAGCATGAGTGTTACTATCCGGGTACCCTGTGGTTATTCCGTGTTATATTTTCTTGTTGCTCGCGCGCTGTCGGTTCGGCACTGTTAGAGTTCGGTTCAGTTTTACAATTTTTATTCCTTTTCACTCCATTCCACTGCCCTTCTCAGTTTACCAGTACCATGAATATCTTGCTATTCGTACTCTTTTTAATATTTCAACCTTCATTCGTCGTAAACACAGTTGAACGCGGTTCACAACCACAAGGCCACTTTCAGCCACTCGGCAGCCATCGACCTCCAGAGACCAACCTCGTTGATGACCTCGATGATATTCCTTCTCCTCAAGAGTTCTGGGAGAAATACGTGAAGCCTTCACGAGCTGTGGTGCTTCGAGGAGCCGCTAAACACTCGAACGCGTTTAAACTGTGGACAGATGACTACTTGATCGAGAAGTTCGGCCACTTAGAGGTTCGTTTGGAGAGAAAGAAGGAGAAGAGTGGAAACATACCTATTGGAGAGAAAGGAGTCGGCCGGGATACGATTGGTAAAGTAAATGTTTTAGTACGTATGTAAATGCTGATTTAGATTACGTGTTCGTCTGATATCAAAGTCAACCGGGAAGTTAAACTCTTTTATATGTTTTAATATGAATACCGTATATTTTCCTCGATTAAGCGCCCCCCTTGAAGAGTTGAACATGAAATTATGCGCCGGCCACCCTCGATTTAGTACCCACCCCTCCCCTCCCCTCCCCCCAAAAATGAAAACAAATACATACTAACACAATCTTTACCCAGGCTGTTACTAATCACTTTTCCAACCTAACAGTAAACACATAGCCAGAAAATGAAACACTCAGTGCACCAATACAGACTGTGAAAAATATTCTTGTTGTTAAAATACAGCTAATGACTTCAATTTTATTAGTACCATATTTTAAAATTGAAAGCGAGAAGAATTCCAATTCACGTACTGTCAGTATTTATATTAAGCGCCGGCACCCTCGAATAAGTGGCCATCCTCGATTAAGCACCCCCCTTGAACATGAAATTTGAATTACATTGTAAGTACCCATGCAGGGCCATACTGTTATATGATGAATCATTTTCAAGGGGGAGATAGCCAATTATCCTTGCCCTGACTGATTATTAAGTAATGCTCCGGCTTAAAGAATGATAGCGTGAATGGCAAAGGAATGTAAAAGGTGCTAATTTTCTATTCTTCTTTCTCGTAATTTCATTGGTTGATACTCATAAATTAAATAGAAATTAACCAATCAAAATAATGCATTTTCATTTGTTAATTTTTGAAGTTTGAATTTATTTTTGATCAAACTAACTATGGTTTAATTTTGAAGAACATATGTGGGATTGAAAGATCTTTTGGTTTCTCCCTTTCCAATTGGCTGGATGGTGGCTTCTTTGAGTTTTCACAGTAAAAAGAACACATGGCATAAAAATACTTTATTTTCTGGGTGTAGTTTGGATCATTGTAGACATATCTCATACAGCATTCAGGCATACATTTTGTATTCAAGCAATATTGTACTGTATATGTGGGGATATACTCATTGCCACAGCCTATTGTCTTTCGCTACAGTTCTTAGCTGAATGATTACTTAAATTTTATACATATATGAGAGGAGTACATGTATATGTTTTATTGTCTCACAACCCAGTGGTGCTGGGAAGCAAAGCACTGAACTTCATGAGGCTTCTGATTGACTGCTTTTCAGCTTCCCACTTGGGTTTCCTGTGGTTGTAGATGTACAAGTACATTGGGTTGTTTTTTCAGTGGTGTATGCAGCATGGACGTACATTAAACATCGGTATCCCTTTGAGAATTTCCAGAAATCCCAAGTATGTTAATCTTGAGAACCAAGTGTTCTGATTGGTCAGTCAATTGTTGGGAAGCCTTTCAAGTGCTCTGATTAGATTGATTGCTCTTTACATAATAATCAAGGTGTGCACATGCCATCCATGCACAAGTATGATGTCATGTATTATCTACTAAGTAGCGAGCTCGCTTGGGTTTGTTAATGTGTTTGCAACTTGCAAGGGCACTGTGCTGAAATATTAATCAAACTGACAATATGTGACCACACACGGGAAAACGTACCTTAACAAGAATTAAATGTCATTATTTAACACACAAAAAAATCATTTATATGTCATTAGGTGCCAAAGTGCCTACATGTAGTTTGAAAATAAATATTTAAAAAATCACTGTAGGAATAAAATAATTATTTTATATACATGTAAAGCCTGTATGTGCCATGCAGAGAGGAGCACGCTAGTATTTAAGAGCTAGTAAGAGCAGATTTTGTATGAGTGCGACAAACTACATGTACAGCATGTTCGTAACTGTGCTGTACTGTAACTCTGTGATTTGATTGGATCAGCAGGACAAAAACAATGGGAAACCATTTCAACATCACAGCATGCTGTACAGTAACCATGCTGTAGTCAGTGCGTGCTGTTGTTTGTCCCACTCATATGAAATCTGCTCTGTATCAAAGGGGTAGTCCCAGATGTTGGCCTCCCCAACAGATTACTAATAGAGCTATGTAGTTAAACTACAATTGGGTTAACAGGGTATCCATACATGTATGTGACTTGAATGCTGAATTTAGATTGTATATTTAGATACATGTATATGTTGTGTTTCTGGTAAACCCTAAACAACCTTGATTTTTTCATGCCGACTTCAAACTTTTTATTGCTATTTTCCAAGACTTGAAACATAAAATAAACAAAAATATAAAACTATTAAAACAATAAGAAGTATGTAAAAGATGACTTCTTGCTACATGCAACTTGTGTCTTAGCACAATCACATGAACAGGACAACAACGTAAACACAGGGTTAACTTGCAAATATTAATGCATATTAAAAAGCAAAAAAAGACACAAAATAAAATCATCTTTCAACGTACCTGCCTGGATTTTTTCAGCTCATTACTGGAAACTCAACATTTATTTTGTTTGGCCTTAGTATCCTTATGAATTATTAATGAATATTTTAAATATATAATTATATATGTTGTACATATGTTGTAGGTAATTTTATCAAGCATTACCACCAGTCAGTGTCTTACATTATATCTGAGCTTCCGACGCCCATGTGGCCAGACATTTCTGTCCAGCCCTGTCTAGTGTGCGGCTCAATGAAAAATCGCCTGGTAGAAGTGGATTTATGGATGAGTGGAGGAGGTTCAAGCAGTATCTTACATAAAGATGCATTCAATGCCATTAACTGCTTGTACAATGGAACAAAAGAATGGAAAATGATTGAATATAAGTATGAAAG
This sequence comes from Actinernus sp. WN-2022, assembly GCA_030867875.1. Lineage (NCBI taxonomy): Eukaryota > Metazoa > Cnidaria > Anthozoa > Actiniaria > Actinernidae > Actinernus > Actinernus sp. WN-2022. The sequence continues at coordinate 31,791,753 of JAOWCC010001501.1, forward strand.
CAAGATATACAAAGCCTGGGAGCCAGCTGTAGAAATTGGTGGATTTTCTCGTATTAATCCCTTGAAAGTTGACCTGGTCAAGTATCCAAAGGTTGCTGAAGTGCCATGGTCATTTGTTACTGTCAATGCTGGTGACTGTTTATTCCTGCCTAAAAGTATGTCACAGATTATTCATGAATATATTAATAAATTGCCAGTAATTAAATGTACAATATTCTAACAATCCTACTGAGTTAAAGTCATTTTATTATTTTTAATAATTGCTATTATCATAAAAATATTGCAGTATTGTTGTATTCATTTTGTGGTGCGCATGCCAGAGCCATTTTCTTGAGACTTTTGCGATTTTTGAGAGTTCAAAAAATAATTCCCTGCTAATTTATTTCCAGTCCCTGTTAATAGGTAACTTTGAAGTTCTGTGTTAGTCAATATATGTCATCTGATGTCATTTTTTCTATTGTCATGTCACTACACAGATTAATGCAGATCATATTAATTTTATGTAATGTATGTAACCAGATAATTAAGCAATCTGTCAGCCTCCCACCTCAAGTTTACAGGTTATTTGCATGTTGTTATTGTTGTTACTTATATTATTACATGTATTAATTATTATTATCCTATAAATATTATATTTCAGCCAATCAGAGCTGATATTTACTATGAAATACAGGGCGGTATTTCATGGTTTTTCTATGAAATACAGAGTGGTATTCCATGGCTAGATCAATCATAATTAGTTTGCAGATGCGCACGGCCACCACTCGAATTTTGTGTTTTCCGGCATGAAAATTTGCAGTCTATCGTCCAGTAAGCTACTTTGTTTTTGTGATAAATCTTTACGTAAATTTGTAATTTATAGGATAATATGGTTACATGTATTTCATGGTTTTCTAATAATGGAATACAGACGAAAATTTCACTTGAAATTCATATTATTTTGGTATACAAATTTCTCATGAAATATTTGCCCGTATTCCATAGAAATAACCAGTAATTATTATTGTTAATATGACCCTCCATTTTTGGGGATTAAAAAAATTATGACCTTTTATCCACCCCCCTTCCCCCTGCAAATTTATGACCAGTCTCTGTTAATACAACTGTAGGTAACTTTGAAGTTCTGTGTTGGTCAGTACATGTCATCTGAGTTATTTTTTCTATTGTCGTGACGTGAAATATAATACACTAATGGAATTGTTTCTTGCTCAACAGGCTACTACCACCAAGTGACATCGTATGGTACAATGAATGTAGCTGTCGCTATTCTCTTCTCCCGATTTGACAATGTGAAAAATATTGATATGACTGATTGCCATGGTAACCAATCATACACACCAATGAGTGAATTGGATATGGACTGGAAATATCCTGGTCACGGCAACTTAAGTATGGGGAACCCTGACCTAGAGGACATCAGGTAGATTAATGCACATCATTATTGGATATTAATTTTATTTAATGTATGTAACTATAAGCAATCTCTAAGCCTCCCACCTCGAGTTTACAGGTTATTGCATATTTTTATTGTTGTTGTTGTTATTATTATTATTACATGTATTAATTATTGTTATTATTAATTATTATTATTCATTGCATATGACACTGTGGAACATATTCCTTCACAATCAGATTAATTTTTAAATGGAGGCTATAATATAACGAAATAAGGTGTATTTGCTGATATTTGTTGTCTGATGGAGAGCAAATATTGGACTCTGTGACATACTCTTCCACCAACCACACAGGAGAAAATATTTGATGGATTACAAGTACTGATATTTATTTACAAGCACTGACAATATAATTATAATGATGATGACGTCAACCACAACAATTAATACTTAAGTTTCTAGTTTTGCAGCTGACCCTCTTGGGTCTACTACACAATGTAATCAGGGACACTACATGTACATGTACTTTCAATTAAAAAACTAATCTGATAAAATTACAAATCTGAATATATGATATTAGTATATACCACACCTGTCCAGTGAATATCACTTTTCACACGCTCTGATTGGCTACTCAAACAGTGAATATGATTTCATATTCACCTCCGAGCGAAGCAGCGATCACCTCGCGCGAGTTTTTGTCCATTTCACATAAAATAAAATAACTATTTGGTGCTGGCTATTCACCTGCAGTGTGGTACATGTATATGTTGTGGTTGGAAAATTTTTTTGGTTCAAAATTTTTAAACTAGTTCAAAAAATTTAAACCAGTTCAAAAAAATTACACCAGTTCAAATTTTGAAAACTGGTTTATCTTTTTCAAAAGAAAAAAAAAATCTACCCACCCCTCCCCTGCAAAAAAAAAAGCCAACCTATTCCATTCCCTTTTTTCCCTTGCCCCCCTACCTACTTACCTTACTGTACCACTTTCCTTGGCAGTCACCCATCCACTCACTAACCCTGCCCGATCGGGCTTAACTTCAACTACTCGATGATCCACTCGCCTAACGCAATGCGCCACAGAAGCAATCGTTGATTTGAACACCACCGTATATTCTATAAGTGCTAGTCGTTGAAGCCAGTCCCTCTCATTATGCTAATTTGTTTCCAGTCTCTTAAATTTATACGCGAATGCACACCGGATTCTTCAAAGATGGCCGATGAACCGTGCGTACGTAAAGAGGCCTTCTATGATGCCATAAACGACTTATAATCCAAACAAAAAAACACATTTAAAAACACCCTAACCGTCAACAACGGGTGCTCACTAATTTAGGGTGTTTAGAGCTATAGTCACTACACTTAGAACTAGATTACTGAACAACTCAGAATAATAATGCTTCTTCGATGGTCCTGTGAACTAATACAAACCCTACCCCTACATTTAAAAATACCCTAACCGTCAATAACGGATGCTCACTAATTTAGGGTGTTTAGAGCTATAGTCACTACACTTAGAACTAGATCACTGAACAACTCAGAATAATAATGCTTCTTCGATGGTCCTGTGAACTAATACAAACCCTACCCCTACATTTAAAAATACCCTAACCGTCAACAACGGATGCTCACTCATTTAGGGTGTTTAGAGCTAGTCACTAGCTAAGATTTGCTCCAATTTGCTACTACCTTCACCGACAAACAATAGAACAAACATTAATAGAACGAAGCAAACAATAACATCTAGTAGTCACTAATTTAGGATCCCAAATCCAGCATTTAAAGTAACCCAACATCAGTTAACATAACTTCCCTTTTAGAATGTTAAAAAATAAACTGGTTTTAAAATTTTGAACTGGTGTAAAAAAATTGAACTAGTGTAAAAATTTTGAACTGGTGTAAAAAAATTTGAACTAGTGTAAAAAATTTGAACCGGTTAAAAAAATTTGAACTGGTTTAAAAAAAAATTGAACCAAAAAAATTTTGAACCACAACATATATACTAAAACAATTATTCTCCTCAGTGTCGGTGAATACAACGATTTATTGTACCCACAATAAGGAAAATATAATTATTACAATCATAAATTTAAAAGCGGCTCGGTAAATATCTACCACTATTCACCTCCACTATTCACCTCCATCTGTGTTAAAAATAGAAAATGTAATAATATTTATATGTTTTAAGAGCATTAAGTATTAGAGATTAATTATAAGTATAATAAATTATATACATATTCAACCTGAAGTCAGAAAATCTAGATAAAATCTATAATGAAATAATTAATCTCAAATCTGCCACTATAGGTACATGTACATTACATAAGCTATTTAAGGGCCCATCCACCTCCATCTAATCTATAATGAAATAATTAATCTCAAATCTGCCACTATAGGTACATGTACATTACATAAGGTATTTAAGGGCCCATCCACCTCCATCTCTCCCACCTTCACATCCCTAGCCAGGGGTGGATCCAGGGTAGTTTATGTGATTTCCGTAAATTACTCAACTTTTTTCAAACCTCTAAATTTTAGGTAGTTTATTACTAGGAGGGGTGGGTAAACTGAGTAAACTACTGAGTAAACTACTGTAACTGAGTAAACTACTCAGTCCAAACCCTGGATTCACCCCTGCTAGCCCTTATAAATTAGAATACTGCACACTACTAACTACATACATGTACCTCCAACTACAACAGACTGTAAGTTCATAAAATCTATGCAATATATTTCTGATCTACATTGTAGCTAGGTTCTTGGTTATTTAACAGGACAATAATGAAAGGAATGGTCAAACCAGGCAAGGCAAACAATGTTTTTTTCAAGGAGTTTAAACAGGTAAAAATACTGAAAACCAATCAAACTTAATTATTAGTAATACATTTTATTGTTAATATCTTAATCTTAAGATCAACACACAAGCACATTATGTGGTGGAATTGTTGTAATCAGCTAGCCCCAGTCTACTTTACTTACTTTATATCCAGCTTCCCTAAAATTAGACATTATTTTGAGTGAGATCAGAACCATGATAACTTAATAATCCCAACACTTTCCCTTATCAATAAGATGCTCATTACATAAATAAACTAATCTAGCAACATGCTCATTACATATTCAACTAATCCAGCGAGATCTGATTGGCTGGCACTTGACAGCACAAACAATAGACAGACTGTTTCCTACCGATTAGGAACTAATTTCTCTTTCCTACATGCACTTCGCTAATAATGCTTGTTTACTCATCCAAAGAGAAATTATATTTCATTTTCAAAATAGCTGTCTCAGGCTTTGAAAGTACATTGTACGTCATGGTTTGCACAGTCTTGAAAAGTTCTTGAATTTTAGAGGGAGTCCTTGAAAAGTCCTTGAAAAGTCCTTGAAAAGTCCTTAAAATGTATTATTATTCTGTATGAACCATGCTGTATACCTTTGTGGCTTGTAATTTTTATGTGGTTCATCTGAATAAAAGTAGCTAGAGTAGCTGTCTGAGCTCTGGTGGGAGCTGGGTTATTTTGAAAGCCTGTTTGTAAATAAACTGAGTAAACTATCCAAGATGGCCACCACATGGCATCTGATTTCTTTGAGTATTTTGTCAGGAAAACTTTAAAGTTGAATCAGGGAAAAGTCAGGGAATTTTGAAGTCTATAGCTCATGACCTCTGTGGCAACCCTGTTAAAGTCCTGTGTAGTTTGTTTTACGACTGCACAGTTTGGGGTCTTGGTCAAGTGATGTAATAGAAATGTGAATGAGAATGTCTTTGATATTCATTCGATAAAATACTTCATAAATCACAATAATAATATCAATAAGGATAAAACAGTATACAATAATTTATAAAAATATCAAAAGTTAGTGGCACTTTAAAAACTAGTGTAAGTTATAGCTGACACCTCTTATTACGGGGCTAATACCAGAAATAGTCTTAATGGCTGGATTTAGACTACATCAACCACATCCAACTGTGCCACCAATACAATGTATTAAACCAAATATAAGATGTGCATTAATATTGTGTTTAATGTTTTATTATTGTTAAAGCACTATAATAGTTATTCAATATTTTGTAATATTTTTTTCTGTTTCCAGTTTTTCCCAGAGAAGTCAGAGGAGTGGATCAGACTACAGGTCGATCAGGTAACTATAACAGGTTGATTAGGTATAACTAGGACAGGTCAATCAGGTAACTAAGACAGGTTGATCAGGTAACTACAACAGGTTGATTAGGTATAACTACGACAGGTTGATCAGGTATAACTATAACAGGTTGATCAGGTGTAACTAGAACAGGTTGATCAGGTGTAACTAGAACAGGTTGATCAGGTATAACTATAACAGGTTGATCAGGTGTAACTACAACAGGTTGATCAGGTATAACTATAACAGGTTGATCAGGTGTAACTAGAACAGGTTGATCAGGTATAACTATAACAGGTTGATCAGGTGTAACTACAACAGGTTGATCAGGTATAACTACAACAGGTTGATCAGGTATAACTACAACAGGTTGATCAGGTGTAACTAGAACAGGTTGATCAGGTGTAACTAGAACAGGTTGATCAGGTATAACTATAACAGGTTGATCAGGTGTAACTACAACAGGTTGATCAGGTATAACTACAACAGGTTGATCAGGTATAACTACAACAGGTTGATCAGGTATAACTACAACAGGTTGATCAGGTGTAACTACAACAGGTTGATCAGGTGTAACTACAACAGGTTGATCAGGTGTAACTACAACAGGTTGATCAACTTCAACTTCAACTTTATTAATATTTATACACGGAATTCTAACAGATAAGAAAAACTGATTTACATAGAAGCCGTGTTAACTACTATTAAATATATAAAAATACAGAATTGTCAATGTAATAATAATAATAATATAAAAATATACATACAGTCTATACTAATAATATGATATCCTAAAATTATGTAAACTACTACATACTATTATCAATTTTCAAAACATCATTGGTCATTTAGGATGGCGACTGTTTTGATTTTGTTTTTAAAAGAGCCTAGTGATTTAATTTCACGTAATTCTGTTGGAAGGTCATTCCATGTCTTGGCGCCGTGATACGAGAAACTTTTCTTCATAAATTCTGTTTTTGGTTGCGGAAGACAAAGTCTCGTATCACGGCCCCTTAGATTATAGTGGGTAGAGCTTCCAACAGTAGTGAATAAATCACATAGGCTAGCTGGCGCCAGGCTATTTTGGGTCTTAAACATTACGATGGCTTTATGTTTTGCTCTGCGTTCATCTAATTTGTCCCATTCCAAGACACTTAAAAGTGCGTTTGTACTTGTATCATAATCTGCCCTGAGAATAAGCCGAGCGGCTCTATTTTGAAATTTCTGAAGGTATAACTACAACAGGTTGATCAGGTATAACTATAACAGGTTGATCAGGTGTAACTACAACAGGTTGATCAGGTATAACTATAACAGGTTGATCAGGTGTAACTACAACAGGTTGATCAGGTATAACTATAACAGGTTGATCAGGTATAACTATAACAGGTTGATCAGGTATAACTATAACTATAACAGGTTGATCAGGTGTAACTACAACAGGTTGATCAGGTATAACTATAACAGGTTGATCAGGTGTAACTACAACAGGTCGTAGTAGGGAAAACGCGTTTCATATTTTAAGCCCATGTACAAATGAGATATTGCTTTCTTTACTGTTCAGCTGATTTTATATATTAGTGATTCTGTACTGATTGCTTTTATTAAAAGGATTTTTATCCTTCAATGTTATTAATAACTGATAATACCTGTTCCTATAATAATAATTATTTTCTTGTATTAGATGAAGAAGGCAATTGGGCTGGAAAACAAGGAAACCATTACGTCTCAAGACATTAATAACCTGAGCAGGAATGACCTGAGGGCTGTTGCTATGGCAGTTCAGCCTACAGATATGTCAAATACCGAAATGCATGAGTATACTTACGTCAGCCCCATTGATGTTAGGTAAGATGTGCATATGCACTTGTTGTCCATTTAAGGTTCATCTGTTGCATGAGACCATTCACCAGGGCTGATTTGTTGTTCGAAGCCGCTAATGCTGAATGAAGCCTTAATCAGTGCTTTGAGTTCTACAGTAGTCATGAATCTCTTGGTAAAAAAAATTTAGGTGCACAAGTAGAAAAGTACAATTCAATTCTCTTCAAGCAATACGTTTTTTTACGTCAGATCAGCAGCAGCTGGGACACCTAATGGTAAAACTTCATAAAAACGAATATTCTGATGTTGTTATAACAGATTAGATAATTCTCCATTTTTGAAGTTTTTCATTTTGTTTTCTGAAATTCTTGCTTCAACTTAATCCTTTTATGCTATGAACCTATCTGGAAATTGTTAGAAATCATCAATTGTGATCAGGGAAAAAATATATCAAATATTTTCTTTCGTGCGTGATTGGTTGAATATCACGTGACCAATATTTTCTCCGCGAGCGGGAAATATCAGCGAATACACTAGCCTGCGTTGCGGCTCTGGAGGAGCGGAGATTAGGGGATTGGGCGAGGGAAAAAAGAGGGGGGTGGGGAGGAGAGGAAGAGAGAGCCTGCAGGCCGACAAGCCATGGTTATTTTGGTATCCACCCACATATAATTAGTAAGTCATTCGACCGATTCATCCAATCATCATGCGACGGAAGTGAAAACCATGGTCAAACTCACGCGTGGAATCTCAAGGAATCTCAACTCGAGCGTAAAATTCAAAACAAAAAATATACGAACTTGGAGAATGTCAGCTGAAACTCCGAAAAAACATGTGAACTCCAGGACCTAAAACCCAAACCTGTAAATGTCAACGACTTTTGCAGGATATGTAATGTATGTTTTAAGGTAGCGTTTGGGAATTCAAATATTTCCACGGCGAGAATCTGTTCAAGCCTTCAGAAAGAAAAGAGAGCCGAGGGTTATATCTGCTCTATCAGAGCGAGTCTGTCGTTCCTGAGGAAGGAAGATTCGAAATGCAGTAGAGAACTACGCCTTCGTTCGAGAAAGTTTGCAGGATAAAGATAACTAAGATAAAGAGAACTCGTTGCCGCTGAGTATAAGAGTCGCCATCAAATCAGAAAAGAACACTGCCGACCACAATAACACCGGAACGAAGTCTGCCAAAAGAAGCGCTAAAAACCATCCACGCAGCGTTACGAAATCATCAAAGCAGCTCGTATTTTCGGAAGCACAAGCCTGTTCCTCGAACAGACCGGTCCATGTTTCAACCGTGTGCGAATTTAATACAAGCAAGACGATTGTGGAGTTCCGATACAGGGTTCTTCAGCTCATCGCGAAATTCGCTCTCATTACTTCTTCTGCAGAATTAAACAGCAATTTGAAGTTGCACTTCTGTAGTTCCTAGGGTTTTAGGTTTGAAAGTTCGGCAGCAGGATAACCTAAGGAACTTAACTGGTTCAATTGATCTTTCACAATACTAGGCAAAAGAGCAATAACAAAAACGACAACCCGGCCATCATTTTCGACGTCTTTAACACTAGTGAATGCTTGGAATATCCTACTTTTTCCAAACCCAGTTGGGATTACAGCTAGAACATCTCTTCCAGATAAAAGATCTCTAATAGCCTTGCTCCTGTTCTTTCTTTAAATTCATCGCTGAGGGAATTCTCGGTATGTTTGTCGCCATATTAATTGGTTTCTGCTCTTATCGCATGCCATGCATGAATAAGATTTAATGATTTCTGTCAATCACGCATTTTAGCCAATAGCAATACGCGGCCTTCTGAGGCCGAGAGTTATCAAAATAACCATGGCTCGCCGGCAGGCTCTCTCTTCTTCTCCTCCCCACCCCCTCCCCCCTCTCTTTTCTCTCTCGCCCCAATCACCCTAATCTCCGCTCGCTGCGCTCCGATACTCCAGAGCCGCAACGCAGGCTACGAGTACACCCCCTGTGAGCGTATAAGCATGCGTCAAAGAAAATATTTGAAGGATGATAACAATAATAGCCTACATTGTGGCGTCGAAAAGTGCCCTGATATTTGTCCTTGGACATTATTCTGATCCTCGAAGCTCACAGTTTCCTTCGAGCTTCACTCTCGGGAACTGACCTCTTCTCTGAACAGATAATATCCGCAGACGAAATATTGGGACATATTTCGACGCCACAAATATGTTATCGTATTTATAATATTTATAATATTCAGACCTGCCTGGCAGGATATGTGTTGTTCCCTTTCTTAAATCAAACCGTTTACCTTAACAGGAAAATTGTGAGTCAGCTTCTAAAACGCCATGGAAAACTGGACAAACTGGCATTCATAGACCTGTACAAAAAGGTTTGTTATCATCTACAATCTGTTCCTGTCATTTTAAAATGCATGTGGTTAAATGGGCATCAGCTTTATTAGGTATTTCTTCGTTTGACTTCTACTAGCTTAGGAGTCGGTTTCTCTTCTGTTTGTAATATTGCATAGGGCACCATTAATATATTTAGGTGTCTGTGGAGTTACAAATCAGTTTGTTTTGCAGGCTGTTGGGGGAACAGAAAAGTTTGGAAACGAGGTAAGATGACTGTGTTTCCTTACGTTTAAGCCACACCTTTTCTGATCTTTCGAAACTAACAAACATTTTGGGGGTGTGACTAGACCCATTCAAAAATTGGCGTCCAATTTAAACATTGTTTAGGACTGACTACCCTCGCATACACGTGAACACGCATTTATGTGGCAACGTGACTACTTTGGATTTGATTCTTATGGTTTGATGTTGGGCGATATTTTCTTTTGTGTTGAATATTCGTCCAACAATGTTGGATAATGTTAGCCAACAACCGCTGCGTTCATTTGTACGGGCCTTAACATGATGTTCTGTTTCCGCCTTTCTGCAGATCCTGTCTAAACTTAGTAGTACAGGGGAGGGGTCAGTCAGTAAGGAAGACGTTGCAGCGAACATTGATCGCGCTCTTTCTCCGTTCGACGGCAATCAACGAGAACCCCTTATTCCTCCCGGACAAACTGAGCCCGAAGAAAACGAGGCGTATGAAGGAGATATCGACGAAGATGAGAACGATCGTGAAGATGAGGATGAGGGAGTTCGGGGAACAGAGAATGAACGTGGCCGAGATGAGTTGTAAAACAGTCTTTGAGAGTTAATGTACTTGTTGATAAAACTGCGGAACCTACAGCTTAATACCACGGGAGAAACTTCACAAGATATTTAATAATAAATGTTAAAATATTTAAACAAGAATTTCAAAGAGACGAAATTGTAATTAACTAACAGTAGATATGCCGTGCGCCATAGACTATATCGCAACCCCGCCGTCGCAGTGCACTCTGGGATGGATATCTCAGTTTTCCATTGTTGTTGTTGGGCGGCCATCTTGGATTTAACAATGGAAACTGAGATATCCATCCCAGAGTACACTGCGACGGCGGGGTTGCGATATAGTCTATGTGATCCATAGACCTTTCCCGCATTCGATCGAACAATGGCGCCAAGTCGAGATTGGGGTAGACAAAAATACGGTCAAGGCTAGATTCCATCCGCCAGAAGGTCACAATTCCGAAATGCAATGTACTGCACTACTTTCTCGATGTTATATACTCGAATTTCTAGGGTACCAACTAAAGTGGCACTTAGAAATTTAGGTGAACAAGTACGCTTCCCTCAACTATATAAAAAATATATCGGCTCCACGGAGACTCGAACCGAAACCCTAACCCGTCTATTAACCGAAATCCTAACCGTCACTATCCCTTACGCCACGAGGGATTTGCTGTCATCAACCGCTTTTTTAGAACTTTTATGCTGCATAATGTTTCATTAGCAGGCGTTACTTTATTAGACACCAGTTCCCGCTCTCTGTGATTTATTTTTCAGTGCAGTGCATTTCGGGATTGCGTCCTTCTGGTGGATGGAATCTAACCCTGACCCAAAAATACAGTAAATATATGCAAGTGTATACTCCAATCTCTACTTGGTGCCATCATAGTTAATAAAGTGGAATGGTTATGAAACCCGGCAAACTTCAAAGGGGCTAACAAAGGCGCTGCGATTTATGTTGGAAGGGGGTAAGACAAAAGATTGTGCTCGGTCATAGTTCATTAGCGTCCCCTGAACGACTGAACCCACACGTTTCTATTGGCTGATTGATTAACATAATGCACTTTCTATTGTGTTTTGTGCACGGTCATGGTTGAAAAAAGCTAACAAACACATATCACAAAGAAGCTCGCTGGGTTTCATAACAATTCCACTCTATTAACTATGGTGCCATTGGAAGTGGGCATTGGAGCGGAATTAGGGAAAGGTCTATTAACTGTAAATAGGCAATATTTGTATTCTCACGGACGAGCTGGAACGAGCACTCAATGGAGGCTCATGCCGGGGTATCCGCTAAAAGCTATTTAGCATTACAAAAGAATCCCCCACATGAGCAGTAATCCTGTACCGCTCGAGACCTGTATTCTGAATTGCATTCATTATACTGTAGCTCTATTGTTTTCGTACTGCACGTTCTAAAGGTGTATTGTTGGGAAAGCTAATGCTATGGCTCGTTTCGAGCGGTACAGGATGGCCCCACATGAACCACCAATGAGTACTCGTTCCAGCTCGTCTGTGAGAATACGAATATTGCCTATTGAGAAAACGAAGCGATGCCAGTTTCTCAAAAGAGACAGAAGACTGACTTCCGGTCTGTTGGAGGTAATAGACTCATTCGGTTACAGTGTGACTTCTCAAACCGGAAACGGAAATGAAGCATTTCAAAGTATAAATCCTAGCAAATCCATGCGATTTTTCTCTTTCGTAAGGCTTTGACTTAAGAAATAGTCCACCATATTCGCCTTTTACCGGATCGAAGCTCGACCAAGTTAAATGCTGTGTCTTGTACTCAACACTGATTGGCTCAAGTAACCGAAAGTTGAAATGCTATTGTCTTGTACTCGACACTGATTGGCTCAAGTAACCGTTAGTTGAAATGCTATTGTCTTGTACTCGACACTGATTGGCTCAAGTAACCGTAAGTTGAAATGCTATTGTCTTGTACTCGACACTGATTGGCTCAAGTAACCGTAAGTTGAAATGCTATTGTCTTGTACTCGACACTGATTGGCTCAAGTAACCGTAAGTTGGAATGCTTTGTTTTCGTTCTGTAATGTGATTGGTTCTCGATGTCTAAGTGCTTCAGTAGTCGTACTGTATAATCGCCAGCGTTAAAAACTAGTAATATTAATACCGATCAAATTCCGAAGCCCATCAGATGGAATTAAGTAATAAAGAATTCATTGCAGGAGTTGTTAGTGATTGATTTTGTTGGTAATTTTGTCATCTCTCAAAAAAAAAACCTAAATTCCAATTCTATCCTGGAGTTCGTCGGAATACTTAAACATAAGCCTCTGGCTTGGGAGACCCGGTAACGGCTTCCTGTATCTTCGACGTAAAATAAACCATTTATTGTTATATTTCTTCAGGATCGCGAATTTGAAATCCAAGACCTGTTCTGGGTTTTGATTTAAGCCCTGAAACAATCGAATGTGGATCTTCCTGGATTCCAAATTTTTATTTTTTATTTTATTAGCTTCGCCAACAGCAATATATAGAATGAGAATACAAAGGAAACAACAAAATACATTCAGGTGGCAGGGGGACCGCAACAGCGAGTGGCCAATTACTTCGGGCCCATAGAACCTTTACTAATCTCGAGATATTATAATTCAGTTTCATTGTACAGTATCGAACGTTATAATGATCAGTCCGAAACGCCGCTCTGATTGGTCAAGAGCCGTGTGTTATTAGAGGACACACATGGATGACGTCATGAGCGCGCGCAACCAATTTATCAACTCGTTTTGATTGGATATTTTCAGTTTTTAATTTGCGATGCAAAGACCCTGGGAACGAGGTTGTTTGAGATGGTGCGTGTATCCTCTATTAGATGCACAAATGACGCCAAAACGTGAAGAGAACACCAGTTTAATACGCCACTCGACTGCGTCTCGTGCGTGCGCACGTTAAGTAATGTAGCTGACATCGTGCAGCCATAATCGTGAACATTATTAATACAGCAAAGTAGGGGTCACGGCTAATAGGCCATTTTGACGATGTTGCGCACGCATCAGTTGAACAATATAGACGCGAGCTGCTGAGACACCAGCCTTTTGTTATTTAAAACAGATAGCCATTGTCTGCGCGCGCAACATCGTCAAAATGGCTACAGGCGGTTAACACTATTAGGTCGGTTGAATACAACTACCAGAATCCTTTGCATTGATTATTTTGTTCATCTAATTGAGACCATTGTCTTGGTATTCTCAGAGAAATTAACAAATCTGAATGAGAAAACGGTTCTGGTAGTTGTAGTCAACTGACGTAATAGTACAAACGAACATTTTAAGAACATCAAATTGCCAAGGGGAACTATCAGCCGATAGTTCCGACAAACTGAACACACTTTCTCGTTATTGTTCATCACAAAATTGTCTTCCGCTCGCAGCGGGCACTATCACGTCACGTGATCTCTTAGCCAATGAGCGCGCGCCAAAATTTTGTGAACTTTAACGATGATGGTTTGCATCCGCGGACAACTATCACATCGCGTGATTGCGTTTGGCCAATGAGCGCGCTGAGAGCGAGTAGTCTAATTGTTTTAGTAGAAACCAACTAGTAGTTCAATCTTAAACTGAAGCAAGAAGATTTCTTAACATTTTGACGACTTGGCAGCCATTGGTTTGCTTTTGAAAACCGCTTATTTCGGTACTCGCTATCTGTCACAGAATAGATAGTGAGTAGCTTAGCCAATCAGATTGCAGGGTTCGTGATAGAATACCAGTTAGGTTTCTACTAATTAACAATTAGACCCGCAGCCCGAATGGGCTACGAGTCAATAGCCCATGAGGCGCAGCCGAATGGGCTATTTAACTCGTAGCCCATTCGGGCGAGAGGTCTAATTGTTAATTAGTAGAAACTAACTAGTCGGACAGTAGAAAATAATAGAAAGAAACATATTGAAGTTGATTTTTTTTATTATTTCGTGAAAATGCGTGCGGGTTTTGTCTTCCATGGGCTATCACAAATAGACCTATAGTAGGGTAGCCAATCAGAATGCAGGATTCGTAATAGTCCACCAGTTGGTTTATACTAAAGGCTGATATCGCCTCCGCGGCAGGTGTCTCCTTTGTTTTTGTCGGTTATCTAGTTCAGGCGTCTCCTTGTATCAGTTATCCAGTTCAGGTCTTCCTTGATATGCGCATAGTTTGCATCCGCGAAGACACGTTTTTGGCCAATGAGCGCGCGCCAAACATTTGTGGTGAACGTGCCAAGTGGTACGTACTCTGGCTCCAGAGGTTATTTTTTCCCGCTGACAACGAGCGCGAGCCCGAAGGAGGAACCAGCCTAGGGTAAGTCTTAAACTAGCATATGGAGCTCGATAGACACTTGCAGTAGTTCGTTTGAAACGTACATGTGCATTCCGAGATGGAATTGGCATTTAGGTTGGTTTTTGAGGAGGGAGAAAAACCGTCGAAGCAAGACTAAGAGCGGACCCACTACTTAATACCCACAGTGGATAAGAAAACCAATTCAGTGCACTACCTGCTAATATCAGTATTTCATCCAATCACAACGCTCGTCGATCACACACCGTCGTCTTCTTCAGTTGTCGGTTGGGTTTTTGACAGCGAATCTTGAAAAACGAGGGGAAATCTCCTTTTTTTATAAAAGAAAATACATAAAGGTTGATACGAACAGGGTCGCAAAGCTGTTGACCATTTGTCTTTCAGGTTTAGTATGCAATCGTCTTAAAAATGCTGAATGTAAGGATTTTCAAGGGAGGATGTCGGGGGCGAGAGGCGGTAGTCATGGAAAGCGTGAGTACTGTATTTTGTTTTCTTGTAGTTTTCACAACGAAAAGAAAATTACACCAGGTTATCAAGTATGTAGAACAGTGCATTTTATAGTTGAAGGACTGAACACGTTTTCAAGTACTGTGTGCCTTGTTTCGACTAGTATTCTTCACTGGTATAATCGGTTGATAACTGAACACGAGGCCCATTAAGGCCGATCAGATGATTCTGCTTTCCGTTATTTTATAATCTAAACAAGATATTTAATTCCCTCATTATTATGGCATTAACAAGAAAACTTTTAGAAACATTTCGACATGCAAGCTAAATCTGATACAAAGGCCGGTTTCATCACCACCAAAACTTTAGAATTAAAAATGACATTCCTGTGAGTGTGAGTAGTTTGACTTCGATTTTTTTTCCATTTGGCTTAAATGTTTTATCCGGCTTTTACCCTGCAAGCAGAGCCTTATTTTCTTTGGTTTTCTAATCTCCTTCCACTTATTTTCTTCGCTCTCCATGGAAGGAGATTAGAAAACCAAAGGAAATAAGGCTCTGCTCGCAGGGTAGTCCGGCTTCTGTCATTTTTTTGAACATTACCCATCCTGAGCAACCAGTTTCAGACCATAACTCCATAAGGCATAAAAACAAGAACACATTTCTAGTCAACTTCTATACCGGTATTCAAATCGTTTTGAAAATAGCAAAGGTTTTCTGAATTCCCTTCCTCGGTTTATGATTGACTGTGAATTATATTCATAATTCCGTTTCGGACAAAATATATTTTCATATCATTAAAAATAGTTTCATTCACACAGAGAAGTTCACTTTAGATGGTTTAAAGCATTGTATTTTGAGACTGAGTTGATGACAAAATTCTTAGCCTGGTCGTAGTTTATTATTTAACCAGTTTATTTATCGCCGTTTAGGCAAGCCATTAGCCGGAAATGTAACACGATAATAATTTTCACCAAATTGAGTATTTGAGATGAGAACAAAATCAATAGTCGATAATAGGATGATATAAATACTGAATAAATTGAATACATGAACGAAGATTATTTCACCAGTCATTTGTCGAGAACTCAACTTTTTCATACAAATAAAGTAAAGCTTTGGGCGATAAATCAACGTTTTTGTTTGAACGCATAAAACGCATAAAAATTGGAAATGCGATCTTGCTGTTGGGGACTACTTTAAACCCGTGGGGTTCTAAATATCTCGAAAACAATAAAACCGGTTTCTGACAAATGTAACGATGTTGAAGCGGTCAAAATGCACGAACAGCCAACACGGGACTTCCTCCCTCGCCCAATCTGTGTTACCCAGATCAGATCAGATGTACTTTAATTTATTAGCACTTTGTACGACAGATGATAGATTTGGTTGTTAGAGTACGTTCCAGGTTCCATACCTTATCCGCCATCCTCAGTCTTTGGTCTGGGAATGAAGAGATCTGTTTAGGATTTCCGCAAATTATATGAAGTGTGGTTGGACACTTATGAGAATAATTCACAGAGATAGGAATCACGTGTGATAGAACTTGCTGATTTCGGTTCCTTAACATCGAGTCTGGATTTATACGGCTTCCGAGTTACGGATTAACAAGATTTTGTCTTTTGAGCTCGCGTTGAATAACAGACGAGGGTGTGTTAGCGTTTTGGTTCTTGCTTTGTTTTGAAAGAACTGTTTCGGCCGTATGATATTTGACAATAAATAAAATAATAAACAACTTTATTTACGTGTCTAGTCTTCTAGCTTACCCTAGAAAGGGTCTACTCGGATTCCTCGGTCGAATTGGGATTTGAGTTGTTTTTTGAGGAGGGAGGAAGAATGTAACCTGATTTCAGTCAGACGGTACGAGGTACAAGGTATGAGTACGAAACTTTTCAAAAACAGATTCAAATTGGAACTATCACACAAAACAACAGTACTGTGACGATTTTCAAAAGATTGGAAGACAACTCGTACTTAACCGACTTGTCAACTGTGACAACTTGGCCGGCACAGCGCGCAAAGCATGACGGTTGGTCTACTAAAGCCTATTCTGAGCGTGCCCTAGGGATATTGCGTAACTCGCACGGCACCTTTTCCAATATATTCCTCCTATTTTCAGTGCATGCTTCGATGAGTAACTTGCTCCTCCTGTCGGTGTTATCTTTACAATGTTTATCTTGAGGAAAATCTAGATATTTACTATCATCTAGTAAAATGTATTCATTTAGATCTCCTGTTCGCGCATTAAAATCTCCTTGTAGGATTATGTCACCATTGGTTGAAAATTTTGTTAGATCCTCTTCAAAATCTGATATGTAATCAGTTTTCTAAAACTAATAAAAATAGGTTCTAGTCTTGTTGAAAGTACAAACTAAAACGATATTTAACAAATAGTATCCATTCTGCCGTGCGTCTGTCCTCTTATAGATGTACAGATGACGTCACAATGTGAAGCAATCTCGTACCCAGATCCCATTTGTTTCTTAATGCGCATGCTCGACGAAAACATAGGGCTCTGGAAGAATCCGACCCGGAAGTCCGCGAATCACGGACTTCCGGCGACTCTGCGCATGTACGAGTACGAGATTGAATGTGAAGAGAACAAAGAAGTGCGCCACGAGACGCAGTTTAGCTCTGCGCATGATGCATATATTAGCGCTGAACATGATTCAGATGCATCGCTCTTTCTCTGTTTTAGCTGCGACTTATAATCAAAGCTGCTATCCACGGCGATAGTTCCCAGTCATCTCGGCCAACTTTGAAGGTTGTAACCTCTGAGAGAAATTGTAACAAGCTATCACCAGTCGACAGGCAGCCAGGCGTTGATTCGCTCGCTGATGCTGACGATTGTCCTGTGTGTTCTCATAACGAGTGGGACCCGCTGGAGGAAGTGATTGTTGGTCGAGCTGAAGGTAATAGTCTTTAGTATATACCACACCAGTGAATATGACTTTTCGCGCGCTCTGATTGGCTACTCAAACAGTGAATATGATTTCATATTCACCTACGAGCAAAGCAGCGATCATCTCGCGCGAGTTTTTGTCCATTTGACAGAAAATAAAATAACTATTTGGTGTTGGCTATTCACCTGGAGCGTGGTATATACTAAAACAATTATTGACGTTAAGGTGTTGTGCGTCAGTGTGGTACAATTAGGCCCCATCCCCCGTTCACTCGATACCGTTTTCAAAAGTTTGCGTTTTCATCTCGTCCACACAATACCGTTTTCAAATGTTTGCGTTTTCAACTCTCGTCCATACGATACCGTTTTCAAAAGTTTGTGTTTTCCCGTCGACACGATACTGTTTTCAAAAGTTTGCGTTTTCATCTCCTTCCATACGATACCGTTTTCAAAATTTTGTGTTTTCTCTTCCACACAATACCGTTTTCAAAAGTTTGCGTTTTCATCTCCCGTCCATACGATACCGTTTTCAAAAGTTTGTGTTTTCCCGTCGACACGATACTGTTTTCAAAAGTTTGCGTTTTCAACTCCGTCCATACGATAGCGTTTTCAAAAGTTTGTGTTTTCCCGTCGACACGATACTGTTTTCAAAAGTTTCCGTTTTCATCTCCGTCCATACGATACCTAGCCTGTTCACAGGCTCTAGATACTGGGGAAAATGACGAAAAGAAAACGTGGCGAAAACAAAATGGCGGACGGAAAGAAGAGGGGGACTTTTCCTCTTTCTCTCCCCATTCCCCCTTCCTTCACGTCCGATGTTTTTGTTTTTTAGTATCTAGTGCCGGTGAACAGGCTATACACGACTTTCTCTAATTTCAACGACTTTCTCTAATTTCAACTGGCTGTAACTTCATTGCTTTATAAGCTACAGCACTCAACTTTCATAAGTTCACTAATGTCGACATGCTCTTTCACATGGCAATGTTCATATTTCTATACATGTGGATAAACTACCGAAACGGGAAATCACATATGCAAATTAGGAGGCGGCCATTATGAAAGTCGTGTATACGATACCGTTTTAAAAAGTTTGTGTTTTCCCGTCAATACGATACTGTTTTCAAAAGTGTGCGTTTTCATCTCCGTCCATACGATACAGTTTTCGAAAGTTTTGCGTTTTCATCTCCCGTCCACACGATACCGTTTTCATCTCCCGTCCACACGATACCGTTTTCATCTCCCGTTCACACGATACCGTTTTCATCTCCCGTTCACACGATACCGTTTTCATCTCCCGTCCACACGATACCGTTTTCATCTCCCGTCCACACGATACCGTTTTCATCTCCCGTCCACACGATACCGTTTTCATCTCCCGTCCACACGATACCGTTTTCATCTCCCGTTCACACGATACCGTTTTCATCTCCCGTTCACCCGATACCATTTTCATCTCCCGTTCACCCGATACCGTTTTCATCTCCCGTTCACCCGATACCGTTTTCATCTCCCGTTCACCCGATACCGTTTTCATCTCCCGTTCACTGACCCGATACCGTTTTCATCTCCCGTTCACCCGATACCATTTTCATCTCCCGTCCACACGATACCGTTTTCATCTCCCGTTCACACGATACCGTTTTCATCTCCCGTTCACCCGATACCGTTTTCATCTCCCGTTCACCCGATACCATTTTCATCTCCCGTTCACCCGATACCATTTTCATCTCCCGTCCACACGATACCATTTTCATCTCCCGTTCACCCGATACCATTTTCATCTCCCGTTCACCCGATACCATTTTCATCTCCCGTCCACACGATACCGTTTTCATCTCCCGTTCACACGATACCGTTTTCATCTCCCGTTCACCCGATACCGTTTTCATCTCCCGTTCACCCGATACCATTTTCATCTCCCGTTCACCCGATACCGTTTTCATCTCCCGTTCACCCGATACCATTTTCATCTCCCGTTCACCCGATACCGTTTTCATCTCCCGTTCACCCGATACCATTTTCAAAAGTTTTCGTTCACACGAAAACGGTGCATCGTCGTAATTAAAAACGGAAACGTTTGAAAACGCTCTCCAAAGTGGATTTTATTTGAAAACGCAACGCTATCGTTTCCGTGTGGACGGAAGATGACAACGCAAACTTTTGAAAACGCATCGTGTGGTATCGTGTGGATGGGGTCTTAGTTACAGTCCTGGGCCCGGTTCCTGAAAGCCCGATTAGCGCTAATCCAGAGTTAATTACCATGACAACTAATATGTTTTGTTGAGAGTTAATCCAGGATTAGCGCTAATCGGGCTTTCAGGAACCGGGCCCTGTCCATTTCTGTCTTGGAATGTTCTGTTGTTACACAATAACAGGACTATTGTTTTATGACAATAGAGGCAATCATGTGACGTCATAAGATCCAAGATGGTGCCGTGCGTCAAATTTAAAACAAATTATGGACAGGAAACTCGGTCCATAAATAAAAATAGTGTACAAATTACAGGAGGCCAACACAGCAATAGATTTAGGCAGCCGTAGACAGGTCTGGGACACGATTGCGCATGCGTGAATTTCACCCGGGAAATCATGCTCGCGCGCATCATTTTGGTTGAATTTTCACTCGAAATTTGGACTTCAAAGCAATGTTACAGAAAAGAGGGTCTCAATGGGGGGTCTACATGTCAGTTGTCAGTTAAAATTTTCGCCATTTGTCAGTTGTCAGTTAGCCCTAGTTAATCATTACTAGAGAAAATTTACAATGTTTGACCCACAAAAACCAAATTTGTCAGTTGTCAGTTATTTTTCCGTTGTCAGTGGTCAGGAAAAATATCGTCATTTGTCAGTTGTCAGTTATTTTTAAGGCCGTTTGTCAGTAGTCAGTTAACCCCATTCAGACCCTCAGAAAAGTACGAGCTTCGATTTTTAAGTCCTAATGGACCAGTCCCAAATTTAATTGGCTTGATGACTAAACGGTCTTTTTTGCGATGTGTCGAGTTTCTGAAGATTTTCTGAACAGAAAGCATTTAGGACTGCGCCCACGATTACTACCGCTCACTGTTCATGCGCACATTTGCAGACCTGTCGCAGCCATAAGAAACATTGTAATTAGAGAACAAATATAGTTTTTTTCAGTATAGGTTCTCTTTAAAGTGCATATAAGCCCATTTTTTATCATTATTTCTTGATTTTGGTGTTGCATCTTTGAGTTATAGAGGTTTCCATTTCCAATATGCTAATTATGTGACGTCACAGGGAGCCAACAAAAGGTCATTTCTTTCTCCTTGTGAATGAAACTATTATCTTTCTGATTTATACAAAATGTTTGGTAAAATCACTGATATAAGGCCCAAATATAACATGGATGTGTAGAAAAATTTTTGTATCTCTGCCAGCACGTTTTTGTATAATAAATGGCCTCCTGTGACATCACACAGATAAATAATACCAATAATAAGTAGAAAAAAATGAAGTAAATCAAGACAATAGGCCGCTCTTGATACATCGGCGCCGCGGCCGAGCCAACATAGATGTCAATGCGAGGCTCAGATACGAACCATCGTTATGTCTCTTGAGCCCCACGTGGGCATCCACACCCACCGGGGAACTACACACACTGGGACCACACCTACCGGGGAACCACAACCACCGGGGAACCACAACCACCCGTTCTATCGATACACCAATCTGGTTTTCGGAAACAGCATTCCACTGGCAGTAGTCTATCTTGCAGATAAAATCCTAGAAAACATGGATAAACAGCAGATGACAGGGTCTATTTTTATAGACCTTAAGAAAGCATTTGCTCTTGTTGATTACGAATGCTTACTTCATAAATTAGAACACTATGGAGTCAGAGGTCACAGCCTTCTCTAGCCTTCTTTGCAGACGTCCTTAGTGTCGTCACGCAACGTCTCCCTCCCCTGGTTCCCAAATTATCTAACTACTCGTTCACAAAGCGTAAAATACGGGAAGGAATTATCATCTATAGCCTACGTCTAGACTTCGGTGTCCCCCAAGGCTCCTTGCTAGGGTCCTTGCTCTTTGTTATACACATAAACGATTTGCCTCAGTGTCTGATAAACTCTCAAATCAGCATGTACATGCTGATGATACTGTCATCTATTATAGCGGGTTTCACTCTAGCGAAGTCACAAAGGTCTTGCAGGAAGATATAAACCGAGTGGAGCAGTGGATGGTTAGCAAAACTAAGGAAATACTTTTGGGAACAAAGCAAAAACTGGAAAATGTCTCAGACTCTGTGATTAAACTCCAAGGCAAGAACATTGAAAGGGTATCTAAGTTTAATTATTTAGGGGTTATGTTAGACGAACAGTTATCATGGAAAGAACACATCGCCGATATAGTGTGAAAGTAAGGTGAGCAAACGCCTAGGTTTGCTCTCCCGTATACGTTTTTGCCTCACGCTTTAGGCGTCCAAGTGTGTTTACACACCCACCGGGGAACCACACCCACCGGGGAACCACGAGCACCGGGGAACCACGACCACCGGGGAACCACACCACTAGGGAACCACACACATCGAAAATGGGATATTATCTAACATTTACAACTACGCATAGTATTAACGCGACGACACTTAGGGCAAACTAATTTGTAGGAATATTATCGCCATCAAATACTTCAGTATATTCCTCAGTATTAAGATTTTTTTTGAGTCAGTTTAAAACCAAAACAGAGCGATGTTACAACTTACCTATCTATACTCTTATGCTCACCATTCAACCTTGCAGTAGACACATGTACCATTGCATAATTTGAAAGATAAATTTGTAGAGAATAGCTTACGGGGGCGGTGCGATTTTATAAGTCAAGGTTTTGTGGGTATTGCCACCGCCGCACCTTCTACATCGTTTCTCGAGTGCTGGTTTGTTAAGTCTCATGGAGGAATCTGAACCCGGTTGAAGACTAAAGAGTCTATTAATGGGGTCTTGATTGATGAGAGACAATAGTGGGATCTAAAAGATCCTAGCAAGGTTTTGCTGATTTATTGCAGTGTTCTGAAAAGAACCGTTTACAGTGCTAAGTAGCAAGACCGGTTTCGGAAACTTATATTGGCTTCCTTCATCAGTTGCGTGTAGCATATTCAGGTTGCTCATGTGGTTGAGAGCAAGTTTGACTGTAAAGAGCATATGGGATCCGTTTATATAGACCAGGGGTAGCCTTGCGTAATATCTGATTGGATCGTCAACAAAGGCTTAGAAATCTAAACCAATGAGTGAATTGTCGTTATTGTTCGAACATTCCGATCTGAAAAGCGTTAGACGCGTCTGCATTGTTTGAGTTTATATAAATGTAAACATGATCAAAACAATGAGCGCGGCAGTTTTCAAAGATCGAACTGAGATTCGAATTTGAAACGATCAAATAATGGCGATCGTGGAGTAGAAGTTTTAATAAAAAAACTGTGTACTCCGTTCAGATAAACCAGCGTATATAGGGCCGTGTAGACTGAAAAGTCCGTTGGCTGGGTCGAACTGTAGAGAATAGCTTACTTAGCACTGTAAACGGTTCTTTTCAGAACACTGCAATAAATCAGCAAAACCTTGCTAGGATCTTTTAGATCCCACTATTGTCTCTCATAAATCAAGACCCCATTAATAGACTGTTCAGTCTTCAACCGGGTTCAGATTCCTCCATGAGACTTAACAAACCAGCACTCGAGAAACGATGTAGAAGGTGCGGCGGTGGCAATACCCACAAAACCTCAGCAATGTGAAGAATTACTGTTGAGTTATAGCGATTTCAAATGCTGAAAAACATGAAAGCGAGACTGGAAAGGCCCCCGTTGTTTTTCTCATACAAATCTTTCTAATTTCAAGTGGCTGTAACTTCGTTGCTTTTTAAGCTACAACCCTCAAATTTGACAAGATTACTAATTTTAACTGCTCTTTCGCGTGGTAATGATAATTGTTTCTGTACATGTGGATAAACTATTGAAACAGAAATACGTATTTATGAATAAGGTCTATATTGTATCTTTAGGAGCAACTGTTCCTCTATTGACTGCGGAGGTGAAGGCCAATACAGCCAGCGCGCACTGGACATTCTTTGAGAAGAACGGAGGGCACCCGTTCCCCTCAGAACACACGAAAAAAGCGATTGCAGAGGTGGAAGAGTTCTGTAATGTATTGAAGCAAGAAGGGGTAACAGTTCGCAGACCTGAACCCATCGACTTCAGTCAGGTATCGTCAATCAACCGATCAATACAGTCGACTCTCTAGGCCGGACACCCTCGGACCCAGCTCTGACTGTCCGGCTTAGAGTAGTGTCCGCCTTAGAGAGAGCTTAGTTACAGTAAAACACTGAACTGGAATGCGGCAGGGAACCAGTCAACCATGTCCGCCTTAGAGTGGTATCCATCTAGACAGAGTTGACTATACCTCCATAGCATCATCATGCATGTTTCCATTCATTCTTTTAAACATCATTTTACAGGTGTACAAGACTCCAGATTTCGAGTCTTCAGGTCTGTACGCGGCCATGCCTCGCGATATTCTGCTGGTGATCGGTAATGAGATCATCGAGGCTCCCATGGCGTGGCGCTCCAGGTTCTTTGAGTACCGTGCGTACAGACCCCTGATAAAGGAGTACTTCGCACGAGGAGCAAGATGGACTACAGCACCTAAACCACTGATGGCAGATGAACTGTATGATATGGTGAGTACATGGTGTCTAGAGACCCTTTATAATGTGTGTGGCTGATGAACTGTATGATATGGTGAGTACATGGTATTTATAATCAGTACACGGTGTCTAGGTACCCTTTATGGGGCGATCTTTGTTTACATGCATATGTTTGCCTCATTGACATAAGTCATGCTTGAAGCTGCGAACAAACCGAGTCCACATATCGAAAGAGAAAGTACCAACAATTTTAGATTAATACACCTTTCCCGTATTTCGCTCCAATGTCCACGAACAATGGCACCAAGTCGAGATTGTAGTAGACATTTTCATACATTTACTGTATCTTTGTCTACTACAATCTCGACTTGGTGCCATTGTTCGATGGAATGCGGGAATGCGCTTATTCGAGGGGGCAATCTTCCCAACCTTTTTCAGCTGAAACGGAAGTGAACGGCGTAGTAGAAAGTTGTTGACATGACATTGATTTGCAGGAATATCCGATCCGCTGTGTGGAAGATCGCCATTTCCTGGCATCGCAGGGCAAGTTTGTCACCACCGAGTTTGAGCCATGTTTTGATGCTGCTGACTTCATCAGAGCTGGCCGAGACATCTTTGCGCAGAGAAGTCAGGTAGTTAAATCATTATGTACCGGTATACCCTTGTCGCAACCATACCACTGTGCAGAACCGTGGCAAAATGCAAAGAAAATAGGAAATGAGTTCGTGCAGAACTCGACGTCTGTACTCTAATAGCGCATCACTGTCGACCAATCAGCGCGCATGTTTCACTGTTGTACATTTATCAATGTATATATTAGCACGTTTAATGCCCAGGGCCCGGTTATTCGAATCAAGGGTAACTTTATCCGTAGGATAGCGCTAAATCTGTCATTTTAATCTGTACAGTTTAACCTCGGGTTAGTGATTTAATCCCGGTCCAGACTGATTGCACGCAGTTTCTTGTGTAGAGACTGGGACAGAGCTCGGCAGCGGTCTTGCTGTCTGTCTTCTATTTGATCATCGTGCATTGAATATTTTGCACAGGTGACGAACTACATGGGGATCGAGTGGCTCAAACGCCACCTAGGTGACCAGTACAACGTGCACACCATCTCATTTGACGATCCTAATCCCATGCATATTGACGCTACGTTTAACATTATCGGCCCGGGACTGGTGTTGTCCAACCCAGACAGGCCCTGTCATCAGATCGACATTTTCAAGAAGGCAGGGTGGACCGTGGTGCACCCACCCACGCCTCTAGTGCCGGATAACCACCCACTGTGGATGTCTTCCAAGTGGTTATCTATGAATGTGCTGATGTTAGACTCTAAGAGGGTTATATGTGACAGGAATGAGATCACCACTATCAAGGTACTAACAACAGTTTTCGATGCCGTCAAACCAAGACCAAAGTAATTACAGAGTCAATCATGCACGGGAGCAATTAAGTAAAAACACAATGAGCCAATCATGAACTGAAGTAATTCGCAATTGGTTTTACTTGCACCAATCACGAGGAAAAGTAAACGCAATCGTGAATAACGTTCGATAAAACGAAAATGGTTGCGTGACGGACCAAACCAATGTTTGGTTGAGAACTTGATATGTTGGTTGAACCATAGTTAATAGAGTGGAATGGTTAGGAAACTCAGGGACCTTCTTTGTTATAGGTCTTTGTTAGCTTTTTTCAACCACTACCGTGCACAAAACACAATAGAAATTCCAACATGTTAATCAATCAGCCAATAGAAACGTGTGAGTTCAGTCGTTCAGGGAACGCTAATGAACTATGATCGTGCACAATCTTTTGTCTTACCCCTTCCAACCTAAATCGCAGTGCCTTTGTTAGCCCTTTTGAAGTTTGCCGGGTTTCCTAACCATTCCACTCTATTAACTATGGTTGAACTAACCCCAGAAACTAACACAGCTAACAAGAGAAGCTAAAGGTCGAGAGACACGCTGCAACATTGCACGCGACAAATTGTACCACGTGAACTCTCTCTTGCGGTGTTGCTGGGAACAACCCCGTATCAGAACAGTTGTGGGCAATGTTGCGCGCAGTGTTGCACGTACATACCTGAATTAAGAACAGAAGAAGACAGTTCAGTTTTGTTACAATAACCCAGCCTAGTCCCTACGCCTTCTGGCTGGTATTTTGTCTGAGTGGGTTAATGGGATCCCTGTGGTTTGTAATGGCTTGTGACGTCACCGCTCACTGTTACCAGAAGTTGACAGTTGGTGACAGAAGGCCTAGGGACTAGGCTGACAATAACCTACTTGTGACGTTGAAAATGTACTGACATTCGTCCGCGAATGTCATCAGTGTGTTCCGAGAAGCGAACAGTCTCCGAGAGCGAAGCTGGAAGGAAACCGGTGGGTTTCGAGTAACAAATAATGTCCAAGTACAAATATCAGTTCATATTTCAAAGCGACAAAGTACTGTTATGGTCTTTTAAATTATCCTTGAAAGATTACGCGCGCTGCTTATGCAGGGTGGATGGAGAGTACTCAGTTATCGGGTCACGTGACGCGATTCCGCCAATCCGATGGCCGAGAGAAATTATTTGATGGGTTATCAATACCTCTTAACCTCGCTTGCTCGGATCCATAACTTACTGTACGGTATTATATGGCTTCATATTCTTTGAGACCGGAAGTGGTGGAAGGTCCGTACGGGAAGTTATGGCCGCAAATTGACCAATCACAGCTCGCGAAATTATTTAGCGAAACCAGATATCGCGCCATCTCACTCTCTTTCAGCTCCCGGCTCTCTTTCTTTCTCAACAGATGTTCCAGAAGCTTGGTATCACACCCATATCCATCAGTCTTCGTTTTGCCAACTCTCTGGGCGGGGGTTTCCATTGCTGGACTACGGATATTCGTCGGAGAGGAAAACTTGAATCCTACTTCTGAACCAAGTTTTGTTGTACACCCCACGTGAGATTTTGCTGTATTTTTTAAGTATCCAACTGGTTACTGATTGATTTATTAACAAATTAAACACGCCAAGAATTATCTTGTGTTTGTAACGGGCTAATTTCGGAAAAAGAACAAACAATTATTGTAGGGCAAAAAGGCATCTATAATTGCAGTCAGTTTGAAGGTTTGAGTTTGAACTATACGAAATGACAGTATGTACTGCATAGTATACCGTTTTTCCGTTTGTTTTTAACAAGTTTGTTGTCATAACAGCAACTAATAAACACCTAACACTCTCTGCATTCAGTCTTGTGTGTTGTATTTGTCCAGTTATTACAGTTGTCGTTGAAGTGTGACCCTGAAAGCAGGGTCGTAACGAGGTTTATCGTACGACCCGTACGGCCCCGCGCCCGCTTTCCTTTCAAAACCATTTACAAAAGTCACGTGATAAAGGCTGGACGTGTGTGGCGTGAGCGAGCTGGAAAAAGCCGTCCGGCCCTGCACAATTTGTTCTTGCTGTTTTGCGGTTTGATCTACAAAAACATATGTTCATATGATAAAAAACCTATTGACTGAGTGAGGTCGGGCCGGACGGGAAAATATTTGGCTCTCGGTCATTTTGTACGGACCGAGCGCAATGACCTCGAGCCAAATATTTCCCATCCGGCCCTCCGATCCCAGTCAGTCAATAAGTACCAATTTTTTTTCCTTTTGTGATCCCGTATTTTTACCCAGAACTTTGATCTCTGATCCCAATTTTCCAGTAATTTGTGATCCGTGATCCACCCAAAAATAAATGAGCCCGTTCATATTCTGAAAGTTCCAAGTCTCGTTATTAGCTCCGGCCCCAGCGACTGTCAATCAAACGCGGAGTCTAGTGATTGACGATCGGCTAAATGCAATTTTCCAAATGAGACTTGAAACTTTCAGGGTCACACTTGAACGAAAATGGTACCGAATGACTCGATTTGCACCACAGAACACCTCAGTCATATTTATTAGACTGTATAGGTTGCAGGCCTATAGGCGGAGCTCCAATTATTTATGATCACGTAAAGTGGCTGATTTGGTTAATTGACTAGCTGAGAGAGATTTCGGACAGAGGGGTCGAAGCACGTTTTTCACTCGATCGCTTTGAAAGGCTATGATTCACTTTAGTTATTACTCGGGCCAGGCCTTCGGCTGGCGCGAGTCAGAAATCGCAAGTGTTTATTTTTATTTTTATTTGTGTCGAGTTTTGGCGCCGTCGACCAATCAGATTGCGCCAGTACTGTGAACAGTGCTGGCACAATGTTGTCCCATTGAACAGTGCTGGCGCAATGCTGGAAATGTTGTCCACGTGAACACCAGGTTTTTCAAGATGGCGGCGAGTGAGAGTTTTGACTTGGCAAAACCTTTAATATCAGCTGTTTTTTTTGTGTAAACCAAAGGTTTCTTCAAGTGCAATACCAAGATTTTTGTCTTTTCTAAAGCTGAGAGGTGTTTCACGGGCTTTGGACGGGAATTTATCACATATTATGCGACATGCTTAGATACACTCGTGAGACGGGACACTCCAGTCTGCGATCAACACTGACTATATTTAACAAATAAAGAAGCCTTAGCCATGTTTTATACTGTCATAAAACACGATGGGCATTTGAGAACATGAGAGAAATGTTAAAGCACAAGCCGAAGGCGCGTGCTTTCAACATTTCTAGAGTGTTCTCAAATGACCAGAGTGTTTTATGATAGTATAAAACATGGATTTAAGGCTTCTTTATCTGTTTTATAATATAGATTTACGCGCGCGATGAAAGGAAACCGCCAGTTGAAAACTATATAACACGGCTAACCATGTTATATACTCTGATAAAACATGGCTTCTTAGCCAATCAGAGCGCGCGTACTATCGTATCTATATTATAAATATAAAGACAACAGCTTGTAAATGTAAGTAGCCGCTAATCTGAACATGATAACCTTTATACCAATTGACTGTCGTTATGTTGTTATTTATTGTTATTATATATAACCTCTCGAAAGCATAGACTTAGTAGAAATGACCCGATTTCTCAGTTCTCTGACTGACAGGGGCCTTTTAAAATATTATATGCACATGTATTTAAATGTTTATAACTTCGGGAACGAAAATCTAGAATGCAGTGAGTGAGTATAAACTGAATAAGTAATCCGAAATGAAGATTTTTTCAAACGAACGATAAATGACTCTGTATTGACACTGGTAAAAACCTGTTCCGGCTTAGTTGCAGAATACCCCCACATTCTCCACTTTAGTTCAGGTGTATTTATAGACTCGTTCTATGAATGATTTTGGGTCTAAATGGTTAGTTTTTTTATTTTTATTTCAGGGTTAGGTTTTTAGAAGGTTTGTATGAAAAAGTTGAGAAATGAATTATTAATGAACCAAAGGAGGGGGTATTTTGCAATTACTCCCAGTGTATTTCATGTTTTTTTTTTAAACTGACATACTTCATAGATATGATATTATGTATAGAGTAGTGTATTTATCATTATTGCAAGATGAAGTTTATAAAATAAAATTAATTTGGTCCAGAACTGAGAGAGTATACTTACATGTAAGTGGCACTCTTTCTTTCCCTTCCCCTTTCTTGGTACCATTATATATCTATACAAGCTAGATCTTGTTTCGGTGTTTTCCATCTGAGGTGATCTAGCTGGCTTAAGATAACCCTAAGGTTACCTTAAGGACCTACCTTCTCATTATTGTATTTCTTATTATGCCTTATTACTCGTATACATTTCCATCATCTTATGAAAAAATAAATGTAATTGTTATTGTTGGTAATCAGGCATCAAATATATATAGTAGTAAATGGCCCGATTCCTCAGTTCTTGGAGTCAGCATTGTCACTTTCACTCGGTCACCATCAGGAGTACGAGTACTTTTAAGAATTATTTGGGAATGAAAATTAATCTTGCTGCAACTCATGAGTGGACATTGCATGTTTCTTTGTGGCCTGCCATTATAAGTTTCAGTCTCCTTCAAGATGTAGAAAATGAGCACTAGCACAGTGGCAGCTCACTAATACTAGAAAATGGTGGTCTGTAGTTTACGACCCCAATCGAAAATATTGTATTGAGAATTTAGCCTGAATTTCAGCCGTCTGTACTGGTTTGTTATTGAGAATTACAAATAGATGCCTTATTTTCATATGACTAGAACGACATTCCCTAACTATTCACAATGAATAGCAACATTATGTGGAATTTGTTGTTCTAAATTGCTTGATTTTTCGTAGTCGTACTGCACCTGATACGATTAAAATGCATCAAATTTGGGTGACTCAATATCGCGCAGACTACTCAAATAACCATTTCACTTCAATCAACAACGCCCATACCAAGGGAACAAAGTTGACCACATCCACGGTCCAAAATTTCTCTGTGTTTCGCCTGGAAACGCACAGGGAGCCCAATGCAAGCAGATTAGTATGCGTTCTCCTTCGTTGAACGCAATAATTTTATTACAATTGGATTAATTTTATCTGAACTAAGTTTGGGCCTATAACAGAAAGATGGTAGCCTCCAGTTTGCTTAAACTGCATTCCAGTAAGCTCAGTGGTTAAGTGCCAGTCTGTTCTGCAGGAGGTAGTGGGTTCAAATCCTGGTGGGACCTTCAAATAAGTGGGAGAACTGGTACTGCCTTTGCTCTGACATCTGCAAATGGTTAGACCTTCATGTCTTCTTGGATCAGAATGTTAAATTGTAGGCCGACACTGAGAATGCAACCAAATCTCTGGTAGTGACCACCCTCAAGTGTAGTGGATATAGTTGTATACATAGAGTAAATGAGTTTGTCCCCAGTTAGCAATACCATGATACATTGACATTCTCCTCTGTTAGTAGTAGTAGTACTAGTTCCCTTGTTGCCACTATGTACATTTTATATATTAATATACAGGCTAAATCTAAATCTTGATTTAATACATACATAATCATGACTGCTGCCTTAAATTCTTTTGTTGTTGTAGTATATGGATGGGTAAAAAATGCATGTATTAGCAGCTTCCCCCAGGGGTGGATCCATGGGAACCTGTCAGAATTAATTGTTTGTTGCCCATCGGTGAGGGGGAAAAGCTCACTTTGGTTCATAGATCAGGAACCTTGTATGAATTTTTACTAATTGCTGTGCCCCATACCAGGGGATATGATACAACGAGTTTGATTGGGTATTTGTGCAAATCCCATGGTACCTGGGGGTTGACCCCTGGTGTAGTAGCTGCCAGTAAATATGCAAAGCTACTGATACAGTGCAAAACTGAATGCTACATGTAAATCACTGGAAGGAAGTTCAAAGGAACATTACATGTGTTATTTTAAAGACTTGTTGTCAAGGTTTTACTTGGCCTCTTGTACAGGTGAATCCTCGTTTACGTTTTTTCCTTATTAGCATACATCAAACTTTAAGCGACGTACATATAAACAAACAGAGTCCATAAATCGAAAGGTATTGACACACTTGATAATCACTGAAAATTTTAGAATGTAAAATAAATTTATTTTGAGAAAAAGTATTTTAAAATGGCAAAATTTACAAAGAATGTATGGCTGTCAGCAACTTTTGCCCCCCAGCCCATTTTACAGTTTTGAAAAGTCAATTTCTCTGTAAATATTTAACATATCAATCTTACATTTTCGGTGATTACTAAGTTTAAAATTATCTTTCAACTGATGTACTCTGTTTGTTTGTAGCTTGAAGTTTAATTTATGCTAATGAGGCAAAAATGTAAACAATGATATGTCAGCCTATTTTTCACTGAAAACCATACGAAACCATGTGAATTAAATCAAACTTGTTTGATAAAGAGTTGTAAGTCTCAGCAGAGCAGGACAGAATTAACCATTCGTGTTCACTATATTATAACTGGTCTTGTGTTGCTACATATATATTGTCTCAAACATAT
Organism: Actinernus sp. WN-2022; assembly: GCA_030867875.1. NCBI lineage: Eukaryota > Metazoa > Cnidaria > Anthozoa > Actiniaria > Actinernidae > Actinernus > Actinernus sp. WN-2022. The sequence continues at coordinate 31,824,371 of JAOWCC010001501.1, forward strand.
GTAGCTACTGTTATAAACATGGCTGCAATTTGCTTTCCGTTTTCCATGGCAGTTATCATCCCAGGCACTCTAAAATAGGATTATTTTTACATAACTAATATAATATTTTTATTATATGGCTTCTCTGGAGACAGAATCACAATTCTTCTAAAAAGAATTCAAAATAATTTATTATTCTCCCAAAGGCTAAAACAATTGCAAGTGTAAAATACTTTTTTAATCAAACCTGCAAAGAATACCAACTATTCCTTGTTGAAATTCCATATGGCCCGAGTAAAGGCTGGTACAGCCTCTTGTTATTATTAAAATGATTTTGGTAAGAAATAAAAATACAAGAACCAGGAAAGGAGCGTGCGAAGGGTTGTGCCATGCCTTTGCTTCCGTGGCGTGTAGGAAAGAAGGAGGAAACCTCCCTACCTCCCTGATTTGCTTGGTTTGGCCGTGCATTTCCATATTCCACTAATAGATCCTCTTCGGAGAGACCACACCGACAAGCAGGAGTGGCGTTTTTGCTCGGCTTGGGTACCTCCTCGACTACAACCACAGCTGTTTCGCCTCAGCTACGAGATATTATTATATCACATCTCATACGCATGACCTGATTGGCTACTTAATGTCACGTGAATTTGGTGCAACGTTGATGCATGGACGGGACGAAGATGGCGCACATGGAGGAGATTCCTGCTAGAAAGAGCACATCAGAGGAGATATTTGCAAAGGGAGAAGATTGCAAACCCGATTGGAAGAATGCTGAAGCCGAGTACGATGATGCTGATGATCATTTAGAGATAATGGGTAAACCAGTGATGGAGAGATGGGAAACCCCATTCATGCACAAACTGGCCACTATTGCTGCCTCGAAATCGAATGGCGGTAAAGTGCTCGAGATCGGCTTCGGGATGGGAATCGCTGCGTCCAAAATACAAACGTTTCCGATAAATGAACACGTTATTATTGAATGCAATGACGGCGTGTTTAAGAGACTGCAGAAATTCGCCGAGAAGGCGAAACATAAAGTGACTCCGAAGAAAGGTGAGCTAAGGAGTAAGGGAGTGGTCATTATTTATGGTAGGGGGGAGGGGTTGGCAAATGTGGGATGCCAGTATCAAAAACTTTTTGAACCCCCCTCGTAGCCCCAGGTAAACAGTTTGTGCCTCCCAGTAGCACTAGCCTAAACTTGACCCCCCTCCCTTCCTTTCACTTCTACTTAAACAATTTCGGTTGAAGTTGGAAAGCAATTTATACACCAATTTTTATAACAGCTCAGCTACTATTTATAGCACTTTCCAATTTCATGCATATAAAACAATAGCAACTGGAATGCAGTATAGTATAATGTTGTAAACAATGCCTTTCATGCTGTAATAAGAATACTAGACATTATAGATATGGTAAAATTCCAAAAGTAACAAGAAGCTGTAACCAGCATCGCACTTGCCCATGGTGCAATATACAGAAGGATTATGTGACATGAGTAAGCCAGTGGTGTCATAAACAAGAAGCTTGTTTAAATGTTGCATATAATTACATGAACCTTCTATCCAGGGTATTATGCTTTTTGTTGGATGATGTAAGAACAACTGCTATTACGAGTATGTTGGATCCAGGCTCTCCAACTGGGTGGGTTAATGACTTGCATAGGGAGAAGAATGTCAGAACATTACTTTGCGCTCAGGCGCGAGTACAAAGGTCGCCACTTTCAGGGGATCGTTACTTCGGAACTCTATGGTAATTGGAATTAATAATATCAGTGAAATATGGATAAAAACGTTTTGGACCCCCTCTCCTTGTTGTTCAAACTTTTTTGACCCCCCTAAAAAGGTGGATGAAACTTTTTTTGTCCCCCCCCCCCCCCCCCCCCCACCCCCTCCCATTTGCCAACCCCCCCTCCCCACCCTTAAATATGACCAAACATTTTGAAGTAATTGCAGAATACCACAGGGAGCCTACTCAAAAGATTTGTACATGTTTACGTAAAAAACATATAGCTGTAAAGTCAATAGGCCTTTTGCAGGAAACAGTCACGTGCTGATATAATACTTCGTTAATGAAAGAATGTGTAGTTCCAGAAAATATCCATGTCCACTCACTTGGGTTAAGGAACATACCGCTAATTCAAAGTCCTTCAAATAGTTTCTCTTCATGATTTGTTTTCATTGTATTTTGCTTTTGCACAATTATGACGTGCAGTTTGCCACAGGGGTCCCTGAGAGAGCAATAAAAAAATACCTACACCATAACCCAGGGGAGTAGTTATTTGGCAATCACTGCTCCTGTGAGGTTGCATGCAGCATCTTAGGTTGAAGGTTTTCGCATGTTAGGGAACGGTCAGTAATTATTTAGGGCTCATTTATAGGACAAGGTCATCTTTTGTCAGTTTATTGTAAATTACAAATGTACATTATGGACTGCTGATCATAACAATCGATGGCTCATAGATACATGTATCAATGAACCATTTACTGATTGTGATTGGCCAATACCAATAATTTATTGATATCAATTATTAACTAATTGTGTTGATTGATTTCAAATCATCGATTGGATTTCTGATCATTTATTTTCATCAGTAAAATTAATATTGCGAATGTCTGGTATATATTTAGATGCTGATATTGAGAGGCAAATCGTATGGGTATTGCTACATTGGATTCAAATTGTGATGATGAAAATTATGAAGGATTTGTTTTGTTAATTCAATGATTGCTGGCCATCCCTGGTGAGATAAATGACATGAAACCTTACACATAGCCAACTGTGAACCAATGTGTTATTTGTTCTTCTCTGTAGGACTGTGGGAAGAAGTTGTACCTACTCTAGAAGATAGCTCCTTCGATGGCATATTGTATGACACATACCCCCTGTCAGAAGAAACCTGGCACACTCACCAGTTTGACTTCATCAAGAAACATGCTGTCAGACTACTGAAACCAGGGGGAGTATTGACATACTGCAATCTGACTTCTTGGGGGGATCTGATGAAGACCAAGTTTGACAATCTCGATAAGATGTTCACCGAAACACAAGTTAGTCATCTGTTGGATAGTGGATTTAGTAAGGAGAACATTTCCACTGAAATAATGGATATAGAGTGTGAAGAGGGATGCAAGTATTACATTTTCCCCAAGATTATTGCACCAACAGTGAGAAAACAACTAGGTAACTAGCCTGGATGTGCGACGAGCTGGTTTGTCATTTGCAATGTGTAGCCCTGCACTTGGTATATTAATTATTAAACCAGAATGCAAGATTGCTATTTTTATTAAAACTATTTTTGAATTCTTGTGTTCAGGAACTGAGAACTTTTATAAAATTTAAATAAGACACAAGCAAAACAGCATTGGCTAATTAAGTCTGATATTATTATTGTTGCTTATTCTGGGTTAAGCAAAGTGAAAACCTTGGTTGAGTATTAGAGCAGGTTTCAATTGACTGTAAAACCAAAGCAATTACAACAAACCAGTCATGAACTAAAGTGAATACCAATTGGTTTCACTGACACACAAGAAAGCAACCAATCAGGAGGAAAAGTAAACGCAATCGTGGATTGATTGCGTGATGGCCCAAAACCACGATTGGTTTTACTCTGGAATTTGATTCACTGACTGATTACAAAACATTTTCACAGCCAATAGAAAAGCTAAGTAAATGCAAAACTTTTCGACACTCAATTGAAACCTGCTCTAATTAAGTGTAATCTCTGTGAAACCTTTTAGTGGTCATAGTGTGTAATATAGAGCAGGTTAAAATTGAGTGTCAAAAGTTTTATCTGATTGCTTTGGTTTTTACTACAGTCAATTGAAACCTGCTCAATGTAATACATGTACTATGATCACCTCATTCAGGGATATTTAATCTCTGCAAGAGGGAAAATTAGAAGGGCATGCATATTGTTGATGAGGGAACATTGGACTGACCCTTGGCACATCGGGTTATGGCAGAGAATTACTCCCTAGCAGGGTGCAGTGCCTGTTAATCCTGCACCGTACCTGTTTTAATTATGGCTCAAACCCACTTCTTCCATGTGGGATCCTTGAAACCATAAATGTAACGTAATTAAACTCCATGTATGCTCTTTGAATATTTAGTCAACCACATAATTACATTGTGTTGTATTGTTATTCTTCTCAAAAACCATTCCATTCTTACAGTTAATTGGAGGTCATTGAAACATTTTATTTATCCAGTTTATGATTTGGTAACAAAAACAATATTTCTGTGTGTTGCCCTTACCTGCCAAAGTAAGTACAAAACAATCACTGCTTGACTGTTAGTGATTTTATTGCTGAATATTCTAGATATTTATTTACATTACAATAATATTGGAATAATCAATTTATAATATTTTTTGGGAGAATAAGTAGAAGTCAGCAAAACATTTGTCACATACAACTGTAACCTCTTGTACACGTCACAGGAGAATCAGCAATAAGGTCCTAATGAGGTTTAATGACATGGCAGCCATCTTGGTTAGAAACAATACATTGTGTCCCTTTAGCCAGAAACATAAGGGAGTTGACATGTGTAACGGTGGCCCCATGCTCCGGATTATTCAGTGAATAAAAAGTACCATATTTGGAAAATACAGTCTCATCTAGCGTGACAGTCAAGTCTAGTCACAGAACCAGACTGCCATTTTACCATTTATGGCCTTTTTTATTCACTGAATAAATTATCCAAAGCATCGCACTGAAGCGAGTATGGGCATTTCAACTCCCTTATGTGTTTCTGTTTTAGCCTCGCACCGGAGCAGTTTGAGAACGAGTTTAGCTGGTGAAACAAATATTTTTATTCTCCTGGGACTCAACATGGCCACCATGTGATAAAACCCCATTACTAAACTTTCCACACTGTCTGTACCAGTTATTGATTGGCACTATGTCTAGGAAATCACATGAACGAGAGTGCTCTGCGATTTATGGAATATGGGCGAACATTTCACGAGAAATTTGTACTATTTAATACACAACAAGCTTTTAGGCGAGTTGTATACCAAAATAATAAAAATTGAGTGAAATTTTCGCCAGTATTCATTTGAAAACCTATAAATAAATAAAATACAGGAAGATTTATCATGAAAGCAAGAACTTACCAGATGATAAACTGAAATTTCTAGATCCCGGAAAGCAAAAGTGTCATCTGCAGATAAATGTCTTCAATTAAAAAAAATTCTGATTGGCTGATAAAGAAATGGCGCAAAATTTCCTTCATTGTGATAGGCCTGATCTAGCAATGAAATACTGCTCTGTATTTCATAGAAAAACCATGAAATACCAGCCTGTATTTCATAGCAAAGCTGAGCTCTGATTGGCTGAAATGTTTATAGGATAATCAGACATAGCACACTTTCAGATGAAGGAAAGGCCAAACCACAAGCATTCTTGATCAGCTTCTGTTTCCCCACTGGCAATTAATGTTGTATGACTATAAATATGTTAAGGATGTTAATACTCTTAAAGAGAAAGCTGGATTCTAGAGAGCCACTACCTCTAATAACACTACAGCCAGGAGCACTGTATGCTAAACTCATGAACTGTCAGTCCTGTTATCATCTCTTTGTGCAGTATTTAGTCCCACATGGCTTAACATTAATCAGGGTTTGGAATTTCAGCATTCATAAATTTCATCTTATCAGTTTTCCTGCAGCAGTGATTCAGCATTATTTAGAATAACTTCGGAGGTTTGAAATCAAAAGATGTGTAGAACAGGAGATATGCTGCTGATGTCTGCAAAGAAAGCAATCAATATTTGTAAGCGACTGGTCAGAAATTGGTGGGGAGGGGTGAAGAATGGAATCAAAAAGTCTAAAAACACACCCAGGCTCCCTGGACAATAAGTATGAAATATTTTGCCCCTTACCCCCTTTAACCAACCCTTTTTCAGTTGACTATTTCGAGGCGAACATGTAGTACTGAAGTTGGGGTTAGGGTTAGAGTAGTACAATGTATGTTGTTATTGTTTTACATACGAGTGAAGGTGAATAAGTGCAGATCTTCTCAAAGTGGAACTCTAATCAAAATGAACTAAGATTTTTCACAGTGAAACCTAGCCGCCTCCACAGGCAACTCCTAATTATAATCGAAAGAATTGAGAAAAGATGTGAAACTGGGCTTCCTGTGGCTTCGCCACTCCGATCTGGCTTTGCCGGTCACTGGATCTAAAACATAAGAGTTGCCTGTAGAGGAGGCTACGTGAAACCGACATGTGAAATTTCTCGACCTCATTTCAAAAATCATTAATAATTAATGAAGCAAAAACAAAGGAAATCAATGACTGTGAAGACATTTTATATCTGATAAAATGTTTTTGAAGTCGTTTAATCTAAATTTTGGGCCTTTATCAGTGAATTTCTAATTAGGATGAAACTTTATATAAAATTTCATCCTAATAAAAAAAATTTCCTTTGTGTCATCCCCTTGAGATGTGCGTCTTTCTTTCATTGCATTTTTAAAGCATTTTTGAAGCCGTTCAAAACACTCACAGCACATGTTTTATCAAGTCTAAAAAATTTCAGGCTTTGCCCTCGAATTTTTAAACTTGATCAAATACTGTGTTTTACACAGCTAGTACATAAACCGACAAAACCGTGCAAGAGCCGCTTAATCGGAATATTTGTAGTTTATAAATTTGAAGTAAACATGCCAGCAAGCCTTTGAAAACTTTGGTTTTGATAGTAGCTGATTGTTAATGGAGAAATACTCTGCGAGCAGAGCCTTAGTTTGGCAATCCCTTCATGTAGGACGACACGATTTTTTACCAAAAATACAATAGAATACAACACAATACAATTCAATACAACAATAGAACGCAACACAATACAATAGAATACAATTTGGTAGCAATTCGTGTCGTCCTACATGAAGGGATGGCCCTTAGTTTCTTTGGTTTTCTCACGGAAAGCGAAGTGGAGGGAGATTAGAAAACCAAAGAAAATATGGCTCTGCTCACAGGGTAACAGAGAAACGACAGTTTTCCGTTAAGGGAAACACATTGAAGTGTTAATACCGCGAAAAATGTTTGAAGTAAACATGCCAGCGAGGGAAAGGGAAACACATTGAAGGCAAGGAGTACTATGGTATGTAGCAATTAAATAATGGAAGTTAAAGTGTAGGCTTGTGAATCAAACATAGAAGGGAAGGAGTGACCAATAGAAACTAAATAATACAACTGTATCGAATCAAAAATTAAAGGGAAGGGGTAGACCATAGTAATTCAAAAATCAATGGGGAGGGGTTGCCTATAGCAATTAAATAATAGAACAGCAGGGGTACCTATAGTAATTAAATAATTGCAGGAGAGTGGTAGACTAGTGATTCAAAATCAATAGGGTGTGGACAATAGTTATTAAATAATAGAACAGCAGGAGTACCCTATAGTAATGAAATAATAGAAGGGGAGTGGTAGACTATAGTGATTCAAAACCAATGTGGGTGTGGCCTATAGTAATGAAATAATAGAACAGCAGGGGTATTCAAAAGTAATTAAATAATAAAAGGGAGGTTTTGCCTATAGTGTATAAAAAAAAAGAATACACAAGGCGTGTCCTACAGTAGTTAAATAATAGAAGTTATATATAGAGGGTGGGCTAATGAATCAATAATAGAATGCAAGGGGTAAACCATAGCAATTGAAAAATATATGGCCTATAGTGATAACATAATAGAACAGCAGGAGTATCCTATTGTAATTAAATAATAGAAGGGGTATACCATAATTCAAAAATCAATGGGGTGTGGCCAATAGTAATTAAATAATAGACCAGCAGGGGTACCCTATAGTAATAAAAGAAGGGGAGGGGTAGACTATGGTGATTCAATGGTTCGTTTGTTTAATGGTTCGTTTATTTCACACACAAACACACAATAGGAAATATACATACATAAAGAAAAGTTTGTGAAGGATACAAGAGATACAACCCAGAGGGGTTAATTAGAACAGGAGGGGTGGCCTATAGTAATTAAATACTTGCAGTTAGAGGGTGGGCTAGTGAATCAAAAATAGAAGGGGGAAGTGGCTAATAGAAATTAAGTAATTGAAGTGGACAGGTAGGCTATATTGAATCAAAAATATAATGAGAGGGGTAGACCACAGTAATTCCAAACTCAATGGGGTGTGGCCTATATAATAAGGGGAGGTTACCAAAATTAATATTCTCAAAAAAATATAATATTGGTCACCGATATTCACATTGCAGACCAATTTTTTATGATCTCCCATTTTTGGGGCTTCAAAAAATTATGACGCTTCCCCTTTCTCCACCACCTTGCTATTTTTTTACCAGTCCCTAACTGTGAATGTTTTACTATTGTTTCAGTGAGCTGCTGAAGCTAGTAGAATATTTTAGACAAGCTTTACAAGACAGTTTCAATAAACTCAGTTTAATTAAACGGGCTTTAGTTGGTGTGATACCCACCACAATGTCCTTGCTGGAGATCTCTGTGACAACCTGGTCATCAAACTTATACCAGTGCTTGTTCCATGAGTTCCTGCAGAAAGCAGTGTAGTGTCCTCCATGCATTGTGCCATAGTGGTTTGACACTCCATACAGGTGATATGGAGAGTGAGACCTAGTGCCAGCCACAGAACTACTCATATCAAGGTTACTACAGGGGAAGGACACACCTGTCTGTAGCTTCTGCCGCCACATGCCATCATATTGGAACCTACAAACAGTAGACAAAAAAACAAGTGAGCTACACTCACCTGTGAATCATATCAATATCATTTATTAAAAAAAGATGTCTATTAAAAACCACAGCCCTTATGAGAATGTGGGAGGTACAAATGTAGGAATGGATACTGCTTGAACCATGTGTGTGTGTAACAACAACAACTCTGCCAACAACTCATTATCATAAAGAAAACAACGTAAAACTGGGTTTCCTGTGGTAAGAAGAGCTCCCAGTCCTTCTGACCAAGACAAGATTAAACGAGATAAGAGGCAGGAGACGACTGCAGAGTTAACACATTCTCCCCGTTGAATTAACAACTATCCTTAAATGGAAAACAGGCTTGAAATAATGATAATCATTAATTCTTATGACATTCTTAAAACCAGTCGAGGATAAAGATAAACATTTGTCACATTCCAAACGGCAGTAGACCGGCTTAGTGTAGTAGTCGTGACTTCTGTACTACACTACACTACACTGGTTAGCTCAGTTGGTAGAGCACGGTCTAGAGTGCGGGAGGTCGGGGGTTCGAACCCGGCCGCGTCCTTGGGCAGGGACATTTATAAGTCGTTGGCCTTGTCTCCTTCTACTTCTAATCAGTATTTGAAGGGGACGTGAAAGAACCTGTTGTACTACTCGAAAAAGAGAAGGGGATTGTCACCCGGTACAACAGCCTGGCCATTGCACTAACCACACACTCAACATTGTAAACTGCGTGGCTGCCATTGGCGCCGTAAAAGCAGTCCGATACAGATTCACTGACGGGATATGTCAGTAAAATGTAAAGCGCCATGAGACTGTGGTGATATGGCGCTATATAAATATGGCCTATTATTATTATTATTATGCAAAGGGTTATGAGTTCGAGCCAGAGTAGGAGCGCCCAAAAAGATATTGTTTCTCTAGCACACTAGCTCTAGGTGAGTGAGAACCTATTGTTTACCTCTAAACTCGTCCGATGGTTAGGGTTAGGTTTGTGGTTCGGGTTAGGATTTGTTGTAGAATTAAAGATTATCATTATTTCAAGCGTGTTTTCCATTTAGAGATAGTTGAGAATTCAATGGGGAGAATGTGCATTGGCAGAAAACTGCTAGAAAACAGAACCTCTAATTTAAAATAAAGGATCACGAGCATGGCTTGTATTCCAGCCTGGGTTACAATACATAATGTGCATGTCATTAGGGGTGGACCATTCTAAAGGAATTGGGGGGGGGGGGGTGGTAATTCTTTTGTGCACAAAAACTTTTTTGGCCCTTTTAGCTTGGCAGCATGTTTTAAATTGGAATGTGAGCTCTGCACACAATTTTATTTTCACCCTGTAATTTTCCTCGATCCATCTATATACATGTATGTTCTATTATGCAATTTTTGTTTTGGGTAAACAAGTGCTTGCAGGAAAAAAAATTGGGACCATTTTTCCTTGCACAATTATATTTGGAATTGCTACCCCCATGATATGTAATGGTCCACCCCTACAGATAGATGCTTCTGGTAATGGGCTCCTAATGCGTTAGTGAGACAGCGTGTTCCCAGATCAGTCCATTTTAGCCACGAAAAACAATGAGAAGCCTTGTGAACAGTAATTTCATGCAACAATGTACTTGGCAAACAATGCTTCCTAATGATTTATGAAAATATATTGTTACTGTGTACAATGAGAAAACCTCACCTTGTCAAAAAGTCAGCATTTTATCGGCCTACTGCTTTACCTCGAGTGTTCTAAAATAACCTGATCTGAGAATGTGCTGACTCGCAGACCAAGTATGGGAGATGGACGCTCCTGGTAATGGGCTCCTGTCCACCCCTTATTACTGCTAATAACTCAACAAATGATTTTACAAAACTTGTATAATAGAAAGTAGATAATTAGGTACTAACTTCATTGTTTTCTTTAGTTTCCTTTTGTCTAATTATATTAAAAGACAATATTATTTTCCACAGGTTTAGGCACACCCCTACTTTTTTTTCCATTTCTCATCATTAGGCTGGTTTGGTCAGTTTGTTGGTGAAAACAAACCCAGATCAGAGTTTGGAACCTACTGGGTGTGTAAGCCTACTGGGCATGGCCAGGGGGAGGTTTCTGGGGTTCTGGAACTCCCCACCCCACCCCCTCTTACTCCCTCACCCCCAACCCCATTTCTTCAAACTGTCTAAGCCCCAGTGTTGTGGTTCAAGTGCTGAAGAAATTCAGCCATTTGCTGAAATTTTATGGGACTTGCCATATTCAGTCACTGACCTTTGAACTGATTTGCATAGCAGTGTTCCATATACATGTATATGCCTGGTTCTTCTTTGTTATTTTCAAAAAGTCAACATTTTGGGTTGGTTGGCTATGAGAAGTGGATAAAAATAGGGATGGCCTAGTGAAATCACTCCAGGTATTTCTCAATTTAGTTTTCTGCACCTTTTCAAGTGGATGACCAGTATGGGTGGCAGTCTCCATATCTGTAATTGTTTGCTGGCTTCTTTGTGCTGCTTGCAACGTGGGCAGTACCACTTGTCATCGCCTGACATTTTTTCAGGTCGTGTGAACAGAGTTATACAGTCCTGTCAGGAATAAGAATAAAACAGTCACTAAACAGTATGCTGTATTTAATAAATAGATGTCACTTAACTGTGTATACTGGTAATTATATCCTCTTACTGAATAATGCCTCAGTGCTTGTCACATAATGTTTTTGATGTCCTTGACAGACTCACATGCAGTACTAAAATAATAAAACAATATTTACATGTTCTAGTCTTGTAGCTGACCCTAGAAGGGGACACAAATTCCTCGGTCGAATTGGAATTTAGGTTGGTTTTTGAGGAGGGAAGAAAACCAGGGAACTCGGAGAAAAACTCTCAAGCAAGGGTGCAATACCAATGAACTCGCATATGGTGCCACAACTTGGAATTGATCCCAGGTAGAGGTGAGAGGCAAAGCTCTTAATTACCACTGCACCAGCCTCAGGCTCTCCTCTCCGGTAGAATGAAATATATTTGTTTTACACCATTATTAACAAAGAGAGGATATAAAATGATTACATTTTTGTGCTAAATATGACACTGTACTCAAACTGAACAGAGATCCGGGCACGCACAGAGAACTGAATAAAAATGAGCTTTTTCACAGTATCTTGGATTCAACTCGGTCAAATAACAATGGGACAAAATGACCATGCATGCAGTTAATTATGATGCAAAAGGAACTGGAGCAAGGGCCTGCCACTGAAAAGCTGTACACATGTGCTCTGATTGGCCAGGAAAAAAAATATCAGTTCAGCTGATGGTGTACCCTGGATTACCAGAGGTTTACTACATTGTACTTCTCTCTTTGCACTAATTTCCCAGTAAGAAGCAAACAGAAAGGAAATTGCCTCTGGTGGCACTGGTTGAGAATCTCATTCCACATTCAGATCAGGTAGGAGATTTGTACATTGTTGCCAACTGGTTCTCTATTTCACGTGACATGATTCAACCAATCATGTACAGCACTGATAGATCACATGAAATAGAGAACCAGTTGGCAACAAGGTACAACTCCTGGGGGGGGGGGGGGGGGGGGGGGGTAATAATAATAATATTTTTGGAGCACTATACAAAGTCTCTCAATGCTCTTACAGATTGAAAAAAATGTTATCTTTTTAAATATATAATTACTTAATTTATATTAATAATAATTATTAATTAATTAAGATTTTAAAATTTTGAATAAAATATTAATTATATATTAAGCTATACAATTATCTACGAACTATACTATTAATATATTTTACAACCATATAAAATGTCAAAGTCTAAATAAGAAAAGGTAACAATAAAATACATAGTCAATATAAAGAAATAAATCAACATTGAACAGAATCTGATAAGCTAATTACTACTAATTAAATAAGTGCATTTTCAGTTTGGCTTTAAAAATGCTAAGAGAGTCCGCATTTCTAACGTTGTCAGGTAGTGCATTCCACAGTTTTGCAGCAGCAATTGAAAAAGCTCTGTCCCCATACATGTAGGTCTTAGTATTAGACTTAGGAACCTGCAGGAAATTACGGTTAGATGATCTTAACAAACGATTGGGTCTAACAGATAAGCAGTTCATTTAAATACTCTGGTGCCTGGCTATGAAGGATTTTGTAAGTCAACAACTGACTTTGCATCTCGCCAGTAATAAGTGGTTAAGTATTAACCAAACTAACATATTTTTTCCACTAGCTTGGTAGGGATTTATCTGGTGGATAGCAAGTCCTCCACTTTTGAACAACTAAGGTCAGTAATCTAGTAACATGGCTATTAACCAATCACAGCAAACGTTGTGTTGACTAGTTAAACCACTGTATAACATTGTATAAGCTTAAGGTTCCCGTAATACAATCATGCACATATCCTTATTTCAATTTTGAAACCTTTCTATTGTTATTCAATAACCTTTATTTCACTAAGATCCCAGTGAATTTCAATATATTGCTCATTAGATCTTCATTTTATATGGAGGTCTTTATATGATATAAAGACCTTGAATATCTAATGAGCTATATAAATGCTCTTGAATACCTAATCATGTCTTTATATTTAAATTCACTGGAATGTTATATAATTAGTGAAATAAAGGTTATTGAATAACAATGAAATAAGTCAGTTAAGAGGGCATCCATGTGAAAACCATGCACCCTGAAAAAATTAGTCTACATGGTACATCTCAGATTTTGTTCATATTTTGCACATATGTTACTATTGGCCTGGCATTAGACTTGGTAGAATATTTTGGAAAAATTCCAAAAACTGTAAGAGATATGGGGGTCAGTACGAACTGCCTCGGTTTGAGGGGTATTTCCACTATGTATTTTTAGTCATTTTTATAGAATATTTTTGAACAAACCATATAAGCTATATACACAAAACGTTTCTACAGCATAAACACGACCAATTGCAATTTAATTATGATATAAGTGCCAAAAAATATTCACTATTCAAGGAGTAAGGCTTTCATGTACAAGTGAATTCCGAAATTATTTTTCAAAAAGTCAAATTTTAGGGTAAAATGACATTCGAATACTATCGATGCGGCGAAATTGTAGAAGATGAGAGAGTTATTATTTTGTAGATCAGTCATTTGGAAATACAACTGGGGACTAAAAAGTTTGTAAAGTTTATTCAGCTTAGGAGCAGTGAGGCCAAAGTAACATAGTCCCAACGCCCGGGTCCAACGTAAATAAACAATCAACGCCAGATGCAAGCTGTATCGTGTGCAGAATAACGGGACAAATAACGGACAGGAATGAGAAACATAGCCCTAAAATAACTGGGTGATAAATTTATTTGTCACTTATGCCTATGGTTTTGCAATAAACAACAACTAATTAACAATCAACTTCAAAATAAGAAAATTAGTAATACGAAGGATGAATCAGCGATAAATGATTCTAGCCTTATTTGTGCTCTCCTCCCCAGCTCTGTCATGGTCTCGAAGCCACAACTTACGATAATTATCTTCTTGTCGATTTTACACCGAAAGAACATTTACCCATTATAGTTATACAGATGGCTTTGTAGCATCCGCCATTTTATTTAGGACTAGAACCCAGTCTGCTGTTGTGCACCACAGGTAGCCCGAACACAGATGTGTACATTCCATGTGGAATATTGGAAGAAAAAACTCTCTACCGTTGAATCAGCCTTTCCTTTCTTGTCTATTTATATATATATATTGCTAATCAGATCCCTACACGCTAGGAGATCCGGTGTTTTATCATTTCGTCTGTGGTGCCCAACATATATATCAGAGTGGGTAATTTATATTGAAATATTTATAAATCTCATGAAACAGAACTGAAAATAATCATAATGCACTACTTAATACATCTACATAATTTTGTTTGCAAACCTTTAATTTTTTTCAAGCTGATTATAGGTTAAAATTACCCATGATGCACCTGATATATGTAACTGTTATGGGGTCAAATGTTTGCATACATTCATACACAAGGTCACAACAATGAATTATAAATGATTTCTAACATCCCGTGCATATATCCTGTATATTCACACGACCCACATACGGCCATCCCAATAAAATGTTCCGTTTCCAATCGCCAGACCGACCCAATTTTTTTTGGAAAAGTTAACAAAAATACAAAGCTTGACATTGACCCAATTTTTGGAAAAAGTTTAAAAAAAAAAAATGGAAGAACATTCTTTCAACTACACCTCTTTTCCTAGCTCTCTACGTATTTGCATTTTATTGGGATGGCCTAATCAGCTGTGTCGGTGCTGAACTGGAGCGCAGTGCCATCCTGGAAAGCGAAGTTCAGAAATGTCTGACGTATGTTGCTATTGCTACAAACTATCTTAGAAAAGGGTTCAGAAAACATCTGGGTGAACGATGAAACATATTGTGTGGATCGTGACAGACTTTATCCAGACCTGAATTACGCTGGATTTACATATACATGTCTGTGCGGGGCGCTTGTTCAGACACACGGTAAGCCACGCAGTTTACAAGCATGAGTAGTTATGTTAGTTATCTTCCCATTAATGCGGCTGACCAACAAGCACTGAGGGTGGTCACTGCCAGATATTTGTTTAACGTCCAAAGTGGTTCCTTAGCGTCCTGTGATACACAGCTGCTGATGAATACGAGCGTCGTGAGATGCATCTCGTTCCCAGAGCCCGCGATCTTTTGACCAGCGCCAAGATACTGGCCAAAAGATCGCGGGTTATGAGAACGAGATTGCGTGAGACGGGACCGCCATTTTACGTGATCATCCGATCGAGGCACGAGGGATCGAAAAGGCGTAGGCGCGAACACTGCGCTTCTCTGTTTCTCTTAATGTTGCCTGGGTGGCTAATTGAACGAGCAGGAAGCATACAAATGTTTTGCTGCACGGGTGGATATACGAGGAAACGCTGTTGCAGAAAAAAAACTACCGAATGCGCACTGTGTCAAATTGTCTTGCCGGTGGGGTCTGGGTTTGTGTTGCTAAGAAACACATATACTGTGTGTCACTGGAGCCTAGTAAACATTGTTTTCCTCCATAGCCAACGTGAAAACATTGTTGCGGAAGCAAATTTTGCCTCATCGAAACAAAAAAATGTCTTTGAAATGCTTCAGAAAAATGTTTTCCTTCCTGGAAGATTGATTTTTTTTGAGCAAATTTTCCCGCGGACTTTGACTCGATTTTACAGACAAATGTATGGAAAACTAAATCCACGATTGCATGCTTCCCAGCACAGCTACATCCCTCAAATTTCGATCAATTAATCTTTTACCTGGTATCTTAAGTTTGTATCTGAAGAATATTTCAGAAATTCGATTTTACAGGTTTTTATTTGTCATCGGATTCCCATACAAACACTGTATTTCGCGCCATGTTTACACCCCTTTCAAAATGTCAGAATTATAATAAACCGCGAACTGATCTATTACCTTCAAACTGTAAAGAAATACGTTATTCTTTGTGTACGAGGTTTGTAGTTTCTCAGCTGTAGGATGTCCGGTGTCCGCGGGGAACAGGATATCAGGACACGTGACTTGTCCCTTCGTGTGTACCGACCTTTACGTCTGCGAGCGGGCGAGTCGCGCGGCGTGATTTATTTTTCACTTGTGTGGGTTGTTCTTTTATCTTTTGTTTTCCATATTGATTTTCTTTGTTTTTTTTTATGCAACGAGCTCCGTTATAAAGAGAGACGAGGACGACAGTAACAAATCACACACAAGTGTATCACAGGCAGCTTTAAGCAGAGAGTGAGCCATTATGCACTAGTCTAAATAAACCCCCACCCCCCCCCCCCCCCCCTCCCCCTCCCACCCTGTCCCGGGTTGGGGGAGGAGGAGGAGGGGGGGGGGGGGGGGGGGGTTACTTTGACTAGTGCATTACCACCCCGCCCTAAAATCAAAAATGAATAAAATACCCTGTCTAGACAGTACAGTAGAAAATATTTATAGATTTTGTGATAATTTTACTTGACACGCGCCATCAACAACATCCGCACCAAGTGCCAAGGCATTTCATACAATTCTTTGTAAGGGGGTCGGGACAGACCTTCAACGGTAATATAGTTGTTTTTCCCTGGTAACGCCGAGAAGATATGCCACATTCCCTCGTTGAATATACACAAAATGAGCACTTGATCAAGTCCAAATCCATCTCGTGGATAGGGCGGGAAATACACGTGCAGACATTACACGCAGTTCCTGTCACGCAATTCTTGAGATATCATTATATCACTGAAGGGATTTCATCTATTTCGGTGATACCACATTTGATTTCATGGATTATACACACATTTTGGTATTTCAACGGAACGAACAGAATATTATGCACAAGATTGAAACAAATTGAGTCCGTAACAAGGTAGTAACGACATCAGAATGGCTTCCCGTTGCTGAATCTAAACGGTTATAACTTGGCCAACTATTCGATGAGCATATAATAAAGGGCTTCCAAGAAAACGAAACCATTAGGGTTTTTTTTATTATGAAAAGAAAACATCGTTTCTTTACAGAATAAAAACTAAAAACTTGAATAGAGAATCGGCTGAAGAACCTAAATACGACTGTACGTGCATTTCTACTTGTCACTCATTCACCCCGCTACAGAGGCTCGCAAAATTCAGAGTGACTCGCAGGATTAGAAGCTGTATTTAAAGCGTAGCGTAGTTTGAAATCCTCTATATATCATATTCAAAGAAAATTCATTGTCTTTGATCCAATCAAACAATTTTAAACGAAGATACTGCCATAAACTATGAGTACCTATTTTTCAGCTTTGACTCCGTCAAACTCGACAATAATTCAGTCACTTTAGACATCTGCATATCGGGTGATGGACTTGGTCACCCTTCAAAACTAAAATAATATTGAAAATGAATGTGCATTCGAATTCTTAAAGCAATTATTGGCAGAAAATCTGTGAAGTTCACCGTATTTTCGATTTTAATCGGAAAAAAATCGCCGTGTCACCATATCGTCGTTTGTTTAATAACTGAACATTGCGGATTTTGAGAGTGCGTACTCTCTAACCCAGCATTAACTTTACAGATATTTTTTTTACCAGATGCAAAGATCTATTGTAAGTCAATCTAGAAATATTTCTAAATTCAAAGAAAAGAAGGCCGCAACTCTGCAAACGGCCATTGCCAGACAGCATTTATCGGGTTTTAAAAAGACCTATTAAAGTAGCGTTAAATAAAAATTCGACAGAAGCGACAAAATATAAATAAAATTAGTTGATTTTGGTTTTAATATGCTGACGGGACTTAGTACTAAAGCAGGTAAAAATATTATCTTTCTACTTAAATTCATTTGCGATTGCGACATGTTACAACATAAGGTATATTTTGCTCTGATTTTGAGCATTTCAGGGGGTCAAACAGTTTGATTGTCATATCTCAAAGGCCTTTTACATTTCAGCCAAACTATTTCACATGGGACATTAGCTAGTTAAGATATAAATGTGTGCCAAGTTTAAAGGAAATCGGAGAGGTGCACTGTAGACTCGTCTGCATGGTTTTCACATGGATCCTCTCTTAAATACCTTGAACCTCGGCATTCAGCCTCGGGCCTATGGCCCTCGGAATGTATATGGCTGAATGCCTCAGTTCATGGTATTTAACTCTTACTTACGGATCGTTAACTTTTAGCCAAATGAACTGTTTTACACAAACCTGTAAGGTACAGCGACTTCCATGTGATGGTAATGGGAGGGTAAGGTTAGAGAACGTCTCAAAAGTTACAGACTCCTTCTGACATGTAAGACAGCATACAGTAGACTTAAACAGGCCCTGCAAGACAAACCAGTCATGTCATGGACATGATACAATGGCAATTATGGTAATGCGACAAAAAGCACAATCCAATACAGCAAGCAAGCCAACAGAATTATTGATTGCAGATTCACCCAGTTTTTACTGGGTATAGTTGACAGTGCACATAAATAATTATATGACTGAGTTGATTTGACTGTTCAACTTCAAGATGCAGGTCGTGCTGACAAAACAGACAATGTTTGACTTGATATAGTTCGGACATCAGACTTTGTCAATGCTCCAGAAGTAGTGCACACTTTCCTCAGGCTTTGATACATCGTACTTGCAAACTTTTTAAACATCATTGCATTGGACTGGGAAAATAAGGCAACTTTAATAGTAACTGAGCAAACGGAATCCATGCAACATTGAGTATTGAGCATCATGCAGTTACTAGTTTCTCTGCCAAGATAATTTATTTCAAAACATACAACAATCATACATTCAGGACATATAACCCACACATGACCACAGGGAGTCCAACACAAGATTAGTATACATTCTCCTTCATCGAATGTAATAATTAATAATAATAATTAATAACAATAATTAATAATAGTTAATAACAATAATTAATAACAATAATTAATAACAATAATTAATAAACAATAATTAATAATAATAATTAATAATAATAATTAATAAAATAATAATAATTAATAGTATAACTATAATACCAATTGCATTAACCAGATCCACTGTTGGGCCTATGGCATCCCTATCTAAGAAAACATGAAGGTCTACAAACCATGATTGCAGTTTGAGAATGAGATTTTCACAAAAGTAGGGTAATAAAATAACTGAGTAGAAGGTGCTGAGCAGTGATGGTCCAGATGTGAGTTTTGAATCCACAACCTCCCATAAGACACACCGGCACTTTGGGGGGGGGGGTTGCATTGAAGTTATATAAAGCACATTATGTGACTGTACTCACATCAAACAGTTCTACCATCATAGACTCATTCCTCCTCTTGTGGTTTGCCCACGTTATTTCTGCTGCTGACTCAGGATCCACGTCATCCCCAGGAGCCTTGAGGTGTGGCTTCTGATGAATCTGACAGAAGTTCAAATGTTAACACACAGAGTCAGACAGCAAGTGACCTTCATAGATTTCTGTTTATCTAAAAAGTACTCGGTAAAGCTTGTGGCATACATTTGTAATTAAAGAACTGTGGGTGGAAAGGCTGTTGTGCCCGAATGGGAATCGAACCTGGACTACAGAGGTTACAGTACAGCTCAAAAAGAATGCACCCGCAAGAAGTCCCGCAAGAACTTCTTGCGCCGCAAGAACCCGCAAGAAGTTAATAACCCGCTTTTTGCGGCTCACCCGCAAGAACACGCAAGAAGTTAAGAAGTTGATAGCCCGCTTTTTGCGGCTCAGCCGCAAGAACGCGCAAGAAGTAAAGAGTGGATAATCCGCTTTTTGCGGCTCAACTGCAAGACCACGCACAAAGTTAAACAATACAAAAAGTTTCAAGTCCAAACTTCGAAACGCGAGTACAATGCACGCTCGATCGTGGTTTGTTTACAAGTGTATACGGCAACAACAACAACAACGATTTTTATTCATACCATAACGAAATGTTTTACATATAAAAGGGAGGGAGAATTAAACAATTTAATGGTATGGGTTACCTAGAAATAACTTAAAAGCTAATCAAGCTAGGTAACGCAAATATATTGATATAATGGAAATATATATACGGTCGGATACAAGATACACAAATAATTAAATAAATATATAACTACATACATAAAATAAAGAAACTAAAGATGATATGTAGATTTGGTTACCATAGATACTGACACAAACAATTATACTTAAGAAAAGAGAGAAAAATCATATATTTTATACAGTGTTACGAAGTTACATAAAATATTGAAGTTAACCTAGTAATTAAATGGTTGCACATGGAAACAAGTATAAGACTAGTAGGATGCTATAAATGAAGACTTCAGCTTATTTTTAAAGGACGATTTTTTGGAAGATTTTATTTTATCATCTAATGAATTCCAGACTTTTGCTCCTTGATATCTTATATTAAATTTTCCATAATTAGTTCTTACTTGAGGAATAAAAAAAGAGGACTTAGAGGCAAGTCTTGTGTTGTACGAGTGAATTCTATTAATAGGGGTAAAGAAATCATTGAATACTGCAGGAAGGGCTTTGTTATGATATTGATGCATTAGCAGAGCATTATGAAGAAATATTAAGTCCTTAAACTTTAAAATGTTGAGAGATTTGAACAGGGGGCTAGAGTGCTCATCATACTTAGAATGAGTGATGATTCGAATTGCTTTCTTTTGTAAAACTACGATTGGATGAATAGTACTTTCATATGTGTTCCCCCAAACTACTAACCCATAAGTTAGATATGGATATATAAGAGAGTAATATAGCTGTATTAATATATTAATATTAAGATAATATCTTATTTTAGAGAGTATACCTATGCCTTTGGCAATTTTTTTGGTAATTTGATGAATATGGCTTTTCCAATTTAGATTTGAGTCAATTAACACTCCAAGATATTTGGTATTCTGTTTATGCTCTAAGATTTTCTTATTAATGGTAATGTTTAATTTATAATTAACTTTCTTCTGGTGTGAGTGAAATATTACAAAATTAGATTTATTAACATTCAGTGATAATTTATTGGCACTTGGCCAGTCATTAACTTTTATTAATTCGCTGTTTACAACATTCTCAAGACTATGTAGATTATTATGAGCATAAAAGAGGTTAGAATCATCAGCAAAGAGGTGAATGTCAAGAATTTTAGAGCAATTTGAAAAGTCATTAATATAAAGGAGGAACAGTATAGGCCCGAGGACTGATCCTTGGGGAACCCCACAAGAAATGTATTGGTGATCGGATGAGGCATTTCCAATAGAAACAAATTGTTTTCTGTTATTTAGATAAGAGACAAACCAGTCAATGGCAATACCACGAATGCCAAGCCTTTGTAACTTATTAATTAAAATGTCATGGTTGACAGTATCAAATGCTTTACTCAAGTCGAGGAAAATTCCACATGCATACTTACCTTCATCAATAGCTTTTTGAATTTTATCAGTAATAAGAAGTATGGCTTGAATAGTAGAGTGGTTCGAGCGAAAGCCAAATTGTTTATTGTAGAGGCAATTTATTTTATCTAGATATCTAATTAATCTTTTGTACATTAATTTTTCAAGGATTTTATTAAAGACTGAAAGGAGTGAGATTGGACGATAATTTGATAAGATCAGTTGAGATCCATTTTTAAAAACTGGACAAACTCTAGCAATCTTGAAGTTATGAAGTTATCAGGAACAGTACCCGTGTTAAATGAGCAATTATACAATATTTCTAAAGGCTTAGAAAGAAGACATTTGAGCAGCTTAAGAATTTTAATTGGGATACTAAAAGGCCCAACAGATTTACCAGTCTTAATTTCAGAAATTATGTTTACAATTTCATCAGAAGTTGTTGGATACAGATAAAAACTGTTAACTTGTGGTGGATCCATATAATCAAGACATGATGTATTAGGATTAGATTTACTGATAGAGCTAGCTAATTTATTACCAATGTTTGCAAAGTAGTAATTAAATTCATCAGCTATTTCTTTTGAATTTACTATTACTTTACTATCATTGACTAATTTGGTTGGAAAATTTAATTTCTGAGGTTTTAGGGTTATAATTTGTTTGATTCCTTTCCAGATGTTCTTGGTGTTGGTTTTATTTTCATCAAAGTAATTTTGATAATATAATCTTTTGCTTATTTTAATTAAGTGATTTAATTTATTACGATAGGTTTTATATTTGAGATGATACATCTCAGACATTGTCTTAAGATATTTATTAAACAATTTATTCTTTACATTAATTGACACTTTTATTGCAGGAGTTATCCATGGTTTCATCATAAATTTCATTTCCTTTTTTGTTAGCTGTTTTATAGGAATATGATTATTTATAATGCCATTGATTTTGGAATAGAAGGCATTGAAAATATCATTAACATCATTAGATTGGGGAAGAGTTTGATGCCAGTCAATAGACTGGACCTCATCAGTAAGAGCTAATTCATCAAGTCTAGAGTAATCTCTCTTAAGGATTTTAATCTTATTTGAGAGAGTTGAAAGTTTATTAATGATTAGAAAGTTAGGAAGATGGTCAGAGATATCAGATAGTATATTACCACTCAATGTATAATGTTCTAATGAGTTAAAGAATATATTATCTATTAATGTTGCAGAATAGTTTGTTATCCTAGTAGGCTGCAAAATATGGGGCTGGAAAAGGTAAGATCCTAGTGTATTTATAAAGTCTTCAGTGAGAGAATGAGAATCATAATTCAGCAGATTGATATTAAAGTCACCTGAAATAATACAATACTTGGATTCTTTTTGGACCTTATCAACATTGGCATAAACTGAATTTAGAAATGAATCAAGATTAGTATTTGGATGTCTATAAAATATACCACAGAGTATGTTTCTATTTTTGGAATTATCAATTTCAATCCATAGTGATTCAAGATCATCTGAGACAACACTTAGGTCATCTCTTAAATTGAATTTTAAATCATTATGAACATAGAAACCAACCCCTCCTGCTTGAGATCTGCTTGGTTGAGATATGAAAGTGTAATTAGGCAAGGAGGTATTAGCAACATGTTCTTTATCTATATTAAATCTGATTTCAGACAACCCAATGATGCTAAATGAATGTTGAAGTTCATCCAGCATGGTCACAAGGTTATCAAAATTAGCAGATAAACTTCTTATATTGCAGTGAAGGATTGAAAATGATTTGTCTGACAAAGAACTTGATATTTCAGAGCTCTGGTGAAAATCATGAGTAGAGTAATATTTAAAATTTACCTGTGAAGGCAAATTAGATTCTGGATCTATGTCAGTAAAGTTAGGAATGTTATTAATTGATGAAACAATATTTAGATGAGGTAATTGGTCTAACTTAGTATTTGCAATGTTGTGGGAACACAAGCAGTCTGAGTTAGAATTAAACATCATATTAATAAGTTCAGAGTCTTCAATACTGTTAAAGGGAAAGACTGAATCACGACAAGATATACACAGCCACAGATCACCTGAGTTAGAGTAATACTTATAATCCTTGATTGAAAGAGAAGTACATTTTAGGTGATACCATCTTAGGCATTTATCACACTCAATGGCCCTGGAGTTACTACGGACTATTTTATTACAAGAAGGGCAACTTACCATGGCAATTAATTAATATTTAATTAACTCAGACTTCTTGTATTTTAGGAGCTGCCACAAATACACTAACCAGTAAACTTTTCCACAATGGAAGTTAGCCACTAAATTCATGTACACGTGTATTCTCCACATTTCTATTTAAATGGATATTCCTGATCATCTCAAGATCTTTGAGTGATGAGATTCGTTTGGCAGATGAATTAGAGTCCTTTCTAAGGTATATACGCCCTGCATTAGACCAGATGAATTTAAACTTTAGATCCCTCTTAAGTTGAAGGCAACTCCAAAACAGCTCCTTATTCCTTTGGGTTAGACTTTCTCCAATAAATATCTTATTCTCTGAGATTCTGCCAAGACCCAGATCACTTGTGTTGAAATCATTCAGATTCTTTCTAGCACTGTATACTCGATCTCTGACATCCCTTCTCACAAACTTGGCAATGATCGCTGGTGGATGGTTAACATTTGATGCTCTTTGGGTAGACGATGGTAGTCGGTGGCTCACTGAAATATCATTTTCTTCAACCTTCACTTGAAGTAGAGAAGCAATAGAGATGACAAGTTTGTTGGTATCCTCACCTGGCTGGAATGGAATCTCTCTGAATTCTAAACAATCCCTTCGGGAGTACTGTTCTTGGAAGTCCAACGCTTCTTTCTGTTGATTAAGCTCGTTATTAAGTTTCGAAACTTCTGACTTCAGTATCTTATTTTCGGCACTAATTTCTTTGTTAACTTCTTGCATTTTCTGTAGTTCCTTAAGAAACACATCATACTTGTGGCTGATTAAATCCATCGATTTTGTAATCGGTTCCAGCTTTTTGTCAAACATCTTTTCAAGCATGTTTTCAAGTTCCTCTCTTTCCGCAGACATGGTAAAACGGTCTAATGGAATTATTTAAAACAAAGTTTGGCTAATTTACGTCAATATAACAGAACATAGTACGAACGTGAGGCATATTAGAATCCCGGAACGGAGCGTTAAAATTATCCGCCATCAAATTTATTTAGAAAGACTTTCGGTAATATTTTTGAAAAACTTATTTTCAAAGACATAGATGTATTTAACAATTTGCTTTGATTCGTTTATGGTAGTGTTTATTAACTGTTTCTTTCGTTTTGCCAGGTTTTGCAGTTCGATCCAACTGCTTTGATTTGCGCGTTTAGCGATTATTGAGTCTATCGCAATATGCAAATTACCACTTCTTTTTGACCTGTAAAATTTTGGGAAGACAGTCACTCACTATTCTACGAATTAAGGCGCATTTAGTTCAAAAGGATTCCACTTTCCCAGTAGAAGTTTTCTGGTAAGACTAAGAGTATAGTTTTACACGGTTTCATTGCCAACTTGGCTTCAGAAAGTGCAGCGATCACTGGCTCAGACTGACACGTTCACGCCTGACTGATTTGCACGTGGAGAAATTCAGACGGCAAGAACTTGAGATTTTAATTTCGAAAATATGCCTTATATTAGGACTGCGAACATTTGCAATGATTTGAGCCGAAACCTTGAGCAACACAGGGATGTGCTATAAATGTGAAACTACAGACGCTTAAGTTTATTTGATGTTATGCTTTGCACGGCAAACTATAAAGCTGGCCTCGCAACACCGGTATTTATAACGGGAACTGAAGCGATCGAGCGGCCGTTGTTTGATATTATTTTGTGCCGAAAGCTCAGGCTTCCATATTACATTTTAAGTAACGATTTTCAGTAAGGTTATCAGAATATATGGGAGGATGCGTTATAAGCGAGCTGTGAAGCAGCAAGGAGGTAAGTGCTTTCGCCGATATACACAAACGGCGGTGATAAATATTATAAAGAAGTGTGAAAGGCGAAAATATTTTGGGCTGCTGTCTCGGAGTTTTTACGTTTAATATTTCTGAAGTGTTTGTCTTATTTAATAGTCAGCTGAACACATGAGCGGCGGTGGGATTCAATAAAGAACACAACTCTTATTAGGGCCATTTGTCATATAATCAACCAAGCTATTATTAGCGAAAAGTTGCACTTGGATTTAAGATGTGAAATTTCACTTCCAAAATGCGATAAATTTGCTGCATAGTTTGTGTTTGTTGTTCTAATATATTTCTTTAGTACTTTAATTTGATGTTTCCCGCAGAACGTGAACCTCAGTCTGCAAAATGTAACTTAATTGTTTCTTTCCAGTCGAAGGGACGACTTCGCGTTAATAAGTAAGAGAGTTTCAACCCGTTTGAATTTAAAGTTGAACTTCTTGCAGTTGAAGTTCTTGCGGTTCTAACTTCTTGCGTTTAAGACGTTCTTGCGGGTCTAACTTCTTGCGGTTGATAATTAATTATAAGCGCAAAAAGAAGCGCAATAATCAACTTCTTGCGTCCGCAAAAAGAAGTTCTTGCGCGTGCATTCTTTTTGAGCTGTACTGTAGGTAAACCCAGGGCATGAAATAACTATTAGGTGACAGCTGCCTTTGAAAAAAAATCAATCTGTAAATTGTCAGACCATCATGTCTCACCAGAACACCTTTAAAGTGCCTATCACCCTTTTACAAGCTTATGAACCTCCGAAAAGTTTTGCGTACTTCTGTGAAGAAAGTTTGGTTTAAAGTGAATACTTTATGTTCTACGCTTGTTTGAAATCGTGTAAATGTGACCTTTCCTGACCCATGACCGCGTAAGTAAAAGCCTGGGTCGAAACCTGGGTAGACGTCATCTTGATGTCATATAATTAATTCGGCTTTGCAATCATTTGAATAAATACTTAACATGTGTGACCTTTCACGAGAAAACGTACACTAACGCTTTTCCGTTTAGTGCTCTAAACCGTTTGTTATCCGTTTAAACGGGTAAAAAAGTCGTTTAAACGTTTTCGAAAATCGTTTAAACGTTTTCAAAAACCGTTTAAACGTTTTCGAAAATCGTTTAAATGGTTTTGAAAACCGTTTAAACGTTTTCCAAATTCGTTTAAACGGTTTAGAATTTCGTTTAAACGATTTGAAAAATCGTTTGCTTTTTCAGCCTGCCCGTTTAAACGTTTTCGCAAATCGTTTGCTTCAAAACAGAAACCGTTTAAACGATTTGTCAGATCGTTCAATAGTCCGTGTTCGGCCGTTTAATTGCCTTGGCACACCGTTTAATCGAACAACCAAACTATCTTACATGCCGCGCTTCGTAATTCACCATGAGAACTTATCTTCCTTTTGTTTTGACAGATCGATATTGCGTATTTCTTACCGCGGGTGAGTCCTCTGCCATGGAAACGGACGAGCCAGTAAACAAACGTTCGCCCTCACATTGAGTTGCTGTACAGTATTGTGCAAATTAAGTAATGCAAACGTATTTCGACGAATTTCGCTGTTTGTTCCTACGAATGTCGCGACGAAATTTCCTCGAAATTTCAGGCAACTTTTCGTTCGAAATTTCGACGAAAAACCGATCAGATACGCGTAAATTCGAATGCCAAGGGCAAGGCGAAATATCGCCAACCTGCGAACGACATTTCGAAGATATTTCGTTTAATGTCAAGCGAAAATTCAGACCAGCTCGTGATCCGAAATTTCAAAGAATTTCAAAGAAATTTCGGCAAGCGTACGCGTATTCATTGGGCACAATTTCGTATTTTAACCTTCCTTTCACCAGGTTTAACGCGTGACAAAATAATTCGAATACATGACAAACAGTTTTACGTTCAGTAAGATGGTTTTGGTAAATACCCTGCGTGCCAGAGGCGTCAAAAAGTCAAGATTCTTATATAATAAAAGTCCCCGTCAATCGTGAACTGTCAGCCAGACGCGTGTCTCATTTCTGACACAAATACCGCGGGGGCGCAATTAATTTCCATTTACACGAACTGACTGATCTGATCCGACGCATTAAAGGTCTTTTAATTCAAAAGGAATTGCACTTTCCCAGTAGAAGTTTCTGGTAAGAGTATAGAAGTTTTTGCACGTCTTTCAATATCAGGACAAACGTTACTTCCAAACTCTGTTGATGTTCTGTAAAAAATCACACTGACACGTTCACGCCTGACTGATTGCACGTGGATTACAACGCTCTGAATTAGAATAATCAGCGTTCTTGCAGAAAAACAAGGGATCCGCCGCGCCGAATCATTTGCGCGAGTATATGTAGCACAATATTTCTTATTAATATGTTATTACCAGTAAGTCGGAACACTGGAACTCACTTCCAAAACAAACCACCCTGGATCGGGAGTTGGATCAGGAAAGTTTGCATTCAAAATCATTCGGTGCCGCAAGATTGCAAAGAAGACATCGTGAGAAGGCAATTAATTTTAGTCAAGTTTTCAGGTGAGTTTAACGGCTTGCTATTACTTTCCCCGTTGCATCAGTCGAAGAGCAGGGAAACTGACAGCGGTAGAGAGAGTACCTACTATTATGTTAGTGCATTCGCTTTGTATAGTTTACTTTCATAAAATCTAAATCTAAAATATTTGTTCCTAAATCATATGACCGTGAGAGTAGTTCATATTCTGATTGGATGTAAGTGTACAATGATTTTATTGAAGTTGTCTGAAACGAACCTCTGAAACCTGTCAGGGCATTTGAAGTATTGTTTCCCTTGCAGTTATTCGCAAAGTTGAAAGTGACAAACTGCAAGGAGTTAGCACTTTTTTTTTCAGTTTCCACTCTAATATCACGCCTTTGAGTGAAATTTCTTGCCCCTGTATAGAAATCCATCCAGTGACACGCTCTTATCCGCAAACATTTACAGGGCCAACAGGACACTCGCGAGTTGCTTTCCGCAAGCAGTTTAATCGTTTAGGCTATCACTGACAACCGTTTAATCACTTTCCAAGATCGTTTAAACGTTTTTAGAAACCGTTTGCTCTTCAACCCAGTCCATTTAAACGTTTGGTAAACCGTTTGCTTTCCGAAGCTGCCCGTTTAAACGGTCTGAAAATTCGTTTAAACGATCTGAAAAAGCGTTTACACAATCTGAAAAAGCGTTTAAACGTTCTGAAAAAGCGTTTAAACGATCTGAAAAAGCGTTTAAACGATCTGAAAAAGCGTTTAAACGATCTGAAAAAGCGTGTAAACGACCCCAAAAAGCGTTTACTAACCGTTTAAATTTGCCCGTTTAACGGAAAAGCGTTAGTGTACGTTTTCTCGTGAAAGGTCACATGTTGACTTAAAATGACTTTTTTCTTTACTAACAACTCAAAAACTGTGCATATTTTCTATGCATCGATGTTGTTGTGATAAAAAGGCGCCATGGAGAATAATGCATTAATGAGATGACGTCTACCCAGGTTTCGACCCAGGCTTTTACTTACGCGGTCATGGGTCAGGAAAGGTCACATTTACACGATTTTTAAGCAAGCGTAGAACATGAAGTATTCACTTTAAACCAAAACTTTCTTCACAGAAGTACTCAAAACTTTTTGGAGGTTCATAAGCTATCAAAATTGCAAAAGGGTGATAGGCACTTTAAATAGTGAGGGGTATACCAGTAATAAAATTAAATGCATGAATGAATTTGTTATTTGTCATAAATTATAGAAGGCTGATTGTTGCAGCTTACAGCTGATGTGGGTCTGCTCACACACTCCTCATCACATTAACTGTTTTGGACATTATAAATAACAGCAATCGACCCACATGTTGATATCTCGAATGCAGATAAGGAATCAACAACAAACCTAACTTGCATGCAGTTTACCACTGCGCCAACATGCATCCCCTGTTTGCTATTTGGTATATAGATGCTGACCTCAACACACAAATACCTCTCCCATACTAGCTATGCCACAGCCTACCTTGTTCACATCCTCATGTAGTTTATCCATCATTAATGCCAGGAATTCCTGGGAATCCTGCTGATCATAACCTGCAAATGATTGTTTAACCCTGCTGACGGTCTTCTTAAAGTCTGCTGGGGAGATGGATTTGAACTGACCAGAGTTAGCGACTCTCACAAGAATAGAAAACTGCTCAGCCAGTTCACCTGTGGGTAGATGAAAAACAACATTTTATTGATTGATTTCCAATTTTGAATTTAAGCAGGGTTAGGTCAGGTACAAACAAAAGGGGGCAAAATCCCCTACAAGGACACAACAACCCACATGAATAAGAGTAACAGTACACCAAACCCAACTATTAAAACAAAATATTAACTACAATACAAAATAATTAATATGCTAAGTAATACACAACAAACAATAGAGGCTATATAGCAGGAGTAAGTGGTATGTGCATTTACCCAAAGGCAATAGACCAGTTCATAGTTAATTCCAACATTTTGAAAGGGGTGCAAACATAGCACAAAATACAGTGCTTGTATGGGGAATCCAATGCAAAATAATTTCCATAAAATCAACGTTTCTGAAATATTCACTGTCTGCAAACTTAAGATATCAGGTAAAAGATTAACTGATCAAAACTTGAGGGATGTACAAATGTAGCTGTGCTGGGAAGCTTGCAATCATGTTTTCAGTTTTCCCTACATTTGTAAATTTTCCCACAGAATTAGACTTGTTGTTACAGACAAATGTAGGGTAAACTGAAAACATGTTTATTGATTTCTACCTCTTGTCCCCAGTGGGTTCTCTGTATTAATGTCCTCCCTCAATGCTCCTGATATGAAGTATGCCGCCAGTGGTGCTGTATTGAACAGACACTGAAGAACCGAGTTCATGTAACATGTGTTGCCCAGGTTACGCAGTCCTGTTAGTCCACAGCCCAATCCTCCATAGATGGGATTAAGTGCTTCAAGTTTTAGTGTTGTCAATGGCTTGCTGCTACGATTAAAAGATGGCCGAGTGGGCTCTGCAGGCTTAGATGACCTGTCAATAACCGGTCTGACTGGTGCCAAGCCAGAATTGTCCAATTTAGCCAGGTTTGGTGATGAAAGGGATCGTCGCAGCTTGGATTTTGGTTGATCATTTTTTCCAGATGTGTCATATTTAGGTGTTTGGGATATATGTGCTGTTTGAAGTGTATGTGGCATTTGGGGTGTATGTGATTTTGGGTGTGGTGATTGTGTTGGGAGATGTGGTTTTTGTGTTATGTGTTGTGGTGATGAAGGTACAGGTTGTGTTGATGTTGGTGGCTGGTGTGGCTGTACAGCTATAGGTTGGCCTGGTCTTGATGTACTATGTGGCTGCTGCTGTGGGATTTGTGGTTGTACTGGTGTCCCTCCAGGTTGTGGCCCAGTCCCAGTAGGTTTTGGTGCATCCCAATGTGTTGTTTGTGTTTTGTGGTTTTTGTAGAATACCCTACCAGATGTCTTGTCAACACATTTCTCCCAGCCAGGAGGAAGCCCTAGACTTGTTTCATAACCCTTTATGTCTTGAGGCTGACCTACTAAGGTGGCACCCCCCTGATTTGGTGTTGTAGCCCCTACTGGGTGTCCAGCCAGTGAACCCTGTGGGAAAGCTGGTCTTTGTAGTTCAGGGGATTCTGTCTGTCCATAAGTAGACAGGTGTCCACTTTGAACACTAGTAGATGGGTGTATACTTTCAATATTAGTGGCTGGAGGACCACCTTGGATACTTGTGGGTGGTTGTCCACCTTGGATACTAGTTGGTGGTTGTCCGCCTTGGATACTTGTGGGTGGTTGTCCGCCTTGGATACTTGTGGGTGGTTGTCCACCTTGGATACTTGTGGGTGGTTGTCCACCTTGGATACTAGTTGGTGGTTGTCCACCTGGGATACTAGTTGGTGGTTGTCCACCTGGGATAAGAGGTGGTGGTTGTCCACTTGGAATAATAGTGGGTGGTTGTCCACTTGGAATAATAGTGGGTGTTTGTCCACTTGGAATAATAGTGGGTGTTTGTCCACTTGAAATAATAGTGGGTGGTTGTCCACTTTGAATAATAGTGGGTGATTGTCCACTAGGAAAAATAGTGGGTGGGTGGACACCTTGGATATTAGTGGTTGGGTATCCACCTGGGATAATAGTGGGATGCTGGACACCAATGGGTGACTGTCTTACTGAATGAGATGTAGGTGTGCTGCTGCTTGGTAAGACAGCAGGTGACACTGGTACATCAGACACATGTGGGTCATATACGGGAGTTGTATGGGCACTAGCAACTGAGGTAACCACTGGTGCCCTTGCCTGTCCTGCCTGTCCACTGCTATTGTGTGGTACTGTTGAAACCTGTGGCTGTTGGTTCATTGGTGTAACAGATGGTGCTGCTGGACCATTCCTATAACTTGACACAGTGGCTGGTACATTAATTGCAGCTGGTGTTTGGCTATCAGGTGTGATACCTTCATTGTCAGGGACATGACGTAGTGCTGCTTGTCCTGGGGCTATCCTGCCTGACACTACATTTTGATGAGCAGTCACTGTAGCTGGTGTTGTCATAACAGTTGTTCTGGATGGTGGAGATGGTACAGTTCCTTGTCCAGATGTTGATCGAAGTGATTCATCATGATGACTTCCAGTTCCAGAGGCAAAAACATCATTCCCAGGAGTAACCATTGTTGGACCAATAGTTTTCATATTTCCAGCAATTATATTGGGATTTCCAGGTATAGTGGGATAGAGTCCATTGATAACTTTGAAGTCATCAATACCCTTGGCCCTGAATTCACTTGGACTCTTGGGAGTTGGCATGTCAAGTGTTGTCTCTGGGAGGGTGGGTGAGGGAAGTTTTGTTTCTTCTTTCTCCACTGGAAGGTCTGGATAGTCAAGTGTTGATAAATCCACAGCATCTGCTAATTTGGTGCTTGAGGAAACCTAACAATAACAAAAGAAAAATCGGTACTTAAGTTCATTATTGGATGTTCAATAAAAAGAGCATAAAAATAGTGAAGTGAACCAGACTTAAAAAACTCTGAATTTCTAATGGGACCTGAAACAACCATACGGGCTGATCAAAGTCAGGACCCAGCTAAACCACAGATCGAACCGGAATTTAGCATAATATGAGAGCAATATGATATGTGGATAAATTAATGTAATTTAATAGGCAAAGTTAAAATCAATTAAGGCATTGCTGGTCAGCGGTCTCACCCTTAACTGTGGGGCTCCCCCCATGCAGAAGTTCATTCCACAAAGGCTGAGTGAAAACTGAAGGTGTCAATCATGGGCCCTTTTATACCAGAACTTTCTGCTTAAGGTTAATGCAGATATTAAAGTTCCCTAAGACCAATGTAGCATTGACACATTCTCTTCAGGGCACTTGTGATTATGAGTTGAACCTTAGGGCACATTCGAGTTGAACCTTAGGCAGTACACTAATTAGAAGCATTGGACATCATGCACTGTGTGTGATTTAAGATAAGGAAGCTATAACAATATAAACTACAACAGATGCTGGAGAACAATGTTTTTTTTCACTCGACCAAGACCCGAAACTGCGCAGGTGTGAAACTAAATTCCTGGGGCTTTAATCACAATTTAAAAATCAGGGATTACACCAATTTTTTTTTTTTTCATTCGTCCTCGGTTTTCATATAGCCTTTGTAAAAACTAATGACTAAAATGGGGTTGGGACACTTTAACTCCAGCATATTTTAGCACCCTCCTGTTTCAAGAATTAATGAAACCCCTGCTTCATATTAAACCTCCATGGGGACTTACAAATACCATAACCATACATACCGTAGGGAGCTCTGATCTGGTTGCCAGAGATGGGTAGTGCCACAACCAGCCATCAAACCCTCCATCCAGGAACAGTGGTTCCTTCTGTAACGTACAGTGCGAGTCATACTTATATATTGCATCTTTCAGTTGCTGAATCATCGACACTGGTGATACATCAGACACTTTGGTTGATTTGTCGAGGATAATAATGTAATCTTTTGTGCCACGTTGACGCCACATCAGACGTGTCTTCTCCATAAGCCGTCTCTCAATATTACTGACAGCAACCCTAAAAAGAATATGAGTATTTAAGAGTATCATTACCAATATTATTTTAATGACTTATTGACAATAATTTGTTAATTCTTTACTTTCATGTGATGTTATCAATCATCAGGCACTAGTCATTGCATGTAGGTAGGTAGGCCTTACCCCTGCTCCAGCATTTCTGCTGGTATACTGATACACGATGGGTGAAGAATGTGATTCTTTGCAAACTCAGTGCATGGTCTGACATCAATGATGAGCATCATACTGCCATCCACAGTTTTTATTAGTGTGTACAGGTCCTCAGCTGTCACGCACGGGATAGTGGTACCCATACCAGGGAGGAGGGGAGAGGGTGTTGCAAACATGCTATGAATATCACCTACGAGATGGGTGGTAAATTGAGCATACAATAAATATTATCACCAATATTTAAGCTAATCAGAATCAAGATTGTGACAAATATGAATAATGATACAATCTAATGATACAATCGGGGTGGTGCAGTGGTTAAGTGCTTTGCCTATCACCTGTGTGACCCTGCGCAGGTTTGATTCCCCGACTCAGCATCATATACATGTGAGTTGAGTTTGTTGGTATCTCTCCCTTGCTCCAAGGGTTTTTCTCCATGTTCTCTATTTTTCCTCCCTCCTCAAAAACCAACCCAAATTCCAATTCGACTGAGGAATCTATGTCCCCGATTAGTAGACCCTTTCTAGGGCTCAGCTAGAAGACAAGACACATAAATAAAGTTGTTTGAATCTCACCATTAGAGGTCTGTGCTCCCTGTGGTGTCAAGACAGATGAGTGATTCACCTATAAAATGATAATACGATATGTAGAGCCATCAATTTAAGATATACATGTACAGTCATAGAGGTTATTAGCCGGCTAAGCATCTACATTGACAGTATAAGACTGTGCATTTTTACCAGTCATACAGGCTCACCAAAATACGATTGATGTGTAAAAATACACAGCCATATTAGATGCTTAACCTCCCAGTTAGCTCAGTGGTTAAGCTCCGGTCTTTCGTGCAGGAGGTGGCAGGTTCAAACCCCAGCCAGACCAACACTCAGCCAGTCTTAAAATAACTGAGTAGAAGGTGGTGCCTTTGTGAAACAATCTTGTTCTCGAACTGCAAATGGTTAGACCTTCACGTCTTCTCGGATAAAGACGTAAAATTGTAGGTCCCACGTTGGCCTCAAGTTTATCAGTCTTACCAGACTGTCACAAGTTACCGATGTTAAATGAAGTTATTAACTTTATTATAAAAGTAAATTCTGCCAATAAACAACATTTTCTTTCCATAATATACATTACAACTGTGCCTGTGCTTGAGAAATGGTGATGGCAAGCCATTTAGCTGTTATTATTATGCATGTTTCATGCATTATTGGCAGTATTATATATAATAAATGTAAGTATTGAAGTGTCAGGAGCTTTCTTCAATGTGCATAGGACTAGAATTAAGGGTCATACTGCAGTACTTAGCATTTAGTTGGAACAAAGGTGGCTCAGTGCTCAACTGTCTTTTGAATTTTAAATCTACTCTCCCAAAAATGCAAAATTCGTAATCTTAAAATCAACACATTTAAAGCGCATATACATATTATGAAGTTGTAATCAGTCAGTTTCAGTATATTTTAA
Source organism: Actinernus sp. WN-2022 (assembly GCA_030867875.1). Classification (NCBI taxonomy): domain Eukaryota; kingdom Metazoa; phylum Cnidaria; class Anthozoa; order Actiniaria; family Actinernidae; genus Actinernus; species Actinernus sp. WN-2022. Next base: position 31,859,511 of record JAOWCC010001501.1, read on the forward strand.
TATTCACTGAACCATTGGCTGATTTTGCTGAATTTTCAAAAACACATATTGGCTGTTACACATTATGTGGTATGACCAGGAATAATGACCAGGGAATATTGTACTGTACAAGTATGTAGTATTATCAGGAAATATGGTACTGTACAATTATGTGGTACGACCAGGGAATATGGTACTGTACAATTATGTGATATGACCAGGGAATATTGTACTGTACAAGTATGTAGTATTACCAGGAAATATGGTACTGTACAAGTATGTGGTACGACCAGGAAATATGGTACTGTACAATTATGTGATATGACCAGGGAATATTGTACTGTACAAGTATGTAGTATTACCAGGGAATATGGTACTGTACAAGTATGTGGTACGACCAGGGAATATGGTACTGTACAATTATGTGATATGACCAGGGAATATTGTACTGTACAAGTATGTAGTATTACCAGGAAATATGGTACTGTACAAGTATGTGGTACGACCAGGGAATATGGTACTGTACAATTATGTGATATGACCAGGGAATACACTGTATGGTACTGTACAAGTATGTGGTATGACCAGGGAATAAATTGGTATTGTACAAGTATGTGGTATAACCAACAAATATGGTACTGTACAAGTATGTAGTATGTATGACCAGGAAATAGTGTCCTGTACAAGTATTTGGTCCAACAAGGGAATATTGTAATGTACCTTAAGTCTCTGGAACACTTCCGAAGATGAACTGATTCCAGGATTGTTAAGCAAATCATCAAGATCATCATCAACACTACAACAAAACCAACAAAGTGCATTTTGATTGAGTGTTATAGAGCAGTTTTCAATTGAGTGTCGTAAAACCAAAACCAGTGAGCCAATCAGAGGAGGAAGTAAAAATATCAATGAACCAATCACAAACTGAATTCATGATTGGTTTTACTTCAACCAATCACGAGGAAAAGTAAATGCAATCATGGATAACTAGCCAATCAAATTTGAAAGCAATTACTTTTCGACACTTAATTGAAAACTGCTCTAAAACCCAAACCAATTGAAGTAATTACAGAGCCACTCATGAGAGCAAGTAAAGCAAGTAAAACATGAACTGAACTAATCCGTGATTGATCTTAGCAACAAATCAAGAAGAAAATTAAATGCAGTCTGACATGGATAACTAACCCAAACAATGTTGAAATAATAGGACTTTGATTGTCTCCGATTGGTAGAAAAAATATAAACATTTTTACAGCTAATTGCATCTGATGAAAATGGTTGTGAGGCTTCTGCATTTAATGTATTACTAGTAGGAAAGATGGCCAAGACATAACAATCAAAACAAGAGCAAGTGTTTCACCTGGGGATTGCTTTGGCCGAGTGCTTTTATTGTTTCAAGGTGTTTGGATCCCCTGGTGAAACACGAAGCTCGAGATTTTGATATTACTTCTCACACGAAAACAATACCTGCATTCATAAATCATTAGAAAGTATTGTTTGCCAGTTGTAGTCTATAATGTGTGCAATACTTAACATAAGGGTTGTAATTGTTATTTTTCACGGTCGTTTCAATAAACAGCCTGATAGTGTAGTGGACAAGATGAGGACGAGCAGTCGGGAGTAACCATGGTTCAAGCCACACTCCTGACACCAATTTTTATTTTCATCATTTCCTTCAGTTCTCTTCATGTAAAGTCATACTTATGATGTAACATTGTAGCTTAATTAGGTCTATCACATGTATGAATCTTAATTCCCAATAGAAAGCCAAAGGAAGTTCATTAGTATTTGGATCACATTTCCAAATCACAAGTCAAGATTCATCTACCTGATCAAAATGGGATGACCTGATTGGCTGTTCACATCATTAATTATTCATGAGTTTGCAAAAGTATAGATAACCCATGCTCTACTGTCATCACACACCCACCTTGCTGAATTGTCTTTTTTTTTTGCTTTCTTTGCCTTGGCTTCCTCTGAAAAATAGAGAAATAAACACAAAGGCAAGTGTTATGTTAGGTGTAATGTGACATGGCAGGTGTCATGTGACACGGCAGGTGTTATGTTAGGTGTCATGTGACACAGCAGGTGTTATGTTAGGTGTCATGTGACATGTCAGGTGTTATGTTAGGTGTCATGTGACATGGCAGGTGGCAAGTGTTATGTTAGGTGTCATGTGACATGTCAGGTGTTATGTTAGGTGTCATGTGACATGGAAGGTGTTATGTTAGGTGTCATGTGACATGGCAGGTGTTATGTTAGGTGTCATGTGACATGTCAGGTGTTATGTTAGGTGTGATGTGACATGGCAAGTGTTATGTTAGGTGTCATGTGACATGTCAGGTGTTATGTTAGGTGTGATGTGACATGGCAAGTGTTATGTTAGGTGTCATGTGACATGGCAGGTGTTATGTTAGGTGTTATGTTAGGTGCCATGTGACATGGCAAGTGTTATGTTAGGTCTCATCTGACACAGCAGGTGTTATGTTAGGTGCCATGTGACACAGCAGGTGTTATGTTAGGTGCCATGTGACACAGCAGGTGTTATGTTAGGTGTCATGTGACACAGCAGGTGTTACGTTAGGTGCCATGTGGCACGGCAAGTGTTATGTTAGGTGTCATGTGACATGGCAAGTGTTATGTTAGGTGTCATGTGACATGTCAGATTTCAGGTGTCATGTGACATGGCAGGTGTGAATGTTAGGTGTCATGCAACATGGCAGGTGTTGTGTTAGGTGTCATGTGACACGGCAAGTGCTATGTTAGGTGTCATGTGACATGTCAGGTGTTATGTTAGGTGTCATGTGACATGGAAGGTGTCATGTTAGGTGTCATGTGACATGGCAGGTGTTATGTTAGGTGTCATGTGACACAGCAGGTGTTATGTTAGGTGTCATGTGACATGGCACCCTACTAGAAAAGAGGTAATGCTGAGCGCATTGTCAGCTTCCTAGAAGTGCTAGATAAAGGAGATACCAGAGAAGTGTGACATGTGCAGGATAATGTGACATGGCAGGTGTTATGTTAGGTGTCTGGAAAATGAACTGTAAGATCTACACCCAGCTTACCTTCCTCCTTCCTAAGTACTAATTTCTTAGCCATTTCTTCATCCTCTTTTTGTTTCTTTGCCTCATCATATCTGCAACAGCAGTTTAAAGCCTCATTTAGATGGTACACCTTTGTTGCATATAATTAGCCAGGGTTCGAAATTGCGAGCAATACAGTTGCAAATGCAACTAAATTACTATTGCTTGTCACTAAAACTTTTCCAGCAGTTGCAAAGTTGGAGACTAGTTTTTCCTAAATAAATGAATATTAAATAAAGGAATACAATGTCCAAGAGTCTTATGCTTCAATGAGATTTTACAGAAAAATCATGCACCATTTACCTATATTTCCTCTTTTTATTTCCCTTTAACCAAGTGACATGAACCTTCACTCAGATGCCATTTTAAAGTGGTCTCTTTTTAAAATGTATATTAAGCAGGTTCAGTTTTTGTTGCAAGGCCACAGTCTGAATTGTACATGTTTTTAGTGACTAACAATTTGTGAACTTGCAATCACATTTCCTTAAAGGCGCTGTGTCATGGTACTGCGCATGTCACAGTCTCCAGACATTGAATTGGCAGCTGTTTTGTGTAACATCCAATGAGAATCAATCAAAATAAATTGCCGGAAACGCCACACTGTTCTGGTGATAGCCGTGATTCACAGATTGTAGTTTTGCACAGTATATGGCAAGATTTACAAGGATTATATTCTTCCTACATCCAAGGTAAACAGCATTGAAGAAAGAATGGTATCTATATTTCATTACTTGCTTGTATTTTTTGCTGTTTCCAGTCGTAAACAGTCCAAATTTGACCAAAGTGAAACAAGCTGCTCGCGTCCTTAGATATATATTTCTTCGTTTTGTACTTTTGACATGAAATAATTCTCCAAATGGCACCATTGTTTTATTTCTACATGTTTAATAACACAGTTCTCTGCTGTAAAAAAAATAGAACATTCTATGGAAGAGTTCTTGTCTTAAAGTTTGGAAACGTAACACATGCATTTTACGCTAGAAAGTTCAGTACTCACGGAAGTATGCAAGGTTAATTACTAGTGGCTGTTTACTAGTTTGCACTATCGGCTGTTATGGACTGTAAACTTACTTTCACAGCTTAATATGTATGTCGATTGGTCAGAAGGATATTGTGTTTAAGATATCGATGCTATGTTCCTTTCAGCATCAGGAATTTTTTTAACAGGAGTTTTCGTACAGTATTTCAAGCTATGTTGTAGTGCAAGGATGTTCAAAAAGAACACAGATGGAAGACGACTTAAAAATAATATTGATATTTCACTGCTCTGAGAATTTCGTTCCGGGCTAGAACATAATTCAAAAATTATCAGATTTTCACACATGCGCAGTACCGTGACACAGCACCTTTAACTAGTCACAAATTACAGTAACTGTTTTTACCATGTATTACACACACAAAACGTGCAGGTAGTTGTTAAGGTCTCAATGAAGGTTAAATAAACCAGCTAATTAATAAGCAGACCAGTGACCAAATGAAGGGGAAAGAGCAAGAAAGAGTTAAGTGATGACAGATGAAGTTCTCAATTGTCCCAAGTTACAAAACAAAGATGATAAAGGAGAATTTGGAATTTGATCTGTCATCATTTAACTCTTTCTTGCACTCACCTCTTCAAATGTTAAGGGGTCCTAGTTGAGGAATCTAAGTTGGAGGTTCAGTACCCAGGACTGTGCATATTAGGCAGTGCTTGAGAGCTTGGTCACCAGGAAACCCTGACAACCAAACAGCCCAGAGCAATATACAGTTGGGAGGGAAGGAAAGCTGCAACGGATTGCAGTGACGTGCAACTGGCAGCGACCTGCAAACAATGAGCAATAACAACCACTAAAAGTCCTCGACGAAAACCAACCCAGGGCCCCAAATTGAGCACCCATAGGGCCCCCAATAGTTGCTGAATATTTAACCATGTCTAGATTACATTTGAAGGGGTGAGTGGAAGAAAGAGTAAATTGATGATGTTTCAAGTTCTCAATTCTCCATTACAAAACAAAGAAGTTAAAGGAGAATTTGGAGTTTGATCTGATCATCATCGTAGTCTTTCTTCCACTCACCCCTTCATTTAGACTTGATTAAACATGGAAAGTTTCCAAAATAAGTTTTTAACAAATTTAAATCTAAAAGTCCTAATTTAGTGTCACAAAAACTCAAACTAACATACCGGTAAATGTTTAAAGCCTTCAAAATGCGACCTTCTGATTTCCTGCTAAAAAATCCATCTTATTTCATTCTTGCTATCCTGTGATTATCTGCACTAGTTTTTGTTTCTAAAGATTTCTATGTTAATGCAATGGCCAAAAAATAAAAGTAGAGTGTCCTTGGTGGTTTTCAAAAAAGAAGAAAAGAGAAAAGCACCACAATTTAGTTTGTGATAATTTAAAAAATGCCAATCAGGATTAATGCTTTGCGAGCTTGAACAATAGAAAACCATTACAATCGCCATTTTTGTACTGTACGAAAATGGCGATTGTAATGGTTTTCTATCGTTCCAATGTAAACACGGGCTCGCAAAGCATTAATCCTGATTGGCATTCTTTAAGAGTAAATTTGGCAGTGGATGCAATGTTCTTAGGACAAACAATGGCTGGAGGGATTATACTCAAGTTCCAAGAAGTTAGAATCATTGAAGAATGAAAGTTCACAAAGAATCAAACAAATAAAGTTTCGATATCTTCAATCAACCAAATTTTCTCAGAATGATGCAGAATTTACAGTTTGCCGGTTTTGCTTCAGCACTGTCAAGTTTATAGAATGTGATATGAACAGGTGCAGAGCAATGTTCTGATATTAATTGTTTGATTACTGGTTTCTTCTTTGAAATTAAACTCGCATCAACACTTGTTTCTGTAGAAGTATCGGGTATTGGTAAAATGTATAGCTTTCTCTCTTCTCAGTTCTGAGCCAGCTCATCTCAACTTGGTAATCGGCCGAGGCACTGAACACAACATGAATCGCTCTGATCCCTGGTGAAACTGCTTGCAGGATCCTTGAGGATCTTTGAGGATCCTGAAGGATCAGAGAAGGATCCTAGTAAGGGCAGGATCCTTGGTCAAAGGATTTGTCAAGGATCCTCAGTGGCCCCAGAAATTCTTAAGATCCTTGCCACAATCCTGTAACGTTCAAATTAATCTACAATGCAGTAAGGGAAGGATCCTTGTAAGATCCTCGAGGATTTATCCAGGATCCTTTCAGGATTCAGGCAAGATCCTTGCAGGAAATAATTTATTGTAAGGCAAGGATCCTTGTAAGATCCTTGAGGATTTATCCAGGGTCATGTCAGGATTCAGGCAATATCCTTGCAGGGAATAACTTCTTGAAAGGACAGGATCTTTGTAAGATCCTTGAGGATTTCAGGTAAGATCCTTGCAGGGAATAACTTCTTGTAAGGACAGGATCCTTGTAAGATCCTTGAGGATTTATCCAGGATCCTGTCAGGATTCAGGCAAGATCCTTGCAGGAAACAATTTATTGTACGGATAGGATCCTTGAAAGATCCTTAAGGATTTATCCAAGATCCTGTCAGGATTCAGGCAAGATCCTTGCAGGAAATAACTTCTTGTAAGGACAGGATCCTTGAGGATTTATCCAGGATCCTGTCAGGATTCAGGCAAGATCCTTGAAGGAAATAACTCCTTTTACGGACAGGATCCTTGTAAGATCCTTGAGGATTTGTCCAGGATCCTGTCAAGATCCTTGTAGGAATAATTATTATTCTAAAGACAGGATCCTTGCAAGATCCTTGAGGATTTAACCAGGATCATGTCAGGATTCACTGGAAGGATCCTTGCAATGATACTTATAATCTAAAGGCAGGAATATTGTAAGATCCTTGAGGATTTCATCAAGGTCCAAGCAGTACCTTGCAGGAATAATAATAAAGTGAGGATCTTACAACATCTAATTACAATCTGAGAAGGATCTTATCAAGATTGCAGGGAATAATAACAATCTTCGAGCGTTTTCCCAAAACGACAGCTCAAACCTTTCAGAGACCTTAACAGACTTTCGGCCAGTAAACTCTATAATTATGCTTTCTCGCTTCTTGGATTGTCAGTTGTTATTTGCTGCGTGCAAGGCAGTCTTAATTCCTCCGAGGTCCCCTCCCTCTGTTTTTGACCACAAATGCATTGTGTGTGATGATCCAGTGCTGGGATCATTGACAATCTGACATGCAACCATTCAGGCACTGCTCCAATATTTTTTTTTTTTACCCAGCGCTGAATCTACAAACTCAAGTTATTGCCATTCCTGGATTTGTTTACAGCTCAGTGTTATTTAGCTGACTGGTAAAAACTTAATGGTCAGTTTTGAGAACATGAAAACAAATTTATATACATGTATATACATGTACATGTGATGATTTGTGAAACATACATTGTTCTGACTTGATTACCTTTTTAACAAACTTTTTGCGAGCTTCTCTGCTCTCTGAATGGCTCTGACTGACTTGCTTTCCCCCAGTAGTTTATCAAAATGTACCTGGAAAAAATGATGGAAAGAGATATATTTAAATGCTGACAAACATAACTGTTAGTAGTACGTCATTTAGGGTAGTAAGCATTGATTATTATAATTAATTCAAATTACCTATAAATTTCATTATAATTTCAACATATCAACCATCACAGGCAGTAATTAACATATATTACTAGTATACCTAACAGGTAGTGAATGCTGCTCTGCTCAGTTAAGGAATTGTATTAGAAGAGAACCTACAGTAGCACTTTGGCAGGAAAAAATAGATTACACTGGGTGATAAAAATACCAAGGTGTTAGATGAATATATTTTGTAGTTTTGGGGCTATCGTGAGACTGAATCCTGTTTGAGCTGTGGTGTTTAACTCAAAAGTTGTTGCGATTTATTTTCATTTTGTCCCGACAATAATCAACGATCTCCCGGTAAATTCCCTGAGCCTACCAATTCCCAACATTTTCTTAAGATTCCCGGCACAACAAACTGCTGTTCTCCCTGGTAAAGTTTAAACACCGGAAATCAAATGTAATTGAGAATGTAATTGTAAACGCTAATTGTATTTTGAACCGGCTGCTTGACTTTATCGAAGCTAATAGAAGAAAATTATTTGCTGCTCACCATCTTGATAACAGGAGAGATCTTGCTCTTTGGAAACTGATAGTTCACACAGAGTTAGAAAGAGTTTGTCTACACTTCAACACATTCATGATTACACAGGGAAGGATTGCATGTATATGTTGTAGGTTGTTTCTCAATTCAGGTCATTTTTAAACAACCTAGGTCATTTTTAAATAACCTAGGTTATTTTTAAAATATAAATAACCTAGGTCATTTTTAAACAACCTAGGTTATTTTTAAAATGACCTAGGTCATTTTAGGGTCTTTTAAATGTAGGGTTAGGGTTTGTATGACTATATTGAAGAATTTAAAGCATTACATTTCTACGTTGCGACTTAGCTCTAAAAACCCTAAATTAGTGAGCACCCATTGTTGACGGTTAGGGTGTTTTTAAATGTAGGGGTAGGGTTTGGATTAGTTCACAGGACCATTGAAGAAGCATTATTTAAAAAGCTTAATTTAGTGACTATAGCTCTAAAATCATTGACTTCAAAGTAAGTGAACAGCCCTTGTGGACGGTTAGGTTTTTTTTAAATACAGGGTTAGGTTTTGGATTAATTAGTTCACAGGACCATTGAAGAAAAGTGTACTTGAAAACACTTGAAAACTTCGCTAAATTCTCCATTAAGTTCAGATGTATTTAGACTCGTTCTATTAATGATTTGGGATTTAAAATGGTTAGGGTTTTTTCAAATTTGGGGTTAGGTTTTAGAAGGTTTGTATGAAAATTCGACAATATGAATAATTAATATGCTTACACTGAGAAAGCGCCAGATCATTTATCCATTTTTTACGTCTTTTCACATTCTCGGAGTTCTTTGATTAGAGACTGACAAGACAATATAATACAGTTAATGTTAGAGGTGATGCGCTTTCTTTTGTCTTTACTTTCGGTCAGTGATTACTCTAAGTCGGTTCGGTTGACACAGTTTGTTTCGAAGTACGAGTGGAGCCGTAATAAAGTCAAGAAACAAAGTATTTTTTCTGGATTTAGCTTCCTTACTTCCCTTGATTTGCTGCAGCTTTCATAAAAGAACGCAGAGTCAACACAAACGTGTTGTTTAATGTCGTCCATACAATGTTTTCGAAAGATGTTTCCAAGTCCGATTTTGTTAGTAGTACGCATGCGCACATAACGAGAGGGACTGGGTTTGACGATAAGTCACTTGGAGAATAAATGATGTGTTCAAATCAACAAGCGCTTTCGTGGCGCAGTGCGATAATCCACTGGATTAATACCTACCAGGCGTTCCTTGTGATTCGGCCAAGTTAAGCCCGACCGGGCAAGGTTTGTAAGTGGATGGGTGACCGATGAGGTAAGTGGTACAGTACAGTAAGGTGTGTCAGGGGGGACAAGGAGAAAATTGAGAGGCAGTGGGAAGGGAGGGGAAGGAAGTAGAGGGGAGGGGTAGTTCGTCAAAAAATATTTTGTAGGGGAGGGGTGGGTGATTTTTTTTTTTTAATGACCTAGGTTGTTTTTAAATGACCTAGGTTGTTTTTAAATGACCTAGGTTGTTTTTAAATGACCTAGGTTGTTTTTAAATGACCTAGGTTGTTTTAAAAACAACCTGAATTGAGAAACAACCTACAACATATACACAGAAATGCATTAAAGAACGGTTAAATATACAATGTAGTTAGCTCAAACAATGCAGATTCCACCTCGTGTAATGTCACGTGACGATCAGATCCGTGCAAAGCAGTGTGGTAAAAAAAGACAATAGAAGTGATGCATTGTGGTAAAAATAAAGAAATCCAGATTTCAACCCGCTTACAGATTAGAACTGCTGCCTTGCTCGCTCGCTTCAGGCTTGCTCGCTGCAGCAGCAATCAACTATAGATGCACAACACCATCACAGCCCCTTTAACATATCAACCAATCACAAGCACTAATATCATTAACATATCAATTATATGCATATCATTAGACCTGTTCATGGTTAATTCCAACATTTTGAAATGGGTGCAAATGTGGCGTGAAATACAGTGTTTGTTATTATACAGACAAATGTATAATAACAAGTCAAAGTCCACCGGAAAATTTACAGACAAATGTATGGGAAACTGAAAACAGAATTGCATGCTTCGATCCCAGCACAGCTACATCCCACAAATTTTGATCAGTTAAGGTTACCGGATACTTTCAAGGCATGTTTTTTTGTTAAAAAATATAATTGATTATTTGGAAAGTTTATGGATTGTTTTACAATTTAGAAAAAAACATTATTTCAAAAAGATATAAAAGCTTGCGAGATATTTAGAAAAAAAGGTATTTAGAAGGAAACTAAATAAATCACTGAGGCATTATAATCCCTAAACGTGCCATGGGCACCCCGTGGACGTTTAGCGGGAGCTGTTATCCGAGTAATTTGCAACTGTTGTTGTAGTTTCCCTTCTTCGAAATAACAAACATGCATTTAGAGTCTTTTATCAATCGTTTGTATGGGGAAATCCAAAAGAGAAAAGCAAAGTTCTTGGATAAAACATAAAGCGAACCCTGGACCGAAAAGTAAGGAAACTGGCAATAAGGAAGAATTTGGTAAAACGAGGATTGAGCTCGCGGACAGCGACAAAGGCTTGTGGTTCGAAGAACGTGCGAAAGGCAGCAAAGAACGACCTTCAACTTCAGGGTCAACTCCAAATATAAGCAGCACTAGCAGGCTTTAACTGTTGTTTGGCTTACAAGGAACCAGCACCGAGTCATTTGAAGAGACTGCGGACGCGAGCAGTGATGAGTTCACATCGGAGTCTGATTCAGATCCAAGTTTCACTCCTGGGCCGTTGTCATTCCTCGACTTCTCAATCGTGAGCTTGAGAGGACATCAACTTGTAGTTGTTGTGGAACTTTGGGAATGAAACTTAATGGCTCTCGAACTGAGCGAAACTGTTGAATTGTTGTGAAGAGCAAAAGGTTTCTTATGAAATATGACCTATTTACCAATTTCCCCGCAAATTTCACTACTGTTTTGAAGAGCCGGGTGGCGCAGTGGTTAAGCACTTCGCCTCTCGCCTCTGTGGTCCAGGTTCGATTCCAGGATGGGGCACCATATTTGAGTTGAGTTTGTTGGTTTCTGGCCCTTGCTCCAAGGGTTTTTCTCCGGGTTCTCCGGTTTTCCTCCCTTCACAAAAACCAACGCACTAACTTCCAATTCGATCTGTGGATTACCCGGGACCTGGCTTTGGTCAGCCCCCATGGTTGTTTCGGGTCTCGTTAGAAATTCAGAGAGTTTCAGAGCTCCAGGGGTCCTTGCGTAGTCATTGGCTAGTTGGTTCGAAGTGTTGAAATTTGCTTTGATGAGGTGTGAAATGTTCACAAAACTTTACACACCAAATCTCTGACTAGGTTTTTCTTTGTATCCCCTCTCTTTGAATGAATTATTAGGGTATGCAGATTTGTCAGATTTTGATAAAACTCAGCCAAAAGACAGATAAGTTACTGGCAAAGAAAAGGGTGTGAGCATTTATAGCAATATTCAAAATATTTTTCCTAGTAGAGTATCCCGCGTAATGTGACTCGGACATTATTGAAAACTAAAACTTTAGGAATGAATTGCATTTGAATGAAGTAAAATTATATTAACAAATGCTCACACCCTTTTTTAGGCTGTCATATGCTGATTGACATTGTGCAGTTGAATTGTTTTTATGCGTTAACCCGAAGGCTGCTAATTCACATTTATAAACCTTGTCAGTTTTGCGTTTGTTGGCTTAGCATTGCTTTTACAATAAAATATATTTTTAAACAAATCCATTCAGCGTATTCTGCACTTCATAAGCTTTACAGAGGTATAATTATAGGTTTCTATAGTTTTCTTTAAAACAACGCGCATACAAAATATTAACGAGAGAGACCCAGGAAGGTATCTGGTAACCTTAATCTTACACCTGGTATCTTAAGTTCAAGCAGATAGTGAATATTTCAGAAATTCGATTTTACAGAAATTATTTGTCATTGGATTCCCATACATGTACATTAAACACTGTATTTCATGCCATGTTTGCACCCCTTTCAAAATGTCGGAATTAACCACAAACTGGTCTGTCAACATAGAGCTGTAGCTATACCTTCTCTTGTCTGTACTTTGTGGTGTTTTTGATGAGGGAGATAATTTTGAAGTATCTCATGTAGAAAACATATGCATTCTCTTCGTCGTTCGTCACATCATAATCTTGTGCCTTGACGAACACCTTGTCTGCAGACTTGCAGTACCTAAAAACAAATACATGCATGCATCTGTTTGATGATCGAGCTATCACGGCAAGTGGTAAGTACTTTATCTCTTACCACTGTGGCCTGTGTTCAAGCCCAATCAGCTTTTAGTATGCAAAACAGTTTTTTCAGCATGTGTGCCCCCAATATTTGGCTTAAAAAAAACTGAGTTTCTGCTCTCAAGATAGTTTCCACAAACAGAGTTGTAACTAAGATAAGCAAAAATATACATTATTTTTTCATGTTAGTTGTACACATTGTATAATAATAATAACATATAATTATATAGGCAAGCCTACATGTATATAGGTCAGAGCTCCAATTATTTCAGATTACAGCTACATGTACAAATGTAGATTTGTGCCTTCTGTTAGCCGTGAAGTAGAGTGGCTGATTTCTAGCTGTGAGATATTTCAGACAGGTGTTGAAGCAAGTTTTTCATTCGATTGCTTTGAAAGACATGCTTTTTTTGGTTATTATTACAATGATAATTTGGTAAGAAAAATACCAGAACGAGGAAAGGAGAGCTAAAAGAAATGTTGTCAAGTAAAAAAAAAAAAAAGAGAAAAAGGTGCCCTCTTTGAGACTTGAACTAAGTACAGATTATGAACGCTATATAAGTGCACGTTATAGACCCTATGCATAAGTCCTGGTGACTTGCATGTCAACGAGGCTGGTAGGTCCTCTGGAATGTTGAAATTGAAGCACCCGGGGAGATGTGTGAAATACACTGAACATTATTTCACACATCTCCCTGGGCGCTTCAATTTCACCATTCCAGAGGACCTACCAGCCTCATTGACATGCAAGTCACCAGGATATGGGAAAATTTGCTACAAATATTAGAGGTGGGGGTGTGTACACACATGCCACGGGGTGAGGGATTTGGTTGGAGGGGCGAAAATGTGGGACGGTGGACCTAGGTGGCAGTCACTCTTATGCTTTCCCTCTATTAATATTCAACAATCAAGTGTTTTGTCATTCAATAAACCGATTATAATTAATAATAACTCTGCTAATAATAATGTTTAAACTGGGTGCTCTCGTCACCAAAGTGTTTATCAGAGAGGTCTTTCAGGCTCGATAAAATAAAACTGGCTCGTTAAAATACCAAGCCGTATAACTTAACTTTCCGAGTAATAGCCTCTTTATATTGTACACTTCAGTGACGTAAGCTGACAGTGATCTTAAATTTAACACAATAAATGTAAATGCCAGTGTGTGGTTCACGTCTTCAGCTTTGTGAGGCGATGTTGAGCTCATGATTTTCCATAAAGTAGGATGAGCTCCCTTAAAACAAAAAACAACAACAACGAAACGGAAATCTTACTTACAAAGTCGGATTCGCACCCTTGTTCGCAGGGATCTTGGGATCAGCCAGCGAGTTCAATTCTCCTATCGAATTTGCCACGTAAATATCCTTTAAATTGCTATTTTTCGAAGAAGGCATGATTCCTAAACACTACTTAACCGAGATTTTGGGAAATCATTGTACATTTTAGCAGGTTTTTACGCGAAATCTGTAGCGAAATTCCGGAACCGAGTCGCCATGTTGTGCTGCATCATTTTGTTTTCGTCTGAAACTGATAATTATAAGCGCAAATCTAATTGGTTTGATCCTACTAATTTTATCCAATTGAAATGTTTGTTACATTTTTCGATATGGATACAAACTCGATTGTGGTTGGTCAACTATGACTTGCATATTTAAACCAATGAAATCCCTTGTTTTATATTAGAAGTGCTGCCTTACCGGCGTTTGGCCGGGCCAGTATGATATGGCGGCTTTTTCTGGGTTTTTGAACACAATGCAGTAAACATGGATTGAAACAAGGATATCCCAGGTAATTTAGACTTGTTCTGTTTTATTATGGCAATGAACCAGAGTGTATTTGGTAAGGTGGTATCATCTGGAGAGCGGTTTTGTTCCTCGCCATCATGTGACAACACAGGAAGCCCAGGCTTAATTTTTGTGTTGAAAACTGAAATATCTCGGTAAATATTTCAATAAAGTAAATATAACTTGCTTGAAGAGTAGTTGATGTCTTTCTTGTTCTCTGGTGACGATTTCAAGCGATTTTTAACACTCGTTCTCTCTCCTAGAAGAAAGGGCCCTTTCTTCTAGGAGAGACTCAGAAAGAGAACAAAAGGGCTAAAATTCGTCGAAATCGCTTGAAATCGTCATCAGAGAACAAGAAAGACAAGTTATATTTACTTTATTGAAATATTTACTGAGATATTTCACAAATCGTAAATTTCCATACAACGCCTTATAGTTTTCAACAAAAAAAAAATACAATACTTTATTTCACCATGTGTCACCTAGGTCTAGGAGCTAATATACAACTCGTTTAAATGTGAACGTGAACAAAAAATAGGCAAATAAAAATACATACATATATACATACTTATAGTTTTAAAAGGATTAGATGCAGTTGATGTTTAAAAGTATTAAAAAGTCTTAAAATATTACAAAGTCTTGAAATATTACAATATTAAAAATATATATTAAACTATGCATATATACTCATTATAATAAATTTATATTAGAAATTTCGAGGTAATTATTTATGACGATAACATATGAGATCGTAAAGCGCTTTTAAAAGATATAATTTCTTTGCATTCCCTTATTTTAGTAGGTACATGTAGTTTGTTCCACAGGACACTTGCCTGGGCTTCCTGTGACTAGATGGCAAAATTCGGCCCAAAGTCACCAATGACCCTAACCCCATATCAAATTCTGGCTAAATTTCCAAATCTCATAGGGCCATAGTTTCACCATGTCTTGACCAAATATTTGGGTTCAATCCCTCCAATTCCAAACTAGAAAAACAATGCTGAAGAACGCAATTAGGCTTTCTCGTGATGATCAAGACAGAGATCGCAACGAAAGGAACTATAAATAATTGCGTTCTTCAGCATCATTTTCTTCATTTGGAATTGGAGGGATTGAACCCAAACTTGGTCAAGACATGGCAAAACTACATTGTATGGCTCTAAGGTATGCCGTTAGCCATTTGGCGAAACGTTTGGAAATTTAGCCAGAATTCGAGGGCTCGAATTTTGCTGTCGAGGTGCCTGCCTTGTATTTTTTTCTCTCTCTCTGATCTCTACCCCAGGGTCTGAAACTGCGCCTTATTTGGCACCAATGCAACTAAATTTTGAGTGTTGGCAACCTACCTAAAGTCTTCACAATGTTTGCACAATGTCCCGAAGTCACACGATGTTCTAAGTAAATTTAGGCAATAAGACATGCTAGCAAAATGATGTTCTTTGTTGCATGTCGCTTGAAATTTGAAATGTGGTGACAACAATAACATATTTTTCTTTTGGCGACTAAAATTTTTTGCCTATAGTCGCCAGTTGGT
Source organism: Actinernus sp. WN-2022 (assembly GCA_030867875.1). NCBI lineage: Eukaryota > Metazoa > Cnidaria > Anthozoa > Actiniaria > Actinernidae > Actinernus > Actinernus sp. WN-2022. The sequence continues at coordinate 31,875,246 of JAOWCC010001501.1, forward strand.
GCCTACGTGAAAAAGTTAATTTCGAACCCTGTACCCAAAATTCTCTTTCGCTAAACTCACTAAATAGAAAACTTTTCCTGTAAAAATCACCATACAACACTCAAATAACTACTAAAATCTTTATTTCTTGAGTATATTTAGAGCACAGTATTGCTAAATTTTCATTCCAGGAGTGAAAATCTAACTCCATATCAAAGTTTCTTGGTAATCTTTCAATTCGTAGCCACAGGGAACCCAAAACCAATTTTGTGGTACAAACCTGGAGGATGGTAAGCCTGTGATTACAGTGAAGGTGAATGTAATATGGCAGGCCACTTTATACTCTAAAAGCATTTTTTTAACCATATTTAAGCCATGAAATTTCCAAGTTCTGGGTCCTGGAATATTTCTTTTTGTACCCTGGAAAACTCCTGGAATTCCATCATCTCTTAGTAGTACAAACCCTGGTTGTTGTTCTTATGCACTTGTCAATGTTTAGCCCAGGGGGGGGGGGGGGGGGGGGGTTGGGCATACCCTTCAGTGAGATTTGACATTTCACCTCATTTTCATGTCAAATTTGGTGTCAAATGCCCTTTTATTTATTCATCCATGGTTCTTGATGGTGGCTGTCAGTTGTGTGCAGCTAGGTTCCTTTCTCTCTCCCTTTCATCTTGAGGGGGGAGGGGGAGATCTCTGTCTAACAGGGTAATGAGGATATTCCCTAGAGCTGGAATATACAAATGTATTATAAGTACTAAACTTCATTATATAATCACCTTATCACTGTCTTAATATGTAGGTTAAATTCTTACATGTATTATTGTGCCAGGCAACTGATATAAACAAGTACCAGTAGTTTGCAGTTACCATGATAACCAAGATATGTCAGCTACTCATCTAGAGGTTACAAGTTCTAGGGAGGGTGATGGTGAACCAGTGGACTATGTGACCCCCCTGGCCCCACTCCCTGGGGTTAGAATCGACACAGTGATGGCGGAAGAGTTGGAAGATGTTATTGTAGAAGAAATCCCCAACATCAAAATTGGAATATGTGCCATGAACAAGAAGGTAGTTATTTTACTATTAAAATATTTGGAATGTTTTTAGTTTGGACTTATTTAATACTTATAATGCATGGTTCGCACCACACCGCGGCAAAACGGTATGCTCCGCTGGCCAAAAGAACAAAGGCTCTGCTATCAAATACAAATTACCGAGGGTTTCAACTTTTATAGTAAATAATTTTATAACTTAGTAAACTCACAGTGAATTACAAATTAAGAAAACTTCAACCTGTTAAAGTCTTAGGCTTAGCTTTTAAGTAGTTTTCTTATTTTTTGAGAAAACAGTTCACAAATGGTACTTTTAAGCAGAAATTTTAAAATCACGGGTATGTGCCTGTTGTTTCATTTCGGTTTTCGCGGGGAAACTGGGGGCGGCCGCACGGCGACAAGAAATAGCAAATATGCATGCGCGTAACGTTTTCCCACGGTGTCGGTTCACACAGGCCTTGAAAAGTCCTTGCAGTTTGGCAGATTAGGTTTCTCCTTGAAAAGTCTTTGAATTTTTACCAAAACTCCTTGAATTTTGGCTGTTTGAGAAGGCTAAAGTGAACAAGTTGCACCGTAAATTTGTTGTCGGTAAGTGGTCGGCCGACAGCTTACCAACAGCTTACCAACAGCTTACCAACAGCTTACCGACAGCTTACCAACAGCTTACCAACAGCTTACCAACAGCTTACCGACAGCTTACCAACAGCTTACCGACAGCTTACCAACAGCTTACCGACAGCTTACCGACAGTACTTGACGAATGGTTTCCACAGGGAATTTTCGTCTCAAAGTAAAATCCAGCTGATAGTACAAATAGGGAATTTTTGTCTCAAACTCAAAGTGTGCGTATGTGCGTACATACTCGCTACGCTCTTGATATCACGTAGCTTTCCAATGTTAGAACGAAATTTGTCAATAGCATACTCTTATTACGTTGTAGATAGTTGGATATTGATGAAAATAGTGAACTCAATAATCTGTCTTTTCTTCTTTGCATCATATTCTCGATTCAACTCCGTAAATTAGTGAACCCGCGCCATCTTGGATTCCCACGTGATATCACGTGTTCTTTAACTGCGGCAAACTGCGGCAAACTGCGGCAAATCTATTATTTTAGAATCCTGACATTTTGACGCCTCTGGCACACAGGGTATTTTACCAAAACCATCTTACTGTACGCTTGTAAAACTGTTTGTCATGAATTTGAATTCGCTTTGGCATTCGTAGGAACATTAAGAGCGAAATTCGTCGTAATACGTTTGCATGACTTTAGCACAATACTGTAGTTATCTGTTAATTTGCCGTGAGATCGCACTGTATCGAAGAGGTTTATCGTTGTCACAACGTTGGAAACTTTGGAAGCTATTAAGCGTATTTTGGTTGAAAATATTCTTGAGCCAGTATGAGATAACGATTCATGCGCTTTCAGACTGATTGTCTGGCTTTTGACACAACAGGAGAGGCCCAACAGTGAGTGCCGCGGATATTTTAATTTGTTATCTGTTATCGAAGCAGTTTAACGTTGCCAGAACGTTGGAAACTTAAGAAGGTATAAAGCATATTTTGGTTCAAATGAGTCAACCACTTACCGACAGCTTACCAACAGCTTACCGACAGCTTACCGACAGCTTACCAACAGCTTACCGACAGCTTACCAACAGCTTACCGACAGCTTACCGACAGCTTACCAACAGCTTACCAACAGCTTACCGACAGCTTACCGACAGCTTACCGACCACTTACCAACCACTTACCGACCACTTACCAACCACTTACCGACCACTTGCCAACCACTTACCGACCACTTACCGACCACTTACCGACAACGTATTTACGGTGCAACTTGTTCACTTTAGCCGTTTGAGAAGACAGGAAAACAGACTCATTTTGGCTTCCAAAAGAGCATTAGAGCAGCACTGAATGATTCGGCATGCAAACAATTAAATAGCAACAAAGTTACAACAATTCTAAGACAAATTTGGTCTAAATTTTCTCCATTTTTGTCGTGTGCACCAACTTCGTGTGTGAGGCTGACTACAATAGAAAATTTAAAAATTTAAAAATTGAATAACAAAACTATTTAGATGATGTTGACAAGGACTGTTTAAAATGCTAACACTAATCCTGGCTGATCGTGGAATATATTACCTCTCATGCCTATCAGTACAAAACATAGGTACTCTGAGTTATTAATACTCATAGATTTCACTCTAGATGTAAGATTGTGATTGTAATTTACTGCATTGCCTATGAATCGTCTGCAGGGGTGAGGCCCAGAATTCATGATCCATTTAAACTCGTTTCTAGTTAAGTTGTCCCGCCTTAGTGCTAGAGGCTCTATCATATCCCTGGGAAGCTATTCCGTTATCATAATAATAATGAAATTATAATTTTTATTGTTTCATAGACCAAGTCACCTCCAATGCAAGAGATTCTTAGTCGCATTATGAGATTTGACTTTGTTGACATTGTGATGTTCACTGATGACATCATTAAGAGTGAACCCATAGAGAACTGGCCAGTATGCGATGCACTCATCTCATTCTATTCCACTGGATTTCCACTGGACAAGGCAATAGAGTATGCCAAGCTAAGAAAGCCATTTGTACTGAATGACTTGGAGATGCAGTATGTGCTACTTGACAGGTATATAGAGCAGATTTGGTATGAGTGGGACAAACTATCGCATGTCTGTTGCCTTGCCGTAACCATACTGTAACCATATGCATGCTGTACAGTAACTCTGTAATTTGATTGGATCAGCAGGACAAAAACAATGGGAAACCATTTCAAAGTCATGAGCTTATGAGGGTTACTTCAAGATCCTCTACACTAGCTCATTACTTTACTGAGATACTGTTTAGCTCTTTAAGTAGAAGTCTTCTAGATACAATGTTTGAGGTGATTCCCTTTATATTTACATCTATCAGCTGAGTGATTACTCTGTAAAATTCGGTTCGGTTTGCACAGCTTGCTTCAAAGTATGAGTATAGCCGTAAAGTACATCTGATCATCTACAATGTTTAAGTTTTTCTTGATTTAGCATCCCTACTTCTCTTGAGTTGCTGCAGTTTTCATAAAAGAATGCAGAGTCAACATAAACTTCATCTGTGTTAAAGTTTCCTCCGGGTTTCAGATCGTTCATGTTTCGAAAGATGTTTCCAAGTCCGATTTTGTTAGCAGTATGTATGTGCGCATAACGAGAGGGACTGGGTTCTACCAGTAGTCACATATATAATAAACGATGGTGTTAAAATCAACAAGCGCTTCTGTGGCCATAAACCACTGGATTACCGAGTATATCTACCAGGCATTCCTCGTGATCAGCTCAAGTTAAGCCCGGTCGGGCGAGGTTAGTAAGTGGATGGGTGATGCAATTATAGACTACAAGGGTTGTGATTGTTATTTTCTCATGGTCATTTCAACAAACGGCCTGATAGTGTAGTGGACTAGTAGTCAAGAACAGCCATGAGGATGATGGTTCGAGTCACACTGGACACCAATTTTTATTTCCGTCTTCTCCTTCACTTCTCCATGTAAAGTCATACTTATGCTGTAATCCTTGTACATGTAGCTTAATTAGGTACATCATGATCACATGCATGAATCTTGATACCCAATGAGAGCACAGATGAACATTACTACCCAATGAAACAGTCTAGATGAACATCACTATCAAGATTCATGCATGTGACCAGATGCAGTCCTCTGATTGACTAAAAAGCTCATTAATTATTCGTGAGTTTGAGAAAAATTAGTTCAAACTCTTGTGATAATCATAATTTCTGAAATTGAAGTTGGGACCCCACCGTATTTTTGTGTCTGAAATGAGACATGTGTCTGCATCCCTGAGTTGGCCGTTTTCTCAGGCTAGAGAATCATAAAACTTGGAAGATGCCGCTTCGCAATGTAAAACTTAGAAAATCTCTAGCACCCAGGTTATGTAACTTATGGAAATTCATCTTACATTTTGTATAATGGTGTTAAATCTCGTATTTTGCCACACCTTCATTATCTGAATCTCTAGGGATTATATTGATTACAAACCAGCAATTCCCGGTCGGGCGAGGTTAGTAAGTGGATGGGTGATGCAATTATAGACTACAAGGGTTGTGATTGTTATTTTCTCATGGTCATTTCAACAAACGGCCTGATAGTGTAGTGGACTAGTAGTCAAGAACAGCCATGAGGATGATGGTTCGAGTCACACTGGACACCAATTTTTATTTCCGTCTTCTCCTTCACTTCTCCATGTAAAGTCATACTTATGCTGTAATCCTTGTACATGTAGCTTAATTAGGTACATCATGATCACATGCATGAATCTTGATACCCAATGAGAGCACAGATGAACATTACTACCCAATGAAACAGTCTAGATGAACATCACTATCAAGATTCATGCATGTGACCAGATGCAGTCCTCTGATTGACTAAAAAGCTCATTAATTATTCGTGAGTTTGAGAAAAATTAGTTCAAACTCTTGTGATAATCATAATTTCTGAAATTGAAGTTGGGACCCCACCGTATTTTTGTGTCTGAAATGAGACATGTGTCTGCATCCCTGAGTTGGCCGTTTTCTCAGGCTAGAGAATCATAAAACTTGGAAGATGCCGCTTCGCAATGTAAAACTTAGAAAATCTCTAGCACCCAGGTTATGTAACTTATGGAAATTCATCTTACATTTTGTATAATGGTGTTAAATCTCGTATTTTGCCACACCTTCATTATCTGAATCTCTAGGGATTATATTGATTACAAACCAGCAATTCCCATAAGTGAGTTACGAACCATTTGTATTAAGTCGAACTTATTGCGGGTCAAACTTTTTGCGTTTAAGAAGTTCTTCGAGGGTGAACGTTTGTTTACTGGCTCGTCCGTGGCAGAGGACACTCACCAAGACTCACCCGCAGTAATAAATACGCAATAGCGATTTGACAAAACAAAAGGAAGATAAGTTCTCATTGTTCAATTAAACGGTTTGCCAAGGCAATTAAACGGCCAAACACGGACTCTTGAATGAACTGACAAATCGTTTAAACAGTTTCTGGTTTGAAGCAAACGATTTGCGAAAACGTTTAACACCCATTCCACAGAAATTAAAATGGGGCAAATAGCAATGCAAAAATGAGCAAAATTTGATATTGACAGAGAAACTCCGGAATACTTGTATTAGATGAGGCAACTATTGAAAGTTACACATCCCAAAAATTGGCATGTAATGTTATAAATATATTCAAAAAGTTACAAAGATTTTTGCAAACTGAGTAATACGCGCAATAAATAGTATAATAAAAATGTATGTTTCATCAAAGTTTGCACATATATGTTGTACTAAAAACTGACAGCCTTGCGCGGTAACTATTTCAGGAGGAAGTTGAATGAATAAAAGTCACAGAAAACCTGGATTTAGAATATTTACTAGACACTCTTTCGCTACGAATTTGCTTGCTTTTTCTGAGAGCATGTTACCAGAAATTTCGCATTTTACGATCACTGTGATTTTATATATTAATTTTTTTTATGAGTCAAACCGAGTACAAGATCCTCTTGGTGGTTTCTAAAAACCGAAAATATGTAGACATGTAAAGCCTTGCACTGATAATAATACAGTTTGTACTCTATGAAATGCATATTAATTATGGTAACGGATGTTACAAACTATTACAAAAAGTGCTATTGTTCACGATGTCAACTATTATCAGTTCAAATCAGGTATCTTAAGCTAATAATCATATCAATCAGCTGGTATTTTGATAAAATTGATAACATTTTGCATCTTTTTGTGCAACGTTGCATTCTTTCAATCTTATTTTATCGTTAATTATATAGTATTACGTCATCAAATAATATTCTGTGATTTATCTGAAACAAATTCTCAAAGGTTTCATTATTCGTAAGTCTTGAACTTCATCGGGATTTAAACAAGTTTCTTCACTAACTGTAACAAGATAATGAGGTTACGTCTTTCGCTGTACTTCAATCATCATCTTAGTGGTATAAACGGATGTTACAAGAAAGCTTTATCAATTGTAAAGCTTCCTGCAGTCGATTTTCAGCCTAATTATTGGCCAAAACCTGGGGCTATCATGCAAGCCTTCGATCATTTCAAGTGTTTTGTCGCTAAACTCGAAATTCCTATGAGACTTTCCACCGTGGGCAGTTAAGGTTCCTCGATGACACATAGCACATCCCTGAAGTCCACCCATATTTCATCCGGATGGATGGGCCACTTGAAACGGAGCGGCAATGTTGTTGATGTCTTATTTAATTTATATATTTTCACTCGTAATTTTTGGGTAGAACTAGCAATTTTTATCTAAACCTTCAAATACAAAATTTATTAAAATATTGATTTTGGTGGCGTAAAAATAGGAGAAAACTTTTTTTTTCTAAAGGACAACGTTCACTTCCGGTTTGATGTAACATCCATTACATTAGATTAATATACAAACTAAGTCTCCAAAGGTCATTTTAAATGAATTGAAAGTACTCAGTTGAAAACAAATCTAATCACTTACCTTTGATTCTTTATCACTAAAACAGACGTTGCCTCACAGGCTAACTAGAAGAATAAGAGCAACTTAAGTAACGCAAAGCAAAACATGTGTTGATTCTCTCAAGTCACAGACTGAAAGAGAGAGTGGAAAATCCTTGTGGCATGCTTTCTGTGTCCCATGTTACACTCAGCATTCTATTTTTGTCTGGCAAAATCTCATACGTAGGTCAATACGGTGTACAACGTTTATCGAGACTGGTCTGGGAAATGCGGTAATGGATGTGACAGTAACGGATGTTACAGAACTTTGTTTGTTATTCAGACATGAGCGTTTATATACCGCAGGCTACAAGGTCAAACCAAGTCCTATTACTACAAAAAATATTGTGCTTCTACTTTAATTTGTGTTCTAGAAATGCTGGTAATGGATGTTACACGCTTAACCATATGCACCTGTTTGGACAACTTCAAGTGATTGCTGTATTCTTTCCATGCCAGTCTGGCCAAAACCCAAATTGAATATAAGTTTTATGACATTATAGAGCTACATGTACATTTGTATTAGTATAAAAAGAAGCAGTGATAGAGATTTCTGCGCCAGGGTGGCAATTTATTCTTTTCTGGTAACGGATGTTACATTAAATCAGTGGACATTTGTTTTTTGATTATCAAACATTTAAATTCAACAACCAGACCAAAAGAGTACTACTAGCCGTTTAGCCATTTATTCCTTGAAAAAAAAAATTATAACGTTTTAGCTAATGAATTTTAAAATGCTTAAAATTAGCTCGTTTTCTAGTAACATTGAGCCGGGAACATTGTCAAATGGGTGAAAATGAGCTAAGTGAGGTCAAATTATGGGCTATGGTTGAAAGATGCCATGATGGTTATGTTTGTTTTCTAGAAATACTGACTCGTTCTTATAAAAAAAAAAATTACCCCATGATTCTAGTGCTTTTTCAGGTATTGAGATGGCTGGGACATAAAATAAGTGATTTGCCCCGTTTTTTTTGTGGAATGGGGATTAAACGTGCAGGCTTAAAAAGCAAACAATCTTTCATATCGTTTAAACAAAATCCTAAACCTGTCGTATACGTATATCTATATCATTTTTAATCGTATTCTTTCATACACGACCACATCAGCAATTGTGCTGCGTTTAAACATCGTGTTTAAATAAAAGTTTTTGTATTGTATCGTAAACCGTTTAAACGAATTTGGAAAACGTTTAAACGAATTTCAAAACCATTTAAACGATTTTCGAAAACGTTTAAACGACTTTTTTACCTTGCTCTAAACCGTTTGTTATCCGTTTAATCACTAAACGGAAAAGCGTCAGTGTACATGTACGTTTTCTCGTGAAAGGTCACATATATTGTCCGAGTATAGCCTCTTTACAGGTGTATGTGGATAATATTGCTTTTCATCTGATATTCTGGTCTTACAGCTATAAAACCTCTCCCTTCAGGTGTGCTGTCTACAAACGTCTAGAGGAAGCCAATATTGAAACCCCTCGCTATGCTATCCTGATAAGAGATGAGTTTGGAGAACCACTCAGCACTGACTTTGTTGAGTTGGAGGACTCTATTCAGATTGGTGATATAACATTCCAAAAGCCTTTTGTAGAGAAGCCAATTGATGCAGAGAACCACAATGTCTTTATATATTACCCCTCATCAGCCGGTGGGGGGAGTCAGCGATTGTTTCGTAAAGTAGGAAGTCGTAGCAGTGTTTACTCTGCTGAGAGTTGTGTACGAAAGTTTGGTTCTTATCTCTATGAAGACTTTGTGCCAACAGATGGAACAGATGTCAAGGTAGAGTAAATATGTATGATGAAAAGAACACAGAATGAGTGGCCATGCTTTATGGGATTGACAAACTCGAGCTGAAAGTAAGAGTTTAATGTAAATTGGCTAAAGTGAACAATCTGCACCGTAAAAAAGTGGTGGGTAAGTGGTCTGTACATCATCTTTATTGGCAAACTATTTGGCAAACTTCAGGGTCGGTAAGTGGTCAGTAAGTGGTTGGTATGTACATCAACTTTATTGGCAAACTATTTGGCGAACTTTAGAGGATCCTGAAGTGGTTGGTAAGTGGTTGTTAAGTGGTCGGTATGTGGTTGGTAAGTGGTCGGCCGACCACTTACAGACCACTTTTACGGTGCAGATTGTTCACTTAAGCCATGTAAATCCCATGAAGTACAGGCACAAATTCTGCATCTGACTTAATTATCAAACATCTACAGTCATGTACATGTAGGTGTATAGTCATGTTTTAGTTATTTTGGCAATACAACTTATTTTGGCCGAGAAAATCGAAGCAAAAGTTTATGTAAATCAGAATGAAATCTATTTCAGACTTACAGATCACATATTGCTCATTGATTTCCTGTTTTTGTCTCAGGAATTATTAATGAGTTTGATAATAGTTTTTACTGTAATTGTTTTATGTACCTGTGTCTGGGGTGGATCCAGGGGGGTTCGGGGGGTTACATCGAACCCCCTTTATCTCGCTCACTTCCAAAAGACAACAAAGAGATTACCAAATATTTTTGCCGCTTGTATATATCGAACCCCCTTCCGAACCCCTCGCACAGAATTCTGGATCCACCCCAGTGTGTACCCCCTTCCAAACCCCTCACACAGAATTCTGGATCCACCCCAGTGTGTACCCCACTTCCAAACCTCTCACACAGAATTCTGGATCCACCCCAGTGTTTTTGTTGTTGTTGTAAACTTTAAGTAATAGATACAGAATGAGTGTCCATGCTTTATAAAGCATAAAGCACGAACACAAAAATAAAAAAATAAAAAATTCTGTATCGGACTTATGAAATGCCTAGATATAGAGTCATGTTTTCAGATATTTTGGCGATACAACTTGTTTTGGCCGAGAAAATAGAAGTAAAAGTTTATGTAACGGTATAACAGGACAAAATCTCTAGAAGATTCAAGATCACTTATCGCTCAGTGATTTCGTTTGTTTTTGCTTCATGAATTATTAATGAGTTTGATAAGACTAAATATTCCTCTCCCTACCCTTCTAGGTATACACAGTAGGCCCTGAGTATGCACATGCTGAGGCAAGGAAGTCCCCCTCCCTGGATGGCAAAGTAGAACGAGACAGTCAGGGCAAGGAGATCCGTTACCCTGTCATCCTAAACCCTTATGAGAAAGAGATAGCACACAAAGTTTGTGAACTTTTCAAGGTAACAGCTACATGTAGTTCTCATTTCATTCCTCAGCCCTCATTTACAACAAATTAACCGTAACGGGGCAATGGCAATTGAATTAAACCTTTACAAATCTATTTATTTGAAATTAAACAATAAAAATAACAACCTGAGATAGAAGAGAAATACCTGGTAAATATGATTTATCCCAATATATTACTTATTAATATGACCAAGATTAAATAGAGGTTATTAGTTATGTTGGATAATCAGTCGCCCGTCCTCTCTCCCACCACAGGAACCCCACACAGACAAAACACCAGTGAAGAGTCTGCTAACAGGCTAGCTTAACTCAGCTAACACTGTATGGCTGTGTGCATACATTTCTTTTGTGTAATTTGGCAAGCCTTAAAGTGCCAATGAAATGAAAAATTCGATCTCATTTTTATTTTATTTTATTAAATTCTAGGCTTCTCTTATTCATTTTGTGCAATTAAAAATCAATTTGGAGAGCGCGAACATATTTTTTTTTCGTATCGAAGTCAGGCAGAATTGCCAAAATCAGGCGACAATTTTTCTGCTGTTAAAGATATGGTAATCACATGCGTGACGTCACTAGGTCTGCGCATTTATATTCGTCTCCATAAATACTACAAAATAAGTACAATTTTGGCCAGTTTTCAATTTAAATATGTAATACTTTGAGAAACCTTGACGATGGCCATAATTGTTCTAATAGAATCCTTGCAGTCAGCCATATTTTCACTTTTGTGAATATTAATGTAGGACCTAGTGACATCACGCATGTGATTAGCATATCTTTAACAGCATCAAAATTGTCGCCTAATATTAGCAATTACATTGTATGCCTGACTTCGATACGAAATGAAATTATGTTCGCACTCTCCAAATTGATTTACAAAATTAATGTATCATTGCACAAAATGGCTAAGGGAAGCCTATATTTTAATAAAATGAAATAAAAATTGGATCGATTTTTTCATGTCATTGGCACTTTAAGGCAAGCGAACATGTATGCAACTGTGACAAGTAAAAATACATAGCCATGTTAGCTTAGCTGATTAGCCGATGACAGTAATAACTTCAAGCCATACATTTGTGTTTATTTGTTTAGAAACAGTTTTTGCTTCTTTTTTTTTCTAGTACTTTTATACTTGTACTTAATACATGTAGTTAGTCAATGGCGAAGCTAATAAAATAGAAGAAATCAACTCAATGGCTAAAGATGTTTTCAAAATAAATCAGTTCTGCTATTTTATTTCTCTGTGTTGCATATCTATGAAGAAAAAATCTGAAAACTTTCCTCACACCCTCCGCTATGTACAGATGGCTCTAGACTTGTAATTTGTGACGTTAGGTATGGGGAATAAATTTGTTTTGCCATGCTGTCCCCGACAGTGAAAAGCTGAACTAATGGCTTCTAATTGTGGACCATTGTGTTTCTTTTTCTTGGAGGTGTGATTGCTTTTCCTTGGTATGTGCAACGTACAGTACGGGGAAATTTGCACTGAATTGATCTGACACACAAGCTAGATTTATCAGCAGAGAATCAGTTATTTTTTGAACTTGAAAACTAATTTTCTCTATAGACACACAACACAGAGAAATAAAATAGCAAATCTTATTTCTTTTAAATATATCTTGGTTTTGTCATTGAGTTGATTTTATATAGGATTCAGTTCTTCTTTAACATTCTTTTTAAATCATTTTGAATCTCAGCAAACAGTTTGTGGTTTTGACCTGCTAAGGACACATGGCAAGTCCTACGTCTGTGATGTGAACGGCTTCAGCTTCGTCAAGACGTCCAAGAAATATTATGACGACTGTGCACAGGTACCATAGAGTATATTTTATGGTCAATTCTCACACACCAGTAGGAGCTACATGTACATGTATGTCAACCTGACCACCGCAACCTTACCCTTTATTGAAACTTACTTTTGTTGATATTTTGCTAAGGTATAGATAATTAGTGTGCAAGTGGTGATTCCACTCTGAATTACCACTACTCTCAGCCAATCAGCATCTGATTTTGAAAACACACTCAAACAATAGAGTTTTGACTATGCGATTCTATTTAAAACCTGTACATGTACATGTATGTCAAGCCCAACAACAATATTTATTCTTACATTAAGCTCAACTGTGAGTACTCTAAATGCTGGTATAATCAAATACCATATTCACTCACAGATAAGCCACATCTTTTTACCCAAAATCTTAATTTGAAATTGGGGGGAGAGGGGGGGGGGGGGGGGGGGGGGGGGTGGTGGCTTATCTGCGAGAACATCTGCACAAGGTTCTGTAAATTTACATAAATTATAATTTAATTTTTTATTATTATTATTAACTCAAGCAAGAAGATATACTACTAAACACCACACAAAACTAAAGAAACTAAGCACTGGTCATTGCTTTTGCAAGTTTGGTGTCTCTCAAAAGAGGCGTTTTGATGTAAGTTATATTCTTGCCATTATTAAACCTTCTTCGTTAAAAGATCTTTAACATGGTTTATAGTTACTTTTCTGGAGCAACTTATAAATGTCACAAAGTCTGTTACTGGGTCATTCCACGGTATTATGTACATGTATGTTGCGGAGGGGACATTCAGAAGCAGTTTTCATACCATAGCTTGATATAAAATAATTAGAGCTGATCAATTTTGTCTTTATATTGTGGATAACCATTATATCTATGTACTATAATGTTGTTATTCTCTCTGCATAGTACTGATGGCAGATTGTAATAAGATAAGTTACTGTTGCGGATGGTACTCAGAGAATGTGCTATTCTTCATTTACCAGGTTTAAGTGAAATTTTCTCTGATTCTGCAATGAATTTTAAATGTATATTTTTTTGTGTACCAAAGAGTACTTTATCTATTTTAGATTAATGGTAAAAAAGTGCAGCTGCATTTGCTATATTCTTATCAAAACTGGTTTCATTTAGACTGTGACCTGTTGCGGAGGGGACGTTGCGGAGGGGACATTTTGTCCACACTTATACATTATTATATTATTTAATTTAATTTAATTCTACTCCTTTCTGTATTAGAGGACATACATGTAGCAATTCACCAACAAAGCAAGGAACATCAAAATAACCCTATAGAGAAGCCATACTAAATCAGAGCACATGTCATTGTAATTACCCACAATTCATTGCTTCCTACTGCACATACTCAGTACAGGATTTACCAGCATTCTTTGCAAGTATATAAGTACTGTTAAATTATGTACAAGTTAAAATAAATGATGGGAAATTACTTGAATTATGCAAAGCCATATAAATCATATTATTGTAAAAAAGCTGTCAGCAGATGTTTTTGCAGAGAGGAGAAAAGCAACAGCAAATGGGAAAAAGAGAAAAGTGACAGCAAATGGGAAAAATGGAATAAAAATCTCCAAAATGATGGTGAAAAGTTCCGTACATATAAAAATATTTTTCAGTTGAGTTGCTGTAATTTATATTTAGCACAAGCAGACTCATACAAATTAAACTGTACATGTACATTGTAGTTACAATGTAGGACTACCTGTGGTTTTACTAGAATTTAAATGAAAGGCCCAGTTTATTGTTAACTTTTAAATGTGTCTTGGGTTACTTACTATAATTAGACATGAATACAGAAACACTATAATATCATGTTTTAATTGTACTATTTTACTTACATATTTTTGAATATAATTTAGATTCACCTCTTAGAACATGTCCCCTCCGCAACAGAAATGTCCCCTCCGCAACATAAAATAGAACTTATTTAAACCTTTAAATGGAGAGCCCAGGAACTTTACAATACAGCAAAATATACCTCCAGGTATAAATCAGAAGTTATCATACTGTTTGGCAAAACTTCTAGTGTCCAGTTTTCTCTCTTCCAACAGATGCCTGGTTACTAAACTACAGACTAACATGAGCACGTTGTTAGTTTGGTTGACATGTAAAATTCAGTCTAAAAAGTGACCCGAATGATAGGTCATGTATCTAAGTATGTAGACATGAAGTTTATACAACTTTGGAGTTTTCTCCAGTTTAAAAGTCTGATGAAGTTTTCTAAACTCAAGCTTCAAAACTTGGGCAGAGGCGTAGCTACATGTAGGCAGTTTTAAGGATCCCCTCGTAAAACAATTACAAGGCCAAACAGGGAATTTTCGTCTTAAAGTGTACGCTCGTGCGTACATGTATGTGCATAGTGCACGCTATGCCCCTGTCGGGGTGCAGCTAATCTGTAAGTGTGGCTTATCCGTGAGTGAATACAGTAATAGTTGACCAAGATATGCTAACTGTTAGGAGCCGTGTGAAGTGAGTAGCAGTTGATGTTTGAGTGTTACTGTAGCTGTTTGTCACTGAGAGCAAATATATAATAATGCATGCAATGTCAGCTGCTTCTCATGGCAGTTAGCATACCTTAATCGACTTTTAGTTGATTATAATACCAGTGTTTAACTTCCCCATGTCGACCCAGACCTACAGTACACTTTTGTCTAGTTTTTTTTACAGGAACTACTGTAAATACCTGTATATAGATTTTGGGCAAAATCAAGGGCCAGAGTTGGGGATGTGGCTTTTGTGCAGGTATTATAAGCATATTGTCATGGAGAAAACACTCCCCCCCCCCCTCCCCCCCTCCCCCCAAACGTGAAAATCCAAGATGGTGGACAACAGACTTGGATACATGTGTGCATACTATTTTTGCCAGAAAACCTCACTATCTCTTGTCCTTAAAGAAATGACGATGTGTTTACAAGCAGGTGGGATAACTCAACTTGGCTGACTGGGTTACCCTAGGGCTAGGGGCTTTGTGGGTCATGATCATGTAATAATTAACCTTATTTGTCAAGTATATTTAAGCTAAAAGTACAGATCCAAGGCACTATTGTTGACAGAGACATGACTTATTCACTTTTTCCCTCCTCAATGTTGAGAGAGGATAGGAGGTCGAAAAGCCAGCGTGGGCAAAAAAAAAATTTCTGAAGTGTCCCCACTAATCCTGTCTCCAATTATAGTCATTTATTCATTCAGTCAGTCAGTCATGCATTGAGGCATTGATGCATTTGTGCATTTATGCATGTACCAATAAATTGAAGGGGTCCATGAAAGAACAGTGTAAGTGACATGTGTTCTCTTGGCAAAGAGAAATAAGTTCCTATATGGACGAGAGGGCCTGGAGAGTGGTTATGATAATTAGAGTTATATAAACTGTCAGGAGACAGAGTCAGTTCATTGTGGTTCTGGCTCATGACTTGTATACTATGTTAATTTTTAACAGGGCAATGAATGTTAAATAACTAAGCTAGTTCAAGAAATAAGGCATATTTTTTTATTCCTAGTACAATCTTTATAATAATTATCATATGATATTAATAAATATAGGGACATCTACAATGTAGATTCGTTGTGGATATGGTCTTATTTCCGGTACATTGTATATGTTGTGGTACAAATTTAACCCCTGGTGCATTTTTTTTTAACCAGTGCAATTATTTTTGCAACCAGTGCAATTATCTAAGATTCTAAAAAGGGATTTTATTATTTTGGGATTCATAAAAAAAGGGGTTTAGTTTTTTTGGGGGGGAGTGAAGAAATTTAAAAAATAATTCACCCACCTACCCCTCCCCTGCAAAATATTTTTGACCACTCTCCCCTCCCTTTCCTCTTTTCCCTTCCCCCTTCCCCCTTTTCCCTTCCCTAGTCCCCTTTTCCCTTCCATATCCTCCCACAACCAACTTTGTATCTCATCATTAATTAATTACCTCATTAATTACACATCATTACTTACTTTTATTTCCCTTTTTTGTTCTGACACCGGTAGCAGGACTCGAACCTGCAACCCTTCACTTGGAAGAATGCCTTGGAAGACCAGAGCTTTACCAACTGCACCACAGAGACTTGCATTGGAAATCCAGTCACGTTTTTTTGAATAATATAGCTTTTGTTATGGAAATTAGTTACTATTCCCTCTCGGCCACTTAATTTTATTCAGTGCATGTGCACTGCGAATAAAGTCTGACTTCGAAAATGTCGCCAAGTTGCATGATTAGAAGCGGGAAACTGTGAACGTTAAGCGACTTTTATAGAGTTAAAACCAACTTAAAAGAAAGCCAGAGAATAGGATTTCACCTCTCACTTAATTAGAAGAAAATTTATTGAGGATGTCTGTAAAAAGCGATGAAAGAAGAGGATCTCTGACACACTGTTTATATAATAGACTGCAGTCTGCAGTGCAGATGTCGTCTCCCGAGTCGGAGCAAAATACTTTGACAAGAAAATTATGGAAGTACATGTAAGTACCAGTGTCAGCAAGTACAACGGGTGCTCACTAATTTAGGGTGTTAGAGCTACATGTAGTCACTAAACCACACAGACTACACGATTGTATATCCCTTCTTCAATAGTCCTGTGAACTAATCCAAATCCTAACCTACATTAAAAAAAAACTAACCCAACAATTAGTAAACATAAGTTCTTAATATCTTTTAAAAAGACAGTTGTAAAAAATTGTAATTGTAATTTTTTACAGTCTTGAAAAATTTGCACCAGAATTAAAATTGCCCCACAACATATACATCATATTATTTTTATATTTTCTTTTAGTCAGGGTAAACTCATAATTGCGTGAAATTAAAAATTATGACTTATAGATATATGGGCATAATTATGTAGACAACACCTCTGCTACAGAGTGGTTTTCTAAGTTAATTATGGAACCAATCACATGAGCAAGTAAAATGTAATGAGCCAATCACAAATTTACTTAAATAAGTCCTGTTTGTTTTAGCAACCATGCAATCAGGAGGAAATGTAAATGCGGTCATGGATAACTAACCAAAACAATATTTGGTTACTTAATTTGTAATTAGAACTTGGTTGGCTGAAATAACAGGACTTCAACATTGATTGTCTCTGATTGGTATGATAATTACAAACATAATCTTCACAGCCAATAGAAAAAGCTAAGCAAATGTCAAACCAAAGCAATCACCAAATTTCTTTTGACACTCGTTAAAAACTGCTCTATGGGCATCGTGTGATGGGGAGCCGGGGTGGAGCTGGGGTGGTGCAGTCATTAAGCACTTTGCCTTTCACCTCTGGCCCAGGTTTGATCCCCAGATGTGGCACCATATGTGAATTGAGTTTGTTGGTATCTCGGCCTTGCTCCAAGTGTTTTTCTCCAGGTCCTCCAAGCCAACATGCTAAATTCTAATTCGATTTGTGGTTTAGCTGGGTCCTGGCTTTGATCAGCCCCTATGGTTGTTTCAGGTCCTGTTAGCAATTCATGTGTAATTGCAATCAGTTTACAACTGCTGTACCATCATGTACATCTTTACGGTACTTAATTATTAATCATATCTACAGAATAAGCTGTTGACAAGTTATCCCTTGATTAACAATCAGGTACTGGTCAGCAGTATTCTACAGGAACTTGCACCACAGTTGTACAAGCCATACAATCTGGATCAGGTCGATCAGGAGGATCGTCCAGTGACAGAGACTCTGAATGGCACAATGCTGGAGCTGAGATGTGTAATAGGTATTATAAGACATGGAGATAGAACACCAAAACAGAAGATGAAAATGGAGGCACGAGATCCCAGGTAAACACAATGCTGGAGCTGAGATGTGTTGTAGGTACATTGTATTATAAGACAAGGGGTATAGGACATCAAAACAGAAGATTAAAATAGAGGCACGAGATCCCAGGTAAACACAATTCCACTGACAGCAGTCCATCTCTCATGCAGTTCCCTCTGCCATTTTGAACCGTATTATTAAAACTGGTTATTTCAGTGGACAGAAGTACTGTATATTTTATTTTGTTAGTGTCATGCAGGAGCCCATAACCAGGAGCATCCATATCTCCTATACATGCAGGTGTCCCAGCAATTTTCAGGGATGGTGGTGTGAAATTTCAAGTTGGGGGGGGGGGCTAAAAAAAAGTGTTCTAAAAATAACCTAACTTGTGAAAATGCTGTGACCTACATGTAGGCCCAGTATGCATTATGCGATTTATAGTACTTGAATAAACTTTGGTTGTTGTAAGTTGTTGTTGAAGCCCCAACCTTGTTGGGTATCTTCCTCAGATGATGTTCTAATGGTCTTGTATTATTTCTACAGATTCATTCAACTTTTTAAGAGGTACAGCAGCTCAAGTGAGAAGAAACTGAAGCTGAAGCGGCCCAAGCAACTCCAAGAAATACTTGACATTGCAAGGGAATTACTGGAGGACGCCAAAGGTGGAGCACCATTATTTGAAAATCCCAACAAATTACACCAACTAAAGAATGTATTGGAGATGTAAGTAGTCGTGTTAGCTGATCATGTGGGCTAAATTGAACATGGTGCACTGTTATAATGTTCTTGAAGTACACACTATGCTCACTGTATACAACTGCCTTTATTGTACAATCACTGACATTCTATATACATACAATTCATGTGATCAGTTCATTACATAGTCAATATATTATAATTATATTACAAGCATATCATGTGAACACTGTAACTGTAAATGTGTTGTCTGTAAGTGGTTAGCCAACCACTGTCTTACCAACCACTTTATACCGACAACTTACTGTCCACTTAACGACCACACATTTACGGTCCGTGCAACTTGTTTACTTTAGCGTATCATGTGAAATGTTATAGCGGCACTACGACACACCCTGATATACCATGTAGCTTATTTTCAAGTCAGTTGTGACTAATAATTAGCCAGTGCAGCCTATTGGGAGCTTGCCTGTGTATATAATTATTTACTGTTTTTGTGTGAGTTGGTTAGTTTGGTTGAGTTCATAGTTGATGTGATAAGATTCTGCAACAAGACCAGTCATTACTTACATATGATTGTATTTGGGGATGGTGGCGTAAATTGTAAAGGCCACATCCCCACCCCCTCCCCCCTCCTTCCCCCTTCAAGTTAATCAAATATTTAGCAGCTTCCCCCTGGATACATCCAATGAAGTACCTTCATAATATCTGGGCTAAAGTGAACAAGTTGCACCGTAAATATGTTGTCGGTAAGACGGACGGTAAGTGGTCAGTAAGTCAGCAAGTGGTTGGTAAGTCAGTAAGTGGTTGGTAAGTCGGAAAGTGGTTGATAAGTGGTCGGTAAGTAGTCCGTAAATTAATATGTTGTCGGTAAGACGGTTGGTAAGTGGTCAGTAAGTCAGTAAGTGGTCAGTAAGTCCGTAAGTGGTTGGTAAGTCAGTAAGCGGTCGGCAAGTGGTCGGCAAGCGGTCGGCAAGCGGTCGGCAAGCGGTCGGCAAGCGGTCGGCAAGCGGTCGGCAAGCGGTCGGCAAGCGGTCGGCAAGCGGTCGGCAAGCGGTCGGCAAGCGGTCGGCAAGCGGTCGGCAAGCGGTCGGCAAGCGGTCGGCAAGCGGTCGGCAAGCGGTCGGCAAGCGGTCGGCAAGCGGTCGGCAAACGGTCGGCAAACGGTCGGCAAATAGGTTGTCGGTAAGCGGTCGGTAAGCGGTCGGTAACCGACAACATATTTACAGTGCAACTTGTTCACTTTAGCCTAATATCTGAGACACATTGCCAATGTTCCGAATGCTTCACCAGAACATTGAATATCAATGCGTTGGGAATAAAACATAACATTTAAACATGTGCCCACTTATACAACCATGAGTGATAGAAGAGTCAATTCATGTCACTAAATATAAACACCTGTCAGGTTCATAGCAGAAGCTCGGAACTATTTCAAAAGCCGTTCTGACCTTACCCGAAGTTGTCATGAGTCAATGATATGAGTGGTCGGTAAACCGTAAAGAAGACTGTTACAATAATCAATATGGCCCATTATGAAGGCATGCACAAGAGTCTGGGTAGTCTCTTTAGTAAGAAACTTCCTTATACATTGTATGTTGTGCAAATAATAGAAAGAAGCTTTTATTACAAGTCTTAGTAATATGTGTCACTAGACTCAGGTTGGTGTCAAACCAAGTACAAAGGTTTCTTGCAACAGCAACAGCAACGCTGACGTCGCTAACTGATAACTTATCGATGTTCACCTTGCTAAGTTGTTGTCGCATACCAATTATCATGAATTCAGTTTTGTCATCATTTTGCTTTAACTTGTCAGTTATCATCCACGCTCTGATTGCCTTTATGCACAATTCCATTGCTTCAATTGCCTAATAGACTGACTTGATGTGTTGTCGGGCTTAAAAGACAAATAGAGTTGCATGTTGTCTGCATAAGCATGTACATCTGGGAATATGCATGTACATCTGGGAATTTGTTGTCATACAATTAAATAATTTGATTTTACATGAAACATGAAGAAGATGATTAGGAAAAGAAGAAAAACCTAAAAAAGTAACAATGACATAAATTGAGAAAGTGATGGGCCATTGTCCCATTACTTGAACTGGCCTTCCTAATCACTGCTTGACATGCGTTATTGCCTGATAGGTATGGGCATTTCTCGGGAATCAATCGTAAAATACAGCTTAAGTACCTTGGTCCCCTGCGTGATAACCCAGATAGCAGTGGAAATGAAGAGAAGCATCAAAAAAAAGGTTACGAGTCCGAGAATGAAAAGATGTCATGTAAAGACAAAGAGAAAAAGAACAGTAAAGAGTCTAAGGAAGGGGAAGCCTTGCTGCTTATTATGAAGTGGGGAGGGGAACTGACATCAGCCGGACGGACACAAGCAGAGGAACTGGGACGTGCATTCAGGTATGAGGATAAATAATTATCAAGGTGTGGTTCAGAAAATAATAATGTCCCTATCCCGCCTGTCCCCCAACCCACCCACAGAGTGGACTGGAAATTCCAAGGGGTCGGGGGTCTCTCAAAGGTATAATTTTCCAAAGAGGAAAACCATTTGATTTGGTAAGCATGATATTCTATCTGACAAGCTCAAGGCTTTGTCGTAAGGGGGGGGGGGGGGGA
The DNA here is from genome assembly GCA_030867875.1 of Actinernus sp. WN-2022. Taxonomy (NCBI): domain Eukaryota; kingdom Metazoa; phylum Cnidaria; class Anthozoa; order Actiniaria; family Actinernidae; genus Actinernus; species Actinernus sp. WN-2022. The sequence continues at coordinate 31,896,869 of JAOWCC010001501.1, forward strand.
GTTAGTTTAGATAACAAGCCTTTAGTTAGAAATTCCAGGTGTTTCCAAAACAGCCCTGGAATGGAAAATTCGGTGGGGGGGTTTGGGGTTGAGGGGAGAGGGGGGTCTAGATATTTTCTGCAACCACACACTACCATATAAATCCATCTACTAGTACCAGTCCACTCATATGCCGGCATACAATGTACATGCTAACATGCATTAAATAATGTGGCGTACAAGTATACAGTAATAATAACCATGCAATGATGTAATGCTTATCTGCTTATATAATAATGATAACCATGCATGCATGTAATGCCTATCTGCTTAATATACAATAATCATGACAACCATGCATGCATGTAATGCATAATTATGTGCTTAATATGTATTAATAACCTTGCATACAAGTATGTAATGCATAATTATCTGCTTATACAATGCAATAATGATAACCATGCATGCATGTAATGCATATCTGCTTATAAAATGCAATAATGATAACCATGCATGCCTACATGTGGTACCGTTATCTTCTTGCTGAGTTAATGATATACATATTATATAACATAATAGCGTGGCAGCCTGTAAGTAAACTTTCTTGGTTGTAGTCTATTCTGTGTATTACATGTATGTATTGTTTGTGTACTTTTTGTTAGTATACTTGTGTGAAAGGGTTGTTAATGTTTACTGTAATAACTATTTTGGAACCATATGCCAAATCTTCAATCTAACTGTATAAAAAATGCATAAATTTAAACAATTTAATTTAATCAACAATAAAATACTTTGACATCCTCTGAAACAGATAACCCCATATTTATATAAACATGTGATATAGTAATTGTGCAATTAAATGGCATTGTATAATAATCATATTTGTGCCATGTGACCCCAAAATAATTAAAATTAATGTAAGTTCAAGTTTGTTGGTTATTAAATACCCTATGTCCAAGCCCATGGTGCTTTGTGCCATTACACTTTGGCTAACAAATTTCATAATTTCTACCAGATTAAAACCCCAATCGAGCCCATGACTTTTCCCTGGATGCTTCGAATATGATATACTTGGCATGAAGCCAGCTTATATGCCTCGGTTTATGAGTGACGTTTTACAATATACATGTATCCACAAGCAAACAACTACTCTTGGTATCTTGTTTTCATGTCTCCAGCATTGTTTAGCTGTATTTGAAGATCTCTACCTTCCTTGTGAATGATATATTTTGAGTGCAATGTTGTACTCGCACTTGAGTCACACTCACAGCAAAGAAACAGTTGAACTCGGCAGATTGGAGTTTGATCCCATGGTTGTAGTTTTGGTAGCAGGACTTTCTGGACGTACTGGAGGAGTGATGTCAACAATGATGTCATTGGTCACATGATTTTAGTACATGCCACTATCTCCCTCATTTCTAATGGCAGGCAATTCAAACATTCACAGACATGGTGCTGGGTCCCCATAAATCACTTAGTGGTGTTGTCGTAACGATGACGTCATGGTCACATGGGTTTATAGGGTACACAGGCTATCACACCAGCAAAAATAACTTAAACTATGAGAATTTCCACAGTCATGTTTACTTTTGAGAACACACTAAAATACACTTTATACATCCACAAGTTCTAAATTATGAACTCAATAACAGTGCATTCTAGAAAATAGTCACTTAAAAAGATTTATTATTAAAAGTTGTTATCAGGCTCCGCAGGGATTTTTTCACTAAAACGAAATAATATTCCTGGTGACAAAATCCCTTCTACAGCAATCACAAAACGTATAATGGACTTTACAAATAATTATAATGGAGGCACTGGACAGATGCAAAAAAATAGTGTCTCACCAACAAGTGTGCCGTCAAAGCATTAAAATATCACAAAATTGTGTGCTAGAATGAACAACACTGGTTTAGCTAGTTGATAACCAGTTTTTAACTGGCTGATGTGGACCTACACATGCACTACAGTAAGTCTGTACAGAGATTATTTTATTTATTATAGTTGTCCTGTTATCTTCATAGTGAATGTTGCATGCATTTCACAAAGTATTGCAGTAATAAGATTAATATAATTTATTTAAAGTAATAAAATTAAATACAAAATATTAAAAGTACCAAATTATTATGATATTATTGTGCATGGCTTGGTTAACAGTGCTTAATGTTTTGGTAATCAATATTTGGTATGATTTTTAACCAGAATGAGGCAAGGTTTATAATATTTAATACTCTGTGCTGTTAGTACTTTATAATACCATGCCTAAAATAGGATATACTTTTTCTTTGTTTATCTTGCTAAGGGACAACTGTACTAAAAATATCTACAATGTACATGTATGTATTCAACCTAGGCATAAATGCTTAGCACACTTTATTTCATAAAAAAAGTGAACAAATTTCTTTTTGCTCTCACACCAACTACTCCAGTGGTTCAACCAGTGGTCCAACGTGTTTTCTCATCTTGTCATATTATGCATGTGTCCTGTCATTCTAGGGGACAGAAAATGAAAAGGCCACCACTTCTTATTTAGTACAGTTCCTAAAACAGGTGGCACAGTCCACAGTCATGGGTATTAATTCTCTTTGCATGAAGCTGCCTTGCATGAGCATCAACCTGATGCTGCAGTAGTATGCAGTACATGTATGTAAGGAACAAAAAACAACATGTAAACATAATTTTGATGATCAGTGTTAGGCATTTCACTGTCCACAGTTTACCTATCTGTGCAACACATGGCCAGTGCTTGCTAACAACCAACCCTGAGAGAATCATAGACAACAGAAGATGACAATCATGTATACATTCAATGATCAGTGTTTGGCATTTCACTGTCCACAGTTCACCCATCTCTGCAACCCAATGTTCAACATGGCCACAATGCTTGCTATAAACAACCATCCCTTAGAGATTCATACATGTAGACAAAGACAGCTAGGGCAGTCTTGTTGGTTGAACAAAGAGGAAAAGTTAACAAGGCAAACTTTAGTTAATGTTGACTACATGAATGCGATGATACACATACCCCTACTCTCTGTGGTTGCCATGGTAACCACTGCTGACGACATTTACCTTTTCTCATCTCTAGGTGTGTATACTCGTCAGGACAATATTCACCTACCAACAATCTTCAGGGCATGTTTTTCTTTCAAAGGTTTCTAACAATCCATATTAATTTTACTGTTGTGAAAGTCAGAAAAGATTATATTTTGTGAATATTCAAGACCTTAAACTAAAGGCAGTGTAATTGTTGGGATATTTATTTGTATATATATGATTTGCACAGAGCTCTGCATTGATGGATAACTCTGTACATTGTATGTAGCTGTTGTGGTCAAAAAAATTTTTGGTTCAAATTTTTTTTAAACCAGTTCAAATTTTTTTAACCGGTTCAAAAATTTTACACTAGTTCAAAATTTTTACACAAGTTCAAAATTTTAAAACCAGTTTATTTTTTAACATTCTAAAAGGGAAGTTATGTTAACTGATGTTAGGGTTATTTTAAATGCTGGATTTGGGATTTAGCCCTGAACATCCTAAATTAGTGACTACATGTAGCTCTAAACACCCTAAAATTATTAGTGACTAGCTCTAAACACCCTAAATTAGTGAGCATCCGTTGTTGACGGTTAGGGTATTTTTAAATGTAGGGGTAGGGTTTGTATTAATTCACAGGACCATTGAAGAAGCATTATTATTATTCTGAGTTGTTCAGTGATCTAGTTCTAAGTGTAGTGACTATAGCTCTAAACACCCTCAATTAGTGAGCACCCGTTGTTGACGGTTAGGGTGTTTTTAAATGTTTTTTTTTGTGTTTGGATTTTAAGTCGTTTATGGCATCATACATGTAGAAGGCCTCTTTACTTACGCACGGTTCATCGGCCATCTTTGAAGAATCTGGTGCGCATTCGCGTATAAATTTAAGAGACTGGAAACAAATTAGCATAATGAGAGGGACTGGGTTCAATGACTAGCACTTATAGAATATACGGTGGTGTTCAAATCAACGATTACTTCTGTGGCGCATTGCGTTAGGCGAGTGGATCATCGAGTAGCTGAAGTTAAGCCCGATCGGGCAGGGTTTGTGAGTGGATGGGTGACCGCCAAGGAAAGTGGTAAGTAAGTGGTACAGTAAGGTAAGTAGTCAGGGGGGCAAGGGAAAAAAGGGATCGGTCATGTTTTTTTGGCAGGGGAGGGGTGGGTAGATATTTTTTTTCTTTAAAAAAAAAAAAAACAGTTTTGAAAATTTGAACTGGTGTAAATTTTTTGAACTGGTTTAAATTTTTTGAACTAGTTTAAAAATTTGGAACCAAAAAAAATTTCCAACCACAACATAGCCATTAGAATTTTGATTCCCACTTTTGTTTCAAATTCGTTAAATTTATTTTTAAATGTTGAATTTATAAGATTGATGAGCTAAAATAGTTTAGATATCTATTGGCTTAATATTACAGAATGATGCGCAATATGGTGACCAATTTGAATGTATTTGCATACTTTCATTGTGACATCAAATCAAGTACGAGAACGGCCTGTCAAATAATCAAACAAAACCAGAAACGAGTTTGAAACAGGAACATTGTGAGAAGTCTATTGATCTATTGAAGACTTAAGTAATGGTCCAGATATAAACTGTAGTGCTCTATGGCAAGGAATGTTAAAAGGTGTTAATTTTCTATTATTCTTTCTCGTAATTTCATTGGTTGATACTTATAAATTCAATAGAAACCCATTGGTATAATGCATTTTCATTCAATATTTTTTTGTGGTTTGAATTTATTTTTGATCAAACTACATGTACCTATGGTTTAATTTCGAAGAATATCGTGTGTGGGGAAAGTTCTCAAATTTGTGATTGAAAAATCCTTTGTTTTCTCTATATCCAATTGGCTGGATGGTGGCTAAGTTCTCTGTGTTTTACCAGAAAAAAGAGCCAATAGCATAAAAAATAGTTATTTTCGAGAATGATGTAGTTTGGACTGTAGATACCTCCTAAAGCACTTAAGGCATATTCAAGCAAAATCATATCTGGGGGAGGCTCATTGCTGCAGAACAATGGATTCTACTATGTACAGTTCTTATCTGGACCATTACTTAATTTGTCTAAAGTCGAAAGATTCCAGCTACAGTTTGACAAATTTCTAGAGCTCCCTCAGGATTGCTGTATTAGTTTTCTACAAAGGGGAGCCGACATCCTAATCTGCTGGTCGAGACAGTTAGCAAAATGCGACATGGACTCATTTGAATACATTTTTTTGGCAATTTTAGAAATTTCTGGTAAAAAAAACGGGATAACAAAAAGAACACAGTTTAACGAAGGCAACATGTTTTGTCCACAATAATATTTTAATATTTTCATTTTAGAACAGTTTGGAGCTCTTTGGATTGCCTTCGAAAATTAATTTTCTTGTAGCCAACTGTTCAGTGTAATGAAATCATCAAGCTCACACAGTTGACACTGGTGTAATTATTGTTTTAGATCATCATTAATTTATATAATGTTTGAAAGTTTGAGACTCAGTTTTAGAATTTTCTCTTTAGCCGTAATTCAAATAACCACAATATCACATTTTACTTACATTTCCTTCTTCATTGTATACTGTACTTCCCATTTGTGATTTTGTTTTGATTATTTAACAGGCCATTCTGACATACTATCTTGATTAGATGATTGTGACGAAAGTATGCAAATTTACATTAAAAGTTGTCACACTTTTGCCTGTTGTGCTGTAATATCATGTGCTATACTCATAATCATACTCAATAATCACTAGCATGACATACTCATTGTGCTAATTAGGATCATAATGAACAATTGTTTTTAAATAGTACTTTAAAGTTGTACGTAATGTGAGGCAGTTCTAACTTACTAAAATATGCATTCTTGCACACCACTGAGGGCTATGTGAACCTAACCTTTATTCCATCAACAATAAATATCCTTGCAAGCTCAACTGTAAATACTCTAACACTAGCTGTAAATATTAACAGGCTCATATTTCTGAGAATAAAAACAACTGCTAAAGTATGTTCTAATAAATAATTTACTGCATGCCATATTAGCTGATAAAAAATATTTTGTAATTCTGATATATTTTTTTTGCGTGTGGTGGTAGCAGCCTGTATTTGATGTTGTACTGCATTTTTCTCGTATTGTTGTTTGTTATAATTATTTATATTAAGCCAATTATACAGTTCAACATTTATTGCCAACATTGTGAACTGTGTATCATATACCATGTTGCATGTTGAAAGAAGCAAGTCAACATGTTGAACAATGTTGCAACTTGTTAAATGGAATAGAGCATGTCTCTATGTCATTCAACATCGTTCATGTTGAATTGTTCTTTCAACATGGTATGATACACGACTCGACATCTGATGCCAACAAATGTTTCACATGTTGGCAACAAATGTTGAATCATGTATCATCGACTTTACCAGTAATTAACTCCCTGATTTTGTTATAAATTGCATGTGATGAGTCAATCCTTTAAAGGGGCTACATGTACATTGTACTATGCATGTATAGAGTCATTGTGTGATTAGTGGCTGTTAATTGATTACAAACAGTTAAACTCCCCTCCTTCAATGCTTGATTGAAAGTATTTTCAATATTTTACTTGAAGTTTACACAGTTTATTAGTAATTTTTGAATAAATTTATTTGATTTCAATTGATTTTTGCCATCCTACATGTGCGCAATTAAGGTTCGTCAGTTCATATGATAATCCCTGATAATGATTGTGTCTGGCCCAGACATCTAATGTACATTGTAATGGTCTCTCACCATGACACAGTCCCTTTAAGGACAGTACATGTATGAGCCCAGAGGGTACATACAAAACAATGATTCTTATAACCAAAAACAATTAGTCTCTGAACAAGAATAAAATCAAAGTTTGTCAAAATTTTAATACTAACTATTGTTGGTGTCTGTATAAATTTAATAGAGAGTGACTACTGAAACCTGAGCCACTTGACAACGAGAACCAATCACATTGCAGAACGAAAACAAAACATTCCAACTTACGGTTACATGTACTTGAGCCAATCAGTGTCGGTAAATGGTGAATTTGGCGACTACATGTAGTTCCAAAGTAAAGTCTTTTGAATGAAGAAAATCGCATGGCTACGCTAGGATTTGTAGTTTGTAATGCTTTCTTTTCATTTTGCACTGTTCTTGTTGTCTAAGTGGCCCTGGTTTCAGTAGTCTCACTGTAATTAGCTACACAGTAATTAGCTAACAAAATCAATATACTATTCATGTACTGTATGTATTTCATCTCTCTCTATTATTAACTTGTCTGTAGTCTCTAGTACATGTACTGTATGTATTCCATCTTAACTTGTCTGTAGTCTCTAGTACATGTACTGTATGTATTCCATGTTAACTTGTCTGTAGTATATGTACTGTATGTATTCCATGTTAACCTGTCTGTAATCTGTACTATTACATGTACCATAGGTATTTCATCTTAACTTGTCTATAGTCTAGCACATGTACCGTATGTATTTCATCTTAACTTAATTGTCTGAAGTTTCTAGACATGTATGTACATTTGTAGTTCATCTTAACTTGTCTGTACAACTGTAGTCTCTAGTACATATACTGTATGTATTCCATCTTAACTTGTCTGTAGTCTCTAGTACAATATGTAGTACTGTATGTATTTAATCTTAACTTGTCTGTAGTCTCTATAGCTAGTCATGTACTGTATGTATTTCATCGTCTCGTGCATGTACTGTATGTATTTCATCTTAACTTGTCTGTAGTCTCTAGTACATGCATTGTATCTACATGTATTTCTTGTGATGTATTGTCAGTACTGTACAGAACCTGAATGTTCTAACTTGGGTTCTCAGTACCTAATTATGTTTTTTGTCTAAAGATCTCAAAACCTGAAGTTTGACTTATATTGTACATGTAACAGAAACTTGCTACTCTAGTTTACACATACACAAAATGCACCTAAATGTCAATGCACCAAAATAATCAAATTCCGCACCCTTGGGACAACACCTTTGGTCAATAATATCAAAATTCTCCACCCCACTGCCCTACCTGGGGCAGGCAGCATAATTTTATGTCAAAATCCCCACCCTCTGAGTAGCCCTGCCTGTCAAATCCCCACCCCTTGCCTGCCCTCCCTCCCCTCTGGCTTAACAGTGATAGGTGCATAATGTACTCAGGTAGTTAGGGAGGCTATTGATAAGTTGTTAATCTGTTTTTAGATGCATGTACCCGGGTGGTCATGGGGAGTATTCCAGCCTCCCAGGATGTGGGTTATTACGCCTACACAGCACCTACCGTCATGACCTCAAGATCTATGCATCAGATGAAGGAAGGGTTCAAATGACTGCTGCTGCTTTTGCTAAGGTATGCCTGGAGGGGTGGGGGGGGGGGGGGGACTCATTATATTTGGTGGTAGGGGTACTTGTCTTGTTTTTAGGGGTTGAAATTGGTGCTCTGGACTGGTATTTTTAGGGGGTCTTTTAAGCAAAAACCAAATGATTCTAAAATCTGGTATTTTAATCTGGAGATTTAAAATAATATGCTTGTAATTAAATGAACACAGCTTGAATTGTCACATAAAAAAATCCTTATTCAAGGACCAAATTTAGTGGTAATGTGAAACCCTGTGCAAAACTATAATTAGTTACATGTAGGATGGAAACAGTCCAGAAACACCAGGAAATAATTATTGTATTTTTGGGGTGTTGAATTTCCTAGGTCAATATAATTTTATTTCTCTTGTAATGGACTATGAATGCAATGAATAACTACATGTAGTGTACAGAGAAATACTTTCCTATTAATATACATTTTTGCAAAAGTCCACTGTCCAACAGTGTGAATCCCTGTATAATCCAGCACAAATAACAAGCAATCACGTTATTCATCTCTTCAGGGTTTTCTTGCACTTGAGGGAGAGCTGACGCCAATCTTAGTACATCTGGTAAGAAGTGATAAAAATACTACAGAGATGCTGGACACATCTGACAAGGCTACCAAGATAATGGCAAGGTACAAATGTATGAGATTAGGGTTACATCCTACAGTCGAGGGGAGGGTTGGGGCAGTGTTCATTCTAGGCCACGATTTTGCTATAATCTCACACTTTTATTCAGCTCATTTTTGCTATTGTTCAACATGAATGCGACACTTTAAAGGGAATTGAAAGTCCTTAACTTTATTTATTTAGGTTTCATAATTAAAATCATAATCCCTGACCTTGTGAGTGATCGATCACCAGGCTAGTTCGCTTAAGGAGCTGTGGGCAAATGGCAGGCAAATGGAAAGGAAACAAGAAACACAGGATAAATTAAAAGAATGCACAAAAACTCAAAGTGCTGCTGAAATAATACCAAAGCAAACATATTTTTCACTCCTGACATAGCTTTGTATACAGTAAAGGAGGATGTTCACAGCTTTCCATCTTGCACAGTCTGCGTCAAACTACAATTGTATATCAAATGAAAAGGTTACATGATCTTTTCATTTCTCCCAATTCAAACAGCCATTGGATTAGCAACACGTACAAAAAATAGTAATGGCAATTTTAGAATGGAATTGTGAATTAAGTTGTAGATCACTCAAACGTCTTCATTGTAATTGATTTAAATAGAAGATTAAACTATAACTTACTTTAGTGATTTTCGTTTAAAGTACATATGAGCCTTCATGCAATTTTCATAGCTATGAACCTCAGAAAAGTTTTGAGTACTCCTGCAAATAATTTTTTAGTTTACAGAGAATTCTTGTTTGAAATCGTGGAAACATGACCTTTCTTGACCCATGACTACATAAGTAAAAGCCTGGGTCGATACCAATATCATTTAATTAATTCAACTTTGCAATAATTTGAATAAAAACTCACTGCGTCAAACTACAATTGTATATCAAATGAAAAGGTTACATGATCTTTTCATTTCTCCCAATTCAAACAGCCATTGGATTAGCAACACGTACAAAAAATAGTAATGGCAATTTTAGAATGGAATTGTGAATTAAGTTGTAGATCACTCAAACGTCTTCATTGTAATTGATTTAAATAGAAGATTAAACTATAACTTACTTTAGTGATTTTCGTTTAAAGTACATATGAGCCTTCATGCAATTTTCATAGCTATGAACCTCAGAAAAGTTTTGAGTACTCCTGCAAATAATTTTTTAGTTTACAGAGAATTCTTGTTTGAAATCGTGGAAACATGACCTTTCTTGACCCATGACTGCATAAGTAAAAGCCTGGGTCGATACCAATATCATTTAATTAATTCAACTTTGCAATAATTTGAATAAAAACTCACTTATATGACTTTTTCCTTTACTAACAGCTCATATACTATGTACATGTATATTATCTAAAAATCGATGTTGTTGTGATAGAAAGGTGCCATGGAGAATAATGCATTAATGAGATGACGTCAACCGAGGTATCGACCCAGGATTTTACTTATGCGGCCATGGGTCAGGAAAGGTGACGCTTCCATGACTTCAAACAAGCGTAGAAGATATATGTAGAGTATTGTCTTTAAACCACGAAAAATTTCTTTGCAGGAGTACTCAAAACTTTTCTGAGGTTCATTGCTATGAAAATTTCAAGAAGGCTCATATGCACTTTAACACTCCGTACAGGCAATGATGGAAAACATAGCTTTTTAGCATGGAAAGTAAAAATGACTAGGTGCATGCACAAGTCATTATTTGAAAACGGCATGCACAAGTCATCCTTTTATAGCAGCACACGCAATTTCTGTTGTGAAATACAGTAAATGTTGCTAAAGGAACTTTTGTAACAATTACGATTTGGTGCTGTTTTACCCATATTTCAGTGCACCCATAGCAAGGTTAAACCTGGAGACTTAAGGAGACTTTTTATAAATTTATAATCCACATCTATTTCTTTCAATTTTTAGGTAATGTTTAATAATTAACGAGCAGCAGTGTTTTATCAGGTACAATGTACATGTAGATCTGATAAAACACCACTGTGAGTTTATTGAATGGCTTTAAAGTACATATAAGCCCTGGCCAGTTATGCTTTTTTTGTAAAGCTTAGACCTTAAAAGGTAGCGAAAAAATACGAAAGAATTACTGGTAAACAAAAATAATTTTTTTAGTAACTAAACTTCCTTCTCCCAAATACTGACAACATACATGTACACAATATGCGGGAGGCAGTCCTGACAGATAACCGCACACGCGATTTATTATAACCTCAACATGCAAAATTGCAAAGATACAATGTATGCTATTACACTGTTAGTGAGATCCAATTGCTCAGACTGTTATCACAAAAACCACACAACGTGGTAAGTGGAGACATTACATAAATATAGTCTGATAATTTGATGTATTCTGCCGGATACGAAAAACCACAAAAAAATCTACAATATATGTGGTAAAAACTAAGTGGAAACGTATTCCCCAGCCCAATGCAGGAGTACTGACTTCTGAGGGGTGAAAGTCTGAATCTACTATAAAAACCGTAATAACTGGGCAATGTCAGGAAAACTGTTGTAACAAAATTAAATGTTTGAAGAGTCTATAATTAAGGTTACACGTAGAGTCAGGACCACGAATGATGAAATGTAACGGACACATCCTTAAGTACTACAGTTCCCGCCAAAATTCAGTTGACCATATAAGGATTGATCCACAGGGATACCGATACAGTCTTTAGGATAAGGAACTCATTTTTCTCTTTTTCTTTTATCCAAAGAGAAATATCATTTCCAAATTTAGATAAATTTTCACGCACATTCGTGAACAGGGATGAGAATGAAATGTCCTCTTCGCGGGTATAAAACATTGGCATATTTGCAAAATAATATTGAATAGATAAATGAGAAAGATGATAATATCGCGATAAACTTTTCGGAGAGCTTTATTCGGTAAGGCTTTTCGTGCAATGGCGAATCGTGTTCTGGTGATGACATCAAACTAGACCCAGTGCCAATTTTGTAAAGCACTCTCGTGCACTTGATTTTGGTCCACAGGCAACCCAATACACGTTTTTGGGCAACTTTGAACAACCAATACACCACAAAAAATATATCAAATCAACTTTTTATTCTGGAATCCTTTGACTATGGCCTCTAGTCTTTAAAAATGTCAGTGTATAGAGTCATGTAATTCAGTTATTTTGGCGATACAACCTATTTTGGTGATACAACCTATTTTGGCAGAGAAAATCTAAGTTAAAGTTTATGTAAATGAGGACCGTATATATATCACATTTAGAAACCACTCATTAAACAATCATTTCCTTTGTTTTTGCTCATGAATTATTAATGAGGTTTTGAAGAGGTTTTACTGCTTAAGTCTCCACTATTTTGTTCGCTTTCACTGAAACTTTCAGGAGAACAACTGTTTGCATTCATTGCGACTCCAAAAAACTGACAACCAAAATAAGCATTTTATGAGCAGCAATTAATACACCAGTAACTAACACAAAAATTTAATAATATTATCAAGTTAAATCTCCTTACTAGATGATATAATACAACTCTCTTCCTTTGAATACTGGGATTCCTGGAAAGATTAGACCAAAGAAAAGGATGAATCAAAATACTTTTCAGAAAAACGGCACCAGGGAACCCACCCGAAAAATATGATGCTATCTTAATTCTGCTTCATTGTTGATGTGGGCACGCTAAGAGTGATGGGAAGCTGTGAGCATCTTCGTTTGTACACAGTATCAAAGCACTTTTCGACCATGGAAACTAACCATTTCAAAAATCTTGGCACTAGCCACGTAGGTGCTTGAAGAGAGTGTGAGATCTGCATCTAGCAGATCGAGATCAGGTGCTCTGCCATAGTTAGACTTTCTTAAAGTCCCCAACCGCTTTTTTGCTATTTAGGTTGGTGCTGGACAAGGGACTTTTCATCCTTGTTTCGTGCCAGAATTGCCGACTGTAGTAGTAGCCAATCAAAACAGCTTTAGTGCACACCTGTCAATCATTAATTATCAAGTCTTTGGTACACCACATTTGTCTAGCCACCCTTTCTGGCCCCGCCTCCAAGAAACATGATACGTCATCTTGGCGGTGTTTTTGGGCAAAATGCAAATAGAATCCCCGCAAGGGAAACAAGTCAACCACTTGCGACTTCATTGCTCACAGCTTGCTCGCTTTGCTCACAAACACTCCAGGATCAAACAAAACTAAATGCCATAGTCAGAACATTTAGAAAAACAATTGAGAAGTAAAGCAACAAAATAAGAGCTTCTCAGTGATCCCTAAAGGAAGAGATCAAGAGGAGTAAAAGAGGACATGCACAGAAGCTTGTGTACTAATGTGCTGTCAGATCTCGCACCGGTATGGGCTCTGTTGTTCGATCCTTTTCCAAGCCATACATGCGTATGTTGTAGTCAGTTCAGGAAAGACATTTCTTTAAAAAGCTGCTTATTGAAGAGTAGTTGATATTCTTCTCTGGTGGCAATTTAAAAGTAAATTCAATGAATTTTGACCTCCACTTCCACATCTTAGTTTAACCATACAGTAGAACTGATGACCCGCACATGTCCCAGGTGCTGTCGAATCTGATATTGGTTGACCCTGTCACGTGTTGAGCCAACTCGCAACATGGGGAAAAACACTTGCAAAACCTGACTCAAGCAGCCAAAGGCCTGGCCAAAATAATTGGCAACTTTATCTAACATTGTTAACTCAGGACTAACAGTCTTGAAAGAGGCTCAACAAGATTTAACATCCTTATCACAAAAATATATAATGAGTCAATTATATATTAAAATTTCAAGGGTCACCCCTATATTTAAAAGTGGAAGTGTCACTGAACTAGGAAACTACAGGCCTATAGCTGTCATAACCCCTTTCAGCAAAATTCTAGAGAGACTTATTTATGATCAGCTGATATTCTTTCTTGAAAAGCAGAGCATATTGTTCAACTATCAATTTGGATTTAGAAAAGGCTACACAACTGAATATGCAATTCTAGAAACAGTGGAGAACTTGAAAACAGCACTTGATGAAAACAAAGTACATTGTAACCTGTGGAATTTTTTTAGACTTTTCAAAAGCGTTCGATATGATCAATCATGAAATTCTCTTAGCAAAAATGTATAAAATTAATACGGAATTCGAGGACTACCCCATTTATGGTTTTCTAGCTATTTAACAGATCGAAAACAATATGTCAAAATTGATAACACTGAATCTAGCCTAAAACCTATAACATGTGGTATCCCACAGCGATCTACCCTAGGACCCCTATTGTTTCTTTTATATATAAATGATCTTCCAAACTCTTCCAAAAAAATATTATTTAGAATATTCACAGATGATACCAATATATTCTACTCTTCAAAATAATGATCTTAAGGCTCTGGAAAGGGTCGTAAACAACGAGCTTGCTAATGTTTTAAAATATTGCACTGCAAACAAGCTATCAATCAACTTTAAGAAAACGAACTACATGCTAATAGCTTCTCCTAGAGAAATACCCAATATACATGTATCTATAACCACATATAATACTTAGGTGTTTTTATTGACGATCACCTACAATGGGATGCACAAATAAAACATGTCAATAATAAGCTGGCTAAGAATATAGGAATTATACATTGTATGCAAGTTAAGATACTATGTTTCTATTAATGTACTAAAACAACTCTACTATACCCTTATATATCCTTACCTAAATTATGGCTTAATGAGTTGGGGTACTGCATGCCAAACTAGACTGGATAAAATCCAATCAAAACAGAATAGGTGTATTTGTTGCATTTTTTTTGCTAACAAAAGAGAGAATACTATTGAATATTATAAACTTCTCGAAATCCTTAAACTTGAGAATGCCTTTAACCTTAAAATTTCCTTGCTTATCCACAAAATTAAGTATGTTAAAGCTAATATACCAGCTACTTTTCTAGATTTAATTCCATCTGCTTCTGATATCCATAATCATAATACCAGATATGCTGCCAAACAGAACCTATACAGACCAGCTTCCAGAACAAAACAAGGATTAACTAGATTTAAAGCACTCACATCAAGGATATGGGAAACAAATACCTATAGAGATTAAAACTTTACCCCATACTAGCTTCAAAAAACAATAAAAACTAACTCTACTTGATAACCAGAACTAGTCATTTATACAGTCATGTAAATATTGATTTTTAATCAAACTGCCTGCTAAACTTTGCTAAACTTTGCACAACTTGTAAAATTTATACACACTTGTAAAATCCGTATATATGAATCCGATACCTACCTTATAATTAGTACCATACATATGTAAATCAATGACAATACTTACTCATAAATTGTCTTATTTATTTTACTTTTTTTCTCGACTATCTTCTCTGTGGTAGTGGTCAACTCGAAAGCCACTGGCTACTTTGATCACTACACACTTTTCCTCAAAGCTGTAAATATCTATTTCTTCTCTTTTTCCCCCATATATTATATTTTAGTATATACCACACCAGTGAATATGATTTCATATTCACCTCCGAGCAAAGCAGCGATCATCTCGCGCCAGTTTTTGTCCATTTCACAGAAAATTAAATAACTATTTGGTGCTGGAGTGTGGTATATACTAAAACAATTATTCACCTCAGTGTTGGTGAATAGTGGTAGATATTTACCTCGCCGAAGCTGCTCGGTAAATATCCACCACTATTCACCTCCACTTCGGTGAATAATTGTTAAATATTAATATGTTTGTAATGTTTAAAAAATAGTGCAAAATAAAATGAATCTGAATCTAATATAAAGGTCAACCAGGGCTCAACACTAGTATGATTTTTTTTTTTGGCTAATGGATTTTGTATTTCCACTACCACTTTGGCTAGTAGAAGTTCTGTGTACAATAGGCTAGTATGTTATTCACTTAATTATAATAGTTTTCTGAAATTGCCTAGAGAAAGTAAAGGTTTGGCTAGTAATAACAGACATGACAGTATAGCCATTAGTGGTAAGCCCTGTCAGTCTATTTGTAGTTTGAGAACACTATTTAGTCACAAAGGCTGCACCTTCTACTCAGTTATTGTAAGACCCTGGGTGGTGGTCCAGCTAGTGGATGTTGAACCCTTGACCACCTCCTGCACATCACACTGGTCCTTAAAATTTAATTGCATATAAGCCCAAACTAGTTATACTTGATATCAATTGTACATGAGGTAAATAGTCCAATGGTAGAATATTTCTTGATTTCGTCTATGAGATATAAAGGTTATCAATGACAGCACTTATTATAATTTGTATATATAAGCATGCTGGTAGACAAATTACCTATTTTTAAATTCTAAGTTATATTTGAAGCTTATCAAAGTGATTTTACCACAAAAAATAAATAATTAGAAAATATGCCTTATGGTTTTATTCAAACATACATACATTTTTACATCATTATTATAGTTAATAGTTATATATTAGTTTATTATTAGTTTTAATTGAGTATTGTGATGCGCAACTGATCATCTATCTGTATGTTGCACAATAGACACACAGGCGCTCAATGACAAATGGTTATTAGCATCTTCCGAAAGAAAAACTGAAATACTGCTTTATGGTCATCCAGATCTAGATTTTTCATCAAAATATTAATGCATCAATTTTTGAATGTGTTCATAATTTTATTATCTACATAGTCTTTAAGATTTGACAATAACCATGTGTCTAGCTGAGCATTCTATACATTTTTTTCTTTTCTTAGTATGCAATTATGATGTACATGTAATTTTTTTTCCTTATATATTTCTTTCTCTACTTTACATTGCTTAGTGTGGCTGTAAACAAGCATGATCTCCCTCAATGAGCCCTATGCTCTTGGAGAAAATGTAGTTAATATGTTTAAAAAATAAATTAAGAAATTTAAAAAAATGTTATTAACAACTGATCTAATCAGGAGGTGAGCTTAAAGTACACATAAGCCCATTTTTTAATCATTATCGATTATCTATAAAATAAATAGTTCAACTGTAAAACATTTCTCGATTTTGGGTGTTGCATCTATGAGTTACATGTAGCTAGTTTCTATTTTCAATATGTTAATTTTGTGATGTCATAGTAGCTATTATACAAAACGTGCTGGCAGATATTTTTTTCCTTCTAAACAAACATGTTATATTTGAGCCTTGCATCAGTGATTTTACCAAGTATTTGTATAAATCAGAAATAGTTTCATTGACAAGGAGAAAGAAATGACCTTTAGTTGTCCTCCTGTGATGTCACATACTTAGCGTATTGGAAATAGAAACCTCTAACTCATAGATGCAACACTCAAATCAAGAAATACATGTAGTTCAACTATTTACTTGATGGAGAATCGATTTTAATGTTAAAACATTTAGGCTTATAATATAGGCACTTTAAAGGTTATGGGATGCTGAGTATAGGTCCAATCAATTAATTAAAACAACTCCATTTAATGGATAATACATCTCCTGTTTTATATGAAGGGTGAAGCATAAACTACATGATATTCTCCACCAAGACAGGAGTTTCACTGATGATGATAAACACAAGGTGAGTAGTGTTTACGTACTGTTTAAAACACGAACAGCAGTGTTTTATCAAGTTTAAAAATTCGAGGGGGAAGCCCGAGAATTTTTAGACTTGATAAAACACGTGCTGTGAGTGTTTTAAACGGCTTCAAAAACGCTTTAAGAATGCAATGAAAGAAAGACGCACATCTCAAGGGAATGGTTACTTAATGAACCATTGAACCTTTGTATTCACAACGCCATGCAAAATATTCGAGTAATCACCGCCTGCGATTACAAACATCTCAAGGGAATGACATGAAGAAATTACCATACTATGTTGTTTGAAGCGCCGTTTCGCAATGCAAGAGGAATCTGCACTTGAAGGATTTGGTGTCGTGGTTTACCTCGATAAAGTTCAAGACTTGGAAAGCGATGTGACTGACATGACGACAGACTCTAAATTTTTGACTCCGGCACAAAATATGTAAGTTTAATGCACGTTTTTATAATATTACGGCTTTGAGTTTGGTTTAATAATTGGAACTAAACAGTGGCTCGGTAAACAAGTAATGGTAGTTGGATAACTTCATTTTAAAAATATCATCTGTGTATCTCGGTAGTCTGCTGATATTAGTAAATTTAGTGCAAAATTTATTATCTAGGTACAGTACAGCTCAAAAAGAATGCACGCGCAAGAACTTCTTTTTGCGGACTCAAGAAGTTGATTATTGCGCTTCTTTTTGCGCTTATAATTAATTATCAACCGCAAGAAGTTAGACCCGCAAGAACTTCTTAAACGCAAGAAGTTAGAACCGCAAGAACTTCAACCGCAAGAAGTTCAACTTAATTCAAACGGGTTGAAACTCTCTTACCTATTAACGCGAAGTCGTCCCTTCGACTGGAAAGAAACAATTAAGTTACATTTTGCAGACTGAGGTTCACGTTCTGCGGGAAACATCAAATTAAAGTACTAAAGAAATATATTAGAACAACAAACACAAACTATGCAGCAAATTTATCGCATTTTGGAAGTGAAATTTCACATCTTAAATCCAAGTGCAACTTTTCGCTAATACTGCTGTTGAATAATAGCTTGGTTGATTATATGACAAATGGCCCTAATAAGAGTTGTGTTCTTTATTGAATCCCACCGCCGCTCATGTGTTCAGCTGACTATTAAATAAGACAAACACTTCAGAAATATTAAACGTAAAAACTCCGAGACAGCAGCCCAAAATATTTTCGCCTTTCACACTTCTTTATAATATTTATCACCGCCGTTTGTGTATATCGGCGAAAGCACTTACCTCCTTGCTGCTTCACAGCTCGCTTATAACGCATCCTCCCATATATTCTGATAACCTTACTGAAAATCGTTACTTAAAATGTAATATGGAAGCCTGAGCTTTCGGCACAAAATAATAACAAACAACGGCCGCTCGATCGCTTCAGTTCCCGTTATAAATACCGGTGTTGCGAGGCCAGCTTTATAGTTTGCCGTGCAAAGCATAACATCAAATAAACTTTAGCGTCTGTAGTTTCACATTTATAGCACATCCCTGTGTTGCTCAAGGTTTCGGCTCAAATCATTGCAAATGTTCGCAGTCCTAATATAAGGCATATTTTCGAAATTAAAATCTCAAGTTCTTGCCGTCTGAATTTCTCCACGTGCAAATCAGTCAGGCGTGAACGTGTCAGTCTGAGCACAGGTACCCCAAGCTCATTATGCGTAAAACCGTTATTTCCCGGATATTTGAAATTACAGTAAATGTATGGAGTTTTAGTTCGAACGCCCGTTTGCTCTAAAATAAAATTCAACAAATCGTCAAACTAGTCTTACCTGTCTCTTGTGTGTTCCTTTCAGTTTCTGTGAAGTTTCAAGCCATTCCGTTCAATTTTGAGGAAGTTACAGCAATTTTTCTTCCCTTAGTGTATATATTGGGAAGGTAGCAAACTCGAGGCCGTTCAGCCGCCGATCAGCTCCAGAAAATCGCCTCGAATTCCAACAAAAATCCCCTACATCGCCAAAATTCCTTCAAATAACGGTTGCCCAAACACAGGTCCTTCACCATACTCAGCTTCACTTTCACTGCTTTACTTTAACGGCAGAAAAGTGCCACGTAGTTTGCAGTTTTCGACTTTCGCGGATGTTCATCGCCATCTGACCGACAACGAGGCGACAAACAGTAGACCGTCCCCTACCACGTCAATTCGATCTTGCTAGCAACGAGGCGACAAAAAGTTGTGCCATTGTTTCATCTACCAATCGGAATCGATATAAAAAAACGGTTTGTTACCCAAAAGTTCACGGGCTCAGACCTAATACATATATACCTTATTTTGAAAGTGTTGTTTCAACGAACGGTTCTATGGTGTAGTGGTTACGTTTTGGGCTTTTGATCCAACGACCGGAGTTCGAGTCTTCGCCCGGGCACTAAAAATAATTTTGTTTTACTTCTTTTTCTCCTTTCTCAGTTTTATTTTTATCCTTTTCCTCTATTTTAAGCTATTAGAGGCGCCTTCTACGCTAAAATAAATAAAACATTGTTGTGTATTGGCTCTCAACCCAACAATTGGCTCTCAAGCCAACACGGTCACGACCTCGATTTTATAGTTGCGTAGAAGGCGCCTCTAATAGCTTAAAATAGAGGAAAAGGATAAAAATAAAACTGAGAAAGGAGAAAAAGAAGTAAAACAAAATTATTTTTAGTGCCCGGGCGAAGACTCGAACTCCGGTCGTTGGATCAAAAGCCCAAAACGTAACCACTACACCATAGAACCGTTCGTTGAAACAACACTTTCAAAATAAGGTATATATGTATTAGGTCTGAGCCCGTGAACTTTTGGGTAACAAACCGTTTTTTTATATCGATTCCGATTGGTAGATGAAACAATGGCACAACTTTTTGTCGCCTCGTTGCTAGCAAGATCGAATTGACGTGGTAGGGGACGGTCTACTGTTTGTCGCCTCGTTGTCGGTCAGATGGCGATGAACATCCGCGAAAGTCGAAAACTGCAAACTACGTGGCACTTTTCTGCCGTTAAAGTAAAGCAGTGAAAGTGAAGCTGAGTATGGTGAAGGACCTGTGTTTGGGCAACCGTTATTTGAAGGAATTTTGGCGATGTAGGGGATTTTTGTTGGAATTCGAGGCGATTTTCTGGAGCTGATCGGCGGCTGAACGGCCTCGAGTTTGCTACCTTCCCAATATATACACTAAGGGAAGAAAAATTGCTGTAACTTCCTCAAAATTGAACGGAATGGCTTGAAACTTCACAGAAACTGAAAGGAACACACAAGAGACAGGTAAGACTAGTTTGACGATTTGTTGAATTTTATTTTAGAGCAAACGGGCGTTCGAACTAAAACTCCATACATTTACTGTAATTTCAAATATCCGGGAAATAACGGTTTTACGCATAATGAGCTTGGGGTACCTGTGGTCTGAGTTGATCGCTGCACTTTCTGAAGCCAAGTTGGCAATGAAACCGTGTAAAACTATACTCTTAGTCTTACCAGAAAACCTCTACTGGGAAAGTGGAATCCTTTTGAACTAAATGCGCCTTAATTCGTAGAATAGTGAGTGACTGTCTTCCCAAAATTTTACAGGTCAAAAAGAAGTGGTAATTTGCATATTGCGATCGACTCAACAATAATCGCTAAACGCGCAAATCAAAGCAGTTGGATCGAACTGCAAAACCTGGGAAACCTGGCAAAACGAAAGAAACAGTTAATAAACACTACCATAAACGAATCAAAGCAAATTGTTAAATACATCTATGTCTTTGAAAATAAGTTTTTCAAAAATATTACCGAAAGTCTTTCTAAATAAATTTGCCGTATACACTTGTAAACAAACCACGATCGAGCGTGCATTGTACTCGCGTTTCGTAGTTTGGACTTGAAACTTTTTGTATTGTTTAACTTTGTGTGTGGTCTTGCAGTTGAGCCGCAAAAAGCGGATTATCCACTCTTTACTTCTTGCGCGTTCTTGCGGCTGAGCCGCAAAAAGCGGGCTATCAACTTCTTAAACTTCTTGCGTGTTCTTGCGGGTGAGCCGCAAAAAGCGGGTTATTAACTTCTTGCGGGTTCTTGCGGCGCAAGAAGTTCTTGCGGGACTTCTTGCGGGTGCATTCTTTTTGAGCTGTACTGTACCTTATGTTCCGTGTACTTTTTGCTATCTTTGGGTCTTTATCAGTGAATTCTTAATTAGGATGAAACTTTATATAATATTTCATGTTCATTAATATTCTTTATATAAAACGTTCATCCTAATTAGCAATTCAGTGAGAAAGCTGAAACATCAATAGAAATTCCATTGTCTCAATCATTAACCCCGTTTCCCTCTGGGACAGAATTCAAATCCTTCCGCGGGCCTTTTAGAATGATGAGATTTTATCAGGTATAAAGGAGCATGCACGTGACTGATTTGCTTCATCTGATTGGACAAAATGCTCATTAATTATTCATGAGTTTTTGAAATGTATTTAAGTCGGACAGTAGAAAATAATAGAAAGAAACAAATTGAAGTTGAAGAAATGTTATTATTTCGTGAAAATGCGTGCGGTTTTTCTCTACCATGGGCTATCACAAATAGACCTATAGTAGGGTAGCCAATCAGAATGCAGGATTTGTAATAGTCCACTAGTTGGTTTATACTAAAACAAAATAATGCACGCTTGAGGTCTTTAAAAACTGCAGATGCAGAACACGAGTGCCACATTTAGCAGCTTTTCAAGACCTTGAAAGCGCATTATTTTGGTACATGATATAGGGCAACCATCTTCTGTTTGTTTTATTAAATCATATAAAACTCAATCTAAAATATGCTCGAGCGTGCATTATAAGAAAATCAAGCACACTGAGCAGCCAATGAAATCACACATTCTTAGGATGCTCCCATAATTTACATTGTAAAAACTGATAATGATAAACACAAGGTGAAATGCCCTTAGATGTGGCCGCAGTTAGTAACCATATTCAACATTGGTATTAATTGAAGGGGTCCATGCAAGGACAGCGTAAGTGACTACTGATCACATCCTGAATTTTCCTTGATCAGGGTTGCCACAGGTCAGCAATTATTTTTTTGCAAGGTCAGGGAAAAGTCAGGGAATTTTATTTTCTGGTTGCCACGAGGGCCACTCATGCCTCAAAATGTCTGCGAGGGGAGGCTACAGGTTTTAATTGATAATGACTTGTTTTGGATGAGGGAATGTCGAACAGTTTTATTATGGTCAGTGAAAATTGTCTTCTGGTTGCAATCATGTCGATTGTCTTTGTTTTGTAAGGACGGATTTAGGAATTGATTAAAAGTCACTTATCTCTTGTCAATTGCTCTTGTATTCAGTTTCTTGAGAAATGTTCTCTTAAATTGCGTTTCTAAAACCTTGTAATTAACAGCTTGCTCCCACAAAAGCCACATCATTAATTGAAGCCATGAAGATAGTTCAGAACCCACGGGAAATGTGTATCAAACTGAGGTGAGTCGAGTGTAGTGTATCCAAAACAGTTAATGTAGTGGGGAGTGTGTGAGGAGTAAAAGCAGGCCCCACCAGCTGTAAGCTGTAATACTCAGCCTGCTATAACAAATAAAATATTTTTTTAGGTCGCTGGTCCACTCGCTGACTGCACAACTAAAAGAGATGATTAGCCAGAAGGTTTATGACCCACGAGGTGAGGCATGAAGTAACCTGTTAGGCTCAAATAGAACTGACTCGTAAAAATACCCATCCGTATTACACAACTTTCCGTGTAACTATCCTCTACGTTTTTTTCTGAAACAACCACATGTAGTCATGATACAAATTTAGATGCTTTTCAGATTGTTTTGATAAAGAACAGGTAAGAATTAAATATCTCTCAGAAGCACAATCAACGGTTTATTCACACTTGGAATATACAGTTTTTACTATGAATGTGATAATTTTTCTTTGAGAGTTTGTGAGAAAGGTTTTCAGATTTTCTTTTATCTGCCGTGCAACACAGAGAAAAAATTGCAGAACTTATTTCTTTCGAATACAAGTCATCTTCGTATACTGGTAGTCACTGGGTTGATTTCGGTTCTGTTCCCCTTTGTGTACCAGTAGTCACTGGGTTGATTTAGGTTCTTTTCCCCTTTGTATACCAGTAGTCACTGGGTTGATTTAAGTTCTGTTCCCCTTTGTATACCAGTAGTCACTGGGTTGATTTACATGTAGGTTCTGTTCCCCTTTGTATACCAGTAGTCACTGAGTTGATTTAGGTTCTGTTCCCCTTTGTATACTGGTAGTCACTAGGTTGATTTAGGTTCTGTTGGGTTGATTTAGGGTTCAATCCCCTTTTAATATTTATGCTTCTGTGTCTAATTTGAACCAGGCTTTAATGACTGACTGACCTGCAGTGTTGTTCTTCTTCAGATCCTTTCCTGTATCATGACGAGACACTTGAGCTCATGACACATCGCTGGAACAAACTGGATAAGGTATTTTCTAAACACGCTAAAACCTGGGCTGTTTACAAACATCATGTTGGATAATGTAAATTTACTATAAAATTAATGTAATCTTTTTGTGTTTACCTGTCCATTATTTCTGACATGGCCTCAAACAGTCCTCAAAACATCGGCTATGGATCGCACTGATACGCTGTATAGTGAACTACTGGACGCTGTATAAGGCACTTGAATTTCCAGAGGGTAGAGGGGGTAGATAAGAAATGCCAAAGGGGTCACAAAGTAAAACTGGAATTTTGGAAGGTAGGGTGATAAACGAGCCTGGAATTCCGAACGCATGGGCGTTAGAGCATTTCAGAATTTCCAAACGCAAGGGGAAAAAATATCGATGCCGTCCGTGGTTGGGGTGCGGAACTACCCAGTGTGTCAACCATGATTTCAAAAGGCCACTTTGTGTCAGGAACTAATGACTGTCTGGTTGGCACATTAATAATATATGCCGTGGCATGAAACATCGCTATAGTGGTTAGTACTGTTGTTATAGAATAGTAGTTTTTAATGTTGTTTTGTGATGTAGGATTTCAGGCTGAAGGACGGCAAATACGACATTAGTCTTATCCCAGACATCTACGACAGCATCAAATATGACGTGCAGCACAACAGGTCGGGTTACAAACCTATTTTGGTGAATAAATACACTTTATAATGTTAAAGAGGTGTAATATGAAACTTTGTAGTGTCAAAGAGTTCAAACAAATCTTTATTGAGATTGTAACTGGAAGTAAACGCACACTGAGTGATGTATTGGGTTTTTGTTTTTCGTTTCAGTAAAGTAGGGTTGAAGAACTCGCAAGAGTTATACAACTGTGCCAAGTCCTTGGCAGACATTGTTATTCCACAGGTAAGACACTGGCCTGGCCATGTGATATGTCCCTCGGAATTGAAGGAACGCTAATATCCATGTCATCTTCACATAGTTACTTGCAGGTGTTGTCCCACAGGATTGAAAGAACGCTAATATCCATGCCATCTTCACACAGTCACTTACAGGTGTTGTCCCGCAGGATTGAAGGAACGCTAATATCCATGCCATATTCACATAGTCACTTGCAGGTGTTGTCCCTCAGTATTGAAGGAACGTTAATATCCATGTCATCTTCACACAGTCACTTGCAGGTGTTGTCCCTCAGGATTGAAGGAACGCTAATATCCATGCCATCGTCACACAGTCACTTGCAGGTGTTGTCCCTCAGGACTGAAGGAACGTTAATATCCATGCCGTCTTCACACAGTCACTTGCAGGTGTTGAAGGAACGTTAATATCCATGCCATCTTTACACAGTCACTTGCAGGTGTTGTCCCTCAGGATTGAAGGAACGTTAATATCCATGCCATCTTCACACAGTCACTTGCAGGTGTTGAAGGAACGTTAATATCCATGCCATCTTCACACAGTCACTTGCAGGTGTTGTCCCTCAGGATTGAAGGAACGCTAATATCCATGCCATCTTCACACAGTCACTTGCAGGTGTTGAAGGAACGTTAATATCCATGCCATCTTCACACAGTCACTTGCAGGTGTTGTCCCTCAGGATTGAAGGAACGCTAATATCCATGCCATCTTCGCACAGTCACTTACAGGTGTTGTCCCTCAGGATTGAAGGAACGCTAATATCCATGCCATATTCACACAGTCGCTTGCAGGTGTTGTCCCTCAGGATTGAAGGAACGTTAATATCCATGCCATCTTCACACAGTCACTTGCAGGTGTTGTCCCTCAGGATTGAAGGAACGCTAATATCCATGACATCTTCACACAGTCACTTGCAGGTGTTGTCCCTCAGGATTGAAGGAACGCTAATATCCATGCCATTTTCACACAGTCACTTGCAGGTGTTGTCCCTCAGGATTGAAGGAACGCTAATATCCATGACATCTTCACACAGTCACTTACAGGTGTTGTCCCTCAGGATTGAAGGAACGCTAATATCCATGCCATCGTCACACAGTCACTTACAGGTGTTGTCCGTCAGGATTGAAGGAACGCTAATATCCATGACATCTTCACACAGTCACTTGCAGGTGTTGTCCCTCAGGATTGAAGGAACGTTAATATCCATGCCATCTTCACACAGTCACTTGCAGGTGTTGAAGGAACGTTAATATCCATGCCATCTTCACACATTCACTTGCAGGTGTTGTCCCTCAGGATTGAAGGAACGCTAATATCCATGCCATCTTCTAACAGTCACTTACAGGTGTTGTCCCTCAGGATTGAAGGAACGCTAATATCCATGCCATATTCACACAGTCGCTTGCAGGTGTTGTCCCTCAGGATTGAAGGAACGCTAATATCCATGACATCTTCACACAGTCACTTACAGGTGTTGTCCCGCAGGATTGAAGGAACGCTAATATCCAAGCCATCTTCACACAGTCACTTGCAGGTGTTGTCCCTCAGGATTGAAGGAACCCATCTTCACACAGTCACGATTGCTAATTTTCTATTGGAAGAATGCTAATATATATGCCCTCTCAGGCCCATTAATCAGTTGTGAACTGCTGCTGCTGCTGTATGTGATGTGTTAAGGATATTTATTTGAGAGAGAAAATCATGTTCTTAAATGTGTGGTTAAATACATTGTAGCTAATGGCTGCATAGGAGACGTCTTTATCGTACCAGTCGTCAATTTGCAGTTCTTATTCTTGGTATAACTGTTGCTCACCAACAGTTCTCTCTCCCTAGGAGTATGGTCTGACACCAGAGGACAAGGTCAACGTGTCTCAACGCGTCTGTCTTCGACTACTAAAAAAGATACGAGGAGACCTCAAGCATGCTGACATGGAGGACACATACACACGGCTCAACCCTAAGTGAGTAGGGGATGGTTAGTTGAAGGAAAGGGCAAACACATGAAGACTCAGTCAAACAAGAACGATAGTCCATGAGAGTTGGCGCTGCTGCAACCGTAATCCACCGTACCGAAAAAGATAGCAGCTTGTACATTTACCCACGATCCTTTGTGCGCGAAAATGTTTAAATCCGTTATAAAATTGCCATAAGGCCAGATAAAAAAAATACTTGTTTAGCGTCCACCCATTTCAATTTTTCCAGGTAGGGAGGGAGGTTTTTTTTTTTTTCTATGTGAAGTTTATTTTGTCTTGACTAGACATTATTCACTCACCTCGTGTTCATGACCTCGTGTTGTAGAAACAAAATGGCGTCGATGTTAAAATATTTAATGCGCCGGCGCATATTTTAAATGGTACATGTAGGGGTCTGGGTACAAGAATTGGTGTTCGCGGGCGCATTTACACTTTCTAAAGTTTTTTATGAAAAATAAAAATAAAATAAAAAAAAAGAGGTCGGGGACATTTCTCATGTCGGGCGGGGATGCTAAACAAGCATTTTTATCTGGCCTAAGAAAGCTTTTTAATCTTAAAAACAAGCCAGTACAAGTGATGGTGTTAATACATGGTCATTGAAAAGAATAGAGGATTTCTACGTGTTATTTGGACTGTTTTCGGTTCGCAAGGGATTGTGGTCAATGCACAGCCGCCATCTTTTTCGTTACTGTAGATTCTCGTTTGTTTGATAGCTGTCATCAACTTTAATCCAGGTTAAGGACGGTGCCTACTAATTACAAACCAATTTGTTTTCTAAAAATCTATTTGGATTGTTTGAACCCCCTAAGGAGCTTTTGAAATCAGAAAAAAAAAAATGAGATAATTAAGGATGAAAATCGAAAAATGTGCTGACTCGGTATCTTTCTTTGTCCGAGAAACTTTTTAAAATTATATCAATATTTTGGGTTATCTGGCAAAATATTAGGGCAAAAGACGTTAGACATAGCGTTCTTCACAAAAGATGCCAATCAAACCATTTATCTTACAATAACTATCATTAGTATATACCACACCAGTGAATATCACTTTTCGCGCGCGCTGATTGGCTACTCAAACAGTGAATATGATTTCATATTCATCTCCAAGCAAAGCAATTATTCACCGAAGTGTTGGTGAATAATGGTGCCGACGCGGCTCGGTAAATATCTACCACTACATTACACCACTATTCACCTCCACTTCGGTGAATAATTGTTAATTATTTTACCAATTTTGCTTTGTAAGCCTCATTAGTGACCATGAACAGACAGAGATTATTTGCTGAAATGGACATCAAGTTTCAATTTTATAAAGAGAAAAAATAGATGTAAACGTTGTTTAGCTTCTATATTACAGATTACAAAAAGAAAAAAAATGGTGGTATCCACGCGTTTTAAAAAGACAGTTATGGGGATGGTTACCCTGGGTGCCAGAGGTCCTACTGCCCTCTCTAAGCCAAAGTTTAGAACCCAGCCTTCTCGTCGATCCTAAACTTTGGGTTAGAGAGGGCAATAGAACCTCTGGCACCCAGGGTAGGGAATGGTAGACCTATTCTCGCTAATTTTATTTTCAAAATTCACATTTTTACCAAGCCCTCCCTAGTAAGTCTGAAAATTGGTTTCTTTTATTGCATTCTGGGAGATTTTCAAGATGGCGGCGGGGAAAAGAGTCAGTCCCGTCTTTCGACTTTCTTCATTAAAAATCAAACCTGTTGCTGCTTCCTTTGTGCTCCAACCCCATACAGTTCTTCCTTCTTCTTTGGATTTCCAAGAGGTTTACCCGTTTTCACAAAGCTTATTTGACCGTATTCACACATTGTTTATACTGCCGAGTCCGGCATGATGCAAGCATCGACAGGCCTAAAATTAAAGCAAAGGCGCGGCGAAAAGACAGCAACGATTCATGGCCGTACAAACAACCTTCATTCGATTGGTCGGGTAAATGTCCTAAATCTAAGAGTTAAGATGGTCGGCTCTTTTACAACCATTTCAGCTGAAAATTGTCTTTCGTGGCCGTGTAGTGGAATTTAAAGATTTCTCAAATCGTTCTTTTCTCAAGCATATCTTTCGGCTCCTATCTTTCGACCGTATTTTAAAATCCTTCATCATTCTGTGTGTCAAATTACACAATTAACACAACCTTTTCAAAATAGTTCTGCAAATGGCCTGTCTCGCGGGATGAACCGCGGTACGCAAGATGCGCAGAACGGCGTGCGCGCTGACATTAGTAGGCACCGACCTTAAGTTAATTCTAAATTTACAAAGTCAACATGAGGTGAGTAACGGACACACCTTGTCCCATTCTCGTTTGGCCGACTTAGGTTAGTCAATGAGATCTGAAGCAAACTCGCATACAGCCTCTAAAGTTCTCGTTTGACCATTCAGTGGAGAGTTGTATGCAAGTTATCAGTCAATAACCCCTCCCCTGCACAAACAGTGTAACTGTGTAACTGAAATCCCAAAGGCAGGGTCCAGCTAGCCTGCATGCAGACGTTCTCTCTCCTTGCAAAAATCGGGAAAGAGACGTCTGCGAAACGCCGTTGATAATCGTGTTCTGGTCATAAATTATCATAATTAAAATTCGTAATTATTTTTCGTAGGCGATTTTAGCGAACACAATATTCTCTACTTCTTTGAGAAAGAGTTGCTGGACATTTTCTCTCAAAACTGTTTTCTTCCATACAGCCGATGCAATCTGGCTATAAGTTCCATGAAACAACATCTTACCCAAACTTTCAAGGCCTTCGTGTTATAACATTAATTTGTTTTGCTCGGCCATTCAACCGGCTTGACTTGGACGACTGTCTTCTGTGTTTTGTTTGGATCAATATTTTCACCTACAACAACTGAATCATCCAGAATTGGTAACACGGATGAACAAATGCGAGAAAGTGGAATATCATGGAGGTACGTACATTTATTTGATTTTCTCGCTGCAGGAGTTTATATTCTTGTGGTCGGCAACCTTCTACGAGGGAAGTACGTCGGCTCGATCGCATTTCCATCTAGAGCAGCTCGTTTAGGGGCAGAGCTGGAGTCAGTCTGACTCAAACAATTATCTAGCACATGTACTGTCCCTTTTCTTTACGACCAGGCCTGCGTTTGTGGCTTTCGAATGATAACTCTCGTAAAGATCTGCCTTCGAAGATTATATTTCACATCTCGTCTTTTCTTCTACTTCAAGACGCAGTGTTTACAAATATATGGCGAATTTAAGTGAACTTCGAAGCTAAGAGTAGAAAGCTCTAATTTTATACTAGATTCTTGCCATTATGTTTCACAATATCAGCAAAACTAGGAGCCCACTACAAAAAAATGGGCTCCTGGCAAAACATATAACACAACGAGACGTTTGTTGTATGTAAATGAATACCACTTTCGAAAAGTAAACATGGGGTCATCTCGGAAGTTATTAGCCAATCATATATGAGTTTATGACAATCATCCGTCAACAGCCAATCAGCGCGCGGTCCTCAAATACTGGAGAAGAAACACGTGATCAGAACACGATTTTCAACGGCGTTTCGCAGACGTCTCTTTCCCGGTTTTTGCAGGGAGAGAGAACGTCTAGCGTCTGCACGTAGGCTAGGTCCAGCATGATGAACACAGCTTAGAACACACACATCTTAACTGTAAGTCCCAAATTCATCCTAGCGTGTAGTTTGTGAACGTCTTTGGTCTGCAATGAACTAACCGTGATGCTTAGCGGCCTTTTGTTTTGTTTTGCTTCTTACCGCTTCGTGAAACCATCAAACTAAAGAGAAAAACTTCCAAAAACAGATTCAAGTTGAAATTATCCCACCAAATAACAGGATTGTAACGATTTTCAAAAGACTGGAAGACAACTCGTACAAAACCGACTTTTCAACTGTGACAAAATGGCGGCAATGACGTTGGTCGATATTCTTTACCAAACAGGACACACGGAACAACCAATTTAGAAGACTGTTTGTTGGACGTGAAGAGATCAGTTGTGAGGCCAGGCCGAGTAACCAAAGGTTTGTTGTAATTCTCGGTTTTGTGGTGTGTTTTCAGATATTCCCAGAGTGTCATAACTCCCCATCGGCATGTGCGCACACGGCTGTACTTCACGAGCGAGAGCCACGTACATTCTGTTATCAATGCATTCCGTTTTGGACAGTTATTTGAGGTAGGAGCATATGCACTTACTGAACTTCATCGAAATGCGATGCATACATATAGAATAACAGTTACTCTTAATCCATTTAGCAAGCCGCTGCAGAGCCTCACAGAACCATTTGTAAAGTTCTGCTGAATACGTTTGAACTTTTTACATCAACATTTTGGTGTTGTTGCTACGAGCTCCACACAATCGCTTTCAAACAGCAGAATACACGACTTTCATAATGGCCGCCTCCTAATTTGCATATGTGATTTTCCGTTTCGGTTGTTTACCCACATTTATAGAAAATATGAACATTGCCATGTGAAAGAGCATGTTGACATTAGTGAACTTGTGAAAGTTGAGTGCTGTAGATTAAAAAGCAATGAAGTTACAGCAAGTTGAAATTAGAGAGATTTGTATGAGAAAAACAACGGACGCCTTACTAGCCTCGCTTTCATGTTTTTCTGCATTAGAAATGCTCATAGCTCAACAGCAATTCTCCACATTGCTCTAAAACTCAAAAATATTACTAGTTTTAATGTGATCTTTCATGTGGTAGCATTGGTTTCCCTCTACAGATTTATCTTCCAAATTATGCAAATTAGGAGGCGGCCATTATGAAAGTCGTGTATACCGGCTGGTAATCGACAACCTATAACTGGCCACACTAATTTACGACTTCCCGCCCAATTCTAGATTTTTCCTCTTGCACCCCAATGCAGTCCCCACTCTCCCAATTCCAATGCAGTCCCCACTCTCCCAATTCCAATCCAGTCCCCACTCTCCCAATTCCAATCCAGTCCCCACTCCCAATTCCAATCCAGTCCCCACAACCACTTTATTTGTACCAATAAGCAGAAGAAAATATAATTTAACTTGGGTAAGGTACTTGAATTAACAACTATCATTAAATGGAAAACACGCTTGAAAAAAACAATTATTGTTAAATTTAAAGTGCCACTACGACGAAATTTGACCATTTCTTTTGACACTTTTTTGTATTCCATAAGAACAAACAGTGGCAGAAATATCCAAATCAGTGAAAAAAGTTTGCAAAGGGGCCAATTAGACCACACATTTTAGAGAGAGTTTACCGTCAAAATCACGTCCGCCATTACTCGAATCCGTTCCCGTGGGCGAGGAATGCCTAGTCATTTTTGTGCGTATGTGACGTCATACACTTAACGCATCGTTCTCAAGTTGCTTCGAACCCATACATTTCTTCTTATATTGGCTACAAACTCACACTGCGAATTTTGCTGTGGTTTAGTAAATAACGACCTAAAATCTGCATCAGATTCTTCAGAACATAGTAATGTGTCTTTCTGTTTAAATTTATTGCCGGATGTAGATGATTTAGGGGGAAATAGAGCCGCTGGCGACCGAGTTGAAAGCTGGACGAATGAATAGTCGCTAAAATCGCTTGGAAAGTGGCCTGCTAGTAAGTAGTGCTTAGAGCTAGCAGAGGTTTCTTATCTTTTTCGGGTAATTTTTCCCCAGGGTATTTTCCCTGATTCGGCTTTCAGGTTTGTGCTGTTACTGGATCCGGGCTACAGGGAGAATTCAGCGGAGAAATCACTAAGGTAATGATCAGTTTATAAGTCCTAAGTTTGTTCATTGTTTATAGTGAAACCCGGATTGCTAGTTCGTAAATGAGAGATGGAGAATTATCTGTGTCCCGGCAATAGATTTTCCGGCGAATTACAATGTAATTGCTATAAAATTAAATCGCTCTCTTGTCTAACATGAAATCGTGAATGATAAGAATTTACTAGAGACTAAAAAAAAATATTGAAACTGACTGATCGTGGCTATCACAGAACCAAACTTCGCATGCGCCCGTTTCTGTTTGACACAAACAACTGAAACAAGGTACTTCGTGAAATATTATTGGTGGTTTCTTCTGTGGTTTATTGTCTTCAAAATAAAATTAGCAGTAAATTAAAAGGCATACTACATCGATAGGTTTATCTGTTTATAGGAAACAGCAATATGAGTTATTTATGACAAACTATGTTCTCAGCAAACGTAGCCGCTTATTTTTCGGTCAATCTATAGTAGTAGTCTGAGTAGTACATTCTGTCAGTTGGTTCGACTGTTTTGGCCTTCTTCTGAACTGTTATACTGGACTCTGGTACGATCTTACTGGCTATTCCATGTGATACAAACAATTATGGAGAAGCTTCTGTCCTCAAAACGTACACAAACCATCCTTGCATGAGGCTTGAAGATAATTACAAACCGTATTCTTGGTACTCAACTAGAAGGCTTGAATGTAGCGAAATGCCAGCTTTGTGGTTCGCTAAATTATTTCTATTCAAAACGTTTTGTTTGCTTTTCAAAGCGGGAAAATGGTACACTTTCTTGCTACATATATTAGTTCGCGTGAAGGTTTGTATGGGAAAAGTAGCCACACGCGTTGTTGTGGGAAGATTTCCCAGTCACTGGTGTTTGATTGCTGTGAAAGAGGCGGGCGCCAGAACGTCTAAAACTTTTCAGAGCGTTTTCTTGACTTTCTATTTTCGTTCTAAACATAGTTTGAAAAAAGCTCCAACTCGATGCGAATTTGTGCGAATTACTTCAAATTTTCACAGATTGTTCGCAATTATATCAGCTAAAAAATGTGCCGGCGATTTGTTTAATTTTTAAAAGAGAGGCGCTGAGAGCGATTCCCGCATCTATACTTGGATTGCGCGTTAGCAGTTTCACGAAGACCGAAATATCTTCATAACGGCTTCGAATTTCCACAATCGCCGTCACAGCTTCGTAAACAAGGTCTGTGGGAGTCCAGAAAAGCAAACAGATCTTAAATTCATTAAATTGCCGTGGAGTTGGAGCTCTTGGAAACCAACTCGCTTGTTCGGAAAAGAGGTTTATTTAAAATCGCACTTTTATCAAAATTACAAACCTTAGGTATATTGTTGTAGCCAATTTTATAAGCTTTAAATTGAGGTATAATTCATCTAAATACGACGAATATTCGAGACGCTACTCAATTTTATCCGGAACAGTACCCTGAAGGTATATGATAACCTTAAGTGTATGACGTCACGTACGCTAAAAAAGTGACCAGGCGTTCCTCGCCCACAGGCACGGGTTCGCGTAATGGCGGACGTAAAATTCAAGATTCGGGAGTCCAAAAAATAAGACTTCCCGTCGTCGTATCGAAAAACGGTTTGAACTGGTAATAATATAGCCACTATACTTTACGAATATGAGAAAAAATTGATATGTCAAAATTTGATCGTAGGGGCACTTTAAGAGCTCCTAGTCTCCTTCGCAGCCGTCGCGAGTAGACAAACCCTAACCACAAGCCTAACCCTAACAATCGGACGAGTTCACGGGTAAACGACGGGTTGTCACTCATCTTGAGCTAGGGTTCACAAGTAAACAAGAAGAGAAGGTAAACACGAGAGAGAGTGTTTTTTGAACGCTCCTACTCGAACTCGTAACCCTTTGCGTGTACTGCAGTGTAGCGCAGACGCTATGACTACTACACTAAGCCAGTCTACCGCCGTTCGGAATGTGACAAATGTTTATCTTTATCCTTGACTGGATTAAAGAATGTCATTAGAATTAATGATATCATTATTTCAAGCGTGTTTACCATTAAGGATAGTTCTTAATTCAACGGGGAGATTGTGTTGCCCAATTCCAATCCAGTCCCAATCTCCTAATTCCAATGCAGTCCCCACTCCCAATTCCAATCCAGTCCCCACTCTCCCAATTCCAATCCAGTCCCCACTCTCCCAATTCCAACCTATCCAATTGCATTCCTGTCGTCCCCGTCTGGCTATTCCAGTCTGCTGGACCAGTGAGATATTTGTCTGTCTCCTGTGCAGCAAGACACATCAGATCCCCAGTGGAACAGGGCCGTGCAGTTTTTATCTGAAGTCCCAGAACTGAACTATATGACGCAGATAGTGTTGATGCTGTACGAGGATCCGACTGCAGACTTGATGTCAGAAAACAGATTCCACATCGAACTTCACTTCAGTCCAGGTTAGCGTGATATGTTATTGAGATTTTGTTGTTACCGTGACATCTCGTTGTTAGCGCGACATCTCGTTAGCGTGATATCTCGTTGTTAGCGTGACATTTTGTTGTTACCGTGATATATCGTCATTAACATGGCATCTAGTTGTTAGCGTGACATCTCATTGTTAGCATGATATATCATTGTTAGTGTGGCGTGTTATTGACAATACGGATTGGTGTGATCATGAGACTCAGGAATTTAATTCCCACTATGGCTAAATTACAACTTTATAAGACAGCTATCCTCCCTCATCTCACCTACTGTCATCTGGTATGGCATTTCTGTAGAGCCAGTGATACTCGAAAGTTGGAAAGATTACAGGAAAGAGGATTAAGAGCTGTTTTCAGGGACAAACAGTCCAGTTACCAGTTATTGTTAGAAAAAGCGAACTTACCCACATTACTGAATAGACGGCTACAAGATATATGCATTTTAATGTACAAAGTTAGGTATAACTTATGCCCTAAATCAATATGTAGCTTATTTAAGGCTAACAACAGCTCGTATAACTTAAGGCAATCGGATTTCTCCTTACCTAGTTTTAATACAGTAACATACGGCAAACACACAATTAGATATTTAGGCCCAAAACTATGGAGCAAACTATCCAGTAAGGAGAGATGCTCCGTCAAACTTAATGAATTTAAAGCATGTATACGGAAACGTGACCTAAGTAATTTACTAGGCGGTTGTAGTGGCTGCCATTTATGCAACACATAATTATTTTAGAATGTATTTTAACTTTAACTGCATTGTTTCTTCTGTTAGTTTTTTAACTTGTAAATAGTCACCATTAATTATTATTATAGATATTGTCATTCAAGTTTTTAGATTTTTAGATTTTTTAACATCCAATTAGTTGTAGGTGTCCCCTATTAGCGGTGGGTTTTTCCCCTCTGCTAGATGTATTTGACACGTAAATAAAGTTATTATTATTATTATATTAGGGATTGTGTTGTATGCAGTTTGTCAGGCATCAAAGAAAAAGTTGATTAGATAAGCTTAACGAAGAGCGCGATATTGCATGTCTACTAGATTACTTTATTTAGGCTGTTGCGGCCTCTAGCCTTTCGATGGTCACTTACAGTACTAGTCGTTCTGTTGCTTGTGGCATGAAATAAGGTAGAGTTGTAGATTTTTTTAACACGTCATAAACCCTTTCAACAGTCTTGGTCTGTTTCAAGATGATACTTGGAGTTGCGTGATCGTGTTGTACACTAAATGCCGCCTATGATGATCGTAAGCTGATTTCAGAAGTCGCATCGCCTGTACGGTTTAGTTGTTGTGTTACCAAACAGTTGATGTCTCCTTATTGCAGGTGCTAAAACATTGGACGGCCAGTCCAGAGGACAGTCAGCCGAGCCTAAAGCATCCCGTCCAGTACCCTCAGACACGTCCAGTCCACCGGTTCAAGGTGATAACCCTATCCCTTCTGATCAAGACCCCACTCGTCCCAACAGTGACCGCAAGGACATTAAAAGTGTTAAGCAGGAGTCGTCTGGTGCACAAGGCAATGTAGAAGTTAATGTGGATACCAGGACGGACAAGCTGTTTTCATCAGTGGAGTGCTATCTTGATCAGGCTGTGCTTACGAATACAAGCACTACTGACTCCACCCTTGTAGAGTCTCGTGTGGCCAAGGATGGTACAGCGTCGACAGACACTGTCGAGGGTAAGACTGAAAAACCAGAAATGTCACCCAGCCCCGATGTATCATCCAGGTACCAACAGAAACTCTACCGTAGTCCTCTGTACCAAGATGACAATACGTTCGAGGGGATAGAGTACACTTATCATGAGCGCCCGCGATGCTCCATAGGCATGGACGATTTCTCTGACCCAAATTCGTCTCCAATTTCTCTCGATAAAATGGAAAGTTTCCTGTCTGGTGGTATGAACCAGGAATTACAATGTGAAGTCAGGAGAATCGGCTCTGGAGGAACCCCAACACCTATTAACAGTAGTAGCCGAAGAATCAGCTTAAGTGAAAGTAACATTCGAGACGCTTCCTCCTTCACCGAGAAATTGGCAGGAGAAGGTACAAACTGCAAAGACAATGCAGATGCGGTTGGTAGGAGGAGTTCTGAATCTGACGCGCTTTGCCCGTCCGAGTATCATGGTGAGCGAGATAAGATGCCACACGGCAGATCCTCGTCGGACCCTACGGGAGTAATGGCATGTGGGCCACGTTCTAACCGCGGATCGCAGTGTGAGCCCCTCACCGTGATGGAGGAGACAGACAGAGAAACAGAGGAGGGCATATCACAGCGCAGTTTACAGCGCAGCCGGTCACGTTCTGTCTCCGATCTGGAGAGTTCGTCTGCCAGTGAGCTTGAGTTGCCAACAAGAAGTAACTCAGACTCCAGCGAATCTCGTCAAGGTGATCAGGTGTCACACTCCTGCCCAGGTAAGAATATTGATTCTAATTGGCTAACTAAATTGTCGCTTTAGTTCTCGGTACAAAGGATTCCTTGTGTGGCGTCGGAGATTGCGTGACGTTTTACGAACCAATCACCAGTCAGTTAACCCTTCTGATGTTAATTTCATAAACGCGACGTTTAAAGGTTAGTTATTGATAGCAAATTAATGGATTGTCCTCAGCCTCTCACCCGACCTCCGCCAAGTCTGATAGCACGGTGGAGAATAGACGCCGATTGAGCGCAGGTGTTCTTCCAGTTCGCAACGTACAGTCATCTCCCACATTTAAGAAAGCGGCAGGGTTGAGAAGATCACCCGTGAGGGGTGGTGCAGGTAGGTTATCGCTCGTAACGCCAACCGAAATATTGTATATCTTTAATATATTTTTACTTTGTTTGCTCAGCTTTACTGTTAGTACTTGGACTTCTGCCAGTCCAACCAAAAGGCAGATTATTATAAGTAATAAGCATGACATGAGGGAAATTAGTGATTAAATTTCCCCAAGAGCCGAGGGAGGACCCTTTGAAGTCCCGACGCTGCAGTCGGAGGTTCTTTTACAGATCCTCGCGAGGCTCGAGGCGAAATTTAATCATTAAGTTCCCGAGATGTCATGATATTACTTTGTAATACTATCATCACCGAGGAATGGAACAAATCTCTGAGAAGTTTAGTTTTCTCTGCAGTCGCAGTTGAGTTGCATTCGAAAACGTTTTGTTATTATGCTTGATTGGGCGCTATTGATTGAATGACCCTGGCTTCTCCTGGGGACAAGCTTGTTGTTTTTGAGAAGAATAACACTAAAATGCAATGTAATTATGTGGTTGACTAAACATTCAAGGAGTATGCATGGAGTTTAATTAAGTATGCATGCTGATGAGGGAATTTAGATTAAATGTCCCTGAACAAACAAAGAAAACCGAGGGGATCATGGTATTAATAATAATAATAATAATAACGGATTAATCAGTGGCATTTCCACGAGGTGGCTCTTCGTCCACTGATGGGCCTACGATTTAACGTCCTTATCCGAGAAGACGTGAAGGTCTAACCATTTGCAGCTCGTGAACGAAATTGTTTATTATGGAGAATAAGTTCCAGGCCATTTTGTGATTAGTTCTAGAATTTCCCTAAGCTCTTTGAGTCAGTGACGTCATTTCTTTGTTTCCAGGCTCCGTATTTTACCTACCGGCCATCCTTGCAGTGTCGAAGAAGCTTACTATGACGGCACATGGCGTGTACCGCGTACGACCGCTGTCCCTAACCAAGACAGACTCAAAAATGCCTCCAAGTTAGTCGACAAGTTAATAATGAAACGTAAACTCAATGTCTAAATAACCAGCAAGTTTTATGTAATCTTCTTTCAATTATTTCTGCCTCCCTGGTTAGCTCAGTTGGTAGAGCACGGTCTAGAGTGTGAGAGGTCTTGGGTTCACTAGTTAGCTCAGTTGGTAGAGCACGGTCTAGAGTGTGGGAGGTCCTGGGTTCACTGGTTAGCTCAGTTGGTAGAGCACGGTCTAGAGTGTGGGAGGTCTTGGTTCACTGGTTAGCTCAGTTGGTAGAGCACGGTCTAGAGTGTGTGAGGTCTTGGGTTCACTAGTTAGCTCAGTTGGTAGAGCACGGTCTAGAGTGTGGGAGGTCTTGGTTCACTGGTTAGCTCAGTTGGTAGAGCACGGTCTAGAGTGTGGGAGGACTTGGTTCACTGGTTAGCTCAGTTGGTAGAGCACGGTCTAGAGTGTGGGAGGTCTTGGTTCACTGGTTAGCTCAGTTGGTAGAGCACGGTCTAGAGTGTGTGAGGTCTTGGGTTCACTGGTTAGCTCAGTTAGTAGAGCACGGTCTAGAGTTTGGGAGGCCTTGGGTTCACTAGTAGCTCAGTTGGTAGAGCACGGTCTAGAGTGTGGGAGGACTTGGTTCACTGGTTAGCTCAGTTGGTAGAGCACGGTCTAGAGTGTGGGAGGTCTTGGGTTCACTGGTTAGCTCAGTTGGTAGAGCACGGTCTAGAAGAGTGCGGGACGTGAGGGGTTCACTAGTTAGCTTAGTAGAGCACGGTCTAAAGTGGGGAACGTGAGGAGGGTTCACTGGTTAGCTCAGTTGATAGAGCACGGTCTAGAGTGCGGGAGGTCTGGGATTCACTGGTTAGTTCAGTTGGTAGAGCACCATCTATAGAGTGCAGGAGGTTGTGCAAGGGGATGTGAAAGAACTTCTTGTGTGTGAAATAGGGAATTGTCTATCGGTACAACAGCTTGGTATTCTGGAGGTACTAACAGACACTCATGATTGTAAACTGCACGGCAACACTTTGCGCCACAATAGCAGTCCGCTCTTAAGTTCTCCCTTCTGAATCGAATTTGCTCTATATATATGAATACCTTTACCTTTTATTTCTTATTATCCAACCAGAGAGGGTGCATGTTGTATGTTAATTCATTTATATATTTTCATCCCAGTTGCCGATTTCTACACAGAGGGAACAATAGGTGCCTCACTAAACCCTCTACAGACTCTACACAACTCCATCCCACTCAAGAGCATGGATCAATTCCTGGACAGAATGACCGAGGAGGTGACTGAGGAGAGTGACGTCAGCACAACAAATACTCCTGCCACCACCCCCACTAGAAAAGCACCTTCCAAGAAGTTAGCACTGAAAACCTCGACTCACAAAAACATACTTCCTCACAATGACTCGGTCGTCGGTCTTGAAGGATTGGACCTTAGTGAGTTAACAATGGACACGTTTGAAAAGAGCTCACCGGAAAGCTGACCAGACTGTTTAATTGTGATTATCATAAGTTTTTAGGTTGCGTAAATGACATGAAGTTCAGGGAAATGTTATTTTTTCTTTTACAACTACTCAGTTATTGCCATTGAAAATAAGAGGACGTACCACGGATAGCGCGATAGCTCGCTGGAATCGCGTTTCCATTAGAGCCACTTGACTATTCTCGTTTGCTGTTGTAGAAAAACAAATTTAAGATAGTTTACCGTGGTTGTTCCTCTTATTTGCCACGTTTATAGTCATCTCAGTCAAAATTGGCTTTTTTGCAGGAATGCAACCACGTAAGTTTTTTTTATTGGTGTTATTAGCAAAACCTGTTTGTAAATTCTATTTTTCACCTACAATCGTTTTTCGATCTTTCTAAAACAGCGTTTAGACGTTTGTTTGTCGTCCAGTAAAGCCTTTCTCATGGGATCACGAGCTGAATTAATTGGCTATGGAAGTGATATATCAGCACGTGACTGTTTCCAGTAAAGCCTTTCCCATGGGATCACGAGCTGAATTAATTGGCTATGGAAGTGATATATCAGCACGTGACTGTTTCCAGTAAAGCCTTTCCCATGGGAACACGAGCGCGATAGACCCTTTGAAGGACATAGCAAACCGTTCTAGCCAGCCTCAAAATATAAGATTTTTTTCATTCCTTCAGTTTTAAAGATATGAACCTAAACTTGTGCTGTATACTAATTTTGGCTTCCTCTTTCCATTTCTGGCATCATGTTGTTCTAGCACCAAATGTATTTTGATTGACAGGCTAAAAAGGTCACGTGACCATGTCCAGCCTGCAAAGGGCGTATTCATGGATCATTGAAGTGATGTATCACACGTGACAGTTTCCTGCAAAAGACCTATTGTGGATTCACTCTGCTAGCACAGTTTATTTTGTAAAGCCACAGGAAGCCCAAACTCGATAAGAACCGAAGACAGTCTCACAAACACATTGTGTGGGCTCCCTGTGATAGAACAAAGTTGTAGATACCGCAGGTAACCCGATAGACATGTCGAGTGTGGTAAGGTCGCCGACCGGGTTTATAAACTGGCCAATATTCAGTACTTATCTTTGTCGTCCGCCGTTCAGAAACAACATTCACCACCAACCGAGCAGAATATCAAGACGAATCCATCTTGATCTAAAGGCTGTGTAAAAAATCTTCCTCGGTCCACGTTGTAAATGATTTATGAAAAAGAAATATTGAAATGGTCAGTAAAATCATTAAATTTTACCTGTATATTGAGAAGATCTTTATCACAGATAATTTATTTTTAGTTTGAGGCTATTCTGGAATTGTTTTACCCTCTCATTTTTAGTTCAGGGGTAAACTTCTGTCAACAGAATTCGCTGAAATTGCGTACAGAGCCCAATGAAGAACAGATGAAGACGTTGATTTTATTTAAGTATTTCGGGCCTATATAACCAACTATTTGTTCAGAATCTTATACAAAACCATATAGACCGAATTCATAATGCCGCCTCCTAATTTGCATAATTTGAAAGATACATTTGTAGAGGGAACCTAATGCTACCATGAAAGACAATATAGTAAATATGTTCAGTTTTAGAGTAATAAGGAGAATTACTGTTGAGCTATAGCAATTTCAAATGATGAAAGCGAGGCTGGAACGGCCCCCGTTGTTGATCGTTCTAATTTCAAGTGGCTGTAACTTCATTGATATTTAAGCTACAACCTTCAAATTTCACAAGACCACTAATTTTAACATGCTCTTTTGCATGATAATGTTCTCTGTACATGCGGATAAACTATATTGAAACAGAAATACGTATTTATGAATAATCTCATTCGATTTTGGTCGCTCGCCGCGGCAAAACCTTATGCTCCGCTGGCCGAAAGAACGAAGGCTCTGGAGTTCCCAGGTCTTTTACTTTTTTAATAAATGATTTTATATCTTAGTAAACTCACAGTGAAAACTTCAACCTGTCTTAGGCTTAGCTTTTATGTAGTTTTCTTGTTTTTCGCGAAACATTTCACGTAAATACGCATACGTACTTACAAAAGAGTCGGCAGTCCTTATTTACAGACCCAGCCCACCACGTGTACCGTGTCTAGCCATCTGGAACCATGTTTAGCCATTCTAAAAAAAAATGGAATGAAGGGACTTGCTGGCAGTCTACAAAAGTGCGAAATTCGATAAAGCGAAAGTGCTCAAAGGGAAAGTGTTCAAAGCGAAACTCAGTTTGATTTTCTGCCTTAATGCAACTTGAATTGTAATTTGATTTTAATGGTCGCTCTCGGCCACCGTAAAAAAATAGATTTATTGAACATTATTATCACGGCAGTCTTAAAACCCCACGTTTTTTTTTAAGGTCTGGCCTTCAATGCTATCTAGTCTTGATCTGTGTTAGAAAGTGTTATTTTTCTCTTCTTCAGGTCGATTTTTCTATGCGAACTAAAGCTTTCAGCGTCCGTCATGTATGTACTTCGTTTTATTGTTATCCTCTGTTATTCTAATGTTCTCACATGTGGTACTCACCATTAAAGCTTTTTGAAGGTTTAGTAATAGAGGTAATCGGCTTACTGTTGTTACCCAATTCAGATCATGTGATGTAAGCAGATGCTACTCTGGGGAATTATTCCTTTTTCATTCTAATCATAATGCAGTCATGCCTATCTGAATAAAATTAATTTCCAAAGAGTCAATTCTCCAGAGTAATGTGTGTTTACATCACATGATCTGAATTGGGTGACAACAGAGTTAGCCGATTACCTCTATTTAAATAAACAAACATAATCTTCGGATAAGGGACACTAATGTACACATACACATGTACATACACAAATATTGAAATAAGTAGACTAGGAACTAAAGGAATTAAAGCGTGCGGACTGAATAATGTACGATTGAACAGCTTCAAAAAACGAGCATTAGACTGAAAATCAATAGTTAGAACTCCGTGTAAAAACCACTGAATCTTTTGTGAATTAGATGAAATGACCCAAATAGTTCCAAACTCCTGTGTAGCGACGGAGAGCAGAATGTTTCTCAGAGCAGCATATCGGGGACAATGGAGAAAGAAGTGAGCCGTAGTTTCGTTTGAAAACCCACAAGAAGATGAAGGAATACAATTTATTGCAAATAAATATAAATTAAGAGAACTATTTTGTAATCGTAACCTCGTATGTAGAATTGCTGGATAGCGATTACCGAGATAAAATAAAGGATTGTGATGCGAGCTGGAATATTCTTTATTTAACTTTTAAAACTAGCCACAGATAAGAGGGGCA
This sequence comes from Actinernus sp. WN-2022, assembly GCA_030867875.1. Lineage (NCBI taxonomy): Eukaryota > Metazoa > Cnidaria > Anthozoa > Actiniaria > Actinernidae > Actinernus > Actinernus sp. WN-2022. The sequence goes on from JAOWCC010001501.1 coordinate 31,940,227, forward strand.
ATCCCTTTATGTAGGACGACACACATTTTTACCAAAAATACAATAGAATACAACACAATACAATTCAATACAACAATAGAACGCAACACAATACAATACAATAGAATACAATTTGGTAGCAATTCGTGTCGTCCTACATGAAGGGATGGCCGATAAGGGCAACGAAATTCGTTTGAAAGACTGTTCTATTGCTGTATCGAGGAATAAATAAATATTTCGGTTCCCGAGCTTGGGGCAGACTAAGGTTGTTATAAGTGCGAAGAGAGTACGTTGTTCTTTGACAAACAAAACTTGGACACAAAGAATGAAGGTAAGAGGGCACTAAATTATTAATAATCTTGAATATCAATTTATGAACGGTACGTCTGTTCCAATAAATACCAAGCTGTGTCCTGAAGTAAAGTCGCCCTTTGCGTCCCCTTCATTGCACCTGTCACGACCCTACAGCTTCATATTGGACGCTTTCCAGCAATTCCTTTTCATCTATCAAACATCCATCCCAGACAACTTCCGCATATTCCATGGTAGACCGAAGTTTTATAAAGAATTTCTAGAGTAGATCTATTCAGTTGAAACTTTTTCGAAGCTTTTTGATGAACCTCTAAAATGTGTGTGCGCCAAGTTAGGCTATTTTTAGATTATTTTCTCCGCTAATTGGTAGATTGCACCGTGGCGGAACAAAATATGCCTCATTAGCTACTTTTGTTATACTAAACAACATGGATGCTACGCTTTTGTGATTTGATTCCCTTAGGAATAATTGCAACTCAACAATAGCGGGAAACCATTCTAAAATTAACCTAAATTGTAAAAACGCTGTGACCTAGGCCTAATATGTTGGATGGACGCTCCTAGTTATGGGCTCCTGCTTGCACCAAACTCTATTCGTTTATTTGCTGAAGAAGCCCCCTGGAGGGGGGGGGAGGGGGAGGGGGGGGGGGGGGGGGCAAGTAATATATCGGACAGACTGCGAGATGAGATCTTGTGAAAAGACATATTAGTCGACGCCAAGGGGTCGAGAAACTTATTCTTATAAAATATAGACGAAGTTCGAACGTTAAAGGGGCATTGTCAACCCCCAAATGATCAACTTAATACAGCTTTTTAGAGCAACTTGAAATCGGTTCATTGTAACCGAAATCAAGTTTCTAGGAACATGTTTTGTAACAGCTTTTGTGATCCACTTTTAATCTCAGTTTGCCATCCTCTATCGACAAGGTTTGAAAAGCATTTATATGATATTTCTCTTCTTTTTCAGGCTATTATTTTTGTAGTTTTGTTTTAAAGAAACTTGAAGGCTGAATTCGATTGAAAGTGCCCCTTTCAAATCCAATATCAATCTCGTTCCCAGAGCCCGCGATCTTTTGGCCAGCGCCAATATACCCGGGGCCACCGCTGGCCGAAAAACGCACGGGCTCTGTGAACGAGATTGATCGAGAAGGTGCCGTGGTGCCGAGCCCTTGACGAGGATCGAGATTGTTGATGCGATAAGCCTTTTGGATGAAACAGTCACATGCTGATATATCACTTCAATTACTATGAATTGAGCTCGTCATTCCATGGGAAAGGCTTTACTGGAAACAGTCACGTGCTGATATATTACTTCAATTACTATAAATTGAGGTCGTCATTCCATGGGAAAGGCTTTTCATAATACTGGGCATCGATGGCAAACAACTTCCAAACGCTGTTTTAGAAAGATCGACAGTCGACTGGAAAATAGCATTTATACAAACAGGTTTTGTTAATAACATTCTCAAACTCATTAATAATTCATGAGATAGTCATCCAATGGAGGAACTGCATTTAGTCACATGCATGGGTCTTGATACCGGGTGAAACCCTTATTCGAAGCTTCGTCAGGTGGATGCATCTTGACATCTAATGAAACACCAGTTCCAAACGCACTAGTGTTTGATCATATTTCCAACCCTTGTGATCAATATTTCTTAATCATCATATTCATGAACCACTAACTAATTACATACTGATAAACTACAAGTAAGGAGCGAAGAAGTAAAGAAATAAAGAATGACATCGAAAGAAAAAGTCTGCCTCCACTGGAGTTCGAACCACGACCCTTCCGACTTCCGACTGCTTGTACTAACTACTCTACTAGTACGCTAGTTGAAATCACTGCCATCAAAAAAAGAATAATAAGCCATCTATCGAATAATTAGATACAACAGTCAAATGGTAAACAATACTTGCTAATGAAGTTTGAAAAGAAACGTATGTAAATTGTCGGTTTTGCATTTGCATTGTCTTTCATCGTCTTTCATCAGGGGATTCTAAATATTTCGAAAACAATAAAACCCTCGAGGCTACGCCTCGGGTTTCATTTGTTTTCTCAATATTTGGAACCCCTGATGAAAGACTCCAATTCGTATTTGACATAGTTCTTCTCAAACTCATTAATAATTCATGAGATTTTTAGTCAATCAGAGGACTGCATTTGGTCAGGAGGATGAGTTTGGATACCCAATGAAACACTAGATGAACATCTTCATCTGTGCCCTCATTGGGTATCAAGAATCATGCATGTGATGGACGTACTTATAATAATAATAATAATAATAACACTTTATTTAATGAGGATATGCAGATAAAGTTTACACTTGTTTCCAATCTGGTCCTCCTAACTATTATATGCCAAGATAGAAACATGATATAATTACATTATAAGACATAATAGATAATTATTTAACTACTCAAAAAGGAATATACATTATTGGGAAGATATGAAAAAACATTGAATAAAATATAAACACTATAGCTTTAGAATTATACAATTAAAAACATATATGTAAACGAAAGGTGGTTACATGTATTAAGGGATGGATCTAGAAACATCGTTAGACATCACAGTCAGTAAAACCTATTGCTCTTCAACTCATTAGCATTAGTGAGTCTAGTTTTAAAATATTTCCTACAAAATCTATTAAATTTTGGTAATGTATCAGATTTAGTAGCAGTGACAGGAAAACTATTCCATAGCGACGGTGCTAGAAATGAAAAACAACGCTTTCCGGCATTAGTTTTAGGTTTAGGTAGGTATAGCTTATTATTTACAACGGCTCTAGTAGAATAATGATAGGAAGGTCTTGACAATAGCTTAGCGAGACATTCCGGACCAAGATTATTTAAACATTTTAAAGTCTGCGTTAGGATTCGTTGGCGAATAGCTTCATATATTGGAATCATCTTAAGGTCCTTGAATAGACATAGGGATGGAGTAGAGTAGTCGGCACTAAGAATGATCCTAGCAGCACGTTTTGGGGCTAGTAGCAGTTGGTCTAGGCATTCAGTGGAACAGTTTCCCCATACACTGCAACAATATTCTAGTGTTGGTTTGGCGATGCTGTTATGGAGTAGGAGTATTTCCTTAGATGGAAGATAGGGTTTGACTCTTCTAAGCATTTCAAGTTTGGAGTTATACTTTTTGGTAACTGCTGCGATGTGGTCATTCCAGGTAAGTGATGCTGTAATCCTTGTAGTTTAATTATGACTTTACATGGAGAAGTGAAGGAGAATACGGAAATGAAAATTGTTGTCCAGTGCGATTCGAACCATCATCCGGCTCATGGCTGCTCTTGACTACTAGTCCGCTGTCTTGCCCACTACGCTATCAGACCGTTTGTTGAAATGACCGTGACAAAATAACAATCACAACACTTGTAGTCTATAATTGCATGCATTAAAATTCCAAGCAAACAATACTTTCTAATGATGTATGAATGCAGGTATTGTTTTCGCTTGAGAAATCATAAAACTCGAGCTTCGTGTTTTACCAGGGAATCGGCCGAAGCGGCCTCGTGCTTTCATCTTTCTCGTTTTTTTATATATTACCTACCGATCTCGTACAAGTGCTTTTCAATAAATGAAGAAATATTTTTTGCACTCCAATACAACCACGTGATTGCATTCCTGCACAAGGCCCATTGGCCGTGAGGAAGTCCAGATTATTTTTTCCTGTTTAATGTTACCGACAATTTGGTGCATGGTTGATCAAACCTATAAGCAGAGATGGTGTAAGTATACACCACAAAGCACTTAAATCTATTATTCCACAAACTCGTGTGGCATCTAATTTTACATATCTGGCCATACATTAACGTAGAAAACTATACCAATGAAAAGTAGCGCACAAAAGCACCGGATAGCGAGATGCCCAGTAATTACAGCAGCTGTCAATCTTTTTTTTGCGGGAATTCAGAAAGTCGTATTTTCAAGGCTTTAAAAATTACTTTAGTTTGAGTATTTTTGATACTAGATTAGGGCTTTTAGATTTGAAACTGACGGGAAAAAAGTATTTTGGAAACTTTTCCAAGTGATCTTGAGCGGGATATGATTTTTTCAAAGCTCGCATGCATTTCGACGTTCGCTTCAAATTATTGAACACAGCTCGTTACAGATCTCTGAGGTTATTATAAATTTGTAAAAAGTGTACTTCTTTGCGGCCTTAACAACAAAAATGCCTCAAGAACCCTGGGTTGAACCTTGATCGACAGATCATTAATTGAAATATGAACCCTTTTATTCAAAAGCAAACATCAATGATCTAAAGTTTACTTGAGCTCGGAAGCCGAGCGAACAACAGGACACACAATCTGCTGTGCACCTCCCCCTCAGTAGAGTGACTGGGGAAATAGAAAGAACGACACATCGGAAGCTGATATTGTTTGAGTTACAGATCGTCTCAATTAGATAGCCTTGTAGCATCACTCGATCGTTTCTCGTCCGCTTGAGGATTTCTTTACACATTCCTCACTTTACACATCGTGCCAGCTCTTCCAACTACTGGAACGTTTTATATTTCTAGCGACTGAGGTAAGTAGAAGCAGAGACTTTCATTTTCCTGATATTTGAGGAATCCGCAAACCAACGTTTGAATGAAATCACAGTAATATTCGTACAGTGTTGGGGTAAGCCATTAATCCAAATAATGAAAAGCTTCTTTTACTGGCTTCTTTCAACGCATTAACAGTTGATCGAGAATTCATATTAAACTGAAAGCTGATGAAAATCAGTATAGGTAAGGCAAATATTTATGCGAACTAAAAGTCTACAGATGATTCCAATCCATGTTGGTAATCGGTATACTGTGCCTTCGCAGAGTAAATAATTAGCTTATTCCTTATATACACCACAATTCTGACTATCATGTATTCTTCTTAATATGCCATATATCCACAACAAGGAAGTATTCTCGGTGTCGGAAAACAGAGGATTACTTTCGCTCCTAACCAATATCTCAAAAAGGCGAAGTTAATTGTGTCCCTCTCAGCTTATAGTAGACTATTTCAGTTAACAAACCAGCCCTTTTCCCCATGCTACTAGTATATCGATGTCAGAGAAGAGTTTTTTTTTTTAACCGAGTTTATCAAATTGAACATGTACTCGGGAGAGCAGATCACTGAAATGAGTTATTTCTCCTTGTATCTGCTCTTCCGAACATGAAGCTCAAGTGCATTTGACAGACTTTTAAAAACCAATATATCAGGAATATTGAACCTTTAATTTCCCTCCGTTGATATTACGAAGGTCAATTCTTACAGGTTTAACACTTGGTTTATATTGGAAGTTATTTGTAGTGGGTATAAGAAATCACACTTTGCATCTTGATAAAGAGCTATGAATGATAAGAAAAGTAATCAGTTATGTTTTGTTCCGAATTTGTATGAACCTTTTAAGAGTCAAGATTTCAGTATAAGGAAACAGAAAACAGCAGATCCGAATTCAGTCTAAGAATCTACAAATTACAATGTCGAAAAGAAGAGCGGATTTTGCGGATGTCATGATTTCATGGTCGAGATGAGACAAGCAGTCTAGTGTATTTAGTCAAGTCGAGGGGATAGGGAGACGTTTCTGTAACCGTAAATTATATTTTCGCATTTAGAGCAGACCTGTACTCAATTTTAGTGTTTGGTGAGGTCTCAGTCCTCGTTGTGTAGGAGTGGTTTTTCATTTGGAAGATTGCTTTTACAAGATTTGTGAATTGGCTAAAACCATTCATTTGTATAATACTGATAGAGTGAGGCCATCCCAATAAAATGTTTCGTTTACCATCACCCTCCGGCTCGTGATAAGATGGTAGGGGATCTGGAACCAAAGCCGGCATGAAGACTTTCTGAATATTACATTTTCTGGACAGGTGCGAAGTGCTGTTTGTCAGTTTAGCATTTGAATGCAGTTACTATACTAACAGCAGTAAATCACTTATTAGTCTACGAAGTCAAGTACTCAACAAAAAGCAGGAATAAAACTAAAGCAGCAACACGTCAATGATTTATTAACAATATGAAACTACAATAGAAAACAAACTGAATTGAATTTCTAGAGCACCATGCAGAGAGCTTAAAGTCTAGTCCTGGAATCATCGTCAGTCAGCCGGCTGGGTCATACAAATAACCTTTGAACGCATGGAAAGGTAACAACGACGAACTAAAATATCTTTTCGGTTTCCTCAAATTTACACAGATCCTCAAATTATCCAACTTGCATCTTCTCATTTCCGGCGAAAGGTGAAGACTTCACCAACTCCACTACTCACCTACAAAGGTCGATTCCAATAATTGTAAATAATTCAAGGGGTAGTTTAAAGAGCGGCTCAGTTAGGTTGAATATTGATGCTCATTTATATCGACACAAAACAGGTCGAGATATGCGTAAAATATAATTTAAGGTAGGTGAACTTGTGTAAAATAGTTTGAAGAAATATTAAGACAAAATCAGGGTCCGCCATATTGTTATTTGATTTTTGAATTGTAATAATTTGTCGTTGCGTAAAACACTGGCTAATAACAATAATATTCTTTAAAGTGCCAATGAAACGAAATTTTCGTCATTAAAATTAAGATCCCATTTGAAAGTCCTTTTGAAGTGAGGAAGAATGGTTTTATTGCTTGTCAATATCTCATCTCGTTCCGGCAGAGATATTAGGGACCTTAAGCAACCACGACGGCAACTGATCTAGGACGACGGCATAAAACAATAGCTTCAATTACAAAATACAATAACTGCACGTGAAAATGAACGCAGTCGCCTACATTTCCACCGTTCTCTGCAAAAACACAACGTGAAAACCGTTGTACGTTTTAAAGACAACGCGAACGTAAGAAAGTAAATCAAATCATTTTTCGGTCGGGCGTGAACGGAACTCTATAGTCATTATATTTTTCGAAAATCTGGTTGCGAAAAACAATTAAAGGCGAACATGGGAAATAGTAAACACCAAATTTCGGGAGAAAATGTTTTCTACGTCCCGTCGTCACTGCCGTCGCCGTCCTGGTTGCTTAAGGTCCCTATTAAGGTTTTTAGAATATGCACATCTGTGACGTCATTAGGTGGACACAGCCGTGAGGACAAATGAAGAATATCTCTGCAAATAGTCGGTAAAAACAATTGAAACTTTGCACACGTATGGTACTAGGCAAAACGCACATCTCTCAAATGTAAGCCAGTTTAATGTTTTATTTAACTTCACTCGTGCGAAAGCCTTCCAACAGGCTGAGGATATTTCAACTGGCGCTATTGTCGGAGCCGAAGGACCGCGTTTTTTACCCAGATGGCCAGTGATTTTATATACGACACCGTACGACGACCTGAAGCCAGTGATCCGGAAAGCTAAAATTCGAAGAAATAGATATTGGAATCTATAAGCCATCGGCTCGCTGTGCTGCATTTAAAACATCCGAGGAGAACATCTTATTTTGGGTGAAGGCACTTCAAGACCAATATTACGAGTCTCTTAAAAACTGTCAGAGATTTAAATTTACCGTAAGTTGGTTCAGAGAGTATTGATATCAAGTTATTTCGTTCCAGCGAGGATATTGACCTAGTGGAAACGGTACAAGCTGTCGAAGGATTTTACTTATAATCATCCACGTCTACTTAACAACAGGAATAGTTATGTGCCAAGGCATGGGCAAAGATTGAGTTTCCCAGATTACAGATGAAAGTAGAGAACCTACTGAAGCTTATCAGTTTGTTCAAGAGCCATCTTTCTTACATGACAACCCGATCCCTATTCATCAGAATACATTTTCTGTGCTAAATGACGAGAGTTTACAATCACCTGACCGACAACCCACTACTAAAGAAAGGGACCATGAAGTACGGTAGTACGGTTAATTCTCGGGTTCCAAACAATGAATATATGCCTGCTCAAATGCAGTGTGTTAAACGAATAAGTAGTGTTTAAATTAAAAGGTCAACATACGAGAAAAACTAAACTATTAAATTACATATATACTAGGGGAGCAGAGAATGAAAGTCACCGCGCTACCGGCCACTAAAGACTGCTAAATTCAGCTAATAATTCTTCCCTTTGGTTATTACTAAGAGGATTTCAAATGAAAGTGTATTACATCTTCAATCTCATGTGGCCCGAGTGAAAGCCCAGATGGGCTCTTGTTCACTTTAAGCCACTCGCATACAGTAGAAATGGTTGGCAAAGGATAAATTAGGAAATAAAATTTCCTCATTGAATGAGCCTGGGGCCTAGAGCATTACCATGGTAACATCTTAATTTGCATACGTGTGCAAAGTTTCAATTGTTTTTACCAACTATTTGCAGAGATATTCTTCATTTGTCCTCACGGCTGACGTCACATATCATCTAATTTACATACTCTAAAAACCTTAATATCTCTGGAACGAGATGAGATATTGACAAGCAATAAACACCATTCTTCCTCATTTCAAAAGGACTTTCAAATGGGATCTTTATTTTAATGACAAAAATTTCGTTTCATATATATAGTCACTTTAAATAACCAGGGTAAACCGGCCCTTCAGCGTTAGATGGTATCAATGGGAATTACAATGTATTGCTAAAATATGAATATATAACTAATATATACTGTATATATAACTATTCCCCAAAAAAGGTTATAGTTAAAAAATATCTGCTAATCTAGATTGAAATTGATGAAATTTGCTTTTAAGCTATTAAAGTCGGTCCTTGCCTATTAATTTAGTCAGCATATAGATATACACACCTAGGTATATATAGAACTTTGGACATGCGTCAATACTTCATCTCCAAAACGAACTTTGTTTGTTTACGTTTTTTGGGAGTTCCAAATAGTACACTCTGTTTTCTTGGGATGAATGAATAATCATTACCCAAAGGCCAGTCAGTCATGATCGAGATAATTCACTGTTCAATACAGACAGTACATCAGGGAGACGGAGCAGCATAATAACTAACTCGGGGTCGTCCGCATACATTAGCACCTTTGCCTCTTGAAAACAGGATGGCAGATATCCGTTACGAACAGGGAGAAAAGGATCGGGCCTAGGATACTCCCTTGTGGGACTCCTGCGAGGACTGGCTGATCACTTGAGTGTGCGATCGGACAAATAGTCTCGCATCCAATTAAGCTTTCCATCTTGAATGCTAAGCAGCTCTAATTTCTTTAGAAGCCTGTCGTGATCGCTAGTATCAAAGGCTTTTCGAAAGTCCACAAAAATAATCCCTGTAATAAGTCCATGTTTCTTCGTATGCTATCTGATAAGTAACTAATGGCTGTTTGGGTTGAATGCTGCCTACAGGCCCGTTTACACAGGCGGTTTTTTGTGCAAATTTTGTCGCGATTTCCACTGCAATTTTGCTCGCCAGCGAAGTTGCACTTTCAAATCGCGCGTGTGAACTAGCGGCGATTTTGATGCAATTTTTGTCGCCACCAAATCGCACTGGTTTTGAGCATGTTTGAAACTGATGCAACTCGATGCAAATTTGCGGCGAGAAAAAGTGGGACGCGACAAAAATTGCATCGAAAATCGCCTGTGTAAACGGGCCTTACGAAAATCGCACTGGGAAACTGAAAACAGTTTTGCGGCGGTCTCAAGATAATTAGTCTACTGGAGTTGTACTACTTCCATGCTTTAGGTATAGACTGAGTAGTTATAGATTTAACAAATAAAAGATGGTTCTCCTTGTTATATAACAAAATAATGCGCGCTCGAGGTCTTGAAAAACGGAACGCGGAACGCGAGTGTATTTAGCAGTTTTTCAAGACCTCGAAAGTGCATTATTTTGTTATTTAACAAGGAGAACCATCTTTTATTTGTTTAATTTATAATATAAACTTCAATGGTCTCTTGACTTGACTTGTTTACAACTCTTTTCGTCGCTGATTGGTCCAATTGTGACAGCTTGACATTGACGATCTGAAAGCTCGATTCTTAATGGATGAAGTAATCTGCTAAGAATAGAACGTGTCAATCGATAAAATTGCAAGAGCCGGCAAATGAAATGGGTTGTAATATTGTCATCTGGTCAAAACTGTTGCAGGAAACAAAGTGCTTTCTTTTTACAATTTCTGGTCAGCACAGGAGAGGTTTATCTGCACATCGTGATAGTGCAAGGCATTGAAAATGCCTGATGGAAAAGCATTCACAGAGAAAGTGTTAGCGAATTTATTAGCGGCAGTAGAGTTGGACACGTGAGTTTAGGATTGCCGACTAATTATTTTCTACAACAACTGCATAGTTGATACTGATTACTGATTCTGTGGTCTGAAGAAGGATATTTTCTTTATCCCAAGGAACAGTGTTGTAACTGCTGCTCTGATGGCCGTGTTGCGTAGCTTTTGAGGCTCTCTTCGTTGGCATGGCCGCTATAGCCTATACACATGAATGATAATCTACTCTTTTGAAATTCTGCCAGTTCTGGGTTCTCTGCAAGTTTTATCGCCCGTTGTTCATTCAGGGACTTATTCAGGAACCTCTCAAACGAATTTCTACGTGAAACTCAGAGAAATCCCATTGTATTATTCGCAATTCGCTGTTCAGGTTTCAGCATAAAGCAGGCTTATTACAGTTATCGTCGAGTTATTGGTGAGTCGTGTCTTGTTGTTGTGTTGTCACTTTCCTCTCGTTTTAATTTAATACCACCAGGCTGTTAGAAAAAACACATTTTTCTTAAATACAATCATTTTTTTTATATCAAACTCTCAATGAGTAACACTGTATTAGAATGTGGGCATTGCTTTTCTCAACTTCAAACGTTTTAGCATCCCATTTTGTGGTCGCTTTAGGGTACCAAGCCGATGCTAAGTTCTCTCGCCGATCACTTTCTTTTCGTTTTGGGAAGCGACTTTTATTTTCCTCTTCTTCAACACACCTTAACAACTTAAAGTCGGATATGTTTTCTTCCCAGTCTATGAAATTATCGCCGTTAGCTATATAAACTGGCGAAAAACAATCACCGATACGTTTTGTTTTGATTGGAATCTCGGCGTGCTTGATTTTTTCTTGAGCGTGCATTTATAACAAAATCAAGCACGCTGAGCATCCAATCAAATCGCACGTTCTTAGGATGATACCATAATTTATATTATAAATATATATATATAATACCATAATTAATAATATGCGAGAAATGGGTGCAAATATGTATAGCACAATCCTTCAGCTTTAAACCAATCAAGTCATGTTACTGGGTTTGTTGAATTCTGAAAGATAGATATAAGGTGTCGCTACAATACCACCTCGATTTTTGTTCACTTTTTTGGGGTCACTTTTGGGATGTTTTCAGGGTTGATTATTATGATATAATGGTTACCAAGACCCGTGCCATACACCACATTTGACTTGTGTTGTTTTTTTTCAATTGTGGAATTGAAAAATCAAAACAAGCGTTTTGTAAAATATGTTTTATCCAAAAACGAACTGTTTTATGCGTTAATTGCTGGGGGATAAAAAAAAATGAAAATATGGCTGTGTCTGGGGCTGTCCACAAGTTGCTCGGCAACTTTTTGGCAACTTTTCACATTTCGAGCAACTTTTTTCACTTCGAGCAACTTTTTGCATTCTGAGGAATTTCTACTCATACTGAGAAATTGGAGCAGCTTTTAGTGTTTAAATTGGTCTTACTGTCATGTTCCACAATGCTTATTTAGATACTTTGGAAATTTCCTGTATAAAACGGGTCATACAGGACTTACTGTTGGAACAGTTTGGTCTTCCTGTGGTTAGTTGTAAACGCGATCTGGGCGGGTCAGCGGGTATTTTAAAGAATATTCAAAATGGCGGGCGATACATACATACTTTTATTATCCACTCCCCCGTGCGGCAGGTTTAAAGTACAGGTCACAATTCACAGGTCAGGCTGTTAATTCTAAGACAAATCCTAACCCCAACCACAAACCTAACCCTAACCATCGGACGAGTTCACAGGTAAACGACGGGTTCTCACTCACCTAGAGCTAGGGTTCACAGGTAAACAAGAAGTGACTGATATGTGACCTGACCTGTGAATTGTGACCTGTACTTTAAACCTGCCCTCCCCCGTGGGGCTTTTCAGAGATAATTACAATTAAATATCTAATTAACTAATGTTATATATCTATATAAACTATATACAATGATTATGTACGCATAATAAAGGGACCAATGTATATGGAAAATATTAATCAATGGCATATCAAACAATTGTTGTCGTTCAGAGTAATATTTGGGCCTGACTAGAGGCATACGCTCATCCTTTTTGAATTTCGCTATCGAATCTTAAAAAAACGATTTGACTTTTTAAATCACACTTCCTGTAGCCTACGTTGTATCCGCCTCTCTTCTGCCGGCTCGCTACACTTCCTGAACGTGTTCTAGTATTCGAAGATCCGTCCTGCTTTCCAAATATGGAATATATTGAGCATATATGGAATATCACAGGGAGCTCTCAGGAACGACACTTTTCTCAATAAATTGTTTGATATGGATTCTGTAGTAATTTAAGTCTTAGATAACGCTTAAAAATACTAATAGTTCGACGATCTGTCATGCTCCACGCAGTGAGTCAGAAGAAGATGACCCTTTGAAGGTAGCAGTACAAGCGGGAGCAAAGCTCAGCATTCCCGAGAAAGCTGGCATATCAAGATAACGTAAAGTGCACTCGATAAATCCGGCTGAACTGTGACGATTGTGACGTCATCAAAAATATTTCCCCAAAAATATTGCAATAAAAAAAATATGCTTGTTTGTCCCACTCTACATACGAAGTTTCGTGAATAATAGTGAAAATATTTTACCATTTTCGTAGTTGGCTCCACCGTGTTTACCGCTACAAATCCGAATGCAGAGCTTTCTACGCAACTAACCACTTAATTCTGCTTGCAAAATTGGGTGAATAACCTTTATCTTTATAAACAACATGAACTCTTTTTACCCCAAATTCTATTTCTGATATACTTCAGTTGTCTAACTTAGTTTTCTTTGAGAGGAAGCAGCAGGAGCAGCAATTAAACTTAGAATCCCATAGCACGACTCAAACTCGCGTGCTGATTGGCTAACGAAGCGTTTAATATTTTGTGGAATCAGTCCATACGGTGGAATTCAATGGTTTGAAAAGCTGTATTCAACGATGTACAGGAAGCCCGCGCGTAAATATTTTGTTTATTTTTATTATCGCGAACAGAGACAAATAATGTTAAAATTACAAACCAGTATATTCACAAAGTTAACAGTAGTCAAAGAACGTCAAAATTACATTAATATCTTTTATTCCGTTTTTCACGAGAAATATATTTTGGCACTCGACTGAACAAGAAGAAACCGACTCTAATAATCCGAGCCGAAATCGACAAAAATGAACTGCAGCAAAAATGTGTGACTTTGAACGGAAAAGCTGGGGCTTCGTGGATTTGCTGATTTAATTCATGTAATATTCACACAGAGAAGCTAAATGATAGCCTGAATTTCAGCCGTCTCCTCTAGTTGAGACGGCTGAAATTCAGGCTAGCTAAATGACTGAAAACAGTAAAAGCAGGACGAAAAGCACGGCTACAGAATGTAACGTGCATAGTTTAACTGTATATAGACGTGTATAATTACGCGTGTTCAATACTAAGACGTTTAATGGAATGAATCAATCAGTATTCAATTACATATAGCTGTGGTAGCATGGTGATCACATGTGGTTTATTATTAGAGGTGTCATAGTAGCGAGTGGACTGAACACAAGTATAAACATTCAACAGTTTAAAAATAGGGTTATTTATTGTGAGACAGAAATTGAGCATTAACATTTGGTAATTTGCTTAAAAAGTAAGGAACACTTAATACTTACAAGTTTCGTGCGTATACACCTATTTCAAAAAAGGATGATCAGAACAAAGAACTAACTACTGTCAAAGATTAGTTAATCATACAATGAGGACCTTATAATGGTCAACGGTACATTTTGTTACATTGATGACAGTAGTACGAAAGACAGACTAAGAGACATGTGCTCGTGATATAGACGGCCAGCATCCTAATCTTGCAGTGGACACTCTGTGGTCTGTGTGGGCTACCTGTGCTTGCCTAGGCGAAATAAATCGAGATATGTAGGTTTGTACTTTTCTGAATAAATTATCTCGGCCGGGGAACTGGTAACTACCAGCCATATGTACATGTAAATGTGAAAGTGTTTTATCAGCAAATAAAAATGTACATGCATGCTTTAATATAACAAGTGTGCTAGTATATATATAATTTTATATAACTGGCAACATACAATTTGTGGTCGTAATACAGCTTCAACACTTGAACAATACTGTGTTAGGTTTTCTGACAACAATTGTGACAAAATTGCAACCCAAGAATGACAGGGTTCTTTTTATTCCTTTAGGCTGCATCATTATGTTTACCACATGGGGAGGGGGGGTGGGGATTTTTAAGGTAACCCAATTTTTTTTAACAGAAGGAAGGGGGATCTTAAAATTCATTAATGAAAGGACTTGGGGGGATATGTTAATTTTTTTTAAATGCATGTTTGTCAAATAAAGACCTACACTTAAAATGGTAGGTGAATAGAATGGCTAAATGCACTAAATAGAGCTTTAAGGAAATGCAGGAGAATGCACTTCCGATAATCTTAAATGTAAAAACTTTCCCGCCTTCCCTAAAAACATTTTGTCTTAATAGGGTTGCATGCAGCTAGGTTGCCTGATGTAAGGAATTAATGAATGTTTTATATCAAAGAACAATATATTCTTGTGTAGTTTTGGATGCACCTGCAGCAACAAATACTTTTTTACAATAATTTACACCAAAGTACCGGTAGTAATAACAGTATTTTATGGTTTATTCTTAGCTTTTCTATATAGTATCAAACTGAGTTTCACGACCCAACATCACAGTTCTGTAAAATTATGCTTGTAATAATGCTGGTTTGCATATGGAAATGGCCAGGGGGCGTTGTATTTTTTTTTGAAAGGATAGAGGGGGTTACTATGAATAAATCACCTGCACCCCTGTGGTATACTTAATGAACACAGCCTTAGTCCAACTAATTTACATGCTGTACATTTACTTCAAATATCACAACTGAAAAGTTCAAAAGCTCCACAGGGTAGCTTATTTATAAAGAGATGATGAAGTCAATTGCATCCTCTTGTTGACCAGGCACAAATAATCAGTTCAGTGTTGGATAATAAAGAAGTACATTTTGTTTTATTTTTTGCAAATGTTGTTACTGTAAACAAATACTAGACTTCAACTAAGGAAAGAGGTGGAACTGAACCAAATCAGTATACTTAGGAAGGGGTAGTCTTTAACACAACCTGCATAACCCTACCCTCCCTCTCCCCCCACCCCATCTCCACCCAACCCTTATAAAATATTCCTAAAGCATACTCAAAATATATTCATAAGTCTAAAATTTACAAGTACTCCACCTCAAATATTTTGATTGAAAATGACTATACCAAAAAATCTAAAGATTGTTAGATAACTCATATTCCCTGAAGAAATTTTAAATTATAGATTAGTACCCTTGCCTTTCTCTACCTGGTCCAACTGTAACAAATACATAAATATATATGAATGTTGTTTTACAACTGCACCATGTATTGGGAAAGTAAAAAAAGGCTTCATAAGTGCTGTAGGGGGGATTTCTGGGACTGAGTGCTATACAAATGACTTTTCATTATAATATATTTTACCAGGAGCGATTTTACAAATTAAAAACAATATATTTTCTTATGAAATTACGACACAATTTTTATAAATCTTGGGGGCTCTACCATTGTTCCAAAGTCGGAATCTGCCATTGGAGTGCGTCTTCCCTTTATAAATTGAAATTGGGCACTCACTCTCTGTTGACCCCGAAAATAATTTTAGCGCAAAAACGTCGCGTCAAGTGCGTGAATTAAGACGTGAAAAGCGAACACGAAACTGAAAGCAAATTAACTTGCGTTGATCTTTGTGCTTTGCGTAAGGAAATTCGTTTTTTTATTAAAAATTCACTTTATTTTACATTAGCACTTACGTGTATTTATTACCTTTCATATTTGAAAAGATCCCCTTAATTGTCATCTCTCTGAAGAGAATATATACCGGGATATATAAATCGCTTCGGAAAAACAATCAAGGTCTTATAATTTTTTATTAGGAAACTTAAAATTTGCAGCTTTTCGATTGATGTCCGGAAACTACGCAAAAAATGTCTCAAAGGTATAAACCAGATAAACGATCGAGTACTGAATTGCACTGTTCAGGAAACAAGTCTCCGAGATTTTTCGAACCCTTATTCGGCTCCATTTAGAAAAATCCAGGTTAGTAAGAATACTAAAAATCCCACGATCCGTGCAAGATCGTAATAATCTTCCGTAAAGTGAAACCTGAACCTAAGTTGCCGCCAGCCACCCACAGCGTATAATTTCTTACTGACCCACTCCTCCCTTTATTATGGCAATACACGTGGTTTCTTGAATTACGTCATCACAGTTGTCAAAATTTTACTAGCACCACCCCGACAACAATTTCATTTCCCCAAGTCCGCCATCTTGGATTGGGCTCTCAAGGCCTCATGGTAAAGTTGCTCTCTGATCTGAACTGGGGCCCAAAAAAACCGCAAAACAACTGCCCCACCCCAGGGACAGATAGGTTGTCAAATGCCCCATCCTGCCCGGGGGGGGGGGGGGGGGGGGGCGATGGGCGGGCTTGAAATTGATAGAGACGTTATACGTACAATGTACTATATATATCCTGTAATATAGTGTATTTTATATATCCTGTAATATAGTGTATTTATATATCCTGTAATATAGTGTCCCCAATTAGCTTTACAGCTAAATACTATTGACACTCAAATAAAGTTCATGTATGTATGTAAATGTATGTAGCTATAGCCTGGGTTGATTTGTGTTCTACACTAACTTCAATTATTGCTTTACACTGTATCCCAACGAAATGCAAATCGCCCTACTTGGCAGCATTACCGAGCAACTAAAAAAAAAGGAAACAACTCTGAGTGAACATCCAGTTAATGCACTTTCGCTTTCTTGGTAAAGATTAGATCGAAATTAAGCGTACCTAAATAAAATACAGGTGTTTTCATGAATAATTATGCAGTTTTGATGTCGGAAAATTAAATTTTGTGAGCAACGACTGCACTTTTAGTTGAACCTCGTTTGAGTTTCAGTCTAATTTTAGCTTGTGTCCTATTCGCTCGTTAGTTTACCGCGCAATGGGTTCCTGGCGCGTGGCGGGAATTTCAGCAACTTTCAAACTGACTATATTCTTTATTTATTTTCGTAAATCACTAAATGCTATGGGATTCAAAGAAAATTCATTGCCCGACTCGGGAATTCCACGTTAAATTTCACTTGAAAAACCGACATCGCACTCATCGCTCGCGTGAAAATGTATAGGTAATCAAATAAGGACGAGTGAAATTAGGGATAAATTTCACGCGTGTTAGTCAAAATCGAAGTAATTTCGAAGTCAAACTGATTACGTAGATTTTGACAAACACAAGTGAAATTTATCCCTAATTTCACGAGTCACTATTTGATTACCATTAAAAATATTATGGAGAGCAAATTACGATCCAGAAAAACATTATTTTAAGCGCGCTTAGGCGTCGTTTAAAATTTCACATGTGAAATTACAAATTACGCGTGAAATTTCACGTTGAAATTAGGGATTAATTTGTCCTCTATGGTATTAAACGTTGAGTTCCCTCGTCAGGCAATGAATTTACCTATAGAAGAAACGCTACCCGATCGAATTGCGGGACTGTTTCACAATGGAAACCTACGGGATTTTTATTATAGTAGTTTTGTCTTGGATCCATGAAAAGTAACTAAAATTAGAGATTAAATGCCAGAAATGTTACAAAATTTGCAATATTAGTACTTTGTTGTGAGAAACAAACAATATATATGTATTATTTGACATGATACTTGCACTTTAACACAGCACAACCAGCACAGCCCTATTTTTGTTGTGCTGTGCTGGTTGTGCTGTGTTAAAGTGCAAGTCTTTGTAACTTTAAACTAGTATACCTATTAGGTAGTGAATGCTGCCGCTCAGTTAAGGAAGTGTATTAGAACAAAATCTACAGTAGCTCTTTGGCAGGAAATATATATTACTGGGTGATAGAATTGCCAAGGCGTTAGATGAATATATTTTGTAGTTTTGGGCCCTTTTGGGGCTATCGCGCGACTGAAGCCTGTTTGAGCTGGCAGCTGTGGTGTGTTTTCTCAAAAGTTGTCCCGATATATTTTCATTTTGTCCCGACATATCAAAAAATATCCTCCAGTGGGGAGGAGAGGAGCATTGTGGTTGGACATGCAAGGCATTGTGGTCGAAACAGCGAATTAACGCAATGAACCGTTGCGGGATTTTGTCCAATTATTTATAGTTGCTTCGCTCGTTGCGAACAATTAATTAACTAATTGTAACTAATTCCAATATTCTATTCCGACCTTCATTAGAAAAAGACGTCTGTGTTGTTTTTCCATCTATTCGTTATTACTGTAAAAATTATAACGTTATAAAATAAATAAATAAGGGGTAAAAAACCAAATCAAGCTTCTAGAGTAAACTTTTGTACACTGTAATCGCCACCATCAAGCGGCATCTCGGGATGTTATTTTTGTAGTTTTGTTTTAACCCGACTTGAAGGTTCATTTCGATTGACAGTGTCTCAGTTATAATAATACCAATGCAGGGGTTTCAATAGAAGGCGTCTACCGGCGATAAACCGCCGGTTACTTTGCTTCTTACCGCCGGCTACTTCACACGATCGTTGTGTTTTTTTTGTTAAGTATTGAGTAAAGTTTACTAGGTAAACCACCGCCTCTAACGTCAGGACCGCCGGTTGCCTAAAAACTTATTGAAACCCCTGCAATGGTTGTTTCAGTTTTTTGTGTGTGTACAAAATTTGTATCATGATTACGAACAATAGTTCCCGTAGACAGTACAGTAACTCGTAGAAAGTACAGAAGAAGGAAAGTGTGAAAATGTTAGGTGAAGTACGCCGGTACATTTGCGGCATCCATCAAAATACTTGTTACATTGGCATTTTTAATTTCCCGGTTAATCAAATCGTATCATTTCGATATTGATCGGTAAAACAGTTATGTCAGCCTACCTGTACGACACAGGAAATGAAAAAAAAAGGATTTTCGCAATAATCCATTCCAGTTGTAAACTGTGGCAGTCTTTGGTGATGTAATCTTTCTGCTAACACCTGCCATGAAACTTCAATCTATTGTTCTACTAACCGAGTGCATTAGGATCAATGCAAACTCAAATTTGGTTGCCCAAAGTAGTTGATATTTCAAATGGATCAGTTCCACTGCAAAATTACCAGTATCAAGGTAATATTGCGAAAGACTCCTTGTTGTGCTTATTTTCATACGCTTTTTGCCTCTTCCATAAGATTGTATTCCAGTGTTTTGCCAAGCCAGGTTCGTTTGAAATCATAGAATTTGACTATAACGACTTTCGGGACAAAACCCAGTTCTGTTCATTACTAGTATATTTTTTTTACATATTCACCAAAATACTAAAATGCCTGAAGCAAATCCAGGAAAAACTATATTTTCCATAAAAATCGATCATACGGTAACGCCGACTAGACGCCATCTCAAGGATTTACATTTGCTTTTAATTAACCATTAATCCTACTGAAGGAACCTTGCTCGTTTCTCTTACTGGAGGTCATTACGACGGACATTAATTCTTCTTCTAAAAAGACATAGTTCGTTAAATGACGGACTAAAAATGCCGGTTGCAAATAATTTTCCGGTACATAACGTTTTCATTTTTTCCTTAGCAATTCAATGTATTGTACTTGCTGCGTTATATAATTCAGTCGCGCCTCGCACAAGAAACGATCTTGAGCGTGCGATCTTTGTTTCACTCAAATCACTGGCAATTAATTTTCTGCAGTTTTCCCTTTTTTGAAAGGCTTTCAATAAAACGTATTCAATTCTAGGGTACGTTTTCGTAAGAATCACGTCAAAAACTTTGATTTTGAAATACTTTGAAATTAGCCGGTCTAGATGAGAAAAAGCCGAATCCGGTCGCAGGCAATCAGAGCGCGCGATTTGAGTGAATTCCGGACCGGAAAAATATATCCGTGTTTCGCTATCAGTTACTTGCCGTGCCAAATAACTAACAGATCGCCACGAACAAATCATGAGTATTTCTCAGCCTCGTCCAATAATAGGCGGTTTGCACAATTGCTGGGTTGCACGTGACGTCATCGCCGCCATCTTGGTTGACGTAAACAAAAGATTCCTCGTTCGATCAACCATGAAACCAAAATATTTCTTTGTGATTCAACCAACATGGCCGCCACGTCTATGTTATTTGAATCTCTGGGGATTGATTGAAAACCAGCAATTGCGTCAGTTGAATAGACCCTTTGCACGTTACGTCATAGCCGCCATGTTGGTGTACAGTTAACAATAGATTCTTCGTTAGCTTCTTTTGTTCTGTACACCAACATGGCCGCCATGCCCTTTGTCATTTGAATCTCTGGGGATTGAGTGCAACCATCTGTACAACTACTAGAACCTTTGCGCTGATTCTTTTGTTCTTCTAATTTGGACCATTGTCTTGGTTTCTCGGAAACTAAAAAAATCTGAATGAGAGAAGAATTCGAAACGGTTCAACAGGCGAAATAGTGCAAACTGGGAATTGCTTATTATCTGTAACTAATGCCCCATTCACACCAAAGCTTAAAGTGTATATCAGGTAAAAAAAAGTATCATTAATATCGTTTCTGGTTCTCCCTTCATGTAGGCAGACATGAATTACTACCAAATTGTATTGTGTTCTATTGTATTGTGTATTTCGTTCTATTGTTTTGTATTGTGTTAATTCTATTGTATTTTGATAGCATGAAGGGACCACCCGTTTCTGTATCAAGTGAATAGTTGAATAGTAGAATATTTCTTGATTTGAGCATAGTTAATAGAGTGGAATGGTTAGGAAACCCGGCAAACTTCAAAAGGGCCAACAAAGGCGCTGCGATTGAGGTTGGAAGGGGGCAAGACAAAAGATTGTGCACAATCATAGTTCATTCGCGTTCCCTGAACGACTGAACTCACACGTTTCTATTGGCTGATTGACTAATGTTGGAATTTCTATTGTGTTTGTGCACGGTAGTGGTCGAAAAAAGCTAACAAAGACCTATAACAAAGAAGGTCCCTGAGTTTCCTAACCATTCCACTCTATTAACTATGATTTGAGTCTTGCGTCTATGAGTTCTATAAATTATAGAGGTTTCTATTTTCCATATGCTAATGTGTGACGTATATTTGACGTAAATTCACTTTCATTTCTTTTTCCTTGTGAATGAAACCGTTTCCTGATTTTGACAAAATATTTGGTGAAACTAGGAGTTACCAATGGCAAGTGAAATGCTCCCGAATTGTTGGTAGAGGAATTGTAGTTTTAGGATGATGCACAAATGAAGAGAATGAAAAACGGAGGAAATTAGTATGTATTGTTTCTTTAGAATGAAATGTTGTTTTAATACGCCGAGCGATCTTTCTCAAAGTCCACAGGTGAACTGGAAATAATCTCCCACATAATAACGCCTACAAGCAAATAAAATCACACTGACTTCCTCTTGAAACGTCACTAAAATGTTTGTCACGCTGATGAATACTCCACAAACAAATAAAGTTGCACTTGACATGATGTTTTACTACGAAAATTAAAAAAATAAGGTGAAGTCCACAGGTGAACTGGAAATAATGGATGCTTCTTGGTGTAGCAGATCCATTGTTTGATTCATTGTTTCTGGGGTTAGGGTTCTTTGTATTTCAGGGTATTGTTTTGCTTTAGAAGACAATAGTTTTCTTTGTTTTACGTCATGTGGTGATCTGTAACACCAAGAAACCCCCGAAATATAAATCGCCCACGTATTAAATAACGCCTACAAGCACATTGCCTTCCTCTTGAAATATCACTAAAACGTTCGTCGCCCTGATGAATACTTCCACAAACATATAAAGTTGCACTCGACATGTTTGACTGAGAAAATAAAAAAGACATGCATGTGTTTCTTACCGTTTTCCTCTTCACTGCATCATGATCAGTGCATGCTTTGGCGGTTCGGCCGAAGAGGCGGGCTCGTGCCATTTGCCATGCGCACATTGTCTTCTGATACTGCAGGCTCAAAATCATCCAAACCGATCGACATTCACTTACCTGTCAGCTTTGTTGAAAACGTTAAACGCTTCTTCTCCACCCATTTCACTCAAATGTCGATTAATCGCACACAACGACAAATACAACGTCTTAGGGGGATATCGCTCACCATTGTGCTAATGCAACTTCGCAAATGAACTTGCATAACCAAAAGTTGAGACTGTATGCCGACATGTGTTGTATTCTCACCGTCAGGTCTTCGACGTTGTCAAAATCAAGCCCGTCCACATCAACTGATTCCAGTTCTGCTACTCTATTTTGTCGCTTTTGTTGCCACTCCTCAAAGAGTTTTAAACCCCATTTGGTGTTGTATTGCGTACTTTTTGGAATAACCCCCGACACTAAAGACCTCTCTTGAGCCTCACTTTTTGGAGAGCGAAATCGACCGGACATGCTGACACCGAATCAACTTTTTTGAAAGTAATTAAAATTCAGTTTGTAGCTTGTTGCAACTCCTATGGGACACGACTGGTTCATGATTAACAAACTTTGAACCGTTGAAAATCATAGAACGATTATGTTTACTGCATTGTTTGTTTCATATTCGCGTATATTCGCGTCCGATCTTTATGATCATTTACAATGGCCATAAAGATGGTCCGCTCATATTTTATCTATTACTTAATTTATTCATTTTGAAGTCTTAACAAACGATAAACGTTCGTAAATTTGTTGTTTTACAACAATAAACTAGAAATGTCAAGCGGGTAGGAGCGTGCACGAGCAATCACGCAGTCCATACGCTGTGAAATGGTTTTTTAAATTCTGCTTTTTGAATGGTTCAACAAAGGATGCAATAACAGACACAAAATGATTCGATTTAGCCTGAAATCACTGCTGCTTTCAACCAATCAAATTACAGGAAACACCAGTGATTTTAAAATGAATATAATTAAGCTGTGTACAACAGGCGTCGACTTTCTTAAAGCCCTTAAAAAGAGATTTTCATTTCCCGCCTTCACTTACAAGATTTTAATTTCCCGCCTTCGCTTCTCTTAAAACAAACTTCGCTGTCGCTCAGTTCAACTCGCGCATCGTGCTCGTTCTAAGAGGATCAGAGGTCGACTTGTAGCAAGTCTAGCGTCGACAGTTCGTTTGAGGTAATTTACTCGTGTATACACGGTCGACAATACGCAATAATCAATTGATATCAATCATTATCCTATAAATATCATATTTCAACCAATCAGAGCTCAGATTTACTATGGAACACAGGGCGGTATTTCATGGTTTTTCTATGAAACGCAGAGCGGTATTTCATGGCTAGATCAAAATGGCCAATCAAAATGCAGGAAATTTCGCGCCCTTTCTCTTTCAGCCAATAAGAATTCAACATTTTGAATACATAATTATCTGCAGACGCGCGCGGCCGCCACTCGAAATTAGTGTTTTCGCAGTCTATCGTCCTGTAAGTTACTTTGTTTTCGTGATAAATCTTCTCGTAAATTTGTTTATAGGATAATATGGTTATTTCATGGTTTTCTATGGAATACCGGCGAAAATTTCACTCGAAATTCATATTATTTTGGTATACAACTCGCCTAAGGGCTCGTTGTATACCAAATAATACAAATTTCTCGTGAAATATTTGGCGGTAGAAAACCATGAAATAACCAGTAACTATTTTATTATTACTTTGGCAATCATATTAACACGCAACTTGCCAAACCGCAGTTAGTTAAAAAACTATTCGAGGCGAGGGTCAAAGGACACACAAAATGAAGGGAATTGGGTAAAATAGTTTCGATCAAATGAGTAAGCGTTACATGGCAGATGCACGAGCGAGCGAACCACTTTAAGACCGTTTGATATCCTTCATTTGTTCTTCCTCTTTGTTCTCAATTAACAGATTTCTTCATTGTTAAACATTATTTATTCTCATTTCTGTATTTTTAGGATTCAAGATGTCCATGATCTTGGTCACGCAAGGTACCACGTGACGCCCGCTGGCGTGACGTTTCACTTACCACGTAAACAAGAAACTGTTACATATCTGGAAAACGTCAAGAGGAAAAGGCGTGACACATATAGCTTAGTTATCTACTTTTACTTATATGAGATGTGAATGTAGCGCAATCGGAAAATACTGTGACAGGTAACACATCTTCGGTAACGCGTCACGTAATAATACTACATCAGCCATTATGAGTAATTCTATAATTTACGTCTGCCCCGAATGGCCCCTGATATATGACTTGGGCAATTCCAATGCAGTGCGCATTTGCGTCATCGTAACGAGCGTGCTGAATGGCATTTTCGCATTACCAGCAATAGTACTGAACGGCATTGTCATACTCGCAATACTGCGAACAAGAAATCTGCGAATACCTTCAAATTTCCTACTCTGCAATCTGGCAATGACGGACTTGTTCATAGGATTGCTAATGCAGCCACTATACATAGTCTCCAGGCTGCTGGAAATAAACAGCGTGATGCACGATCATTGTGCCGTCGGCATCGTAGCGAGTTACATCTCAAACGCTCTCCCTCTCTCCTTGATACTAACACTTACAGTAATGAGTCTCGACAGATATCTCGCTATACGACTTATGCTGCAATATCGATCAACCGTGACGTCATCTCGTGTAATACTGGCTATCATCGCGCTGTGGATGTTCGTAATTTTATGTGGATTCTCCCCAGTAGCGTTCGGTCGCGAGGTCTTCCTCACGTTCCTCGCTGTGGTGTTCCTGTTCTGTTTGCTTGTCACATTCGTTACTTATTTCAAAGCTTTCCGTAGCCTGCGTAAACACCAGGTGCAGGTGAATACCGATTCGCATGACGCTGCGCACACTGTTTGTATCAATGTGAAGAAGTATCATCGCTCATTTACCACAATGCTTTGCGTGTTTCTTCTCCAGCTCGTATGCTACTCGCCTGATATCTGCTCCAAACTGGCATCCGTCGAGTTTGGCATTTCGCCGTCTACGTCTGTGTCGATAATCATCGCTGAAACTTTTGTTTTCATCAACGCGACTTTAAACCCTTTGTTTTACTTCTGGAGATTGAGGGATGTGAGGCGCGCATGTGTACGAATGATAAGGAAAGTTTGGAAGCAAAAGGACGATGAATGAAGTGGGATTCCTGTCACAAGTCCTGGCTTGAAGCAGGAGCCCATAACCAGGAGCGTCCATCCCGCATACTAGGCCTATGTCACAGAGTTTTCACAATTAAGTTAGGTTATTTTGAGAACGGTTTCCCGCTATTGTTGAGTTGCAATTATTCCTTAGGAAATAAAATCACAAAAGCGTAGCAGCCACGTTGTTTGGTATAACAAACGTAGCTAACGAGGCCTCTTTTGTTCCCCCACGGTGCAACCCACAAATTGGCGGGAGAAATAATCTAAAAACAGCCCAACTTGTGAAAACGCTGTGACACCTGTATGACGGCCCATAACCAGGAGCGTCCACATCTCCTGAGGTTTTCGAGTCCTGAATCAGCCTGTTGTTTACGTTCAATTCTCCCGGCCATTTATGGGAATTTGTGATTTTCCAAATTATCTCAATGATCAGTCTCATTTTTTTGTCATAAAGCCCCGTACAAGCAAACGCAACATGTTGGCACAGCATCACCCAACATTGTTGGGTAAATGTCGTGCGATGTTGGCACATGTTGGGTTCTCCCTTCATGAATTACAACCAAATTGTATTGTGTTCTATTGTATTGTGTATTTCGTTCTATTGTTTTGTATTGTGTTAATTCTATTGAATTTTGATAACAATTCATGTGTTGCCTACATGAAGGGACCACCACATGTTGGACAATGTTGCGTGTACAGTGATACCGCAATGGCGTCTGGGATCGATATTTACCCAAAACTCTTCACTTTCTGCCATCTTGTTTGTCGAATGAAGCATCAGTGCGCACGCGCGAGCCCAACGATGTTGTGCGAACCGTGCAAACGAACCCAACATGTTGTAACATGCTTCATCGATCACGAAAATAAAAGAAATTTGGCAGATGTTGGGCAAAACGTTTGACTGGTTTCAAATTTCACGCAACATGTGCTAACATGATGCAACAATTCCCAGCATGGTGTACAAACGAACGTTGTGCTCAACAATGTTGGGCGATGTTGTGCTCGTTTGCACGGGCTTTAACGCGTAAAATATTGAATTTCCAACTTTAATTTTCGTTACATCTGCGCGTGCACGCATGTTTTTTCTGCTATTATGCCGTCACCTTTTCGTTACATATGCGCGTGCAACTCAACTGCACGTGCACTATTTATTTTCGTAATTTCATTTTCATTACATATATTACATATATGCGCGTGCATCTCTTCATATTTGATTAGAACAGTCGGGAAAGGGAAGTGAAATCATTTTAGAGGTCTACTGTTCGAGTCCAGTTAAGTGCTACTAACAAATCATTATTTATATGTAGTTTGTAAGATTTGACGTTTTAATTTTTTTCAAATATTTTTCAGTTCGTAAATGTTGTAAAGAAACTTAACAATAAATGCAGTTCCATGACTCTTATTAGACTTTAACTTTACATAAAAATATGCACCTCATTCCGGCGCCCCTAGTACCCTAGGGATATAGACCCTTATACATGACGTCACTATTGTTATCTTAAGTTACCCCAGAAGGTAACTGGATGAAAGAACAAATGAAACAATGAAGGTGTATTCCCCTGGTGGGGGCCAAGGACAGGCAAACAATGAACTAATGACGTTAGTACAATGGGTCTATAGGGACCTTACACATGACGTCACTGTTGTTATGTAACGTGCCTCCAGAAGGTAACTGGATGAAAGAACAAATGAAACAATGAAGGTGTATTCCCCTGGTGGGGGCCAAGGACAGGCAAACAATGAACTAATGACGTTAGTACAATGGGTCTATAGGGACCTTACGCATGACGTCACTGTTGTTATGTAACGTGCCTCCAGAAGGTAACTGGATGAAAGAACAAATGAAACAATGAAGATGTATTCCCCTGGTGGGGGACAAGGAAACAATGAACTCCGTGACGTTGTGCAAGGGGTCTATAGATATGGAGCGAGGTCTCAAATACTAACCATTGAGCGGGCCAGATAGTGGTATTGAAATTTAATGAAAGATCAAGCCTGTGATTTATAAATCGTTCACATCTCTTATTCTATTAGTCAGGGTTAGGGTGAGTCGATACCGCTGTTTTCTTGTGGCAGGATTTTGATCTACGAGAAACGACGAACTGGTACACCTCAAAACGAATTGACAATAATGAAAGGGAAATGATGACCTCATTAACACCGAACAACACGGACTAGAAGCACAAGGCACCTAGGGAAGCTTACAAAATGCCTGTACACAAAGACAGCGTCCTCCATATGATACGGCTAGTTCAAAAAGGTTGTCGGTGAAAACATTTAAGCCTACGCGACCAGACCGAAAAGGATCATGGGTATTCGAAGGTCAATTTGGCCATCTGACACAGCGTGCATTTTAAATCAAGCAAGCAAAATCAGGTGACAGGGATTCACTTGACGATTTCAGAATATAAATCTTCTTTCCTTCCCATACTCCCTTTCGGTCTGATCGCGTGGGCTTGAGTCAAATTAACCGACAACGTTTATTGAAATGTCACACTTCACCCTAACCTTTAATGGTTAATCATTAATAGAACAATGCATATCCAAGCGAGGGGTGGGTGGGTAGTTTCCCAGAAACCGGGATTGAGCCGATAAGATTCACAGACGCTGTAACATTGGGCGAAACATTACCGGCAATTGTTTTGGAAAGGGTTTGACACACATTGCACATTGACAGCAACAATTCCAGAGGTGGACATACGGAGCAACTCATAGATCCGAACATATCAATTAAAAACAGTTCAGACCAATCATAATGCAGTAATGTTCACACGGCCGCCATCTTGTCCCACAAGTTCTTCCGAAGGAGATGAAAAGGCTTGGTTTCTTCGTAAAGATTTAGGAAATTCAGCAAAAGGTAGGAAATCGATAAATCATTCGGACTGTTACGAAGACTATCACTGAACTCAGCTTTTTTTGCAATATTGAGTTTGAATTTTCTCTGGTTAAAGTCTACGGCTTGTGGGACGTAGCAACAGTAACTAAGGGGGCGTAGCAACAGTAACTAAGGGGGATGTAGCAACAGTAACTAAGGGGGGACGTAGCAACAGTAACTAAGGGGATGTAGCAACAGTAACCAAGAGGAGACATGGCAACAGTAACTAAGGGGGGAAGTCGCAACAGTAACCAAGGGGAACGTAGCAACAGTAACTAACGAGGGACGTGACAACAGTAACTAAGGGGAACGTAGCAACAGTAACTAAGGGGGACGTAGCAACAGTAACTAAGGAGGGACGTACCAACAGTACTTAAGGGGGACGTAGCAACAGTAACTAAGGGGGAACATAGCACCAGTAACTAAGGGGGATGTAGCAACAGTAACTAAGAGGAGGATCTAATTTTGCGGATATCAGAACTGTCAATTTCGTTGTTGCCGGCAATGTTGCGCGCATGTCTACATACATTTACCTGTTGGTTTAACTCAAACATTGTTTAACGCTTAAGTAGAGATGCGTCTTGAAACGTGAAATTCAAGACTTCACGTGTGACCATAAGCTCTAGCCAGGCATCGCTGATT